>OV884015.1:106553339-107157723 GCA_930367205.1 Acanthosoma haemorrhoidale | reverse complement strand
AGTGGGGGACCCATGTGACCAGTCCTAGATATGTGGTCATAGATTTAACTGGAAGGGGTTTGTTGAAGAGCACATCTTACGGGAGAGGGTAAGTACGAAGTGCCCAAAAGGTCTTATCAACATTCAATAAATATTTATATTTTGAAAATCGTGGTTCTCAAAGGTTAGGATGTTTCTGTAACGCTTGAGGCATTAACTAACTACAACGTAACATACTTAACTTTACACACTATAATGATATATACCACATAGGCGAAACATCACAAACATTTATTAAAAATAGGAACAATTGAAAAAAATAACATTAATACTGAGCAACATTTATGCAATGTTAACTCACAGTAATTAACTCCAGTAAATACACGGAAATAGAATACATTTATATAAACAAAAACATACAGTTAATTTTAAAACCGACGGTTATAGAGTAAATATTAAATTAAATTTAAAATCAAACATCTAGCGAGGGCAATTAAAAAAAAAATGTTTAAAATTACCCAAGTATTTGCATATTATGTTTACATTCAGTTGACCAATGGAAGAATTTTGTAGCAATAAATGATACTGATTGATAAGCTTTTGATAGTAATTGTCGGTATTTAGAAACATCATGGTGATTAATTATTAGAAATTTACTCGTAAGATGTCTAAATCGTAGCTCATTAGTTTTGTAGTGTTATTATGTCATTAAATCATTAGCTGGGATAAATGACGAAAACAAGAAAAGTCATAAGAAACATGAACGTTGACAATGACACGATAAAAATTTGCTTGGTTCCTTGAAGGGGGGGGGGGGCCGCTGACAATGGTAGCCTTTGTATTGCACCTTGGCTAATGAACTTGGCTCTGCCGACATAATTGAGGCTTGGTATCTATCCTTGACTTGCCTCTTCCTTAGATGTCCTATATCTCACAGACTGTAGTTTGCATTTCTTGTGCATATTAATGTATACATAGTGAGAATAGATAATAGTACGCAAATAAAAAGTATTACGTTGGTGAACACCTACACCCTGGAGGCAATAATATAATCATAAGTAAAATGATCACGGGAAAATAATGTCGACGAAACGCTCACGTGAAAAAAACAAAATAAAAGAAGAGACTGGAAGAGGTTTGAAGAAATAAGAAGGGAAAAGAGTTAGAAGGAAACGCATAAATATAGTTTAAAACTATCATGATATTACCAGGGAAATTACTGGCAGAGGAAAAGTTTTTATTGTCTATTTTTAATAAATGGCTTGAAACTTACACTTAGTTGCCCACTAATGGAACTTTATAATAAATATAAGAAATGAAACATGGCAGAAATAAATAAAAGAGAAAAAAAGCTTTGTCCTGTATAAAATATTTGGGAATGAAGAATGGAAAGTATAGGAAGTAAGTGCCATTCCGAAATTCTTGGAACGCTAACGGTTGGTATAGTTAAGTATTATTGTTCGCGCTAGGGCTCTTAAGAAGCAAGAATTCCCAAAAATAATATTTAAATAACCATTCATTTTATTAAAAAAAATAGAGTTCACAAGACATTGTACTAGACTGCAAATCAAACCCCCCCTCCCCCACCCTCCCCACCACTACCGAAATCTACACCTTCCACCGGCAATGCGCTGCATTCATTCGAAGAACGACCGGCAAGAAGGCCCCAGGTCAGGGGATTCCTATCATTCTCAAGCAGCTGCCGAGGAAAGGAATCTCATTCATAACGAACGTGTTGAACTCCTACTTCAGGCTGCACTATTTCCCCCAGAACTGGAAGCACGCTGTAGTGGTCCCCCTTCTGAAACCAGCGAAAAGCGGTAATGAGCCATCTCATTACCGCCCCATCAGTCTGCTGACTCAACTCTCGAAGCTGTTCGAGAGAATCATCCACGTACATCTCTCAAGGCACTGCGAGTCACAAGAAGTCATCCCACCAGAGCAGACTGGTTTCAGCACAGGCTTAAGTGCGAACAACAACCTGGTGAGATCGCCTGGCCGACTACAATCCATTGCCTAGGTGACCCTAGGCTCAACCCTTGGTAGACTCTCACTACCTTCCTGATTCCATCCGCCTTTTTAGGCATTCCACACCCTATATCCTTCTCATACATCCTTCAAATGGGGGACTCCCCTTAGTGAAAGGCACTCATTAGCCCAAAGTAGTTTTTCTTTATTTTTTTCCACATCCTATTTTTATAAGTTTAAGAGCTAAGGGAAAAAAAAAAAAAAAATAAATTAAAAAAAAAAAAAAAAAAATAACTGATCAGCAATTTAACAGTTAATTTAACCAGGCCTGATTGTTAGTAACTATAAATAATGTATAATAAATAATGAAAAAAGGTTTATAGTCACGATACGATGTTTCGGAGAAGAGTGGGTATAGTCATCCGCAGGGCGGCAATGCGCACGGAGAGATCTGTAGACGAGATAGGCCGAGAAGTCCAAATTTGTAGTAAACAACGACTTCTTGTTCGCAGGGGAACAGGCCCGTATTCTGCTATCTTCAACACTGACTAAGCCAAGCTCCTTGTTTTTTCCGCTCATTTCATTACCATAAAAAAAAAAATATATTAAAAATATTGCAGAAATTCTCTCAAACAAAAATTAAGTTTAAACAATGAAGTCTCTTACTTTGAATTGCCCTTCTAATCAAAACTTATTTACTGTCTATGGAGCCTAAACAATTATAATAAATAATAGAATAAATAATGACACTTAAATAAAAAATTCAGTTTTTGACAACAACCACCGGAAAAATAATTTCCAGTATATCCTTTTAAAAAAATTATACGATTTATCTAAAAATTATAAGTTATAAAAACCATGACTCATGGCCGGAAGATTAAACTTTGTCTTGTTGAAAAAGTAGTTCGTACAGGATTTTGTTCTAAATACAGAGCGAATTAAAACTATAAAAAGGAATACTACACAACAAGACATGTACATTGAAAGCATAACAAGATCTCATTGGATCAAACTGTGCACAGTGTTGAAAGTTGAAAGTTTGTAGAGTCATCGCCTAACCAAGGGATGGTAGCCTCTGTTTGTTGTTTCGCTGTTTTATTCTCTCTTTCCACATAGAAACATTCAACTATTCTCAAATTGCTAGCAGTGCAGAAGGGTTCCTCTGATAACTTTTTAAACAAATTTTCTATTGAAAAAGTTATATTATTTAAAAAAAAAATGGTTCTCAAAACCTACCTACAAGCAGTTAATTGACAGAAGAGAATGCCCCGAAATCCCTTTCGGTTTTAAACTGAAGTTAGTATTTTTTGGTACTTGTCGGTTACATAGCCCCGATGAATCTGTTCCATCTGTTATCCCCACTCCTACCGATAATATAATGCTTATTCATAACGTAGAGCTAATAAAATAACCACTTTTTTTTTAAATTATGGTACATCTTCACACCTGGCCTATTAACCATTTGTTAAGAAGTTACTTTGAGTCAGTTTAACTGTCGAAATGATGAGTGATATTCTCTGTTAATTGGTGCATGCTCATCATTTCCACCTTAGGTAGTCATTAGTTAATTATGTAGTCTGTGAATTCAGGTCAAACAAGACATGATTAGAAAACAAAAAAACAGGGAATAAAATTATCTCGATGTTTTTTCTGTGTGGTATGAATGAAAACATTATTAAAAAAAAAGAACAAATTGTTGGAAATAAAGATGATTTAAAGGAGAGGTCTGCTCGGAGAGTCTGCTGCCATAGTTGTCGTTAATGAGGGAAGCATTTCCAGCCCTTAAGGCATACTTCAGTGTTCAATTTATTTTCAACCCCATTTCTTTAAATTGTGCTTCTGCGCTATTCACTTTAAATGGTGTTAATATAATTCTAATTCCATTTATTAGGGGTTTTCCCATCAAGTGATATTTTTCTGATTATTGGATTAGTCGTACATCGTCTTATCAGAGAAATGCAAGTAAAACAATTTAATTTACAAAATACTTCTTGTTCAGAAGCAAATATCCGTATATTATGTAGCCCTGGACGAATTTCTTCAGTGATCAATTCAGCATGTCACTACGCGCTAAATCCTACCATTAGATACAATAATCGATATACAAGTAAGCTAAAAAGAAAGAAATAATTAATCAAAAATTACTCGTAAGTAGTAATTGATTCGACCACTCACGCACAACAATGGACAATATGTTATAAATAAAGCATTACTTTTCCGCTCTTCTAATTTGTTGGATTATTATTGAAATGTTGACAAAATGATTTATCTTTTTAGGGTTTTGATGTTTTTTTTTCGAAAACCTTAAAACCTTATTATCACCCATAAAAAATGTAATATAAGTAAGCATGCTTCTATTAACGTACCCGGGAGAAAATGGTTAGGAAAACTGATCGTTGAATCTCTTGTTTATAATTTTCTTGTGATAATTGAAAATATCAACACAGAATGGCATTAAGAAACTGCGAAGTGTACATGACAGTGTTTTGGAACAAGAGTTCAGTATCATGGAAATTAGTTACGACTGGACACAAAGTGCTGAATGTAATAAACATTTTTTTCAACGTTATATTACATTATTCCAGGCTAATGTCGACATAATTGAGGCTTGGTATCTATTCTTGGGCCTTACCTCTACCTTATATGTGCTATATCTCACATACTGTAGTTTGCAGCCATTGTGCATATTGATGTCTACACAGAGAGAATAGATAATAGTACGCAAATAAAAAGTATTACGTTGGTGAACACCTACACTCTGGAGGCAATAATATAATCATACGTACAAATGATCACGGGAAAATAATGTCGACGAAACAAAAAAAAAAAAAGAGATGGGAAGAGGTTTGAAGAAATAAGAAGGGAAAAGCGTTAGATTTTTTTTGATAAAATTACAATCTGCCTGATTGGGATATAAGTAATTGTGCTATTTGATCTCGTTCATACCAATTTACAATTTTCATTCACTCGCTCATTCATACTATACATACAAACAGCCCAGAGGCCCCCTAAGTCCACCTCGCGTGCGAAGGAGGAAGCGGAGTCTTGGGAAGTCCCCCACGCTCCTAAGTCAGCCGCGTCACTGGATAAGAGCCAGTGGAGGCTGACCAAGAGCGCGAGAACCACAGACGCTCAGGCCATGATTAGAGAAACTGTCCATTGCCAGGACTCCCAATGTCACTTATTTATAGCAGGTCACGAGGCCACTGCCGTTTTAGTCTCCGAGGAGGATTAAAGGGATGAGTGGTGCAGTGCAATAACTGTGCTACGGGATTAGGGTGGTTGGATAGGTTACTATGGTATTTTATGAAGTTCAAACGCATAAATATAGTTTAAAACTATCCTGATATTTCCAGGGAAATTACTCGAAGATGGAAAGTTATTATTATCTTTTTTTTAATAAATGGCTTGAGACTTATACTTAGTTACCCACTAATGAAACTTTATAATACATTTAAGTCTATGCAGGTATTTTTTATAAATATTTTAACAGTTAATATAAATATAATTTAGTACAGTTTTAATTTTTGAATTTGTACACAATTCCTATACGTTTGTTTAATATAAACCTGTTCGCAAAGTGTAGAGTTAATTTATAGTTAAGTTCTAATTCGTAATTTGTTTCATGGCTCAATCACTGTTGAAAGTTAAATATGTTTATTAGGCGAATAGAATATTTAGGGACAATGAAGGGTACGATATAATTCAGTTTGCCGAAGCTTAAGTGACCTGAGTCTTGAACAAAAGTTTCCCGGGTTGGATGGCTGCCTTATTCCGAGCTCTATAGGAGAAGAAGTTCGCTTCATTTAACGTCAGCTCCGGAACACAGTGACTTATGGTCCCTTTGCCTGTCTCGTACAGGGCACCTCGGCTACCTTTTAGCTGCTCCATCAGGCACTGCTGGGGGGTTTTCCTCGTTTCAGCTAGATTGCATACATTAGAATGAAAAATACTGTGATAATACTGAAGTGATAAACAGTTTTTATAAATGTAATATAGAGAAATGTAGCTTTAACTTTGTGATAAACGCGAAAATGTATGCCAAGGAAGCAATACTTCACTGCACAAGTTTCAATCGCTTCATTCTGACAGAATGAGCGCCAAAGAGCAGTATGAGATAAATATTAATTGCATAACATGCGTGCATGGGGAAAAGAAGGAATATTTGCAATATTCTATTAGAAACGATTAACCCAAAAAATGAATAAATAGACAGTAGTCATTAATACAAAAACAAATGACAGAAAGAAATGGACATTAGATGAAAAACTATAAACACAAAACACAACAAAAAATATGACTCAATAAATGTCATTAATGAATATGAACCCGATTCAAAATGACCCCATAACAAATAAGGTAAAAAAGTTATCTAACTGTACATATATTAAACTTTTTTTAACAGTATGGCCCCACCACCCTTCCCGCATCGATGACAACAGTCTGTGGGGGAATAATTAGGTTATGATTTAGTATGTAAGTTAGTTTTATGTTTGATCAAAAAGGTGAGCCCCATCATTATTAGAGTCAGTTCAGTCCAGTCACGTATAATGTGTATCATTATACTTGTTTATTCCATTAAATAATCCTTTGCCTAGGTGCCCCTAGGCTCAACCCTTGGTAGACTCTCACTACCTTCCTGATTCCATCCGCCTTTTTAGGCATTCCACACCCTATATCCTTCAAATGGGGGACTCCCCTTAGTGAAAGGCACTCATTAGCCCAAAATAATTTCTCTTTATTTTTCCCACATCCTATTTTTATAAGTTTGAGAGCTAAGAAAAAAAAACAAACCTGTATATAATGTAGCGACACTACGGGAAATACAAAACTAAATTGTAAATAGATTCTCCTGAGGATCCATAATTGTATATAATTATATGTGAATTTAAAGGGGCTATGAGGGAAAAAAACTGTACATATATTAAACTTTGTTTTATTCAATAATAACATTAAAATTTTCCAACATAAAAGATATCGATCCAATGAAACAATAAACAACATCTTCATAACAACAATATACAAAATACGTTTAGTTAAAAATACCGATATCAAAGTTTTAGGATTGCATCATGTTGAAAATATAGCAATGATCAACAAAAGCTACCCAATTTTTTTGTGATAGATGTTCCGAAGAAAAAATTGAGATAGTGTGATAGCGAATTATAGCACAACATGCAAGTAAGAAAAAAATGTTGGAATATTACAAAATTTCTTTAAAAAAAAGATCTATTATAGATTGTTAAAGGCTGGCTGCTTGAAAAGGAACTAAATTAGTACAAACCGTCATAATAAAATAGAAAAAATTCAAAGGAGAAAGATTTTTTAAATATTTATTAACCATAAAGTTTTGTATGGAAAAAAGGAAAAATTTGTATCCATGTAATTTGAAAGGTGACGGCCGATATGTGGGGGTTGGACCATCACGGCAGACCTGTATTGCAAGATGGTATACACGGTACCCCTGAAGCACGCTCGTTGAGTGTTTACTTCTCTTTTAAGTCAGTTTTTTTTAATTTTTATTTCAGAAACCTAAATAAATGGTATTTTGAAATTGATAATTAAAATTCAACAAAAAGAAAAAAGGCTTTAAATTATATGTACATAAAATTATAAATGGTTCTGATTAGCTTCGTCCAATAAGCACGGACTGTAATTAAGATTAATGCGCTTACGAAAGCGCTGAGTCCTAACTAATTATTCTAGAACTTTCATTAAAGTACAGAGACAGAACAGAACCACCTTGGGTTTATTTAAACCAGAAATCCATCACTCGACGTCTAAAAGTGACAGACAACAAAATGAGTTTTTAGGGCCTCAGGTAATCAAAGACCAGTATATATGTCAGGTGTTCAGGCTGAAATACCAACTTGACCTGTATTTGACGACAATTGAATTATTTCCGCTGAGCATTAGAGAGGAACGGAATGGATCTCACTAAACAACCGATATTTCAATCAAATATAACTCAAACAATTAAATAATGTATGGATGAATAAACTACTAGGAATAAACACTAGGAATAAACTGCTAGGAATAAACACTAGGAATACTCGTAAACTAGTATATAAGTAATTGTACTATATGATCCCGTTCATACCAATTTACAAATTTCATTCACTCGCTCATTCATACTATATATACAAACAGCCCAAAGGCCCCCCAAGTCCACATGGTTGTCACCTCCCTCGCGTGCGAAGGAGAAAGAGGAGTCTTGGGAAGTCCCCCACGCTCCTAAGTCAGCCGCGTCATTGGGTAAGAGCCAGTGGAG
Organism: Acanthosoma haemorrhoidale; assembly: GCA_930367205.1. Classification (NCBI taxonomy): domain Eukaryota; kingdom Metazoa; phylum Arthropoda; class Insecta; order Hemiptera; family Acanthosomatidae; genus Acanthosoma; species Acanthosoma haemorrhoidale. Next base: position 107,149,505 of record OV884015.1, on the reverse strand, counting down.
GCTGACCAAGAGCGCGAGAGCCACAGACGCTCAGGTCATGATTAGAGAAACTGGCCATTGCCAGGACTCCCACTGTCACGCATTTATAGCAGGTCACGGGGCCACTGCCGTTTTTTGACCGGTATTTGACTACAATTGAATTATTTCCGCTGAGTATTAGAGAGGAACGGAATGGATCTGACTAAACAACCGATATTTCAATCAAATATAACTCAATTAAATAATGTTTGGGTGAATAAACACTAGGAATACTCGTAAACTTGATAAATCGACTCAAGGCAGGAAAATGACACATTTACGCTTGCTTGAAATTGACCCTATGACCCTATACAGTGGTAATGCTTGCCTTGCGTGACCCAAATGACTGCCAAGTGGAGCTCCCAGCCAATTCTGCATATATATGTGCCTTACATTTTTTTCTATATCCACCATAATAATAATAATATGTAATGATATGGGCTGAACCTGGTATCATTACATGTAAATTTTGTCAGAAATCAAAAAGAAAAAAAAGTTGTTTGGTTTAATTTAAATTTTTTCTTTTTGTATAGCTGTGTTATCAAGGTACCTTCTAACAATAGGCATACTGATCAGTCCGACGAAATAAGTAGTTATCAAGCCATAGTGTGTAAAAAACTAGGTTTAGTTTAAAAAAAAAAAAATCTGTTTTGGTTTCTGATACACACTAAAGTAATCATTGTTAATAAATTAAGAACATTATGAAGGGGGGAAAAAACTGGTTGTTATTTGCCTGCTACCATTGGATTTGCTTTGGTAAAATGTTTTCTTAAAAAACATGCTGTCTTTAGTTACAAGAACTGCTGTCCCTAAATGTTTAACTGATAATGATTCAAATGAATCATTATCCATAAAAATTAATGGTATTATCTGATAAATTTCCTTTTTGTTATTTTATTGTAGAGTCACAGACAATTCATATTATAAAGTTGTAGCAATATAAAAATTGTTATAAATAATAATAATAATAATAATACTGGAATGAGATACCTTTTCGTGTGATATTTTTCAACTGTCTCTCACATTATAAACATTATGACAGGTCCCGATTATGGGAATGTCTACCATTCTTGTTTGCCATTCTTGTCTGCCATTCTTGTTTGCCATTCTTGTCTGCCATTCCCCATTCGTCCATTAAAAGGTTTTGCCGTTATTCATTGTGAAAGATTTTGTATATGTCGTTTATTTTCCGAACTCTTCCTACCCTGTGACTAAGTGTTGTAACCCTTATTTGTAACCAATGTTGTAACCTACTCCTGTTGAGTATAGTTAGTGATCAAGGTTAAGTAATGTGATGATGTTGAATAAAAGTGTATTCAGTAATGGTGTTAAGTACTTTATCGAAAACCGATGTGCGATAGCTTTTTTTATGATATTCGTAAATTCACCCGCATCACATCCTAAAATCTTTTCTCTAATAGTATTATCGTTAATTCCACGAATAAACTGCGCTCTTAGGGAAATGTCTGCATGTAAACATTTGTACATTCTACGTTAAAATCACAATCAGAAAGGTCACGTCGTATGCGATATAATCCGAAATTGTCTCATTTTCTTTTTGGTAAGTGGATAAAAAATGGTGTTGAGCGATTAAAGAATTTCTTCGGGTAGGTGCTAAATGTTGTTCGAGGACCTTTATTAATTCTTCATAGCTGAGATCTGCCGTTGTTTTGGGAGCAACAAGAGCTGCCAGTGTGTTATAATTAGGTGCCCCGATAGAGTTTAAGAGCATTTGAGCATATTTTACTTTATCCGCAAAAATTTCTTTCATTTGTAGATAATTTTTAAACCGCTGTTTGTAAAATTTGAAATTCTCTTCCTTATGATTGAAGTTTTCAAAAGGAGGAATGTTAAACACATTTGTAACCGATGGTCGACAACTGTGCGAGAAAAACCTGTTGGTTTTGATTCATAGCTTCGATTAATAACTTTAATTGATCTGCGTCTATTTAGATTGATGTATAGAATAATACTAAAACAAATGATGTAATATGTACGATAATAAAGATTTGTAACTCACAGTAGTCCAACACGACTTCAAAGCAGGTATGTTTGTACTGGATTGATCCTGAACGGTCACTGTTTAGTCTGGCTTATGTCACTTTAACGCACCTCTTTTTACCTCGTCGCCAATTGTTGGGTTTTCGATAAAGTACTCAACACAGCTACTAAATACACTTTTATTCAACATCATCACATTGCTTAGCCTTGATCACTAACTATACACAATAGGAGTAGGTTACAATAGTGGTTAGTAATCAGGGTTACAACACTAAGTGATCTGTGAATCGTTTGTCTATCACATATGATTTCATGGAAAATATTGTGCTCATGCTTGTTGCCTGCTTATGATAAAATTAAACCATGATAGTTTACGGAGGTTTTCCATAATGTTCATCTTCCTTGCTATCTGCAAATTAATTTGTGCAGCTAAGGGTTATGATCTGATTCTAAGATTTTCCCTAATTGAATAAAGCTAAAATAATCCAGTGTAGATAAATGTTTGCGAAATAATATTCTTTGCTGATTTAGAATCCTAATTAGCATCCCAGCCATATCGAAAAATATTTTCTCTCACCTCCTCAAATGAAAAAAGCAACCCCAAGCAAGAGAGGTTGTGTAGGGTTTAATTACTATACAGCCAGAGGTGGTGTTGGAAGGACAAGGAGTGACCAGGTGAGAAACCCGACAGCCCTGATTGACGATGGCTCAGTCTTGTCCCTTCCATGGGTACACTTGCTTCCAGACATTACACTCCTTTTCTTCTCTTCTCCAGCCCATTTTATCGATAGTAGCAGTTAATTTGTTACACTAGTAGCTTCAAAGAGTCGTACTCTCGCCATATTTGTGTAGTTCCATAAAAGTTTTGGTAAATGAATCGGTATGCGTTAGTTGAAGAATTAATTTTGCAATTGAAGATGGAACTGTTAGTCATTGTGAAATTACAAGACTTGACTCAGTGTGCGATGATCTAGATTAATCTTACACTTGCGATAATCAAATCCAGAAATGAGCCTATTACTCAGTCCAGGTACCAGTATCAGGTCCAATTACTTGCAGGTAAAATAAAAAAAATATATACCTCGCTGTGGCCTAGATATAAATTACAAAAAAAAATGAACGGTGCACGCCTCGTGTAGATACGACCAGAGGTTGCCATTTATAGTTAGTAGGTGGCGCTAACGTGCTTGTTTGTCTAGCACTTGACTTGAATTGGTTAACCCTCAAACTTAAATTATGTTTTCTTAACCAGATTTCATTCTTCAAGCTGCTATTCATTTATTCATTCACAAGAGGGTTAGTGCCCTGATGAATGGCTGGGAGGATCGTTGCAGATAAAATAGTATATATATGTATATATATTTGTCGGGCTCAGATGTGTGAGTCCCCAAGGTGGTTAGGAGACGCCCACCGCGGGATAGGGTCTCTCCAACCTCTAGCCGCCGTCCGGGGAGCGCCTAGAAAGAGATAAAATGGGTGGACCTGAGGCCTTTCACCTATGCTGGCGGCCTAGTCGGTGGCGGCTTACTTCGTTTTGATCTGACTCCATAAAATTTTAGAAGGTGTGCCCCGACAAAGCACTGTGTTCAGGAGAAGAGCAACAGGGTAGGTTTATAGGTAGTTTACTTGGTCTTGGAATGACCACAAATTCACACTCGTTATCTAAGGGTAGGCGCAAACCGCCCGGATCACAAAGACGAGTGTGAACCGGAGAGAGGCAGACTGGATTGCCGTGGGAGACGCTACTAGGTAAAGTTTGTAGGGCAACGGCCGTCGTCCGCGAGGGAGAGGTCTCTCCCAAGGAGGTGCTAGTTTTAGCGAGACGAAGGCAGAGATTCCCACTAGGAAGGTGTGGGGTCTGACAACGCCGGACTAAAACATAGCGAGGTTAGGAGAGAGAGATGCAGTGGTAGTTGAATAAGAAGGCCATGGTTCTGTACGTTCTCCCCGACCTCACCAAGACGGGCCGGTTATATAGACAGGCCAGCCGTGGTGGAGGGGGGTCCCCCACCTGCAGCTGTTTCCATCACTAGCTTCCCCCTCTCTTCCTTGACGCGTTAAGGTCTTTATTAAAATATGGGAACTTCTAATAAAGAGGTTGACACAACAATATTATATGGTGAGGATTTTCTTGCTCTTTGTTGCCTTTGAAACAGACGACGCTATTTTACAAGACAAAGATTCACGTCGTATTATTAATACGATTTGTCCTACCTTTGAGAAGGCTGTCTTATGAATGGGAAGATTTGATTGTTTGCTGCTAGATGGCTTAAGTCCTTTGTCAGGCCATTTGGAATGGAACTTTCACCCTTCCGGCTTTATACTCTCGAACTCATTACTCTTATCCTTTTTAATGTTTTTTAGAATACGATTCAGTTTTAAACAATGAAACTGAGATTGATTTTAGGTGCCAGTGTATAAATTGTCTTGTTTTATAATGTTTGAGTTTGTAACGTTATTCTTAAAAACCTGACATTGTGGTATATGTTTTAACCGTAATTGACCTGATTCAATGGTCGAGTGTGACGCGTTCAAAATAAAATGATTATAAATACTTAAGTGAGTCAAATTAAATGAAAAGATGGAGCCATCTTTACTTTAGGGATCGGAACTTTATTAAAATAATTTTCCTTTACCGATTCACTAAATATTAATCAAAAATATCGCTTATAAACTTAGTTATATAATTTGAAACTTACTTACATTGACGGTACAGTTCACTGCTACCTTCATCACTGCCCTTCGCTAATTAATAAACAAATATATATATCTGTTATTTTAGAATAAATATAAGAAAATTAATTACAAATTAAAATTAATTAAATGCTAGACACAGTTTCAAATATACAAAAGATTGAAGTTACTTAACAAGTTAGGGTAAAATAAAATGTTGATATTAGTTAAAGTTGTAAAATTATAATTATTTCCTTGAGGAAAACAGAGCAGAGAGATCCATACACTACTACACAGACATAAATATAAACAAGTAATTCTATGACACCTCATAAAGAGGTTAATAAACTAAAATTATGTTAAAAAAGGACCAACAATTATTTCGACCACTGAAAATCTGTTAAATAGATAATAAAACATCTTTATTACGATAAAATTACAATCTGCCTTATTGGGGAATAAGTAATTGTGATAAATGTTCTCATTCATACCATATTTACAATTCATCATTCACTCGCTCATTCATACAGTATTTACAAACAGCCCAGAGACCTCCAAAATTCACATGGTTGCCACCTCCCTCGTATGCGAATGAGGAAGCGGAGCCATTGGAAAGTCTCCCCACGCTCCTCCGTCAACCACGTCACTGGATACGAGGCAGCGGAGGCTGACAATGATCGCGAGAGCCACATACGCTCATGGCATGAATGGAGAAGCTGGCCATTGCCAGGACTCCCACTGTCACGGATTTATTGCAGGTCACGAGGCCACTGCCGTTTTATTCTCCGAGGAGGATTATAGGGATGAGTGGTGGAGTATGTCTGTGCTACGGGATTAGGATTGTTGGATAGGTTTCTATGGAGTGTCATGAACTTGGAAGGGATAAGTTCAAGAATGTAAGGTATATTAAGATCGTTATAAAGGGTTTTGTTGCTGACGTAATAAGGGGCATTTACTATTGTTCTCAGGACTTTTGATTGAAAGGATTGGATGCGCATGATGTTCTGTTAAATAGAAAATAAACGGTGGTCTTCCATGTGACTTTAATTATGCTATACGAATTGAAACCTTAGAACGGGTTCCATTGTCACTTTAGAAACCGAATTTAGTTTTCTATACTTCTCGTCATTTTATTGAATATATCTAAGGTCTAGGCAAACATATACTGTGAACGGTCTAATAACGTTGACACGTTAAGTATATTTTGTTTGGGGAACAGTGCAATAGTAATTTCCATTGCAGGTCCATTCCACGCCACTAATCTTATCTTTTCTTTTGCATTTTTCATTCACACGCGAGACTGCAATTCATGCCAATCTCATTCCCTGGAAAGAATTAGCACTTGCTATTTTCGCTTATCGCTTCATCTCAATTGTGCAGATTAAAATATCTAAACAGGAGCCAATATAATGTTTTAAACAGAATAAATGAACGTGGAATAAATTATTCAATTTAACACTTATTAACTAAAATTATTGTGAGGGCAAAATTATACCATATTTTATATTATATCACAGATTATTCTTATAACAATGGAGCGGTCATTCACAAACTCATTCAGCCAAATTTGAGTGAATCACTTTTCAAATGAGTCGGCACCACCTACTTATCAGACAATCAATTCCTGACTTCATATAAAAAACCATTTGTTTCTCCTGCAATCCAACAGCAATTCATCTGATGGTCTAAGCCATCTAACCCACTTTGTTTGACTACAGGCCATCTGTGTAACACACAGCGTGTCACATTAAAATTGAAATGTTCGGAGATCGGAACGATTTCAATTGAAGTGGGTCGGGGACTGAATAAATGTGACATATTTACGCATATTGTCGTTATTGTTAATGTTATAACGTAATCAAAATATAATTTTATTGCTAAAAATATTCCTCGAATCACTCAGAATATTATTATTTTTTTGATTAATCTATTCACATCTGTGTAATGGACTAACAAATTGCAGAATTTGAATGGGATATTAAATATAAGGGTGAGTAGGATTAAGCGTTAAATGGAATGTGGTTTGCAGATGACACGGAAATCTTGTCATCCCACCCCACCCCATAACCTTTAAAAACAACTTGATTACATTTAGTATTGGTGAAACCAATGGCAGATCAAAGTCAATGAAGCAAAATGTTCTTACATCACCTTTACCCTCTGCGCAAGTCTTGTCCACTAGTTTATTTTAATTCCATTCCTCTCTCTGTATCCGAGTCAGTACGGTACTTAGGCTTCCATCTCAACAAAGGACTGACCTGTAACGTTACTACCCTATATGAACGGCAATAGAAAATAAATTACTAATCTCCAAAGTTATGCTGAAGCTAATCTCGTCATAAGTAATAGAGCTATGGGGGACAGCAAAAATGTCTAGCATCAAGCGTATCCAATCCTTTCAATCAAATGTCCTGAGAACTATAATAAATGCCCCTTGTTACGTCAGGAACGAAACCCTTCATAACGATCTTAATATACCCTACATTCTTGAACTCATCCCTTTCAAGTTTATGAAATCCCATAGTAGCCTATCCAACCACCCTAATCCCGTAGCGCAGTCATTACACTGCACCACTCATCCCTATAATCCTCCTCGGAGACTGAAACAGCAGTGTCATCGTGGCCTGATATAAATGTGTGACATTGGGAGTCCTGGCAATCGTCAGTTTCTCCAATCATTTCCTGAGCGTCTGTGGCTCTAGCGCTCTTGGCCAGCCTCCACTGACAACATTAGGATTTGGGAGGCCTCTTGGTTTTCTGTAAATATTGTATGAATGAGAGCATTTATCTTAATTACATCAATTGCGTAATTAGAGAGAGAAAACAACAATTTATTAAGATAAAATTACAATCTGCCTTTTATTAGGCAATGAGTAATTGAGATAAGTGTCATCATTCATACCATATTTACAATTCATCATTCACTCGCTCATTCATACAATATTTACAAACAGCCCAGAGGCCCCCCAAGTCCACATGGTTGTCACCTCCCTCGCATGCGAAGGAGGAAGCGGAGTCTTGGGGAGTCCCCCACGCCCCTACCTCAGCCGCATCACTGGATAAGAGCCAGCGGAGGCTGACCAAGAGCGCGAGAGCCACAGACGCTCAGGACATGATTGGAGATACTGGCCATTGCCAGGACTCCCACTGTCACTTATTTATAGCAGGTCACGAGGCCACTGCCGTTTAAGTCTCCGAGGAGGATTATAGGGATGAGTGGTGCAGTGCAATGACTGTGCTAGGGAATTAGGGTGGTTGGATAGGTTACCATGGAATTTAATGAACTTGGAAGGGATGAGTTCAAGAATATAGGGTATATTCAGATCATTGTGAAGGGTTTTGTTGCTGACGTAATAAGGGGCATTTACTATTGTTCTTAGGACTTTTGATTGAAAGGATTGGATGCGCTTGATGTTCGACTTTTTTGCTGTCCCCCATAGCTCTATTCCGTAAGTCCAGATTGGCTTAAGTATAACCTTGTAGATAAGTAGTTTGTTTTCTATTGAGAGGTGGGATGTCCTTCGAAGTAGTCTGTATAGTTGTCCAAAGCGTCGGTTTAGTTCTTGTCTTTTTAGTCTCGTGTGTGGGTTCCATGTCAGTCTCTTGTCGAGATGGAAGCCTAAATACCGTACTGTCTCAGACACAGGGAGAGGAATTGAATTTAAAAAGACTGGTGGACAGGACTTGCGGCAGAGGGTAAAGGTTATGTGGGAACATTTTCCTTCGTTGACTTTGATTCGCCATTGGTTGCACCAATACTCGATCTCGTCAAGGTGTTTTTGAAGGTTTTGGGATGCTATATCAGGGTCTGGATGGGTTGACAGGACTGCAGTGTCGTCTGCGAATGTTGCCAAGAAGGTATTGGTAGTAGAGGGGACATCAGCAGTGTATAGATTATAGAGGATGGGACCCAGGACACTGCCCTGTGGAACTCCTGCTTTAATGGGATAGTAGTTAGAATATTCCAAACCACAGCGGACTTGGAAGAAACGGTTTGAAAGGTAGGATTGTAGGATTAGGAATAGGGTTTGCGGTAAATTTCCTTTGAGTTTGTAAAGCAAACCTGCGTACCAGACCCTGTCAAAAGCTTGAGCTATGTCCAGAAAGGCAGCAGTGCAATACTGTTTGGTTTCAAGGGCTGAGGATATGTGATCAACAACGCGAAGGCCTTGTTGAGCTGTGGAATGTCGTTGGTGGAAACCAAACTGGTGAGTAGGGTAAAGGTTTTTGGATTCAACGATTGGAAGTAGGCTTTTTAATAGGAGTTTTTCAAAAATTTTTGAGAGGATAGGGAGTAGACTAATTGGACGGTAAGATGAGGCGTCATTGGGTGGTTTGCCGGGTTTGGCGAATAGGACAATAATGGAATGTTTCCAGAGGAGAGGAAAGTGCGTCGTTCGGATAATGCAATTATATATATAGGTTAAGAAGATTATGGCTTTAAGAGGAAGTTGTTGGAGGATTCGAGGAGTAAGGAGATCATATCCTGGAGATTTTCGGTAAGGTAATTTTTTCAGAAGATATTTAACCTCAGAGGGGTTAACGGCTTTTGGTGGTAGTGAGAGAGGGATAGGGGAAGTGAGAAAATCTTCGACAGTTGGACGGTGATTACTGTTTTGAGGGGTAAGATGAGGAGTGAAAGTACGGGAAAGATGCAGTGCAAATTCCTCCGATCTATCCCCATCCGAAGCCGCCCAGGACCCGTCATCACGACGGAGTGGGTGTGAAACAGGATGATATTTTAGGATTTTCTTTGTTACATTCCACAGGGAGTTGTCCCTGGTAGACAGGGAGGAGAGATAGGAATTGAAAGAATCGGAACGGAAGGATGCCAATTGCCGCTTTACAAGCCTGCAGTACTGATTGTATAAGCGACGATCAGCAGGATGTCGGGATCTTTGCCACACTGTTCTGGAGTGGCGTTTGGATTTGATTAGGTCTTTGAGATACTGAGGTAAAGGATTTTGATTGTGAATTTTTAGGTGACGATGGGGTGACGATGCCTCCCAGGCCGACCTCTGGATCAGAGTAGTGAAGGAATGCACTGCATCATCTAGGTCTTGGGATGTTTTCAGTGGTACTTTGAGGTCTACAGAGTCTGTAAGAATCTGACGGAAGTGGTCCCAGTCAACTGGGCCCCTAATAAATGAAGGAGGAGGCAGTTTGTGAATTGGATTTAGGGAAATGGTTAATAATAAGGGACTATGGTCGGAGGAGAGGTCATCGAGGCGCTTGAGTGAATAGTTTAGTGTTCCTAAACTATTGCAGAAGAAGAAGTCAAGGAGATCTGGATTTCGGTTGGGGTCTGATGGCCAATAGGTAGCTGTGTCAGGAGAGATAGTGGAGCAATGTCTCCGTGTGAGTGCAGACAGCAAAGCACGTCCTCGTGTATTTGTGGATCTTGAGCCCCAGTGCTGGTGCTTTGCGTTGAAGTCCCCACCCACAAGGAAACGATGCCCGATGGAGTCTAGAAAGGAGATGAATTGGGAATCGAAAATGGATTTATTGGGAGGGCAGTACACTGATGCTAGAGTAAGGGGAAAAGTGAGGGTGGTGATTGACACTGCAGTGGATTGAAGGAAATCATGTGCTACCAAAGGAACTATGTGATGGGATATGGTGTTATGGACAATGACAGCGGTGCCTGCATGAGCTCTTCCATCTGGGTGATCAGTTCGATAAGTCTGGTACTGTCGAACGGTAAATGATCGTTTACTTGTGAGTCTTGTTTCAGTAATAAGAGCTACGTCGATCTTCTTGTCATGGAGTAGTGCTGTCAGTTCGTTAGTGTGGGTGCGAACACCATTCGCATTCCAAAGGAGAATGGATAGGGAGTCGGAAGGATCCACTTATGGATTTTGTTTAACGGGGATAAGGTAGGAGACAAGATTTGTAAGAAGGGAAATAAGAGGGGTAATTAGGGTTCTGAACTCTGTTAGGAATGAGGTTAAGAGGCTGGTGAGATCTGAAGAGCTTGAAGGTGGCGGGATATGCGAGATGTGTGGTTGAGGATGGGATTGAGTTTGCTGGTTGCTGAGATGAATGGAGTGCTGGGGAAGAAGAACTTGCGGAGGAGGAGTAGGCAATGCCTGTGACTGCTCTATGTTCCGAACTGCGTCAGCAAAAGATACTGAAGGCCTCAAACTTCTGGTGGGGGCGCTTCTTAGGCTACCTGTGGCTGGCGTTTCTTCTTCTGGGCGACGACGTTGTTCGCTTCTGGACTTTAGAATTCTATAGGCCTCACAGCCTTTATAGTTTGCCGGGTGCCCTTGCTGACAGAGCACGCATACAGCAGGTGATTTTATGGGCTTCTTGCACAATTCGCTTTTGTGCTGCCCACTGCACTTTACACACCTGGGAGGGTGGTAGCAGTATGATTTGGTGTGCCCATATGCCTGACAATTATGGCATTGTACTATATCGCGTTTCGGGTAAGGCTTTTCGACCTGTACTCTTGTGTAATACAAGTGGGTGACCTCATAGATTTTTTCCACTCCAGGTGTTCGCTCTAGTTCCACAAAGAATAAGGGCAGTGGTATCTTGGTGCTTGCATTATTTTCTTTTCTTTCCTCACGGAGCACATTGGTAATTTGGCGAACCTTGTACCCTAAACTTATCAGCTCCTTTTCTATCTCGTCCGCTGGTGTAGTGGGATGCAGGTTTCTAATCACTACCCGCAGTGATCTTTCTTGCTTTAATTGGTATGTGTGAAAATCGGCCTTAGTTTCTTCTAAGTACTTAATTATTGTACGATATGTTTCGGGAGTGTCCGGCGATACTTTTGTGTCCCGGGACCGATTGAGGCAAGTGTATTTCCCTGTACCTACAATTTTATTTAGTTGGGTACATAGTAATTTAAAATTACCAATGTTTCGTATGAATATTGCTGGTGGCTTGGGCTGTGTGGGTGTTTGTGTAGAGTCCATGTCCTCTATTTCGATATTTGTCAACACCTCATAGCTATTGGGCGTGAAAAACGGAGACTCATGAGTGGTTGTTGCTGTTTTTTTCGATGTGCTAGGTAGTGATGGTAGTGATGGTAGTTCCTCCATAGAGCTGCTGGGAGCCGAAGAGTTTTCAGGTGCTATGTTTCGGTTAGATCGCCGCGGCTTACGTTTAACCGGCGACGGAGTGGGGGTAGGTCCCAACGACCTTGTACGTTTTTTTTTATTATCGGCTGACATTAGCTGCTGATAGAAACGCATGTTTCATTCACGAGTCACGGGTCTTGGCTCTGAGCCACCAGAACGTAGCAGCTCAGAGGTTATAATTGAGTGACGTTAGTGAACGATCCGATGGCGCTATGACAAATGCTTCTCAAAATGGCCGACTTGTCGATCCGATTTCACTTTTACTTTTGTTCTACACAAATGAAATAAGCGATTTACTTACGTCTTGAGGGCTCCCTCGTGACCAGCTCACGTAAGTTGCCTGGTAGAACAATTTTTTGGTTGTACTGTGGCCTAAAAATGGTAGAATAGAGTATTCGAAGGACGAGCGATGTTGAGATGTGTTTCAGAAAGTAGCGCATGCGCAAAAACTAATTGCGTAATAAGGCAGATTGTAATTTTAGCACAATAAAGAAGTTAAGATTTAAAAAATAAAGAAAAAAGAATGTGGATGGTATTCTGTATAATTCCTTCATGTCTGTCTGTACGAATTGTATTACTAATGTATTATGTAAGGCATTATGTAAGGTATTAATGGTATTAACTGTGTATATATTTAGATATAAAACATCTTCCGTCTCTCTACAGATTTTTATTTTCACTAGAAAGTTTTAGACGGACTATGCCGTCATTCTCAAAGCTCGGAGCTGTAAAATTCGAGAGATAAATACAGAATTTGGTTACACTTTCAATGCCTGGTTAAATTTGAACGGGTAAAATAATTAAAATGTAATAACTAAATGAAACCATAGAGAAATAAAATAAATATAGTTAACAGACCAGACATATGTAAATGATGTAACATATAAATTATAGAAGAACAACATATCGTTAATGTATTACCACGCAACGAATATTTCTCTGTTCAATGCTGAAATGTCATTACTCAAGTCAGAGTGGTTGAGACAATCTAGTAAGTTTCTGTGAAGTACATCAGGTTGAGGGGGTGATTAAGATCTTTTAGTTGAAGTCCTCTGTTTTTACTGAAAGTCCCAAATTTGTTCTGTAACAAATATTTTGATATAAAGAATAAAAATATATACTCAAAAAATGATATTCCATTGTCAAACAGAAATAATCCTTTCAACCAATCCTGTTCTCTCTTATTTATTTTTTTGTTATTTACACAGATTGTAAATTCATATGATTCTGTCAAAAAATAGTTCATATTTTGAAAAATAAATGTTTCTTCTTAGGATAATAAAGATTTATTATTATTATTATTATTTCAGTCTACATATTATAGATGTGAGTAATGGATCAGCATTAGCTCCTAGGGTTCCATTAGGACCATGTCTAATGCCCACTCTAGGATGACGTTCTTCCTGTTGGAGGCTAAGAGCCCTCAAGACATAATAATGGACTAGACGCCATTACATAAACATGCTCTGTTGTTTACTTATCAATTTGACACTCCAACAAGTTGACAGAGCTATTGATCCTTGCATATTTAAGCAGGCGATAGACCGCTGCCCTCAGTGGTTCCGCACTCAGTCGAATCGTTCCAGGCAGGCATATAGCAGGTAATGCCATCATTATCACATTACATGACAATTTGCTAATACCTGTAGATTAATTATTAAAATTTATTCAAAGCTATCTGGACTTGTATTATTAACTAACAGTACCTAAAGGAGAGGACTTTAATTCTGCGGATGAAATCTTTATTAAAACAACTCAAAATATGGCTTTGAGGTTTTGAACCAGAAAGTTGTAACACAAAAAATCCTGATTCATTTTGCCAATTTCTCATGTTAGAGCTCTGAAAGTGGAGTTATTCACATCATAGTTAAGGATGCATTAAATACGATAATATAAATATATTAGGAATGTATTTAGTTAGCTTTGATCACATTAAGTAGGCGAATAAGTTGGCATTTCGGGTTAGCTTTAATATCAGTTCTCCACTACGCATAAGATAGTAACTAGCTCTATCAGACTCTTACTAAGACCTGATGCAGACATACATTTGATGTCAAAACGTTATCCATTAATAAGTTTTATTAAAAGCTGACCCATTCTCATTCATCAATCTATGCCAATCTCCCAACAAGTCAACTAGTTAGACAGATATTTTACTCAAAGAAATGTGGACCCCCGCTAGCATTTCCTTCTAGCGAACCATGTTGATCGGTGTCTTCAAGAACACCATCCATTTCCCCCTACTTTAGCTTAGATTAATCCCGATTGGCCGGTGACAGAAACGCTTTACTCACCTAACAGATTAAAAGGGCAGTTGTTTAGGTTTAGGTTTCAAGAAGCTCTCGTGGATGTCTTGCAGGGTTTCTCCTTTAAGTTTTAATTTGCGAACCTAGCCGTGGAAACCACCACAGCAACAGGGCGAATAGTTATAAACTGATGACATGAAATTATAAACTGCCATGGGTTGTTCAAAAGATACTTACCATGTTAGATTAATATACCCTACATTCTTGAACTTATCCCTTCAAGTTCATAAAATTCTAGAGTAACGTATCCAACCGCCATAATCCACTAGCACAGTCATTGCACCGCGCCACTCATTCCTATAATCCCCCTTGGAGACTAACACGGCAGTGGCCTCGTGCCCTGCTATAAATGCGTAACAGTGGGAGTCCTGGCAATAGCTAATCATGTCCTGAGCGTCTGTGGCTCTCATGCTTTTCGTCAGCCTCTACTGGCTCGTATCCGGTGACGCGGCTGACGGAGGAGCGTGGGGGGCTTCCCAAGACTCCGCTTCCCCTTTCGCATGCGAGGGAGGTGACAACATGTGGATTTGGGAGGCCTCTTGGCTGTTTGTAAATAGTGTATAAATGAGCGAGCGAAGGAAAATTCATCATTTATCACAATTACTTATTGCCCAATGAGGAAGATTGTAATTTTATCATAATAAAGTTGTTGTTGTACCATGTTAGCCTTGAGGACCGTCCCTTTATCAGTAAGGTAACCATAACATTTATGTTCGTATGTAAAGGTATTTTCTGTATGGTGGTCCAAGAATTTGGAAAACAAGTAAAAATCTGAAATAGTGAATTCAAATGCACACTTTGCACACAACTTGCACAGGTGTTGAGAATTTTCCACGTACCAGATAATATGTCACTAGCGAAGAATTGCTTCAGAGGAATTTTCTCTTTGGCAACTATCGAGCTTTTGAAATGAAATTGATATACGTGATATTCATTTCTTCTTATGAAATGTTTGAAATTACTAACTGAAGGTTACGACGTATAGCGTGACGTCCGTGCACTAGTTTTAGCATGCTCTGTAATAATTACTGTATATAATTACTACTCCACATGATAACTGCAATTCATTAATTAGAAAATAAATAACGATGGGTTGGACAGTGACGGCATGACATTTCATTAGTGAATAACCCATTTTTTTGCGTGCATTGCCCATTGCCCAACGGCACGTCATATAATATGTGACTGTGATAACTTAGCTAGAAGGCGATACTTTCATTTTGGTAGTGATCGCATTGTAGACCCCAAACTATGTGAACTGATCGATCCATTCAGTATCCTCAGATTTGCAAAGGCCGTGGGCCTGTCACATATTTAGGACAGAGACATGGACGGCGCACAATAGGCCTCAGTGAGGCCGCGGTGCACAAATGCCGGAACAAATAATAAAAAAAAAAAAAAAAAAAACCCATTTTTTTTATTTCTGTTAATATTATTATTATTGACTTATTGTTTTATATGCAATATAATATTTCACTAGCCATAACAGTCTTGATTTCTTGGAGATGGCCAAATGCTATTCTATAACTCATGGACGTAACTGAATTTTATTTTTCTATGATAGCCTTGGGTTATTGTTGGTTATAAATTTTTTTAGGGGAGATATTAAAAAAAAAATTATAATTAATCGTATAAACCTAGTCATTAATATTTATAAAGAAATATGAGCTATTTTAGGCCTAAGTGATACATTTATTTTCATTATTATAATGCTTTTTTTTTTGTATTTCTAAGATCTCTAAATTCCAAGCGAATAAGCGTCTTGAATGAGTGTTGTACTGAAGGTTGTTGGATAGTCTTATGCTTAATAAAATGGTTTTAATAGAAAAACTAAGAGTAAAGATGAAAATAAAATATATTATATTTTATCATCTTTGATTAGTAATATTTAAAATACAATATTTGCGACAGTTATTCAGTAAAATACTTTATACTTATTTACAATTTTTCTTTTTTTTAAGCCTCGATTCGAAGGCGATTGATTCCCCAGCCCATCATCTTGCATAAACACTATGAATACGAATGTCTATGCATAAACACTATGAATATACCAGATGACTAGACAACATGTAGTGTAAACCTTGGTCTTTAGGGCGCACATAATTCCAAACTAAAGGGTGGCCACATTGCTGTGGTCTCTGAAACCACTTTAGCTGGCCAGCCATAGCGATTGTGGCATCTCCAATATAGAGAGGCTCTGCTTGTAGCTGTAGCCAGGCCTAGTCTAAAGCACCCAATTCGCACAAGCATTCCCCTCCGTTCACGGTGTTATAACAACATTTAGTTTAATCCAACGGATGATCTCAATGGCTTATGTCGATGCTAAAAGAATGTTTGATTTTTATTAAATTTATTTGTAAATATGATATTGGATTTTGATAATATGAGCCTATGGCTGAGGTTTCGCAAGTATGTCTGCATCAGATCATTCTATAAGAAATACGTGTTCAACCTTGCTATGAATACGTGACAGTTGGAGTCCTGGTATGGCCAGTCCTGAGCATCTGTGGCTCTCGCTCTTGGACGGCCTCCACTGGATCGTACCCAGTGACGCGGCCGATGGAGGAGCGTGAGGGACTTCCCAAGACTTCGCTTCGTCTTTCGCATGCGAGGAAGGTGAAAACCATGTGGATTTTGGAGGTATCTGGGCCGTTTGTAAATACTGCATGACGTCTTCCGGCATACTTCAATGTACAGCTCATGAAGAACCTGATGCAAACATATATATTACTTCTGAACATGATGACTATGATCTCTTCCTTTTTAATAAATATTGGAGGAGGTTTTTTAAGTATCGTGACTTGCTTGCTGTTGTTTTGTGTTTTGGATTTGGTTTTATCAACAAGGTTCTAAGCTGCTATTTGACAGGCTTTCTAGCGAGCTGGAGTGTCAGCAACAAAACCCTTCATAACGATCTTAATATACCCTACATTCTCAAACTCATACCTTCCAAGTTCATAAAATTCCATAGTAACCTATCCAACCACCCTAATCCCCTAGCACAGTCATTGCACTGCACCACTCATCCTTATAATCCTCCTCGAAGACTATGACTGCTATGAATACGTGACAGTAGGAGTCCTGGTAAGGCCAGTCCTGAGCGTCTGTGGCTCTCGCGCTATTGGACCGCCTCCACTGGATCGCATCCAGTGACGTGGCTGATGGAGGAGCGTGGGGGAGTTCCCAAGACTTCACTTCCTCTTTCGCATGCGAGGAAGGTGACAACCATGTCGATTTTGGAGGTCTCTGGGCCGTTTGTAAATACTGTATTTATCACAATTACTTATTGTCCAATAAGGCAGATTGTAATTTTATCACAATAAAGAATTTTTTTATCAAACATTTAAATGTAATTAAACATGAGAAGAAAACTAAGAAAATGTTCCTATACTTATAACTGATCTCAGGAGAGAAATCGTAACAGTAAACTTCGTAACAAAGAATAATTTTACAAGGAGTATGTTGTTAATATCAAACAAAAATATAAGAGATTATTGAGGGCGGTAATCAAGTCACATGAAATATGAGACAAGCTGGGTTCGTTTATCGCACCTTGTGGTAATAACTCATGCTGAGATAAGCCGGAGGTTATGGCGTTAGTATGCAGATGGCGCTTAAGTGCTATTTTGGCCAATAGCAGGTCTCTATTCGCGCAGTTACGTCATCTTCGATGTGCTCGGCTATTTCATGGGATTTCGGATTAACAGAGAGTTAGGTTTCCAGAAAAATTAATTATTGGACAAATTTTCGACGTGTTATAAATGTTTACATCGAGTTATGATAACAAAAAAAAGCGAGAAAGTGTTATTTACTCAATACTGGTAAAAAATTGTTGTTCAACGTAATAAGAGCACGGTAGGTTAAAGTGCCAAGGGCCCACAACCGTTCGGAAAAAATCACGAATGGGGAAGACTCGATCGGCCCTAAAACTTCGCAAAGGGCAAGGGTAGAAGAAACCGACATCTCTCTCGAGAGTAACCGGGTTGACCACCACCTTTCTTTTATCCCTCACCATCCATAAATCACAACTATGGAGTAGGGGAAGAATTGTATCTGAGGGCAGGGACAATCAGAAGATTACCAGAGAGGTATTATTTAAACCCCCCCCCCACACACTAGAAACGACGAAGAAGCTTTAAGTTTTGTCATATTTCCTTTCTTTCGCTCTTTTTAGCTTAAGTAAGTTAAAACAATTTTTACTAATTTAACTTATAATTTTTAAGTCAACAATTTTTGCCTCACTAATTTAAGTTATAATTTTTTTCGGCCACGCTCACCAAAATTATATCCAATTTTCTTGTACTTTCAATAGACATATTTTCAAGTTACAAATTTTTTTTATACAGTCCATTTTACCAGACACATACCAGCCTGAGGTATGTATAGTTGTAGTGCCAAGGTGTAAAGGAATAGGGAAACAAACACAAAACCATTTGGTTCAATAATGGTGTTATTTTTTATTGGTCTATTTGTACGAATGTGCTTGAAATTTTTTGTATGCCAACCTCATAATTAATGGAATTAAGTCCAACGTACTGTTTCTTTACAACTGAGGGGGGGGGGTGGTGGTGATTTGTTTCGGTTATCTATGATTTGGAATAATAAAATTTTTCACGTTTGAAAGACCACAATTGCCGACCACGTTGTTTATAAGTTCATTCTTGTGTAGGCCGATCCGTTTGTAAGTGTACTTTAAACTCGTTAACAATCGGTTGAATCGGAATTTGGAAAAATGCTAGGAATTTGATTACTAGATCTACCTCTGACTGAAAAAAAAAATCCTTAGTGTGGAATATGTATATCTAAGCCAACTACCCAACCACATAATAACCACAATAACAGTAACATCGATAATTATTGAATGAATGCATTCTATACACACACACAATCGTTATAATTGTTGTTCAGAACGGTAGTTGATTTGATTCGTGTCTGTTAAATATTCAATCGCGATTTCCGGAAAACGAGTCGTTCATTACTTCCGGCTCATTCATTTCATATTACCTGCGCTATTTGAAGTGCTGCTCGGTATTGCGCTTTTCATTGGTTCGCACCCACTCTACCACTCAATTTCTTTCCGTCCGGTATTCCGTCTTTCCCGGGGGCTCACAAATGAATAATTTTCAATTCCACCTCAGAAAGCTGCAATCGGACTCTGGTATCAGGAATACAACAACTTATGATAAATCTGCCTGATTGGGCTATAAGTAATTGTGATAAATGATCTCGTTCATACCAATTTACAATTTTCATTCACTTGCTCATTCATACTATATATGCAAACAGCCCAGAGGCCCCCAGGTCCACATGGATGTCACCTTCCTCGCGTGCGAAGGAGGAAGCGGAATCTTGGGAAGTCCCCCACGTTCCTACGTCAACCGCGTCACTGGATAAGAGCCAGCGGAGGCTGACCAAGAGCGCGAGAGTCACAGACGATCATGACATGATTAGAGAAACTGGCCATAGCCAGAACTCCCACTGCAGGATTATAGGTCTCCGAGGAGGATTATAGGGATGAGTTGTGCAGTGCAATGACTGTGCTTGGGAATTAGGGTGGTTGGATAGGTTACTATGGAATTTTATGAACTGGGAAGGGATAAGTTCAAGAATGTAGAGTATATTAAGATCGTTATGGAGGGTTTTGTTGCTGACGTAATAAGGGGCATTTACTATTGTTCTCAGGACTTTTGATTGAAAGGATTGGATGCGCTTGATGTTTGACTTTTTTCTGTCCCCCATAGCTCTATTTTGTATATCCAGATTGGCTTAAGTATAACTTTGTAAATAAGTAGTTTATTTTCTATTGAGAGATGGGATGTCCTTCGAAGTAGTCTGTACAGTTGTCCAAAGCGTTTGTTTACTTCTTGTCTTTTTAGCCTCATGTGTGGGTTCCATGTCAGTCTTTTGTCGAAATGGAAGCCTAAATACCTTACTATCTCAGACACAGGGAGAGGAATCGAATTCAAAAAGACTGGTGGACAGGACTTGCGGCTTAGATATTATGTTAGATATAGATGGACTTAGTAAAATATTAGAAGAGCCATTTCGAATTTAATAACTCGCTATTGGAATTTTATGTTTTTGTCTTTGCCTTCAGTTGATGCTTATCAAAAATATTGAAAAATTGTAAAAGTTTTTTTTACATAAGTAAAAAATTTGTGGTAAAATTACGCGAGGGCTACTAAGCAGTCGTCTGATGAGTAGCTGCTCTTTATTCAAGTGGTTCCTCTAGAGCCTGAGGGAACCCCGACCAGACCCTTCCCTGAAAAAAATACAGGGATCGAACCCTAGTCTTCTCAGCATGCTAACCGCTAAGTTTCAGGGACGGGCAATTGTCATAATTACCATCTAAATTATTTTTTAAATAAACATAGCGCATCAAAATTAAATCGGGTATAAATTGAATATATAATATCTATGGATGGAACAATATGTAAGCCGTTTATTTGAATAATTTTCTCATTGCAATATATCATAGAAATATTAAGTGAATTACTAATAAATGTACACCTCTTTCTGGTAACCACAGAGTTTTTTTTTGTACTACTAAAATTTTAAAATATTGCCTCATATTTCTAGGGAGGCTGATTTTTCACTAATTATATTTATTTTCGATTTTATGAGTTATATTTATATTATACCAGGTCGAGTCATACCAGGTTCCGATGCAGCTAAGTAGAATCTATTGTTCGTATCTACCCACTATGAGTTACCATGACAACAAGTTTTTTGTTTTCACTATATAGACGAGGCTTCAGCTAGTCTCTTTTGTCAACTGTTTTGTGTGATACACGTTACGTTAAACTGTTTTTCTTAACCTCTGAAATGGAGAGTCAAAAAGTACATATTCCTCATGTAATGCTTTGGGAATTTAAACAAGGCAATAGTGCTCGGGTGACAGCTGAAAAAATATGCAGTGTTTATGGTGAAGGACTAATAACTGATCGGGCAATTAGAAATTAGTTTATGAAATTCCTTTCTAGAGATACGACCTTAAAAGACGAACCGAGGGCGGGACGTCCTTCCGACTTTGACAACAACCTTTTAAAGGCAATATTGGAGCAAAATCCACGTCAATCAACAAGTGGTATAGCAGAAAGGTTGAATACACCACAGTCAACTGTTAACCACTACCTGGAGAAATTAGGGGAAGTCAGCAAGTTAGGAGTGTGGGTACCTCACAATCTCAGTGGACGGAATAAAGAAGATCGCATGTCAATCGCCACAAGTCTGCTCTCGCGGGTAAAAATTGAGCCTTTTTTAAACAGGATTGTAACAGGCGATGAAAAATGGGTTACCTATGATAATATAGTCCACAAAAGACAGTGGCTTGATAAGGATCCAGTGACACGGCTGACGGAGGAGCGTGGGGGACTTCCCAAGACTCCGCTTTCTCTTCGCGGTGGATTTGGGGGGTCTCTGGGCTGTCTGTAAATATTGTATGAATGAGCGAGTGAATGATGAACTGTAAATATGGTATGAATAAAAGCATTTATCTCATTACTTATTGCCTTATAAAAGGCAGATTGTAATTATAACAAATAAAAAAAATGTTTCCAAGTCGATAAGGAGCAACCACCCCTACCAGATCCGAAAGCAAACATCCATGGCAAAAAGATTTTATTGTGTGTATGGTGGGATTGTCAAGGAATAATTCACCACGAGTTGTTGAAGTCAAATTTAACGATTACTGCGGATAGATACGTTCAGCAGTTGCAAAGAGTGGAAGAGAAACTCCATGAAAAGCGTCCTGCACTCGTCAAAATTAATATAGTTTTGTTATTTAATGAGAGCAAAATAAATGTCTGATAAAAGAACGGAAGTTACTTATGACTCCTATGATTGTCGTTATAACCACCGAAAGGGCTCGTATGAGTACAAAATAAATTGTGCGTAGACCAGAGAGGGTTGTACATTCATCAATAGCCCATAACGATCTTCTAACATAAATTAATTATTATTAATAATCAGACTGACATTTTTGGCAGTGGCCTAGTAAATATATTAGTAATTTTTTTTTAAAAATAAAAGAAGCTTTGTCATGGTATTTCAACCGCCAAGGCTGTAGGGACGGGACATGCACACAACGACGAACTCATCTATCAAACAACGTTTCACGAAACTTCCACAGTCTTTTTGTGACCTGTGCGGCGTAAATCCTTTTACATCGATGTGAGGGGTAGTGAAAAATTTGTACTGGCTGGTGAGGCAAGATACAGTCAAGATTGAGTGACATAAGTGGCGTGGAGGGGCGAAGGGTGGTTCTTGCATGATTGATCTAACAATCAATCAGTTTCAACTCTTGTTTACATCGGCTCATCATAAAACCTAGACTGTCTCTTCTTCACAGCCACTGTAACTTTCAAAGGCCCAAAAACTTGTTTTCGCCCGTCTGTGTCTCTAGTATCATCTCATTGAAACACATGGTTAATTATTAATAATTAATTAATTAGTTGCTATTAACAAATATAATATTTTTCAAAATAATGATTTTGAAGTCCTGACAGTATCTGTCATGTGTAGGGGTCAAAGTAATCTATTTTGGACAATTTCCAGCTGAGAGTTCTGAGAACGATTCATTCATGTTTTTTTTTTTCCAAAACCCCTTTTTATTTAACATGTTGTAATTTTACCAAAATGTGTCCTCTTTCTGCATACGAAAATGTATTTGAAGGAGGGTGGAATTACAAATACAGCATTTATTTTTACAGTGAAAATAGCAATACAAACAGGACTAGGTGATGGGGCTCACCTTCTGATTACAAAGAGGGAAACTCACGAACTAAATCCTAAAAACTAGAACCTAAGACTGAAGCGTTCCTGCCTTGACAGCGTCCTGCCATCTGATAGGGGAACGGAGCGGGGGTTATATTGTTAAACACCGGGTTTGCCAAGTACTGTAGTGAGTCGAAGAATTTGATATGCCTACGTTGAATGAATTCATCCACTGTAGGAAGATCAAAGATCTCGTGAAGTTCACTGTTGCTCCGTTGCTCGAATGAAGTATGTGCGACCACTTTAATCAGTATACCGTTTTGGAATTTTTTGAGTCACCGAGCTGTCGTATTGTATATATAGCTTGTATGCTATTTAGAATTTATTAATTTAAAAGTTTTCATTTTACTTATCACAAAAACTGATGTTTTTTTTGTAACTGGTATGGTTGGTAAACATGTAAAACAGGTGTCCTCGTTATTAATTGGAAATTGTATTGTGATCCCAATTTTATATTTATATATAGTTTAATAATATTTCGACTGAAAGTTCTGATCGACGCCCCAGATGTTAAAAATAAAAGTAGGCTCGTTAAAAACTATTATCAATTAATGGGCTCTAATTAAAAATATAAATGCATTCCTATCAGTAGGATTTTGGAGGTTACGATTTTGTTTATTATTTATTGTAGTGAATAAACACATTGTCGTGGTCATAAGGAAACCTCGCAACTCCATTTGTTACGTTGACGGTGTTCTGATCTCCACAATGGTAATTTCTCCATGGGTTCTGTTTTAACCATCGTACCGCCTTTATCAGCTGTTGGTGAAATCAATAATTTCATAAATTAATAATTAATAATTTATTAAATTTTGTGACTGTTTGTTTTAGGCTGATTCTGCAGGCAGAAAGTAATGAAATTCTTCCTACCTGTGTTCATTTCAGGTGAGTGTTACATTAGTCCACGATTATCTACTTTTAATTCATACCAAAAACACATTTTAGTTTTAAGGAAATTAGCATAAAATAAAAGATGTTTCGTTTATACACAATGCCCCTTATTACGTCAGCAACAAAACCCTTCATAACGATCTTAATATACCTTACATTTTTGAACTTATCCCTTCCAAGTTCATGAAATTCCATAATAACCTATCCAACCACCCTAATCTCCTAGCACAGTCATTGCACTGCACCACTCATCCCTATAATCCTCCTCGGAAACTAAAACGGCAGTGGCCTCGTGACCTGCTATAAATAAGTGACAGTGGGAGTCCTGGCAATGGCCAGTTTCTCTATTCATCTCCTGAGCGTCTGTGGCTCTCGCGCTCTTGGCCAGCCTGCGCTGGCGCTTATCCAGTGATGCGGCTGACGTATGAACGTAGGGGACTTCCCAGGACTCCGCTTCTTCCTTCGCACGTGAGGGAGGTGACAACCATGTGGACTTGGGGGGCCTCTGGGCTGTTTGTATATATAGTATGAATGATCGGATGGGGAAAGGTCGGAGGAATTTGCTCTGCATCTTACCCATACTTTCACACCTCACCTTTCACATCAAAGCCATACTCATAGCACAACTGTAGAAGATTACCTCACTTCACCTATACCTCTCTCACTTTCACCAAAAGCCGTTAACCCATCTGAGGTCAAATACCTGAAAAACTTACCTTACCGAAAATCCCCTGGAGACGATCTCCTTACTCCTCAAATTCTTAAACAACTTTCTCATAAAGCCATAATCCTCCTCACCTACATCTATAATTGCATAATCCGAACGACGCACTTTCCTCTCCTCTGGAAACTCTCCATTATTGTCCTATTCAGAAAACCACGCAACGACGCCTCATCTTACCGTCCAATTAGCCTACTCCCTATCCTCTCAAAAATATTTGAGAAACTCCTCTTAAAACGTCTACTTCCAATTGTCAAATCCAAAAACCTTTTTCCTACTCACCAGTTTGGCTTCCGTCAACAACATTCCACTGCTCAACAAGGCCTTCGAGTTGTTGATCACATCTCCTCAGCCCTTGAATCCAAACAGTATTGCACTGCTGCATTTTTGGACATAGCTCAAGCTTTTGACAGGGTTTGGCACGCAGGTTTGCTCTACAAGCTCAAAAGATATTTACCACAGACCCTTTTCCTAATCCTACAGTCCTACCTTTCAAACCGCTTCTTCCAAGTCCGCTGTGGTTTAGAATACTCTAACTACTATCCCATAAAAGCAGGAGGTCGGTGATGAGATTTCCGGAGTGGCCTCTCTCTTTGACTGAGAACGGTCTATTCTCAATTTACACAGCTGAAATTGTCGAAAACACAAAGCAGGTGACATCCATGGCATCACGGAAGAGTGGAGTAAAATAACAGAAATCAAGCGAGAAATTTTGACAGCTCAACATGATTGTCAATGAGGGAAAAATGACCGCATAGTATTTTTTTTTCATTTCAAGAAGTTAAAAACCAATGGCGATTATATACCAAGTGGGATATTGCGAAAAATCGTGGACAAACAATATCTAGAAATACACATAGAGAGGATTTTATGGACAATTTTTTAAATAATTTAATAATCAATCAAATTATTCGTAAAAATTCAAACATAACTCCAGTATCTCCTGACTACTTTGTTTCTCATCTGCAGTACCCTGGCAGCACAACCGCTTATTTTTTTTTTTCAATTGAAAATTACAATCTGTCCTAAAGTAAGAATAGATCTACTGTAATAAAATATCACATTTACACGTATACAAATTTATATTTAATCCTTCATTCGCACCGTATTTACAATGTACTTTCATACTATATACCATAATTTGCCCGCAACATTGACACCTTCTCGGGTGTGCAGTACGAGGTATCGTTTCGGGAGAACCCCACGCCACTCCTGAACCCGCTTACGTGCACCATCGTGGATATATTACATGGTAAATTATTTAGGTGTAAATTTCATTATTATTATTTTTTTTTTCTAAACCCCTTTAATTAGTTATAACATTTTTAACAATTTACAAATTTCTCCTCTTTCTGCGATGCGCAGATGCATTCGAAGGAGGTTGGGTTACATAACAATCTGATTGAAGTTAAAAAGTCAATATATATACAATTCTAGGTGATGGGGCTCATCTTCAGTTTACAATTTGGGAGAAAAACTTACAAACTAAAACCTAAAACTAAAGCGTTCCAGCCACGACAGCGTCCTGCCATCAATGCGGGGGTTATCGTGTTAAACACCGGGTTTGTCAGGTATTGCAAGGAGTCGAAAAATTTGATATGTCTACGTTGGATGAATTTATCCACCGTAGGCAGCTCAAATATCTCATGCAGCTCACTGTTTCTTCGCTGCTCGAATGAAGTACCTCTGACCACTTTCATCAGTATACCGTTTTGGAATTGTTGGAGTTTCTTAGCTGTCGTATACGTCAGATAACGAAAAAGCGGTGCACCATACAGCAGAGTAGGCCTGAGTACACTCTTATAGATCATGAGCTTTAGGCGCAGTGATAGATTGGGGGAAGTCAATAAATGCGTAAGCCGGTAAGAATTCGTGCGTGTTTGCTTCAACTTCTTCGTAAAATGGTTACTAAAACGGAGGTGTCTGTCCATTTTAATTCCCAGATACACTAGGTCGTTGGCTGGTGAATTTTCCTCCGTTCCTACTATGTAACTAATTGATAGCGGACTTTTTTCCTTTTGAAAAGAGAAAATTACGCAGTCAGAAATTTAAATGACAATTAGACATTTATTGGTTTATACTTTCTTCGAGATCAATTCCTGAAATTAATTTAATAAATAATAGGTTTCCATCAAATCTGCTCAAAACAGTAGCTTTGGTGAGTTTCACCATCAAATGATCCAAAGGCTACATGTGTTGGAGTCTGTCACTGTTTTTTTTCTTCTTCTTCATATCCCCTTGTTTTTATAAATTATGGAAATCAGCATATATTTTACATAAATTAATCTATTTACAATAGGTCTGTATATGTCCTGTAGCTTGGCTACATATTTAATAAATTTGCAATGCGATTTGTGATTGTTACGAAAGTATAATACACATTATACATTCATTGTCTAAACTGTCAGTGTAATATATCATCGCTTTACAAGAACCTGCCGATGCACTAAACTACAATCTACTTGTTCTAGTCTTCGAGCACCTGAAATTTTAAACTTGAACCCTCACAAAATGGTGTTATAGATAGATTGGTGTGACATACTGACATTGAGCAATGCGAAGATTATATATATGCATATATAAGTTATCGTCTCCCGGCTGTAGACGATCAAGAAAAAGGAATGAATAAGGAGGTAGATGATATAACGTGATGGTTTGGTTTATAACTGGCTTTATTCTCCTCCTGATCCTCTATACACACGTAACGGTTTTGTTTACCTTAGGCTATGTGGTATTGGGCGTAACATTGCCGTGTCACTAGCCATAACTTAAATATATAAATATAGCAATACATATATATTGCTGGTATTACGTTACAACTGTAGGAATTCTTCCCGTATCAATGAAGGACAAATTATGTATAAAAGTATGTTTAAAAAACACAACAGCACAAATGCATTGTAAAAAGTCAAAAATGAGTTTTGTTTTATGTAGATTGGAGTAGATCATGTAATCATTTATGGAACTCTTTTTGGGTAATTATTGTAAAGCTTTCGTACTAATGAAATTTAAGGGCAGTAGACAAATTACCAATTTCCTTTAAACTCGATCATTTAACGAAAGCACTTCAAACGGAGCAACCTTCGATTGGAATCAGCAAGGGGCAAGATTCAAAGGAATCTACTACTGACTGATGCGTTAGGAACGGAAACTGGGGCCCTTCCTGCCCGAATGCTCTGGTGAACGAACCGAATCGATCCAGTTCATTCAAATAGTCATTCGCGAAAGATTGATAACTAATTTGAAGATTGAAGTTACTCTTAAATCTGTAATAGTCGAGGCTGTCACGTGATGCCGTGTTGACATAACAGCTTCATGGCATGAAGGTTATAGATTCTAATCCTTAGACAGGCAGTGATTTGACCATAAATAATATTGAAGGACGATGAATAAATTAATCAATAATAAAAATGTTTCTCTATCATATTGGGTGTGGTATCAAACCTCGGTGTCTGATTTATAATCGACAAACGACTGACCTGGAACCCACATACGAGACTAAAAAGACAAGAACTAAACAGACGCTTTGGACAACTGTACAGACTACTTCGAAGGACATCCCACCTCTCAATAGAAAACAAACTACTTATTTACAAGGTTATACTTAAGCCAATCTGGACATACGGAATAGAGCTATGGGGGACAACAAAAAAGTCGAACATCAAGCGCATCCAATCCTTTCAATCAAAAGTCCTAAGAACAATAGTAAATGCCCCTTATCACGTCAGCAACAAAACCCTTCACAATGATCTGAATATACCCTATATTCTTGAACTCATCCCTTCCAAGTTCATTAAATTCCATGGTAACCTATCCAACCACCCTAATTCCCTAGCACAGTCATTGCACTGCACCACTTATCCCTACAATCCTCCTCGGAGACTTAAATGGCAGTGGCCTCGTGACCTGAATAAGTGACAGTGGGAGTCCTGGCAATGGCCAGTTTCTCCAATCATGTCCTGAGCGACTGTGGCTCTCGCGCTCTTGGTCAGCCTCCGCTGGCTCTTATCCAGTGACGCGGCTGAAGTAGGGGCGTGGGGGACTCCCCAAGACTCCGCTTCCTCCTTCGCATGCGAGGGAGGTGACAACCATGTGGACTTGGGGGGCCTCTGGGCTGTTTGTAAATATTGTACGAATGAGCGAGTGAATGATGAATTGTAAATATGGTATGAATGATGACACTTATCTCAATTACTCATTGCCTAATAAAAGGCAGATTGTAATTTTATCTTAATAAATTGTTGTTCTCTCTCTCTCTCTGATTTATAATGGCTATTGTGATAGGGCTTTAGCGAATATTATAATTGTTATAAGGCTATAGAAACGTTTTCAGCCGTCACGGACTCCTGTACTGGTGCGTCACACATGGCTTGATTATTTCATTTGCAGATTCCTACAAATAAGTTTAGCATATCCAGTCTACCATGCTCCGCATTATAATAATACGGACCTACAATAAATTATATATATTGAAAGTTTCTGAATAATCTGACACTATTGAGTTTACTGAACATGCCTCTAGATGCCTCCATTTCGCTTTAGGCTAAAGAGACAGATGGGATATCTTCCCTGATATAAGATAAATATTTCGATGACGAACCTTATTAGAATGCATGGAATAAGCAATGCAGTTGTTTCACTGAATCAAACGAGCCCTCCATGCTGCTCTGTACTCCCTCGTCCTCGTCGTTCTGTATTTCCCCTTCTGCCCGGGTAAACATACCTCGCATATTGCATGACAAATAACTTATAATAAAAATATAACGGCATAAACTTGGTTTGGCATTTTCTCCTCGAAAGGTTTATTATTCGTGCAATGTGTACACATCATACATTTTTTTCACGTATGGAATCAGGTGGATTAGAAAGACGGTTCTTATTTTTACATAATTGAAATTTGTTCGCGCTTGGGCTAAGAATCAAGATTTCCCCAAACGCCAGAAAATTTCGCCGGTTACGTCGTGAGAAAATTGTCAACAGTAAGGCATAGACATTAAACAAAGTACCAAAAATAATATATATATAAGATATATTATTGAGGATTTTCAAAATAAACCACAAATTGTTTCTCTGAAAATACAAAGTTTTGTTTTATTTAACACGCCTTAACAATATTACAACAATTATCGTTTAACTATGACAATTACACTTTTATCTCACCTGAAAATACAAAGAAACGACATTTAAAGTTCACTAATATCGCCTCCTCAATTATATCCCTTCATTTATCTCTCTACAAGTTTTTATAATAATTATCTTAACAACAAATCATCTGACTATCATCCGCCCTTGAATCCCCGTATCACTCCGACCGCTGTGCCCTCTACCAACTTTCACTGACAACTTATGAACGCGCGAAGCGCGGCAATTTTGAATTAATGAAATGTCATTTCATTACATATAAATAACCATTCATTTTATACGAAGCAAAAAAAAAACTTATCAGCAATTTAACAGTTAATTTAACCAGGCCTGATTGTTAGTAACTATAAATAATGTATAATAAATAATAAAAAAAGTTTATAGTCACGATACGTTGTTTCGGGGAAGAGTGCGTATAGTCAACCACAGGGCGGCGATGTGCACGGAGAGCTCTAAGTCCAAATTTGTAGTAAATAACGACTTCTTGTTCGCAGGGGAACAGGCCCGTATTCTGCTATCTTCATCACTGACTAAGCCAAGCCCAAGCCCAAAGTCTTGTCTTCCAATACGCTTCCTCGAGCTTTACAGTCTTTCAAATTACTTTCTCTGTATGTTGATGTAATAAAATGAAAATTGCTTTAAAATAGAAAAAAAAATAAATACATTTCATAACCTCCATTTAGCACTTACTTCTTTTTTTTTGTTAACTTATGTTCGTGTGTACAATATTTACATAAGCTTTTCCTAATTTCCTCTAGCCGAAACAATCAGGAAATAAAGAAAATTAAGAAATTTACAATGTTAAAATTTTCCACTCATCTCATTACATTAGTTGACTCAAACAAACATCGAAGCGTCTCACGCGACTACATTGGCGTGGATGAAGATTCAGGAAGGTACGACTGTGTCCACGTCCCACTGGGGCAAAGGTACGTACACCCAATACCCAGCCTGTAATCTCTAACACATGATAGTTACTCTAACCTATCTTATAGTCCACACTAGCGTCCAGGGTCCACATTGGACTTGTTTATGACTCCGGCCCTGCCAAGAGTACAAAAACAGAAAAAATACAAATATGATAGGACACTCGAAAGATATATAAATAAATTTAAAAAAAAATAAAATAAACGCATCTCTGGTAGTTAATCCATATGGCTCATATTTGAAAACAAAACAAAATACCTCCTTAATACTTTTGTATAATACTCCAAAATCAAAATAACAATACATTGTTTGGGTCTAAGAACAAAACACAACAAAAAGAAAACAGAGACCTTGCTCTCACGCTCCCAAAGTGGGGGCTCCGGGGAAGAGCGAGAGCACACCAGTCTATTCTGCACAGCATGATCCGGTCACGTGCCGGCTCCCGCATTTTCCCCAGATGCACATGCGCATTCACAACCCGATCAACCATCCCTTCATCTGTTACTGTATCCGACAAGTTGCGCGTTCGCGCTCGCGATAACTTGATCACTTATTTAAGGGGGTGACCGGCTGATGATGCGGATAGAAGGGAAACGGACGGAGGACCTAATAAGCAGATGCCAATTCGCTGAGAGCAGCTCTGGTGTGCAGAGTTAAGCGGAGTATCCTGAACATGATCCAGGCTCACAACTCCCGGAAGAGGACATTTTTTAAATGTTCAGGGAGACAAGACGCAAAAAATAAGGGAGAAAAGACGCCAACCAACAAACGGGAAGTACGCCGGAACACTGCTGGTTCGATATAACAACATCACGGAGAAGATGCGGGAGACAGTGAGTGCGGCAGAAGTAGAAGCCAGGATGGCGTTTTTGTCAACAATACTGAAGGTGCAGCTAGCGAAGGATCTCCATTTTAGTAACCATTTTGCGAAGAAGTTAAAGCACACACGCACGAAGTCTTACTGGCTTGTGCACTTATTCACTTCCCCCAATCTATCACTGCGTCTCAAGCTATTAATATACAAGAGCATACTAAGGCCTACTCTGCTGTATGGTGCACCACTATTTCGTTATCTGACGTATACGACAGCTAAGAAACTCCAACAATTCCAAAACGGTATACTGATGAAAGTAGTCAGAGGTACTTCATTCGAGCAGCGAAGAAACAGTGAGCTGCATGAGATCTTTGAGCTGCCTACGGTGGATGAATTCATCCAGCGTAGACATATCAAATTTTTCGACTCCTTAAGGTATTTGAAAAACCGGTGTTTAACACTATAACCCCTGATTCGTTCCCCCATCGATAGCAGGACGCTGTCGCGGATAGAACGCTTTAGTCTTAGGTTCTAGGTATAGTTTTTTTTTTTTTTTTTTTTTTTTTTTGGTGCTTTAGTGTGTAGTGTTTGGTGTCAGTGACAAGTTGAAGGTGAGCCTCATCACCTAGTGTGAATATAAAACTATGACATTTTAACCACAACAAAATTATTATATAATCATGCACTCCTCCAAATGCATGTAAATGCAGGAAGAAGAGAAAATTGTATCTCAATTATTGTATTATTTATTTTTGTACATTATATATTTTTTTGAGGTTTTGAAATAAAAGAAAACAAAAAAAAACAAAAGAAAACTAGCGAAGGAGACAGGAAGAAAGGAGGGGGTACTAAGAGAGCGCCCGTTTCTAGAAGACGCTCAAGAAATGGTGGACACCAGCGCCAGAGATAAGGAAAATACAGCTGGCGAGGAAAAAATGGGATGGAGGAGAGTGGTATATAGAAGGCTCAAAGTCACGCCGGTCACATGGAGGAAGAAGAAAGTGGTGTACGGCGGAAGAGAGAGAGAGAGAGAGAGAAAGAGAGAGAGAGAGAGAGAGAGAGAGAGAGAGAGAGAGAGAGAGAGAGAGAGAGAGAGAGAGAGAGAGAGAGAGAGAGAGAGAGAGAGAGAGAGAGAGAGAGAGAGAGAGAGAGAGAGAGAGAGAGAGAGAGAGAGAGAGAGAGAGAGAGAGAGAGAGAGCAGAAAGAGCAGAGGAAACGCAGGACGCCCCAGGAGGTGGGAACACAGGTAGTGCTATGAGTGCGGAAAGACAGGACACCTGGTAGCAAAGTTCCCACGCACTAGGTGCTTCGAGTGTGGCACGGAGGGACACGTAGCAAGACAGTGCCTGACGCTGAAACGAAAACCAGCCCGGACCAATGAAAATAAACTCTCAGAGGTTGCGGAGGAGGGAGAGACCGCAGTCGGAAGAGTCAGCGACCTCGGGAACTTCCGAGACGGAAGAAGAGAGGGAAGAACCAGGAAACGGAGTGGGCTGGGGAAGCGGCAGTGCACGGAGGAGCGGTCGACGACAGGTGGCCGAGGAGAGGGGGAACTGGGAAGAGGGGCGATCGCTCGTTAATAAATAATAGTGTAAAAGGCACACATGGCGGTTTGCCTATAATTAGAGTCGCGAGTGGAGTGCAGTGCTTAGTGGATACCGGGAGTACCAACAAAATAATGTGTCGGGAGACACTAGGAGAGCATGTGTGGAGGATGTTTGAACACCGGTATGTTCTTGTAGCTTGGTTACCCTGGGCGGCCCCAGCAGGGTCGAAGGGGTGGCGATAATAGGGTTTAGGGAAGGTGAGAGATGGGATCGTGTCGTGGAGAAATTGCGGGCCCACGTGGTGGAACAGATGCCCTTGGAATATGGAGGGATCATAGGATGTGATCTGTTAAGGAACGTGGGAGCGAAGATTAGGAACAGGGATGGGCAATAGGACATTCGGTTAGGTAAGAAAACATATAGGTGCATGCGACAAGGGAGGTACGTAGGGAGTGACGGTAGGGCGTGAGTAGGGGTGATTGGGCGGGCGGAGGATTGGAGAGTGGAGCTCAAGAGAGAATATACGGAGATTTTCTTTAAGGAAGGGGAGAGATGGGGGAAAAACAGTGCATGAGATTCCGCTCAAGCAGAACCAAGTAGGCTACGCGAGGGAGCCATATAACCTCATGATCTGAGGAGCTGGACAACTTGAAGAAGCAGGGGATCATCGAAGATAACACGTCACCATATAATAGCCCCTTATGGGCTGTTAAGAATAAGTGTGTGCAGCAAGAGGAGAAAGATGTAAATTCAAATTTATTTATTTATTTTTGTTCATAGTATACCATTAATAAAGAGAGGTTTTGAAAAAAAAAATTAAGAATAAGAACGCGGAAGGTGGGGCCCCTACATCTAGATGGATGACCTCTTAGTATTCAGCGCGACCGAGGCCCAACATATAGATTACTTGATGACGGTTTTCGATTGAGTGCGACAATTTGTGGGAGCACTGAACTACTACATGCGATTCGTCTTAGAAATGGCAGCATGCCTGGTACCTCCAAACCACCTCCTCAATAAGGGAAAAAGGTGGTCATCACCCCCGACATAGAGGCGAACATTCGCAAGTGCATGAGACCACCACAAGGACAACCTGTACTGGCTTTTCCTGATTTCAAAAAGGAATTCACAATTATGACGGATACCAGTCAATATGCTTTGGGAGCGGTTCTGTCACAGGCGGGAGACACAGGAGGAACGCGAGTAACTCAGGATAGTCTGGGCGATCGATCACTTCTGGCCCTATCTCTTCGGGTACACACAGACCACCTACCGCTACAGTGGGTTGGGGAACTGTAGGAATCGTCGGTGAGGGTTAGTCTCGACGGTTAGCTCTCGACGATCCGATATGGTCACCGCCATGGGTGAACAATGACTTTTTTTTGTTTCCCTTCATAAAATATGTGAAAAATGAACAAAGTAAACGAACAAGAATTGACAGTTCTCTCCTCATTCTGCTATGCGCAGATGCATTCGAAGGAGGTTGGGTTACATATATAAGATTGAAGTTAAAAAGAAAAGACATAAATACATTACAAGGTGATGGGGCTCACCTTCAGTTTAAAAAAGTGGGAGAAAATACAATACCTAGAACCTAAAGACTAAAGCGTTCCTGCCGCGACAGCGTCCTGCCATCAATGGGAGAACGGAGCGGGGGTTATCGTGTTAAACACCGGGTTAGTCAAGTATTGCAGTGAGTCGAAAAATTTGATATGTCTACGTTGAATGAATTCATCCACCATAGGCAGCTCAAAGATATCGTGAAGCTCACTGTTTCTTCGTTGCTTGAATGAAGTACCTCTGACTTTCATTAGTATACCGTTTTCGAATTGTTGTTGTTTCTTAGCTGTCGTATACGTTAGATAACGAAAAAGAGGTGCACCATACATCAGTGTAGGACTGAGTATGCTCTTGTAAATCAGTAGCTTGAGACGCAGTGATAGATTGGGGGAAGTCAATAAATGCGTAAGCCGGTAAGACTT
This sequence comes from Acanthosoma haemorrhoidale, assembly GCA_930367205.1. Lineage (NCBI taxonomy): Eukaryota > Metazoa > Arthropoda > Insecta > Hemiptera > Acanthosomatidae > Acanthosoma > Acanthosoma haemorrhoidale. The sequence goes on along the minus strand of OV884015.1, from coordinate 107,114,617 downwards.
CCAGCGTGTTAGCTTCAACTTCTTCGTAAAATGGTTACTAAAATGGTGATGTCTGTCCATTTTAATTCCCAGATATACTAGGTTGTTGGCTGGTGAATTTTCCTTTATTCCTACTATGTAACTAGTAGGTAGCGGGCTTTTTCCCTTTTGAAAAGAGAAACTTACGCAGTCAGTCTTACCCGCGTTTACAGTCAATATGCTTTGGGAGCGGTTCTGTCACAGGCGGGAGACACAGGAGGAACGCGAGTAACTCAGGATAGTCTGGGCGATCGATCACTTCTGGCCCTATCTCTTCGGGTACACACAGACCACCTACCGCTACAGTGGGTTGGGGAACTGTAGGAATCGTCGGTGAGGGTTAGTCTCGACGGTTAGCTCTCGACGATCCGATATGGCAGATATTGAGTCTCCCCAATCTCTCACTGATCTGGTTACAGGCTACTTCAGCCTGTCTTAGAACCATCTTGGCACTCATGCTGCTACTGTACGTCGCTATGTCATCCACGAAAGCAGTAACTGTGGTATTTTTGTACCGGGCTCCGACAATCTCAGACGTGTATACGTTGAATAGTACAGGGGATAAGACGGCTCCTTGGGGTACTCCAAAGGTCAGTGGCACAGCTTCAGAGAAGCTATCACCCACCCGCACCCGCAACGATCTGTTGTTCAGGAAGATAACCAGAATTGAATAGAGTTTTTCCGGGCATTCTCGGTCACAGAGCAGTTGACACAGTGTCTCGTGAGACACCGAGTGGAATGCTTGAGCGAAGTCAATTGAAATCGTAGCCGTGGCTATGTTCCTATTCATGTTATGGCTAACTTCTGACTGTACCTTCAGAAGGGGATGCTTTGCGCTCATACTGGATCAAAAGCCAGTCTGTTCTGGCGGAACAGTAATATAAAAAAGTTTTCCGAGCATTAATCTTTGAGATAATTCAAAAGAATTTTCTCAAAAATTTTCCCCATCTGCGGTAACAAACTGGTCAGTTTATTGGTGGTTGGTGGTAGTGGGCTGGGTGATCACCGCATCAAGCCCTGGATTTGCGTTGTGAGAGAATTCACAACGACCTTAGCTTGCTGTTCTCTTGTTCTGTACCATCTATTCTTCCAATTGTTGCGCAAGGCAATAATTTTAAGAATATGGTCTGGAGGTGGTCGCAGGGACGGTGGCATGGGAGTGTACTTTGGGATCGCAGTGTCTGTTGCGTCTTTGATCACATTAGTTATGAAAGTTAGTTGAAGATCTACTTCTTCTTTCGTGCGGAGAATTGGCACCGTATGCAGGTTATGGTAAATTCGACCGATACAGATCCCATTCGGCACGACGGTTGTCGTATCTCGTGGGGCGAGGGGTCGCCACTTTACCATCCACTGCATACAGTACTGGCCTGTGGTTAGAGGTAATAAAGTCAAGGGCGGTGCAACAAGTGATACGGTGGGGTTGTTTTGTCAGTAGTAAGTCAATCGTCGAAGTAGCTTGCGGGTTACCTCTATGTCGAAAAGTAAAAGTCTGGGGGTGAACGACCGTAAACGGCGTTCTCAACAGGAGTATCCCAGCCTTGTTTGTTACGGTGTTATACCACATGGTATGTTTTGCGTTGAGATCTCCCACCACCCAGTGGTTAGATCTCTGCGCACATGCGTGTAGCAAGGCTGAGTACTGCTGCAGAGACGCGTACGGTCTTCTGTATAAGGTGGTAAGGTGAATGGGTTTCCCCAAATTTACCTTTACTGTCAGGTGGTGAAGCTTGGGATGGGGTGAAGCTCAGTTGTAGTCAGTGGTGAAGCCACTTCCTTCCAATTAATACCAAGGCGTATTGCAATAATAACTCCACCGTAACCGGTGACCCTTTCAATGGCAGTTGAATAACTTTGGATGTGGATCGATTGAGTAGATACCCTAGTGTCTGTCAAAACTACAATATCTGGTCGGTAGAACGCTAACAACACTTCTACCTCATCTATTTTAGTCAGGAGACCATCGCAGTTGAAATTTAAAATATGGTGATCTACTATTTTTGTTGATTACCAGATATTATAGAAATAAAAATTTGGCTGCAAAAAATCTACGAGGGCAGTTACCAATTTCGGTGCTGGTCTTGGCGCTGGTCGCTTGTTAAGAATGTTAGCCTAGGATCTAGGTACTTACAGTTAATATTATCTGCTGTCTCTTCCGACGTGGGAGCCGTTCTAGACGAGGTGGGGGCCGCTCTCGACATGGAGGGGGCAGCTGGGTCTCATCTCTGGCCTGGAAGAGAGGGTTCTGACAGGCGTTGACAGATGGTGGTGGAGCAGGCCTCAGGAGTGACTCGTCTAGGCGTTGCCTCCTCTGCCGGGGCTGCACTCTGGCTAGGAGCTGTTTCCTCTTCTCGCAGCCTCTGTAAGAGGCGGGAAGCCCCCCACCGCAGTTTTCACACTTGAGCGGGGCTGTCTCATTTCTAGGGCACAGCGCCGCCACCTCGTGGGGGCCTGCACACCTCACACACTTAATTTTGTGGCCGCACTGGTTCCTGGTGAGGCCGTACACTTGGCAGCGATGACATTGCGAAAGCCCTCTTTCTTCCTTGAAGGTCACGGACACGGATGATTACGTGGTTAATGGCAGAGAGAGAGAAAGAGAGAGAGAGAGAGAGAGAGGGAGAGAGAGAGAGAGAGAGAGAGAGAGAGAGAAAGAGAGGGAGAGAGAGAGAGAGAGAGAATGAGAGAGAGAGAGAGAGAGAGAGAGAGAGAGAGAGAGAGAGAGAGAAAGAGCGAGAAAGAAAGAGAGATAGAGAGAGAGAGGGAGAGAGAGAGGGAGAGATATTTGTGGTTTGTCTGTATGTTCGGCCAGTGTTCCTAAGCCACCCAGGAGGTCCTGGCCAAGGCTTCGTTACCTTTTTCTTTATAGTGGAAAGGTATCGCCCCACTCTATGCAAGGAGCTAAACGCAACCGGCAGAGACTGAAGCCCTAAGAAAACCACTGTATAACAATTTAATAACCTCTATAATAAAGAAATATACGTTAAAGAAACGGAAGAAATCCATTAGGTGTAATGTTAACAACTCTACCATTTATGTATCAGCCGGTTATGAAAATCAGTTAATTTCTATAAAAAACTAATCTTATAAACTATTACACTAAAATTAATAAGTAGTTAGTATTATTTGAGGTGTTTTTTAAAGCAACAATTTATGGCGGAGGAACTGTATATACCAATACTGATCCTCGTAAATCTTCATGTTAAAAAGTGGCAGGGGACTAGTTAACAACCGTAACATTATAAATTAATTAGTAAAATTGGAAATAACGTCCTCTGAGAAAGTATTTTTGCAAACGAGCTTTCTATACCAATACTGATCCTCGTATATCTTCATGTTAAAAAGTGGCAGGGGACTAGTTAACAACTGTAACATTATAAATTAATTAGTGAATTAGAAATAACGTCCTCTGAGAAAGTATTTTTGCAAACGAGCTTTCTATACCGATACTGATCCTCGTATATCTTCATGTTAAAAAGTGGCAGCGGACTAGTTAACAACTGTAACATTATAAATTAATTAGTGAATTGGAAATAACGTCCTCTGAGAAAGTATTTTTGCAAACGAGCTTTCTAAACCGATACTGATCCTCGTATATCTTCATGTTAAAAAGTGGCAGGGGACTAGTTAATAGCTGTAACATTATAAATTAATTAGTGAATTGGAAATAACGTCCTCTGAGAAAGTATTTTTGCAAACGAGCTTTCTATACCGATACTGATCCTCGTATATCTTCATGTTAAAAAGTGGCAGTGGACTAGTTAACAACTGTAACATTATAAATTGATTAGTGAATTGGAAATAACGTCCTCTGAGAAAGTATTTTTGCAAACGAGCTTTCTATACCAATACTGATCCTCGTAAATCTTCATGTTAAAAAGTGGCAGCGGACTAGTTAACAACTGTAACATTATAAATTAATTAGTGAATTGGAAATAACGTCCTCTGAGAAAGTATTTTTGCAAACGAGCTTTTTATACCAATACTGATCCTCGTATATCTTCATGTTAAAAAGTGGCAGCGGACTAGTTAACAACTGTAACATTATAAATTAATTAGTGAATTGGAAATAACGTCCTCTGAGAAAGTATTTTTGCAAACAAGCTTTCTATACCGATACTGATCCTCGTATATCTTCATGTTAAAAAGTGGCAGGGACTAGTTAACAACTGTAACATTAAAAATTAATTAGTGAATTGGAAATAACGTCCTCTGAGAAAGTATTTTTGCAAACGAGCTTTCTATACCCATACTGATCCTCGTATATCTTCATGTTAAAAAGTGGCAGGGGACTAGTTAACAACTGTTACATTATAAATTAATTAGTGAATTGGAAATAACGTCCTCTGAGAAAGTATTTTTGCAAACGAGCTTTTTATACCAATACTGATCCTCGTATATCTTCATGTTAAAAAGTGACAGGGGACTAGTTAACAACTGTTACATTACAAATTAATTTGTGAATTGGAAATAACGTCCTCTGAGAAAGTATTTTTGCAAACGAGCTTTCTATACCCATACTGATCCTCGTAAATCTTCATGTTAAAAAGTGGCAGCGGACTAGTTAACAACTGTTACATTATAAATTAATTAGTGAATTGGAAATAAAGTCCTCTGAGAAAGTATTTTTGCAAACGAGCTTTTTATACCAATACTGATCCTCGTATATCTTCATGTTAAAAAGTGGCAAGGGACTAGTTAACAACTGTAACATTAAAAATTAATTAGTGAATTGGAAATAACGTCCTCTGAGAAAGTATTTTTGCAAACGAGCTTTCTATACCCATACTGATCATCGTAAATCTTCATGTTAAAAAGTGGAAGCGGACTAGTTAACAACTGTAACATTAAAAATTAATTAGTGAATTGGAAATGACGTCCTCTGAGAAAGTATTTCTGCAAACGAGCTTTCTATACCGATACTGATCCTCGTATATCTTCATGTTAAAAAGTGGCAGGGGACTAGTTAACAACTGTAACATTATAAATTGATTAGTGAATTGGAAATAAAGTCCTCTGAGAAAGTATTTTTGCAAACGAGCTTTCTATACCGATACTGATCCTAGTATATCTTCATGTTAAAAAGTGGCAGCGGACTAGTTAACAACTGTAACATTATAAATTAATTAGTGAATTGGAAATAACGTCCTCTGAGAAAGTATTTTTGCAAACGAGCTTTCTATACCAATACTGATCCTCGTAAATCTTCATGTTAAAAAGTGGCAGCGGACTAGTTAATAACTGTAACATTATAAATTAATTAGTGAATTGGAAATAACGTCCTCTGAGAAAGTATTTTTGCAAACGAGCTTTCTATACCAATACTGATCCTCGTATATCATCATGTTAAAAAGTGGCAGCGGACTAGTTAACAACTGTAACATTATAAATTAATTAGTGAATTGGAAATAACGTCCTCTGAGAAAGTATTTTTGCAAACGAGCTTTCTATACCGATACTGATCCTTGTATATCTTCATGTTAAAAAGTGGCAGGGGACTAGTTAACAACTGCAACATTATAAATTAATTAGTGAATTGGAAATAACGTCCTCTGAGAAAGTATTTTTGCAAACGAGCTTTCTATACCAATACTGATCCTCGTAAATCTTCATGTTAAAAAGTGGCAGGGGACTAGTTAACAACTGTAACATTATAAATTAATTAGTGAATTGGAAATAACGTCCTCTGAGAAAGTATTTTTGCAAACGAGCATTGTATACCGATACTGATCCTCGTATATCTTCATGTTAAAAAGTGGCAGCGGACTAGTTAACAACTGTAACATTATAAATTAATTAGTGAATTGGAAATAACGTCCTCTGAGAAAGTATTTTTGCAAACGAGCTTTCTATACCGATACTGATCCTCGTATATCTTCATGTTAAAAAGTGGCAGCGGACTAGTTAACAACTGTAACATTATAAATTAATTAGTGAATTGGAAATAACGTCCTCTGAGAAAGTATTTTTGCAAACGAGCTTTCTATACCGATACTGATCCTCGTATATCTTCATGTTAAAAAGTGGCAGCGGACTAGTTAACGACTGTAACATTATAAATTAATTAGTGAATTGGAAATAACGTCCTCTTAGAAAGTATTTGTGCAAACGAGCTTTCTATACCGATACTGATTCTCGTATATCGTCATGTTAAAAAGTGGCAGGGGACTAGTTAACAACTGTAACATTATAAATTAATTAGTGAATTGGAAATAACGTCCTCTGAGAAAGTATTTTTGCAAACGAGCTTTCTATACCGATACTGATCCTCGTAAATCTTCATGTTAAAAAGTGGCAGCGGACTAGTTAACAACTGTAACATTATAAATTAATTAGTGAATTGGAAATAACGTCCTCTGAGAAAGTATTTTTGCAAACGAGCTTTCTATACCGATACTGATCCTCGTAAATCTTCATGTTAAAAAGTGGCAGGGGACTAGTTAACAACTGTAACATTATAAATTAATTAGTGAATTGGAAATAACGTCCTCTGAGAAAGTATTTTTGCAAACGAGCTTTCTATACCGATACTGATCCTCGTAAATCTTCATGTTAAAAAGTGGCAGGGGACTAGTTAACAACTGTAACATTATAAATTAATTAGTGAATTGGAAATAACGTCCTCTGAGAAAGTATTTTTGCAAACGAGCTTTCTATACCGATACTGATCCTCGTAAATCTACATGTTAAAAAGTAGCATGGGACTAGTTAACAACTGTAACATTATAAATTAATTAGTGAATTGGAAATAACGTCCTCTGAGAAAGTATTTTTGCAAACGAGCTTTCTATACCGATACTGATCCTCGTAAATCTTCATGTTAAAAAGTAGCATGGGACTAGTTAACAACTGTAACATTATAAATTAATTAGTGAATTGGAAATAACGTCCTCTGAGAAAGTATTTTTGCAAACGAGCTTTCTATACCGATACTGATCCTCGTAAATCTTCATGTTAAAAAGTAGCATGGGACTAGTTAACAACTGTAACATTATAAATTAATTAGTGAATTGGAAATAACGTCCTCTGAGAAAGTATTTTTGCAAACGAGCTTTCTATACCGATACTGATCCTCGTAAATCTTCATGTTAAAAAGTAGCATGGGACTAGTTAACAACTGTAACATTATAAATTAATTAGTGAATTGGAAATAACGTCCTCTGAGAAAGTATTTTTGCAAACGAGCTTTCTATACCGATACTGCTCCTCGTAAATCTTCATGTTAAAAAGTAGCATGGGACTAGTTAACAACTGTAACATTATAAATTAATTAGTGAATTGGAAATAACGTCCTCTGAGAAAGTATTTTTGCAAACGAGCTTTCTATACCGATACTGATCCTCGTAAATCTTCATGTTAAAAAGTAGCATGGGACTAGTTAACAACTGTAACATTATAAATTAATTAGTGAATTGGAAATAACGTCCTCTGAGAAAGTATTTTTGCAAACGAGCTTTCTATACCGATACTGATCCTCGTAAATCTTCATGTTAAAAAGTAGCATGGGACTAGTTAACAACTGTAACATTATAAATTAATTAGTGAATTGGAAATAACGTCCTCTGAGAAAGTATTTTTGCAAACGAGCTTTCTATACCGATACTGATCCTCGTATATCTTCATGTTAAAAAGTGGCAGCGGACTAGTTAACGACTGTAACATTATAAATTAATTAGTGAATTGGAAATAACGTCCTCTTAGAAAGTATTTGTGCAAACGAGCTTTCTATACCGATACTGATTCTCGTATATCGTCATGTTAAAAAGTGGCAGGGGACTAGTTAACAACTGTAACATTATAAATTAATTAGTGAATTGGAAATAACGTCCTCTGAGAAAGTATTTTTGCAAACGAGCTTTCTATACCGATACTGATCCTCGTAAATCTTCATGTTAAAAAGTGGCAGCGGACTAGTTAACAACTGTAACATTATAAATTAATTAGTGAATTGGAAATAACGTCCTCTGAGAAAGTATTTTTGCAAACGAGCTTTCTATACCGATACTGATCCTCGTAAATCTTCATGTTAAAAAGTGGCAGGGGACTAGTTAACAACTGTAACATTATAAATTAATTAGTGAATTGGAAATAACGTCCTCTGAGAAAGTATTTTTGCAAACGAGCTTTCTATACCGATACTGATCCTCGTAAATCTTCATGTTAAAAAGTGGCAGGGGACTAGTTAACAACTGTAACATTATAAATTAATTAGTGAATTGGAAATAACGTCCTCTGAGAAAGTATTTTTGCAAACGAGCTTTCTATACCGATACTGATCCTCGTAAATCTACATGTTAAAAAGTAGCATGGGACTAGTTAACAACTGTAACATTATAAATTAATTAGTGAATTGGAAATAACGTCCTCTGAGAAAGTATTTTTGCAAACGAGCTTTCTATACCGATACTGATCCTCGTAAATCTTCATGTTAAAAAGTGGCATGGGACTAGTTAACAACTGTAACATTATAAATTAATTAGTGAATTGGAAATAACGTCCTCTGAGAAAGTATTTTTGCAAACGAGCTTTCTATACCGATACTGATCCTCGTAAATCTTCATGTTAAAAAGTGGCATGGGACTAGTTAACAACTGTAACATTATAAATTAATTAGTGAATTGGAAATAACGTCCTCTGAGAAAGTATTTTTGCAAACGAGCTTTCTATACCGATACTGATCCTCGTAAATCTTCATGTTAAAAAGTAGCATGGGACTAGTTAACAACTGTAACATTATAAATTAATTAGTGAATTGGAAATAACGTCCTCTGAGAAAGTATTTTTGCAAACGAGCTTTCTATACCGATACTGCTCCTCGTAAATCTTCATGTTAAAAAGTAGCATGGGACTAGTTAACAACTGTAACATTATAAATTAATTAGTGAATTGGAAATAACGTCCTCTGAGAAAGTATTTTTGCAAACGAGCTTTCTATACCGATACTGATCCTCGTAAATCTTCATGTTAAAAAGTAGCATGGGACTAGTTAACAACTGTAACATTATAAATTAATTAGTGAATTGGAAATAACGTCCTCTGAGAAAGTATTTTTGCAAACGAGCTTTCTATACCGATACTGATCCTCGTAAATCTTCATGTTAAAAAGTAGCATGGGACTAGTTAACAACTGTAACATTATAAATTAATTAGTGAATTAGAAATAACGTCCTCTGAGAAAGTATTTTTGCAAACGAGCTTTCTATACCGATACTGATCCTCGTAAATCTTCATGTTAAAAAGTAGCATGGGACTAGTTAACAACTGTAACATTATAAATTAATTAGTGAATTGGAAATAACGTCCTCTTAGAAAGTATTTTTGCAAACGAGCTTTCTATACCGATACTGATCCTCGTAAATCTTCATGTTAAAAAGTGGCAGGGGACTAGTTAACAACTGTAACATTATAAATTAATTAGTGAATTGGAAATAACGTCCTCTGAGAAAGTATTTTTGCAAACGAGCTTTCTATACCGATACTGATCCTCGTAAATCTTCATGTTAAAAAGTAGCATGGGACTAGTTAACAACTGTAACATTATAAATTAATTAGTGAATTGGAAATAACGTCCTCTGAGAAAGTATTTTCGCAAACGAGCTTTCTATACCGATACTGATCCTCGTAAATCTTCATGTTAAAAAGTAGCATGGGACTAGTTAACAACTGTAACATTATAAATATATTAGTGAATTGGAAATAACGTCCTCTGAGAAAGTATTTTTGCAAACGAGCTTTCTATACCGATACTGATCCTCGTAAATCTTCATGTTCAAAAGTGGCAGGGGACTAGTTAACAACTGTAACATTATAAATTAATTAGTGAATTGGAAATAACGTCCTCTGAGAAAGTATTTTTGCAAACGAGCTTTCTATACCGATACTGATCCTCGTAAATCTTCATGTTAAAAAGTAGCATGGGACTAGTTAACAACTGTAACATTATAAATTAATTAGTGAATTGGAAATAACGTCCTCTGAGAAAGTATTTTTGCAAACGAGCTTTCTATACCGATACTGATCCTCGTAAATCTTCATGTTAAAAAGTAGCATGGGACTAGTTAACAACTGTAACATTATAAATTAATTAGTGAATTGGAAATAACGTCCTCTGAGAAAGTATTTTTGCAAACGAGCTTTCTATACCGATACTGCTCCTCGTAAATCTTCATGTTAAAAAGTAGCATGGGACTAGTTAACAACTGTAACATTATAAATTAATTAGTGAATTGGAAATAACGTCCTCTGAGAAAGTATTTTTGCAAACGAGCTTTCTATACCGATACTGATCCTCGTAAATCTTCATGTTAAAAAGTAGCATGGGACTAGTTAACAACTGTAACATTATAAATTAATTAGTGAATTGGAAATAACGTCCTCTGAGAAAGTATTTTTGCAAACGAGCTTTCTATACCGATACTGATCCTCGTAAATCTTCATGTTAAAAAGTAGCATGGGACTAGTTAACAACTGTAACATTATAAATTAATTAGTGAATTGGAAATAACGTCCTCTGAGAAAGTATTTTTGCAAACGAGCTTTCTATACCGATACTGATCCTCGTATATCTGCATGTTAAAAAGTGGCAGCGGACTAGTTAACGACTGTAACATTATAAATTAATTAGTGAATTGGAAATAACGTCCTCTTAGAAAGTATTTGTGCAAACGAGCTTTCTATACCGATACTGATTCTCGTATATCGTCATGTTAAAAAGTGGCAGGGGACTAGTTAACAACTGTAACATTATAAATTAATTAGTGAATTGGAAATAACGTCCTCTGAGAAAGTATTTTTGCAAACGAGCTTTCTATACCGATACTGATCCTCGTAAATCTTCATGTTAAAAAGTGGCAGCGGACTAGTTAACAACTGTAACATTATAAATTAATTAGTGAATTGGAAATAACGTCCTCTGAGAAAGTATTTTTGCAAACGAGCTTTCTATACCGATACTGATCCTCGTAAATCTTCATGTTAAAAAGTGGCAGGGGACTAGTTAACAACTGTAACATTATAAATTAATTAGTGAATTGGAAATAACGTCCTCTGAGAAAGTATTTTTGCAAACGAGCTTTCTATACCGATACTGATCCTCGTAAATCTTCATGTTAAAAAGTGGCAGGGGACTAGTTAACAACTGTAACATTATAAATTAATTAGTGAATTGGAAATAACGTCCTCTGAGAAAGTATTTTTGCAAACGAGCTTTCTATACCGATACTGATCCTCGTAAATCTACATGTTAAAAAGTAGCATGGGACTAGTTAACAACTGTAACATTATAAATTAATTAGTGAATTGGAAATAACGTCCTCTGAGAAAGTATTTTTGCAAACGAGCTTTCTATACCGATACTGATCCTCGTAAATCTTCATGTTAAAAAGTAGCATGGGACTAGTTAACAACTGTAACATTATAAATTAATTAGTGAATTGGAAATAACGTCCTCTGAGAAAGTATTTTTGCAAACGAGCTTTCTATACCGATACTGATCCTCGTAAATCTTCATGTTAAAAAGTAGCATGGGACTAGTTAACAACTGTAACATTATAAATTAATTAGTGAATTGGAAATAACGTCCTCTGAGAAAGTATTTTTGCAAACGAGCTTTCTATACCGATACTGATCCTCGTAAATCTTCATGTTAAAAAGTAGCATGGGACTAGTTAACAACTGTAACATTATAAATTAATTAGTGAATTGGAAATAACGTCCTCTGAGAAAGTATTTTTGCAAACGAGCTTTCTATACCGATACTGCTCCTCGTAAATCTTCATGTTAAAAAGTAGCATGGGACTAGTTAACAACTGTAACATTATAAATTAATTAGTGAATTGGAAATAACGTCCTCTGAGAAAGTATTTTTGCAAACGAGCTTTCTATACCGATACTGATCCTCGTAAATCTTCATGTTAAAAAGTAGCATGGGACTAGTTAACAACTGTAACATTATAAATTAATTAGTGAATTGGAAATAACGTCCTCTGAGAAAGTATTTTTGCAAACGAGCTTTCTATACCGATACTGATCCTCGTAAATCTTCATGTTAAAAAGTAGCATGGGACTAGTTAACAACTGTAACATTATAAATTAATTAGTGAATTAGAAATAACGTCCTCTGAGAAAGTATTTTTGCAAACGAGCTTTCTATACCGATACTGATCCTCGTAAATCTTCATGTTAAAAAGTAGCATGGGACTAGTTAACAACTGTAACATTATAAATTAATTAGTGAATTGGAAATAACGTCCTCTTAGAAAGTATTTTTGCAAACGAGCTTTCTATACCGATACTGATCCTCGTAAATCTTCATGTTAAAAAGTGGCAGGGGACTAGTTAACAACTGTAACATTATAAATTAATTAGTGAATTGGAAATAACGTCCTCTGAGAAAGTATTTTTGCAAACGAGCTTTCTATACCGATACTGATCCTCGTAAATCTTCATGTTAAAAAGTAGCATGGGACTAGTTAACAACTGTAACATTATAAATTAATTAGTGAATTGGAAATAACGTCCTCTGAGAAAGTATTTTCGCAAACGAGCTTTCTATACCGATACTGATCCTCGTAAATCTTCATGTTAAAAAGTAGCATGGGACTAGTTAACAACTGTAACATTATAAATATATTAGTGAATTGGAAATAACGTCCTCTGAGAAAGTATTTTTGCAAACGAGCTTTCTATACCGATACTGATCCTCGTAAATCTTCATGTTCAAAAGTGGCAGGGGACTAGTTAACAACTGTAACATTATAAATTAATTAGTGAATTGGAAATAACGTCCTCTGAGAAAGTATTTTTGCAAACGAGCTTTCTATACCGATACTGATCCTCGTAAATCTTCATGTTAAAAAGTAGCATGGGACTAGTTAACAACTGTAACATTATAAATATATTAGTGAATTGGAAATAACGTCCTATGAGGAAGTATTTTCGCAAACGAGCTTTCTATACCGATACTGATCCTCGTAAATCTTCATGTTCAAAAGTGGCAGGGGACTAGTTAACAACTGTAACATTATAAATTAATTAGTGAATTGGAAATAACGTCCTCTGAGAAAGTATTTTTGCAAACGAGCTTTCTAAACCGATACTGATCCTCGTATATCTTCATGTTAAAAAGTGGCAGCGGACTAGTTAACAACTGTAACATTATAAATTAATTAGTGAATTGGAAATAACGTCCTCTGAGAAAGTATTTTTGCAAACGAGCTTTCTAAACCGATACTGATCCTCGTATATCTTCATGTTAAAAAGTGGCAGGGGACTAGTTAATAACTGTAACATTATAAATTAATTAGTGAATTGGAAATAACGTCCTCTGAGAAAGTATTTTTGCAAACGAGCTTTCTATACCGATACTGATCCTCGTATATCTTCATGTTAAAAAGTGGCAGCGGACTAGTTAACAACTGTAACATTATAAATTGATTAGTGAATTGGAAATAACGTCCTCTGAGAAAGTATTTTTGCAAACGAGCTTTCTATACCGATACTGATCCTCGTAAATCTTCATGTTAAAAAGTGGCAGCGGACTAGTTAACAACTTTAACATTATAAATTAATTAGTGAATTGGAAATAACGTCCTCTGAGAAAGTATTTTTGCAAACGAGCTTTTTATACCAATACTGATCCTCGTATATCTTCATGTTAAAAAGTGGCAGCGGACTAGTTAACAACTGTAACATTATAAATTAATTAGTGAATTGGAAATAACGTCCTCTGAGAAAGTATTTTTGCAAACGAGCTTTCTATACCGATACTGATCCTCGTATATCTTCATGTTAAAAAGTGGCAGGGACTAGTTAACAACTGTAACATTAAAAATTAATTAGTGAATTGGAAATAACGTCCTCTGAGAAAGTATTTTTGCAAACGAGCTTTCTATACCCGTACTGATCCTCGTATATCTTCATGTTAAAAAGTGGCAGGGGACTAGTTAACAACTGTTACATTATAAATTAATTAGTGAATTGGAAATAACGTCCTCTGAGAAAGTATTTTTGCAAACGAGCTTTTTATACCAATACTGATCCTCGTATATCTTCATGTTAAAAAGTGACAGGGGACTAGTTAACAACTGTTACATTACAAATTAATTTGTGAATTGGAAATGACGTCCTCTGAGAAAGTATTTTTGCAAACGAGCTTTCTATACCGATACTGATCCTCGTATATCTTCATGTTAAAAAGTGGCAGCGGACTAGTTAACAACTGTAACATTATAAATTAATTAGTGAATTGGAAATAACGTCCTCTGAGAAAGTATTTTTGCAAACGAGCTTTCTATACCGATACTGATCCTCGTATATCTTCATGTTAAAAAGTGGCAGCGGACTAGTTAACAACTGTAACATTATAAATTAATTAGTGAATTGGAAATAACGTCCTCTGAGAAAGTATTTTTGCAAACGAGCTTTCTATACCGATACTGATCCTCGTAAATCTTCATGTTAAAAAGTGGCAGGGGACTAGTTAACAACTGTAACATTATAAATTAATTAGTGAATTGGGAATAACGTCCTCTGAGAAAGTATTTTTGCAAACGAGCTTTCTATACCGATACTGATCCTCGTAAATCTACATGTTAAAAAGTAGCATGGGACTAGTTAACAACTGTAACATTATAAATTAATTAGTGAATTGGAAATAACGTCCTCTGAGAAAGTATTTTTGCAAACGAGCTTTCTATACCGATACTGATCCTCGTAAATCTTCATGTTAAAAAGTAGCATGGGACTAGTTAACAACTGTAACATTATAAATTAATTAGTGAATTGGAAATAACGTCCTCTGAGAAAGTATTTTTGCAAACGAGCTTTCTATACCGATACTGATCCTCGTAAATCTTCATGTTAAAAAGTAGCATGGGACTAGTTAACAACTGTAACATTATAAATTAATTAGTGAATTGGAAATAACGTCCTCTGAGAAAGTATTTTTGCAAACGAGCTTTCTATACCGATACTGATCCTCGTAAATCTTCATGTTAAAAAGTAGCATGGGACTAGTTAACAACTGTAACATTATAAATTAATTAGTGAATTGGAAATAACGTCCTCTGAGAAAGTATTTTTGCAAACGAGCTTTCTATACCGATACTGATCCTCGTATATCTTCATGTTAAAAAGTGGCAGCGGACTAGTTAACAACTGTAACATTATAAATTAATTAGTGAATTGGAAATAACGTCCTCTGAGAAAGTATTTTTGCAAACGAGCTTTCTATACCGATACTGATCCTCGTATATCTTCATGTTAAAAAGTGGCAGCGGACTAGTTAACAACTGTAACATTATAAATTAATTAGTGAATTGGAAATAACGTCCTCTGAGAAAGTATTTTTGCAAACGAGCTTTCTATACCGATACTGATCCTCGTAAATCTTCATGTTAAAAAGTAGCATGGGACTAGTTAACAACTGTAACATTATAAATTAATTAGTGAATTGGAAATAACGTCCTCTGAGAAAGTATTTTTGCAAACGAGCTTTCTATACCGATACTGATCCTCGTAAATCTTCATGTTAAAAAGTAGCATGGGACTAGTTAACAACTGTAACATTATAAATTAATTAGTGAATTGGAAATAACGTCCTCTTAGAAAGTATTTTTGCAAACGAGCTTGCTATACCGATACTGATCCTCGTAAATCGTCATGTTAAAATGTGGCAGGGGACTAGTTAACAACTGTAACATTATAAATTAATTAGTGAATTGGAAATAACGTCCTCTGAGAAAGTATTTTTGCAAACGAGCTTTCTATACCGATACTGATCCTCGTAAATCTTCATGTTAAAAAGTGGCAGGGGACTAGTTAACAACTGTAACATTATAAATTAATTAGTGAATTGGAAATAACGTCCTCTGAGAAAGTATTTTTGCAAACGAGCTTTCTATACCGATACTGATCCTCGTATATCTTCATGTTAAAAAGTGGCAGGGGACTAGTTAACAACTGTAACATTATAAATTAATTAGTGAATTGGAAATAACGTCCTCTGAGAAAGTATTTTTGCAAACGAGCTTTCTATACCGATACTGATCCTCGTAAATCTACATGTTAAAAAGTAGCATGGGACTAGTTAACAACTGTAACATTATAAATTAATTAGTGAATTGGAAATAACGTCCTCTGAGAAAGTATTTTTGCAAACGAGCTTTCTATACCGATACTGATCCTCGTAAATCTTCATGTTAAAAAGTAGCATGGGACTAGTTAACAACTGTAACATTATAAATTAATTAGTGAATTGGAAATAACGTCCTCTGAGAAAGTATTTTTGCAAACGAGCTTTCTATACCGATACTGATCCTCGTAAATCTTCATGTTAAAAAGTAGCATGGGACTAGTTAACAACTGTAACATTATAAATTAATTAGTGAATTGGAAATAACGTCCTCTGAGAAAGTATTTTTGCAAACGAGCTTTCTATACCGATACTGATCCTCGTAAATCTTCATGTTAAAAAGTGGCAGGGGACTAGTTAACAACTGTAACATTATAAATTAATTAGTGAATTGGAAATAACGTCCTCTGAGAAAGTATTTTTGCAAACGAGCTTTCTATACCGATACTGATCCTCGTAAATCTTCATGTTAAAAAGTAGCATGGGACTAGTTAACAACTGTAACATTATAAATTAATTAGTGAATTGGAAATAACGTCCTCTGAGAAAGTATTTTTGCAAACGAGCTTTCTATACCGATACTGATCCTCGTAAATCTTCATGTTAAAAAGTAGCATGGGACTAGTTAACAACTGTAACATTATAAATTAATTAGTGAATTGGAAATAACGTCCTCTGAGAAAGTATTTTTGCAAACGAGCTTTCTATACCGATACTGATCCTCGTAAATCTTCATGTTAAAAAGTAGCATGGGACTAGTTAACAACTGTAACATTATAAATTAATTAGTGAATTGGAAATAACGTCCTCTGAGAAAGTATTTTTGCAAACGAGCTTTCTATACCGATACTGATCCTCGTAAATCTTCATGTTAAAAAGTAGCATGGGACTAGTTAACAACTGTAACATTATAAATTAATTAGTGAATTGGAAATAACGTCCTCTGAGAAAGTATTTTTGCAAACGAGCTTTTTATACCAATACTGATCCTCGTATATCTTCATGTTAAAAAGTGGCAAGGGACTAGTTAACAACTGTAACATTAAAAATTAATTAGTGAATTGGAAATAACGTCCTCTGAGAAAGTATTTTTGCAAACGAGCTTTCTATACCCATACTGATCATCGTAAATCTTCATGTTAAAAAGTGGAAGCGGACTAGTTAACAACTGTAACATTAAAAATTAATTAGTGAATTGGAAATGACGTCCTCTGAGAAAGTATTTCTGCAAACGAGCTTTCTATACCGATACTGATCCTCGTATATCTTCATGTTAAAAAGTGGCAGGGGACTAGTTAACAACTGTAACATTATAAATTGATTAGTGAATTGGAAATAAAGTCCTCTGAGAAAGTATTTTTGCAAACGAGCTTTCTATACCGATACTGATCCTCGTATATCTTCATGTTAAAAAGTGGCAGCGGACTAGTTAACAACTGTAACATTATAAATTAATTAGTGAATTGGAAATAACGTCATCTGAGAAAGTATTTTTGCAAACGAGCTTTCTATACCAATACTGATCCTCGTAAATCTTCATGTTAAAAAGTGGCAGCGGACTAGTTAACAACTGTAACATTATAAATTAATTAGTGAATTGGAAATAACGTTCTCTGAGAAAGTATTTTTGCAAACGAGCTTTCTATACCAATACTGATCCTCGTATATCATCATGTTAAAAAGTGGCAGCGGACTAGTTAACAACTGTAACATTATAAATTAATTAGTGAATTGGAAATAACGTCCTCTGAGAAAGTATTTTTGCAAACGAGCTTTCTATACCGATACTGATCCTTGTATATCTTCATGTTAAAAAGTGGCAGGGGACTAGTTAACAACTGTAACATTATAAATTAATTAGTGAATTGGAAATAACGTCCTCTGAGAAAGTACTTTTGCAAACGAGCTTTCTATACCAATACTGATCCTCGTAAATCTTCATGTTAAAAAGTGGCAGGGGACTAGTTAACAACTGTAACATTATAAATTAATTAGTGAATTGGAAATAACGTCCTCTGAGAAAGTATTTTTGCAAACGAGCATTGTATACCGATACTGATCCTCGTATATCTTCATGTTAAAAAGTGGCAGCGGACTAGTTAACAACTGTAACATTATAAATTAATTAGTGAATTGGAAATAACGTCCTCTGAGAAAGTATTTTTGCAAACGAGCTTTCTATACCGATACTGATCCTCGTATATCTTCATGTTAAAAAGTGGCAGCGGACTAGTTAACAACTGTAACATTATAAATTAATTAGTGAATTGGAAATAACGTCCTCTGAGAAAGTATTTTTGCAAACGAGCTTTCTATACCGATACTGATCCTCGTATATCTTCATGTTAAAAAGTGGCAGCGGACTAGTTAACAACTGTAACATTATAAATTAATTAGTGAATTGGAAATAACGTCCTCTGAGAAAGTATTTTTGCAAACGAGCTTTCTATACCGATACTGATCCTCGTAAATCTTCATGTTAAAAAGTGGCAGGGGACTAGTTAACAACTGTAACATTATAAATTAATTAGTGAATTGGGAATAACGTCCTCTGAGAAAGTATTTTTGCAAACGAGCTTTCTATACCGATACTGATCCTCGTAAATCTACATGTTAAAAAGTAGCATGGGACTAGTTAACAACTGTAACATTATAAATTAATTAGTGAATTGGAAATAACGTCCTCTGAGAAAGTATTTTTGCAAACGAGCTTTCTATACCGATACTGATCCTCGTAAATCTTCATGTTAAAAAGTAGCATGGGACTAGTTAACAACTGTAACATTATAAATTAATTAGTGAATTGGAAATAACGTCCTCTGAGAAAGTATTTTTGCAAACGAGCTTTCTATACCGATACTGATCCTCGTAAATCTTCATGTTAAAAAGTAGCATGGGACTAGTTAACAACTGTAACATTATAAATTAATTAGTGAATTGGAAATAACGTCCTCTGAGAAAGTATTTTTGCAAACGAGCTTTCTATACCGATACTGATCCTCATAAATCTTCATGTTAAAAAGTAGCATGGGACTAGTTAACAACTGTAACATTATAAATTAATTAGTGAATTGGAAATAACGTCCTCTGAGAAAGTATTTTTGCAAACGAGCTTTCTATACCGATACTGATCCTCGTAAATCTTCATGTTAAAAAGTAGCATGGGACTAGTTAACAACTGTAACATTATAAATTAATTAGTGAATTGGAAATAACGTCCTCTGAGAAAGTATTTTTGCAAACGAGCTTTCTATACCGATACTGCTCCTCGTAAATCTTCATGTTAAAAAGTAGCATGGGACTAGTTAACAACTGTAACATTATAAATTAATTAGTGAATTGGAAATAACGTCCTCTGAGAAAGTATTTTTGCAAACGAGCTTTCTATACCGATACTGATCCTCGTAAATCTTCATGTTAAAAAGTAGCATGGGACTAGTTAACAACTGTAACATTATAAATTAATTAGTGAATTGGAAATAACGTCCTCTGAGAAAGTATTTTTGCAAACGAGCTTTCTATACCGATACTGATCCTCGTAAATCTTCATGTTAAAAAGTAGCAGGGGACTAGTTAACAACTGTAACATTATAAATTAATTAGTGAATTGGAAATAACGTCCTCTTAGAAAGTATTTTTGCAAACGAGCTTGCTATACCGATACTGATCCTCGTAAATCGTCATGTTAAAATGTGGCAGGGGACTAGTTAACAACTGTAACATTATAAATTAATTAGTGAATTGGAAATAACGTCCTCTGAGAAAGTATTTTTGCAAACGAGCTTTCTATACCGATACTGATCCTCGTAAATCTTCATGTTAAAAAGTGGCAGGGGACTAGTTAACAACTGTAACATTATAAATTAATTAGTGAATTGGAAATAACGTCCTCTGAGAAAGTATTTTTGCAAACGAGCTTTCTATACCGATACTGATCCTCGTAAATCTTCATGTTAAAAAGTGGCAGGGGACTAGTTAACAACTGTAACATTATAAATTAATTAGTGAATTGGAAATAACGTCCTCTGAGAAAGTATTTTTGCAAACGAGCTTTCTATACCGATACTGATCCTCGTAAATCTACATGTTAAAAAGTAGCATGGGACTAGTTAACAACTGTAACATTATAAATTAATTAGTGAATTGGAAATAACGTCCTCTGAGAAAGTATTTTTGCAAACGAGCTTTCTATACCGATACTGATCCTCGTAAATCTTCATGTTAAAAAGTAGCATGGGACTAGTTAACAACTGTAACATTATAAATTAATTAGTGAATTGGAAATAACGTCCTCTGAGAAAGTATTTTTGCAAACGAGCTTTCTATACCGATACTGATCCTCGTAAATCTTCATGTTAAAAAGTAGCATGGGACTAGTTAACAACTGTAACATTATAAATTAATTAGTGAATTGGAAATAACGTCCTCTGAGAAAGTATTTTTGCAAACGAGCTTTCTATACCGATACTGATCCTCGTAAATCTTCATGTTAAAAAGTGGCAGGGGACTAGTTAACAACTGTAACATTATAAATTAATTAGTGAATTGGAAATAACGTCCTCTGAGAAAGTATTTTTGCAAACGAGCTTTCTATACCGATACTGATCCTCGTAAATCTTCATGTTAAAAAGTAGCATGGGACTAGTTAACAACTGTAACATTATAAATTAATTAGTGAATTGGAAATAACGTCCTCTGAGAAAGTATTTTTGCAAACGAGCTTTCTATACCGATACTGCTCCTCGTAAATCTTCATGTTAAAAAGTAGCATGGGACTAGTTAACAACTGTAACATTATAAATTAATTAGTGAATTGGAAATAACGTCCTCTGAGAAAGTATTTTTGCAAACGAGCTTTCTATACCGATACTGATCCTCGTAAATCTTCATGTTAAAAAGTAGCATGGGACTAGTTAACAACTGTAACATTATAAATTAATTAGTGAATTGGAAATAACGTCCTCTGAGAAAGTATTTTTGCAAACGAGCTTTCTATACCGATACTGATCCTCGTAAATCTTCATGTTAAAAAGTGGCAGGGGACTAGTTAACAACTGTAACATTATAAATTAATTAGTGAATTGGAAATAACGTCCTCTGAGAAAGTATTTTTGCAAACGAGCTTTCTATACCGATACTGATCCTCGTAAATCTTCATGTTAAAAAGTAGCATGGGACTAGTTAACAACTGTAACATTATAAATTAATTAGTGAATTGGAAATAACGTCCTCTTAGAAAGTATTTTTGCAAACGAGCTTGCTATACCGATACTGATCCTCGTAAATCGTCATGTTAAAATGTGGCAGGGGACTAGTTAACAACTGTAACATTATAAATTAATTAGTGAATTGGAAATAACGTCCTCTGAGAAAGTATTTTTGCAAACGAGCTTTCTATACCGATACTGATCCTCGTAAATCTTCATGTTAAAAAGTGGCAGGGGACTAGTTAACAACTGTAACATTATAAATTAATTAGTGAATTGGAAATAACGTCCTCTGAGAAAGTATTTTTGCAAACGAGCTTTCTATACCGATACTGATCCTCGTAAATCTTCATGTTAAAAAGTGGCAGGGGACTAGTTAACAACTGTAACATTATAAATTAATTAGTGAATTGGAAATAACGTCCTCTGAGAAAGTATTTTTGCAAACGAGCTTTCTATACCGATACTGATCCTCGTAAATCTACATGTTAAAAAGTAGCATGGGACTAGTTAACAACTGTAACATTATAAATTAATTAGTGAATTGGAAATAACGTCCTCTGAGAAAGTATTTTTGCAAACGAGCTTTCTATACCGATACTGATCCTCGTAAATCTTCATGTTAAAAAGTAGCATGGGACTAGTTAACAACTGTAACATTATAAATTAATTAGTGAATTGGAAATAACGTCCTCTGAGAAAGTATTTTTGCAAACGAGCTTTCTATACCGATACTGATCCTCGTAAATCTTCATGTTAAAAAGTAGCATGGGACTAGTTAACAACTGTAACATTATAAATTAATTAGTGAATTGGAAATAACGTCCTCTGAGAAAGTATTTTTGCAAACGAGCTTTCTATACCGATACTGATCCTCGTATATCTTCATGTTAAAAAGTGGCAGCGGACTAGTTAACAACTGTAACATTATAAATTAATTAGTGAATTGGAAATAACGTCCTCTGAGAAAGTATTTTTGCAAACGAGCTTTCTATACCGATACTGATCCTCGTATATCTTCATGTTAAAAAGTGGCAGCGGACTAGTTAACGACTGTAACATTTTAAATTAATTAGTGAATTGGAAATAACGTCCTCTGAGAAAGTATTTGTGCAAACGAGCTTTCTATACCGATACTGATTCTCGTATATCTTCATGTTAAAAAGTGGCAGGGGACTAGTTAACAACAGTAACATTATAAATTAATTAGTGAATTGGAAATAACGTCTTCTGAGAAAGTATTTTTGCAAACGAGCTTTCTATACCGATACTGATCCTCGTAAATCTTCATGTTAAAAAGTAGCATGGGACTAGTTCACAACTGTAACATTATAAATTAATTAGTGAATTGGAAATAACGTCCTCTGAGAAAGTATTTTTGCAAACGAGCTTTCTATACCGATACTGATCCTCGTAAATCTTCATGTTAAAAAGTAGCATGGGACTAGTTAACAACTGTAACATTATAAATTAATTAGTGAATTGGAAATAACGTCCTCTGAGAAAGTATTTTTGCAAACGAGCTTTCTATACCGATACTGATCCTCGTAAATCTTCATGTTAAAAAGTGGCAGGGGACTAGTTAACAACTGTAACATTATAAATTAATTAGTGAATTGGAAATAACGTCCTCTGAGAAAGTATTTTTGCAAACGAGCTTTCTATACCGATACTGATCCTCGTAAATCTTCATGTTAAAAAGTGGCAGGGGACTAGTTAACAACTGTAACATTATAAATTAATTAGTGAATTGGAAATAACGTCCTCTGAGAAAGTATTTTTGCAAACGAGCTTTCTATACCGATACTGATCCTCGTAAATCTACATGTTAAAAAGTAGCATGGGACTAGTTAACAACTGTAACATTATAAATTAATTAGTGAATTGGAAATAACGTCCTCTGAGAAAGTATTTTTTCAAACGAGCTTTCTATACCGATAATGATCCTCGTAAATCTTCATGTTAAAAAGTAGCATGGGACTAGTTAACAACTGTAACATTATAAATTAATTAGTGAATTGGAAATAACGTCCTCTGAGAAAGTATTTTTGCAAACGAGCTTTCTATACCGATACTGATCCTCGTAAATCTTCATGTTAAAAAGTAGCATGGGACTAGTTAACAACTGTAACATTATAAATTAATTAGTGAATTGGAAATAACGTCCTCTGAGAAAGTATTTTTGCAAACGAGCTTTCTATACCGATACTGATCCTCGTATATCTTCATGTTAAAAAGTGGCAGCGGACTAGTTAACAACTGTAACATTATAAATTAATTAGTGAATTGGAAATAACGTCCTCTGAGAAAGTATTTTTGCAAACGAGCTTTCTATACCGATACTGATCCTCGTATATCTTCATGTTAAAAAGTGGCAGCGGACTAGTTAACGACTGTAACATTTTAAATTAATTAGTGAATTGGAAATAACGTCCTCTGAGAAAGTATTTGTGCAAACGAGCTTTCTATACCGATACTGATTCTCGTATATCTTCATGTTAAAAAGTGGCAGGGGACTAGTTAACAACTGTAACATTATAAATTAATTAGTGAATTGGAAATAACGTCCTCTGAGAAAGTATTTTTGCAAACGAGCTTTCTATACCGATACTGATCCTCGTAAATCTACATGTTAAAAAGTAGCATGGGACTAGTTAACAACTGTAACATTATAAATTAATTAGTGAATTGGAAATAACGTCCTCTGAGAAAGTATTTTTGCAAACGAGCTTTCTATACCGATACTGCTCCTCGTAAATCTTCATGTTAAAAAGTAGCATGGGACTAGTTAACAACTGTAACATTATAAATTAATTAGTGAATTGGAAATAACGTCCTCTGAGAAAGTATTTTTGCAAACGAGCTTTCTATACCGATACTGATCCTCGTAAATCTTCATGTTAGAAAGTAGCATGGGACTAGTTAACAACTGTAACATTATAAATTAATTAGTGAATTGGAAATAACGTCCTCTGAGAAAGTATTTTTGCAAACGAGCTTTCTATACCGATACTGATCCTCGTAAATCTTCATGTTAAAAAGTAGCATGGGACTAGTTAACAACTGTAACATTATAAATTAATTAGTGAATTAGAAATAACGTCCTCTGAGAAAGTATTTTTGCAAACGAGCTTTCTATACCGATACTGATCCTCGTAAATCTTCATGTTAAAAAGTAGCATGGGACTAGTTAACAACTGTAACATTATAAATTAATTAGTGAATTGGAAATAACGTCCTCTTAGAAAGTATTTTTGCAAACGAGCTTTCTATACCGATACTGATCCTCGTAAATCTTCATGTTAAAAAGTGGCAGGGGACTAGTTAACAACTGTAACATTATAAATTAATTAGTGAATTGGAAATAACGTCCTCTGAGAAAGTATTTTTGCAAACGAGCTTTCTATACCGATACTGATCCTCGTAAATCTTCATGTTAAAAAGTAGCATGGGACTAGTTAACAACTGTAACATTATAAATTAATTAGTGAATTGGAAATAACGTCCTCTGAGAAAGTATTTTTGCAAACGAGCTTTCTATACCGATACTGATCCTCGTAAATCTTCATGTTAAAAAGTAGCATGGGACTAGTTAACAACTGTAACATTATAAATATATTAGTGAATTGGAAATAACGTCCTCTGAGAAAGTATTTTTGCAAACGAGCTTTCTGTACCGATACTGATCCTCGTAAATCTTCATGTTCAAAAGTGGCAGGGGACTAGTTAACAACTGTAACATTATAAATTAATTAGTGAATTGGAAATAACGTCCTCTGAGAAAGTATTTTTGCAAACGAGCTTTCTATACCGATACTGATCCTCGTAAATCTTCATGTTAAAAAGTGGCAGGGGACTAGTTAACAACTGTAACATTATAAATTAATTAGTGAATTGGAAATAACGTCCTCTGAGAAAGTATTTTTGCAAACGAGCTTTCTATACCGATACTGATCCTCGTAAATCTTCATGTTAAAAAGTAGCATGGGACTAGTTAACAACTGTAACATTATAAATTAATTAGTGAATTGGAAATAACGTCCTCTTAGAAAGTATTTTTGCAAACGAGCTTGCTATACCGATACTGATCCTCGTAAATCGTCATGTTAAAATGTGGCAGGGGACTAGTTAACAACTGTAACATTATAAATTAATTAGTGAATTGGAAATAACGTCCTCTGAGAAAGTATTTTTGCAAACGAGCTTTCTATACCGATACTGATCCTCGTAAATCTTCATGTTAAAAAGTGGCAGGGGACTAGTTAACAACTGTAACATTATAAATTAATTAGTGAATTGGAAATAACGTCCTCTGAGAAAGTATTTTTGCAAACGAGCTTTCTATACCGATACTGATCCTCGTAAATCTTCATGTTAAAAAGTGGCAGGGGACTAGTTAACAACTGTAACATTATAAATTAATTAGTGAATTGGAAATAACGTCCTCTGAGAAAGTATTTTTGCAAACGAGCTTTCTATACCGATACTGATCCTCGTAAATCTACATGTTAAAAAGTAGCATGGGACTAGTTAACAACTGTAACATTATAAATTAATTAGTGAATTGGAAATAACGTCCTCTGAGAAAGTATTTTTGCAAACGAGCTTTCTATACCGATACTGATCCTCGTATATCTTCATGTTAAAAAGTGGCAGCGGACTAGTTAACGACTGTAACATTTTAAATTAATTAGTGAATTGGAAATAACGTCCTCTGAGAAAGTATTTGTGCAAACGAGCTTTCTATACCGATACTGATTCTCGTATATCTTCATGTTAAAAAGTGGCAGGGGACTAGTTAACAACTGTAACATTATAAATTAATTAGTGAATTGGAAATAACGTCTTCTGAGAAAGTATTTTTGCAAACGAGCTTTCTATACCGATACTGATCCTCGTAAATCTTCATGTTAAAAAGTAGCATGGGACTAGTTCACAACTGTAACATTATAAATTAATTAGTGAATTGGAAATAACGTCCTCTTAGAAAGTATTTTTGCAAACGAGCTTGCTATACCGATACTGATCCTCGTAAATCGTCATGTTAAAATGTGGCAGGGGACTAGTTAACAACTGTAACATTATAAATTAATTAGTGAATTGGAAATAACGTCCTCTGAGAAAGTATTTTTGCAAACGAGCTTTCTATACCGATACTGATCCTCGTAAATCTTCATGTTAAAAAGTGGCAGGGGACTAGTTAACAACTGTAACATTATAAATTAATTAGTGAATTGGAAATAACGTCCTCTGAGAAAGTATTTTTGCAAACGAGCTTTCTATACCGATACTGATCCTCGTAAATCTTCATGTTAAAAAGTGGCAGGGGACTAGTTAACAACTGTAACATTATAAATTAATTAGTGAATTGGAAATAACGTCCTCTGAGAAAGTATTTTTGCAAACGAGCTTTCTATACCGATACTGATCCTCGTAAATCTACATGTTAAAAAGTAGCATGGGACTAGTTAACAACTGTAACATTATAAATTAATTAGTGAATTGGAAATAACGTCCTCTGAGAAAGTATTTTTGCAAACGAGCTTTCTATACCGATAATGATCCTCGTAAATCTTCATGTTAAAAAGTAGCATGGGACTAGTTAACAACTGTAACATTATAAATTAATTAGTGAATTGGAAATAACGTCCTCTGAGAAAGTATTTTTGCAAACGAGCTTTCTATACCGATACTGATCCTCGTAAATCTTCATGTTAAAAAGTAGCATGGGACTAGTTAACAACTGTAACATTATAAATTAATTAGTGAATTGGAAATAACGTCCTCTGAGAAAGTATTTTTGCAAACGAGCTTTCTATACCGATACTGATCCTCGTATATCTTCATGTTAAAAAGTGGCAGCGGACTAGTTAACAACTGTAACATTATAAATTAATTAGTGAATTGGAAATAACGTCCTCTGAGAAAGTATTTTTGCAAACGAGCTTTCTATACCGATACTGATCCTCGTATATCTTCATGTTAAAAAGTGGCAGCGGACTAGTTAACGACTGTAACATTTTAAATTAATTAGTGAATTGGAAATAACGTCCTCTGAGAAAGTATTTGTGCAAACGAGCTTTCTATACCGATACTGATCCTCGTATATCTTCATGTTAAAAAGTGGCAGGGGACTAGTTAACAACTGTAACATTATAAATTAATTAGTGAATTGGGAATAACGTCCTCTGAGAAAGTATTTTTGCAAACGAGCTTTCTATACCGATACTGATCCTCGTAAATCTACATGTTAAAAAGTAGCATGGGACTAGTTAACAACTGTAACATTATAAATTAATTAGTGAATTGGAAATAACGTCCTCTGAGAAAGTATTTTTGCAAACGAGCTTTCTATACCGATACTGCTCCTCGTAAATCTTCATGTTAAAAAGTAGCATGGGACTAGTTAACAACTGTAACATTATAAATTAATTAGTGAATTGGAAATAACGTCCTCTGAGAAAGTATTTTTGCAAACGAGCTTTCTATACCGATACTGATCCTCGTAAATCTTCATGTTAGAAAGTAGCATGGGACTAGTTAACAACTGTAACATTATAAATTAATTAGTGAATTGGAAATAACGTCCTCTGAGAAAGTATTTTTGCAAACGAGCTTTCTATACCGATACTGATCCTCGTAAATCTTCATGTTAAAAAGTAGCATGGGACTAGTTAACAACTGTAACATTATAAATTAATTAGTGAATTAGAAATAACGTCCTCTGAGAAAGTATTTTTGCAAACGAGCTTTCTATACCGATACTGATCCTCGTAAATCTTCATGTTAAAAAGTAGCATGGGACTAGTTAACAACTGTAACATTATAAATTAATTAGTGAATTGGAAATAACGTCCTCTTAGAAAGTATTTTTGCAAACGAGCTTTCTATACCGATACTGATCCTCGTAAATCTTCATGTTAAAAAGTGGCAGGGGACTAGTTAACAACTGTAACATTATAAATTAATTAGTGAATTGGAAATAACGTCCTCTGAGAAAGTATTTTTGCAAACGAGCTTTCTATACCGATACTGATCCTCGTAAATCTTCATGTTAAAAAGTAGCATGGGACTAGTTAACAACTGTAACATTATAAATTAATTAGTGAATTGGAAATAACGTCCTCTGAGAAAGTATTTTTGCAAACGAGCTTTCTATACCGATACTGATCCTCGTAAATCTTCATGTTAAAAAGTAGCATGGGACTAGTTAACAACTGTAACATTATAAATATATTAGTGAATTGGAAATAACGTCCTCTGAGAAAGTATTTTTGCAAACGAGCTTTCTGTACCGATACTGATCCTCGTAAATCTTCATGTTCAAAAGTGGCAGGGGACTAGTTAACAACTGTAACATTATAAATTAATTAGTGAATTGGAAATAACGTCTTCTGAGAAAGTATTTTTGCAAACGAGCTTTCTATACCGATACTGATCCTCGTAAATCTTCATGTTAAAAAGTGGCAGGGGACTAGTTAACAACTGTAACATTATAAATATATTAGTGAATTGGAAATAACGTCCTCTGAGAAAGTATTTTTGCAAACGAGCTTTCTATACCGATACTGATCCTCGTAAATCTTCATGTTAAAAAGTAGCATGGGACTAGTTCACAACTGTAACATTATAAATTAATTAGTGAATTGGAAATAACGTCCTCTTAGAAAGTATTTTTGCAAACGAGCTTGCTATACCGATACTGATCCTCGTAAATCGTCATGTTAAAATGTGGCAGGGGACTAGTTAACAACTGTAACATTATAAATTAATTAGTGAATTGGAAATAACGTCCTCTGAGAAAGTATTTTTGCAAACGAGCTTTCTATACCGATACTGATCCTCGTAAATCTTCATGTTAAAAAGTGGCAGGGGACTAGTTAACAACTGTAACATTATAAATTAATTAGTGAATTGGAAATAACGTCCTCTGAGAAAGTATTTTTGCAAACGAGCTTTCTATACCGATACTGATCCTCGTAAATCTTCATGTTAAAAAGTGGCAGGGGACTAGTTAACAACTGTAACATTATAAATTAATTAGTGAATTGGAAATAACGTCCTCTGAGAAAGTATTTTTGCAAACGAGCTTTCTATACCGATACTGATCCTCGTAAATCTTCATGTTAAAAAGTGGCAGGGGACTAGTTAACAACTGTAACATTATAAATTAATTAGTGAATTGGAAATAACGTCCTCTGAGAAAGTATTTTTGCAAACGAGCTTTCTATACCGATACTGATCCTCGTAAATCTACATGTTAAAAAGTAGCATGGGACTAGTTAACAACTGTAACATTATAAATTAATTAGTGAATTGGAAATAACGTCCTCTGAGAAAGTATTTTTGCAAACGAGCTTTCTATACCGATAATGATCCTCGTAAATCTTCATGTTAAAAAGTAGCATGGGACTAGTTAACAACTGTAACATTATAAATTAATTAGTGAATTGGAAATAACGTCCTCTGAGAAAGTATTTTTGCAAACGAGCTTTCTATACCGATACTGATCCTCGTAAATCTTCATGTTAAAAAGTAGCATGGGACTAGTTAACAACTGTAACATTATAAATTAATTAGTGAATTGGAAATAACGTCCTCTGAGAAAGTATTTTTGCAAACGAGCTTTCTATACCGATACTGATCCTCGTATATCTTCATGTTAAAAAGTGGCAGCGGACTAGTTAACAACTGTAACATTATAAATTAATTAGTGAATTGGAAATAACGTCCTCTGAGAAAGTATTTTTGCAAACGAGCTTTCTATACCGATACTGATCCTCGTATATCTTCATGTTAAAAAGTGGCAGCGGACTAGTTAACGACTGTAACATTATAAATTAATTAGTGAATTGGAAATAACGTCCTCTGAGAAAGTATTTGTGCAAACGAGCTTTCTATACCGATACTGATTCTCGTATATCTTCATGTTAAAAAGTGGCAGGGGACTAGTTAACAACTGTAACATTATAAATTAATTAGTGAATTGGGAATAACGTCCTCTGAGAAAGTATTTTTGCAAACGAGCTTTCTATACCGATACTGATCCTCGTAAATCTACATGTTAAAAAGTAGCATGGGACTAGTTAACAACTGTAACATTATAAATTAATTAGTGAATTGGAAATAACGTCCTCTGAGAAAGTATTTTTGCAAACGAGCTTTCTATACCGATACTGATCCTCGTATATCTTCATGTTAAAAAGTGGCAGCGGACTAGTTAACGACTGTAACATTTTAAATTAATTAGTGAATTGGAAATAACGTCCTCTGAGAAAGTATTTGTGCAAACGAGCTTTCTATACCGATACTGATTCTCGTATATCTTCATGTTAAAAAGTGGCAGGGGACTAGTTAACAACTGTAACATTATAAATTAATTAGTGAATTGGGAATAACGTCCTCTGAGAAAGTATTTTTGCAAACGAGCTTTCTATACCGATACTGATCCTCGTAAATCTACATGTTAAAAAGTAGCATGGGACTAGTTAACAACTGTAACATTATAAATTAATTAGTGAATTGGAAATAACGTCCTCTGAGAAAGTATTTTTGCAAACGAGCTTTCTATACCGATACTGCTCCTCGTAAATCTTCATGTTAAAAAGTAGCATGGGACTAGTTAACAACTGTAACATTATAAATTAATTAGTGAATTGGAAATAACGTCCTCTGAGAAAGTATTTTTGCAAACGAGCTTTCTATACCGATACTGATCCTCGTAAATCTACATGTTAAAAAGTAGCATGGGACTAGTTAACAACTGTAACATTATAAATTAATTAGTGAATTGGAAATAACGTCCTCTGAGAAAGTATTTTTGCAAACGAGCTTTCTATACCGATACTGATCCTCGTAAATCTTCATGTTAGAAAGTAGCATGGGACTAGTTAACAACTGTAACATTATAAATTAATTAGTGAATTGGAAATAACGTCCTCTGAGAAAGTATTTTTGCAAACGAGCTTTCTATACCGATACTGATCCTCGTAAATCTTCATGTTAAAAAGTAGCATGGGACTAGTTAACAACTGTAACATTATAAATTAATTAGTGAATTGGAAATAACGTCCTCTTAGAAAGTATTTTTGCAAACGAGCTTTCTATACCGATACTGATCCTCGTAAATCTTCATGTTAAAAAGTGGCAGGGGACTAGTTAACAACTGTAACATTATAAATTAATTAGTGAATTGGAAATAACGTCCTCTGAGAAAGTATTTTTGCAAACGAGCTTTCTATACCGATACTGATCCTCGTAAATCTTCATGTTAAAAAGTAGCATGGGACTAGTTAACAACTGTAACATTATAAATTAATTAGTGAATTGGAAATAACGTCCTCTGAGAAAGTATTTTTGCAAACGAGCTTTCTATACCGATACTGATCCTCGTAAATCTTCATGTTAAAAAGTAGCATGGGACTAGTTAACAACTGTAACATTATAAATATATTAGTGAATTGGAAATAACGTCCTCTGAGAAAGTATTTTTGCAAACGAGCTTTCTGTACCGATACTGATCCTCGTAAATCTTCATGTTCAAAAGTGGCAGGGGACTAGTTAACAACTGTAACATTATAAATTAATTAGTGAATTGGAAATAACGTCTTCTGAGAAAGTATTTTTGCAAACGAGCTTTCTATACCGATACTGATCCTCGTAAATCTTCATGTTAAAAAGTGGCAGGGGACTAGTTAACAACTGTAACATTATAAATATATTAGTGAATTGGAAATAACGTCCTCTGAGAAAGTATTTTTGCAAACGAGCTTTCTATACCGATACTGATCCTCGTAAATCTTCATGTTAAAAAGTAGCATGGGACTAGTTCACAACTGTAACATTATAAATTAATTAGTGAATTGGAAATAACGTCCTCTTAGAAAGTATTTTTGCAAACGAGCTTTCTATACCGATACTGATCCTCGTAAATCGTCATGTTAAAATGTGGCAGGGGACTAGTTAACAACTGTAACATTATAAATTAATTAGTGAATTGGAAATAACGTCCTCTGAGAAAGTATTTTTGCAAACGAGCTTTCTATACCGATACTGATCCTCGTAAATCTACATGTTAAAAAGTGGCAGGGGACTAGTTAACAACTGTAACATTATAAATTAATTAGTGAATTGGAAATAACGTCCTCTGAGAAAGTATTTTTGCAAACGAGCTTTCTATACCGATACTGATCCTCGTAAATCTTCATGTTAAAAAGTGGCAGGGGACTAGTTAACAACTGTAACATTATAAATTAATTAGTGAATTGGAAATAACGTCCTCTGAGAAAGTATTTTTGCAAACGAGCTTTCTATACCGATACTGATCCTCGTAAATCTTCATGTTAAAAAGTGGCAGCGGACTAGTTAACAACTGTAACATTATAAATTAATTAGTGAATTGGAAATAACGTCCTCTGAGAAAGTATTTTTGCAAACGAGCTTTCTATACCGATACTGATCCTCGTAAATCTTCATGTTAAAAAGTAGCATGGGACTAGTTAACAACTGTAACATTATAAATTAATTAGTGAATTGGAAATAACGTCCTCTGAGAAAGTATTTTTGCAAACGAGCTTTCTATACCGATAATGATCCTCGTAAATCTTCATGTTAAAAAGTAGCATGGGACTAGTTAACAACTGTAACATTATAAATTAATTAGTGAATTGGAAATAACGTCCTCTGAGAAAGTATTTTTGCAAACGAGCTTTCTATACCGATACTGATCCTCGTAAATCTTCATGTTAAAAAGTAGCATGGGACTAGTTAACAACTGTAACATTATAAATTAATTAGTGAATTGGAAATAACGTCCTCTGAGAAAGTATTTTTGCAAACGAGCTTTCTATACCGATACTGATCCTCGTATATCTTCATGTTAAAAAGTGGCAGCGGACTAGTTAACAACTGTAACATTATAAATTAATTAGTGAATTGGAAATAACGTCCTCTGAGAAAGTATTTTTGCAAACGAGCTTTCTATACCGATACTGATCCTCGTATATCTTCATGTTAAAAAGTGGCAGCGGACTAGTTAACGACTGTAACATTTTAAATTAATTAGTGAATTGGAAATAACGTCCTCTGAGAAAGTATTTGTGCAAACGAGCTTTCTATACCGATACTGATTCTCGTATATCTTCATGTTAAAAAGTGGCAGGGGACTAGTTAACAACTGTAACATTATAAATTAATTAGTGAATTGGGAATAACGTCCTCTGAGAAAGTATTTTTGCAAACGAGCTTTCTATACCGATACTGATCCTCGTAAATCTACATGTTAAAAAGTAGCATGGGACTAGTTAACAACTGTAACATTATAAATTAATTAGTGAATTGGAAATAACGTCCTCTGAGAAAGTATTTTTGCAAACGAGCTTTCTATACCGATACTGATCCTCGTATATCTTCATGTTAAAAAGTGGCAGCGGACTAGTTAACGACTGTAACATTTTAAATTAATTAGTGAATTGGAAATAACGTCCTCTGAGAAAGTATTTGTGCAAACGAGCTTTCTATACCGATACTGATTCTCGTATATCTTCATGTTAAAAAGTGGCAGGGGACTAGTTAACAACTGTAACATTATAAATTAATTAGTGAATTGGGAATAACGTCCTCTGAGAAAGTATTTTTGCAAACGAGCTTTCTATACCGATACTGATCCTCGTAAATCTACATGTTAAAAAGTAGCATGGGACTAGTTAACAACTGTAACATTATAAATTAATTAGTGAATTGGAAATAACGTCCTCTGAGAAAGTATTTTTGCAAACGAGCTTTCTATACCGATACTGCTCCTCGTAAATCTTCATGTTAAAAAGTAGCATGGGACTAGTTAACAACTGTAACATTATAAATTAATTAGTGAATTGGAAATAACGTCCTCTGAGAAAGTATTTTTGCAAACGAGCTTTCTATACCGATACTGATCCTCGTAAATCTTCATGTTAGAAAGTAGCATGGGACTAGTTAACAACTGTAACATTATAAATTAATTAGTGAATTGGAAATAACGTCCTCTTAGAAAGTATTTTTGCAAACGAGCTTGCTATACCGATACTGATCCTCGTAAATCGTCATGTTAAAATGTGGCAGGGGACTAGTTAACAACTGTAACATTATAAATTAATTAGTGAATTGGAAATAACGTCCTCTGAGAAAGTATTTTTGCAAACGAGCTTTCTATACCGATACTGATCCTCGTAAATCTTCATGTTAAAAAGTGGCAGGGGACTAGTTAACAACTGTAACATTATAAATTAATTAGTGAATTGGAAATAACGTCCTCTGAGAAAGTATTTTTGCAAACGAGCTTTCTATACCGATACTGATCCTCGTAAATCTTCATGTTAAAAAGTGGCAGGGGACTAGTTAACAACTGTAACATTATAAATTAATTAGTGAATTGGAAATAACGTCCTCTGAGAAAGTATTTTTGCAAACGAGCTTTCTATACCGATACTGATCCTCGTAAATCTACATGTTAAAAAGTAGCATGGGACTAGTTAACAACTGTAACATTATAAATTAATTAGTGAATTGGAAATAACGTCCTCTGAGAAAGTATTTTTGCAAACGAGCTTTCTATACCGATAATGATCCTCGTAAATCTTCATGTTAAAAAGTAGCATGGGACTAGTTAACAACTGTAACATTATAAATTAATTAGTGAATTGGAAATAACGTCCTCTGAGAAAGTATTTTTGCAAACGAGCTTTCTATACCGATACTGATCCTCGTAAATCTTCATGTTAAAAAGTAGCATGGGACTAGTTAACAACTGTAACATTATAAATTAATTAGTGAATTGGAAATAACGTCCTCTGAGAAAGTATTTTTGCAAACGAGCTTTCTATACCGATACTGATCCTCGTAAATCTTCATGTTAAAAAGTGGCAGCGGACTAGTTAACAACTGTAACATTATAAATTAATTAGTGAATTGGAAATAACGTCCTCTGAGAAAGTATTTTTGCAAACGAGCTTTCTATACCGATACTGATCCTCGTATATCTTCATGTTAAAAAGTGGCAGCGGACTAGTTAACGACTGTAACATTTTAAATTAATTAGTGAATTGGAAATAACGTCCTCTGAGAAAGTATTTGTGCAAACGAGCTTTCTATACCGATACTGATTCTCGTATATCTTCATGTTAAAAAGTGGCAGGGGACTAGTTAACAACTGTAACATTATAAATTAATTAGTGAATTGGAAATAACGTCCTCTGAGAAAGTATTTTTGCAAACGAGCTTTCTATACCGATACTGATCCTCGTAAATCTACATGTTAAAAAGTAGCATGGGACTAGTTAACAACTGTAACATTATAAATTAATTAGTGAATTGGAAATAACGTCCTCTGAGAAAGTATTTTTGCAAACGAGCTTTCTATACCGATACTGATCCTCGTAAATCTTCATGTTAAAAAGTAGCATGGGACTAGTTAACAACTGTAACATTATAAATTAATTAGTGAATTGGAAATAACGTCCTCTGAGAAAGTATTTTTGCAAACGAGCTTTCTATACCGATACTGATCCTCGTAAATCTTCATGTTAGAAAGTAGCATGGGACTAGTTAACGACTGTAACATTATAAATTAATTAGTGAATTGGAAATAACGTCCTCTGAGAAAGTATTTTTGCAAACGAGCTTTCTATACCGATACTGATCCTCGTAAATCTTCATGTTAAAAAGTAGCATGGGACTAGTTAACAACTGTAACATTATAAATTAATTAGTGAATTAGAAATAACGTCCTCTGAGAAAGTATTTTTGCAAACGAGCTTTCTATACCGATACTGATCCTCGTAAATCTTCATGTTAAAAAGTAGCATGGGACTAGTTAACAACTGTAACATTATAAATTAATTAGTGAATTGGAAATAACGTCCTCTTAGAAAGTATTTTTGCAAACGAGCTTTCTATACCGATACTGATCCTCGTAAATCTTCATGTTAAAAAGTGGCAGGGGACTAGTTAACAACTGTAACATTATAAATTAATTAGTGAATTGGAAATAACGTCCTCTGAGAAAGTATTTTTGCAAACGAGCTTTCTATACCGATACTGATCCTCGTAAATCTTCATGTTAAAAAGTAGCATGGGACTAGTTAACAACTGTAACATTATAAATTAATTAGTGAATTGGAAATAACGTCCTCTGAGAAAGTATTTTTGCAAACGAGCTTTCTATACCGATACTGATCCTCGTAAATCTTCATGTTAAAAAGTAGCATGGGACTAGTTAACAACTGTAACATTATAAATATATTAGTGAATTGGAAATAACGTCCTCTGAGAAAGTATTTTTGCAAACGAGCTTTCTGTACCGATACTGATCCTCGTAAATCTTCATGTTCAAAAGTGGCAGGGGACTAGTTAACAACTGTAACATTATAAATTAATTAGTGAATTGGAAATAACGTCTTCTGAGAAAGTATTTTTGCAAACGAGCTTTCTATACCGATACTGATCCTCGTAAATCTTCATGTTAAAAAGTGGCAGGGGACTAGTTAACAACTGTAACATTATAAATATATTAGTGAATTGGAAATAACGTCCTCTGAGAAAGTATTTTTGCAAACGAGCTTTCTATACCGATACTGATCCTCGTAAATCTTCATGTTAAAAAGTAGCATGGGACTAGTTCACAACTGTAACATTATAAATTAATTAGTGAATTGGAAATAACGTCCTCTTAGAAAGTATTTTTGCAAACGAGCTTTCTATACCGATACTGATCCTCGTAAATCGTCATGTTAAAATGTGGCAGGGGACTAGTTAACAACTGTAACATTATAAATTAATTAGTGAATTGGAAATAACGTCCTCTGAGAAAGTATTTTTGCAAACGAGCTTTCTATACCGATACTGATCCTCGTAAATCTTCATGTTAAAAAGTGGCAGGGGACTAGTTAACAACTGTAACATTATAAATTAATTAGTGAATTGGAAATAACGTCCTCTGAGAAAGTATTTTTGCAAACGAGCTTTCTATACCGATACTGATCCTCGTAAATCTTCATGTTAAAAAGTGGCAGGGGACTAGTTAACAACTGTAACATTATAAATTAATTAGTGAATTGGAAATAACGTCCTCTGAGAAAGTATTTTTGCAAACGAGCTTTCTATACCGATACTGATCCTCGTAAATCTTCATGTTAAAAAGTGGCAGGGGACTAGTTAACAACTGTAACATTATAAATTAATTAGTGAATTGGAAATAACGTCCTCTGAGAAAGTATTTTTGCAAACGAGCTTTCTATACCGATACTGATCCTCGTAAATCTACATGTTAAAAAGTAGCATGGGACTAGTTAACAACTGTAACATTATAAATTAATTAGTGAATTGGAAATAACGTCCTCTGAGAAAGTATTTTTGCAAACGAGCTTTCTATACCGATAATGATCCTCGTAAATCTTCATGTTAAAAAGTAGCATGGGACTAGTTAACAACTGTAACATTATAAATTAATTAGTGAATTGGAAATAACGTCCTCTGAGAAAGTATTTTTGCAAACGAGCTTTCTATACCGATACTGATCCTCGTAAATCTTCATGTTAAAAAGTAGCATGGGACTAGTTAACAACTGTAACATTATAAATTAATTAGTGAATTGGAAATAACGTCCTCTGAGAAAGTATTTTTGCAAACGAGCTTTCTATACCGATACTGATCCTCGTATATCTTCATGTTAAAAAGTGGCAGCGGACTAGTTAACAACTGTAACATTATAAATTAATTAGTGAATTGGAAATAACGTCCTCTGAGAAAGTATTTTTGCAAACGAGCTTTCTATACCGATACTGATCCTCGTATATCTTCATGTTAAAAAGTGGCAGCGGACTAGTTAACGACTGTAACATTATAAATTAATTAGTGAATTGGAAATAACGTCCTCTGAGAAAGTATTTGTGCAAACGAGCTTTCTATACCGATACTGATTCTCGTATATCTTCATGTTAAAAAGTGGCAGGGGACTAGTTAACAACTGTAACATTATAAATTAATTAGTGAATTGGGAATAACGTCCTCTGAGAAAGTATTTTTGCAAACGAGCTTTCTATACCGATACTGATCCTCGTAAATCTACATGTTAAAAAGTAGCATGGGACTAGTTAACAACTGTAACATTATAAATTAATTAGTGAATTGGAAATAACGTCCTCTGAGAAAGTATTTTTGCAAACGAGCTTTCTATACCGATACTGATCCTCGTATATCTTCATGTTAAAAAGTGGCAGCGGACTAGTTAACGACTGTAACATTTTAAATTAATTAGTGAATTGGAAATAACGTCCTCTGAGAAAGTATTTGTGCAAACGAGCTTTCTATACCGATACTGATTCTCGTATATCTTCATGTTAAAAAGTGGCAGGGGACTAGTTAACAACTGTAACATTATAAATTAATTAGTGAATTGGGAATAACGTCCTCTGAGAAAGTATTTTTGCAAACGAGCTTTCTATACCGATACTGATCCTCGTAAATCTACATGTTAAAAAGTAGCATGGGACTAGTTAACAACTGTAACATTATAAATTAATTAGTGAATTGGAAATAACGTCCTCTGAGAAAGTATTTGTGCAAACGAGCTTTCTATACCGATACTGATTCTCGTATATCTTCATGTTAAAAAGTGGCAGGGGACTAGTTAACAACTGTAACATTATAAATTAATTAGTGAATTGGGAATAACGTCCTCTGAGAAAGTATTTTTGCAAACGAGCTTTCTATACCGATACTGATCCTCGTAAATCTACATGTTAAAAAGTAGCATGGGACTAGTTAACAACTGTAACATTATAAATTAATTAGTGAATTGGAAATAACGTCCTCTGAGAAAGTATTTTTGCAAACGAGCTTTCTATACCGATACTGCTCCTCGTAAATCTTCATGTTAAAAAGTAGCATGGGACTAGTTAACAACTGTAACATTATAAATTAATTAGTGAATTGGAAATAACGTCCTCTGAGAAAGTATTTTTGCAAACGAGCTTTCTATACCGATACTGATCCTCGTAAATCTTCATGTTAGAAAGTAGCATGGGACTAGTTAACGACTGTAACATTATAAATTAATTAGTGAATTGGAAATAACGTCCTCTGAGAAAGTATTTTTGCAAACGAGCTTTCTATACCGATACTGATCCTCGTAAATCTTCATGTTAAAAAGTAGCATGGGACTAGTTAACAACTGTAACATTATAAATATATTAGTGAATTGGAAATAACGTCCTCTGAGAAAGTATTTTTGCAAACGAGCTTTCTATACCGATACTGATCCTCGTAAATCTTCATGTTAAAAAGTAGCATGGGACTAGTTCACAACTGTAACATTATAAATTAATTAGTGAATTGGAAATAACGTCCTCTTAGAAAGTATTTTTGCAAACGAGCTTGCTATACCGATACTGATCCTCGTAAATCGTCATGTTAAAATGTGGCAGGGGACTAGTTAACAACTGTAACATTATAAATTAATTAGTGAATTGGAAATAACGTCCTCTGAGAAAGTATTTTTGCAAACGAGCTTTCTATACCGATACTGATCCTCGTAAATCTTCATGTTAAAAAGTGGCAGGGGACTAGTTAACAACTGTAACATTATAAATTAATTAGTGAATTGGAAATAACGTCCTCTGAGAAAGTATTTTTGCAAACGAGCTTTCTATACCGATACTGATCCTCGTAAATCTTCATGTTAAAAAGTGGCAGGGGACTAGTTAACAACTGTAACATTATAAATTAATTAGTGAATTGGAAATAACGTCCTCTGAGAAAGTATTTTTGCAAACGAGCTTTCTATACCGATACTGATTCTCGTATATCTTCATGTTAAAAAGTGGCAGGGGACTAGTTAACAACTGTAACATTATAAATTAATTAGTGAATTGGGAATAACGTCCTCTGAGAAAGTATTTTTGCAAACGAGCTTTCTATACCGATACTGATCCTCGTAAATCTACATGTTAAAAAGTAGCATGGGACTAGTTAACAACTGTAACATTATAAATTAATTAGTGAATTGGAAATAACGTCCTCTGAGAAAGTATTTTTGCAAACGAGCTTTCTATACCGATACTGCTCCTCGTAAATCTTCATGTTAAAAAGTAGCATGGGACTAGTTAACAACTGTAACATTATAAATTAATTAGTGAATTGGAAATAACGTCCTCTGAGAAAGTATTTTTGCAAACGAGCTTTCTATACCGATACTGATCCTCGTAAATCTTCATGTTAGAAAGTAGCATGGGACTAGTTAA
Source organism: Acanthosoma haemorrhoidale (assembly GCA_930367205.1). Taxonomy (NCBI): domain Eukaryota; kingdom Metazoa; phylum Arthropoda; class Insecta; order Hemiptera; family Acanthosomatidae; genus Acanthosoma; species Acanthosoma haemorrhoidale. Next base: position 107,073,986 of record OV884015.1, on the reverse strand, counting down.
CGACTGTAACATTATAAATTAATTAGTGAATTGGAAATAACGTCCTCTGAGAAAGTATTTTTGCAAACGAGCTTTCTATACCGATACTGATCCTCGTAAATCTTCATGTTAAAAAGTAGCATGGGACTAGTTAACAACTGTAACATTATAAATATATTAGTGAATTGGAAATAACGTCCTCTGAGAAAGTATTTTTGCAAACGAGCTTTCTATACCGATACTGATCCTCGTAAATCTTCATGTTAAAAAGTAGCATGGGACTAGTTCACAACTGTAACATTATAAATTAATTAGTGAATTGGAAATAACGTCTTCTGAGAAAGTATTTTTGCAAACGAGCTTTCTATACCGATACTGATCCTCGTAAATCTTCATGTTAAAAAGTGGCAGCGGACTAGTTAACAACTGTAACATTATAAATTAATTAGTGAATTGGAAATAACGTCCTCTGAGAAAGTATTTTTGCAAACGAGCTTTCTATACCGATACTGATCCTCGTAAATCTTCATGTTAAAAAGTGGCAGGGGACTAGTTAACAACTGTAACATTATAAATTAATTAGTGAATTGGAAATAACGTCCTCTGAGAAAGTATTTTTGCAAACGAGCTTTCTATACCGATACTGATCCTCGTAAATCTTCATGTTAAAAAGTGGCAGGGGACTAGTTAACAACTGTAACATTATAAATTAATTAGTGAATTGGAAATAACGTCCTCTGAGAAAGTATTTTTGCAAACGAGCTTTCTATACCGATACTGATCCTCGTAAATCTTCATGTTAAAAAGTAGCATGGGACTAGTTAACAACTGTAACATTATAAATTAATTAGTGAATTGGAAATAACGTCCTCTGAGAAAGTATTTTTGCAAACGAGCTTTCTATACCGATACTGATCCTCGTAAATCTTCATGTTAAAAAGTAGCATGGGACTAGTTAACAACTGTAACATTATAAATTAATTAGTGAATTGGAAATAACGTCCTCTGAGAAAGTATTTTTGCAAACGAGCTTTCTATACCGATACTGATCCTCGTAAATCTTCATGTTAAAAAGTAGCATGGGACTAGTTAACAACTGTAACATTATAAATTAATTAGTGAATTGGAAATAACGTCCTCTGAGAAAGTATTTTTGCAAACGAGCTTTCTATACCGATACTGATCCTCGTAAATCTTCATGTTAAAAAGTGGCAGGGGACTAGTTAACAACTGTAACATTATAAATTAATTAGTGAATTGGAAATAACGTCCTCTGAGAAAGTATTTTTGCAAACGAGCTTTCTATACCGATACTGATCCTCGTAAATCTTCATGTTAAAAAGTGGCAGGGGACTAGTTAACAACTGTAACATTATAAATTAATTAGTGAATTGGAAATAACGTCCTCTGAGAAAGTATTTTTGCAAACGAGCTTTCTATACCGATACTGATCCTCGTAAATCTTCATGTTAAAAAGTGGCAGGGGACTAGTTAACAACTGTAACATTATAAATTAATTAGTGAATTGGAAATAACGTCCTCTGAGAAAGTATTTTTGCAAACGAGCTTTCTATACCGATACTGATCCTCGTAAATCTTCATGTTAAAAAGTAGCATGGGACTAGTTAACAACTGTAACATTATAAATTAATTAGTGAATTGGAAATAACGTCCTCTGAGAAAGTATTTTTGCAAACGAGCTTTCTATACCGATACTGATCCTCGTAAATCTTCATGTTAAAAAGTGGTAGCGGACTAGTTAACAACTGTAACATTATAAAGTAATTAGTGAATTAAAAATAAAGTCCTATGAGGAAGTATTTTTGCAAACGAGCTTTCTATACTAATACTGATCCTCGTAAATCATCATGTTAAAAAGTGGCAGGGGACTAGTTACCAACTGTAACATGAAAAATTAATTAGTGAATTGGAAATAACGTCCTCTGAGAAAGTATTTTTGCTAACGAGCTTTCTATACCGATACTGATCCTCGTAAATCTTCATGTTAAAAAGTGGCAGGGGACTAGTTAACAACTGTAACATTATAAATTAATTAGTGAATTGGAAATAACGTCCTCTGAGAAAGTATTTTTGCAAACGAGCTTTCTATACCGATACTGATCCTCGTAAATCTTCATGTTAAAAAGTGGCAGCGGACTAGTTAACAACTGTAACATTATAAATTAATTAGTGAATTGGAAATAACGTCCTCTGAGAAAGTATTTTTGCAAACGAGCTTTCTATACCGATACTGATCCTCGTAAATCTTCATGTTAAAAAGTAGCATGGGACTAGTTAACAACTGTAACATTATAAATTAATTAGTGAATTGGAAATAACGTCCTCTGAGAAAGTATTTTTGCAAACGAGCTTTCTATACCGATACTGCTCCTCGTAAATCTTCATGTTAAAAAGTAGCATGGGACTAGTTAACAACTGTAACATTATAAATTAATTAGTGAATTGGAAATAACGTCCTCTGAGAAAGTATTTTTGCAAACGAGCTTTCTATACCGATACTGATCCTCGTAAATCTTCATGTTAAAAAGTAGCATGGGACTAGTTAACAACTGTAACATTATAAATTAATTAGTGAATTGGAAATAACGTCCTATGAGAAAGTATTTTTGCAAACGAGCTTTCTATACCGATACTGATCCTCGTAAATCTTCATGTTAAAAAGTTGCAGGGGACTAGTTAACAACCGTAACATTATTAATTAATTAGTGATTTGGAAATAACGTCCTCTGAGAAAGTATTTTTGCAAACGAGCTTTCTATACCGATACTGATCCTCGTAAATCTTCATGTTAAAAAGTAGCAGGGGACTAGTTAACAACTGTAACATTAAAAATTAATTAGTGAATTAAAAATAAAGTCCTATGAGAAAGTATTTTTGCAAACAAGCTTTCTATACCAATACTGATCCTCGTAAATCTTCATGTTAAAAAGTGGCAGGGGACTAGTTAACAACTGTAACATTATAAATTAATTAGTGAATTGGAAATAACGTCCTATGAGAAAGTATTTTTGCAAACGAGCTTTCTATACCAATACTGATCCTCATAAATCTTCATGTTAAAAAGTGGCAGGGGACTAGTTAACAACCGTAACATTATAAATTAATTAGTGAATTGGAAATAACGTCCTATGAGAAAGTATTTTTGCAAACGAGCTTTCTATATACACACTCGTCGGCAGCTGAAGAAACAAATCCTTTGCTTGATAAAAACTTTGAGAATGTTGAGTTCCAATTTCGAGGGGCTTGCTTTAAACCGTAGAGACTCTTCTGTAGTTTGCATACCTTTTCTGTTCCATCTTGAAAACCTTCGGGTTGCAGCATATACAGCTCTTCATTTAACTCTCCATTTAAAAACACGGTTTTAACGTCAAACTGATAAAGCAAGTAACTCTGCTTTACTGCCAAAGCCAATAAAAAACGCAGGCTTTCATAGCTGGCTACAGGGCTGAATGTCTCAGTAAAGTCAACGCCTTGTTTTTGTTCAAAACCTCTCACTACGAGCCTGGCTTTCTTCTTTTCTCTGTTGTCAGAACATTTCTTCCTAAAAACCCACTTGCATGTAAGAGGTTTCTTTTCCATAGGTAAATCCACTAAGGTCCAGGTAGCGTTTTTCCGCAATGCATCCATTTCCTCCTGCATTGCACTTTTCCATCCTGGATCGCTAACAGCCTCAGCAAGAGTAATGTCTTCAGAGTCACAGAAATTAGCTGCAGCGTCATAATCCCGAAAACGAGATGGCCTTTTGATGTGCCAGTCGAACAGTGTGGAGACAGTATTATTTGAATGAGCAGAGGACATGTTATCATGCTTTATTTGCATTTTATATATCATTCCGTCCCTAGTGCCCACAGCCCAACATTTATTGTTTCTATCGAGTATTCTGCAGGATTCACCAACAATTTCAAATGTATGGCCCTTATCAACGGTGGAACTTACAGAAAATAAACTCACTTTTAATTCGGGAACAAAAAGAACGTTTTTCAATATTCCGGGGACCCATTCTGTTCCATTGAACATCTGAACTGAAATATCACCTATACCTGCAGCCTCCAGACAAGATCCGTCACTAATTTTTACTGTTCTTGACACTGGGTTAATAAATTCAAAAACATGACGTTCATGAGTCATATGTTCAGTCGAACCACTATCAACAATCCAAAAATGACTAGATATTATATTCTCATTGCCTAATGCCATATACGCATGCCTTTCAACATTTTTTCCTTCCTTTTTATTTAGAGCTTGGCAGTCCTTTATAAAGTGCCCTGCCTTTTTACAATAAAAGCAAGTTTTAGGTTTTACAGAATTGTTAGTATTCGAGTTTGACTTATTCTTAAAACATTTTGATTTATCATGACCAAGTTTATAACAGATGGTACACCTTAAGTGCTTTGATCTTGAAGAGAATGCAGCATCACTATCTGTTTTATCACTGCTACGAGAAGTTAATCTTTCCTCTTCTATTAAAAGACGTGACATAAGCTCATTTAAATTTTTGTTATCTGACGATTCCCAGGCAGGAATAAAATGATCAAACTCAGGGGGTAATGATATAAGAATTTTAGTCATTAACATTTTTTCAGAAATTTCCTCCCCTAATATTTTAATTTTTGAAACCATATCCTCCAGTCTAGATATGTGATGCGAAATTCCCTGATTTTCGTATTTGTACGTAAAAAATTGCTGTTGTAAAAGATGCAAACTAACCTCTGACTTTTTATCAAACACAGTTAAAAGTTTCTTCCAAATTGCGAACGCCGTCTCACATGAAAGTAAATACCGCAGTTGACTCTCATCCACTCTCGATGTTATAATTTCTTGAGCCAAACGATCTTTTAGAGTCCATTCTTTTAAAAGCTTCTCATCCGTCGGCTTCGTTTCATCGATGCATACTTCGTAGGTGCCTTTTGCCTTCAATATAATCACAGTTCGGAACCTCCAAACTTCCCAATTTGAGGCACCTCTCAACATAAGTTGTGTTTCCATCTCGAAAGGTAACAGGCGAAAAGACCTCGAATAAAATAACAAGCAAGAAGTCCGAAAAAAAAACGCGATCACACCGACACGGTTCACAAACTTGACACGACGGCTAATGTCCACAAATACAGTTAGAAACGGCCTGGGCCCATAACCTGTTGAAAATCGGGTTATTTAACAAAACTAAAAAGGCCAATTTAAACAACTAACTGTATTGAGCAATAAACAAAATACAATCTGGAAGGTTACACAGAAAAAACATATGGCGGCAACTTGACAGTGTTGCCAAGAAACGATAAACATATTAATAATAATTAATATCCAACAATTATAAAGTAATTAGTGAATTAAAAATAAAGTCCTATGAGGAAGTATTTTTGCAAACGAGCTTTCTATACTAATACTGATCCTCGTAAATCATCATGTTAAAAAGTGGCAGGGGACTAGTTACCAACTGTAACATGAAAAATTAATCAGTGAATTAAAAATAAAGTCCTATGAGGAAGTATTTTTGCAAACGAGCTTCCTATACCAATACTGATCCTCGTAAATCTTCATGTTAAAAAGTAGCAGGGGACTAGTTAACAACTGTAACATTATAAATTAATTAGTGAATTAGAAATAACGTCCTCTGAGAAAGTATTTTTGCAAACGAGCTTTCTATACCGATACTGATCCTCGTAAATCTTCATGTTAAAAAGTGGCAGGGGACTTGTTAACAACTGTAACATTATAAATTAATTAGTGAATTGGAAATAACGTCCCATGAAAAAGTATTTTTGCAAACGAGCTTTCTGTACCGATACTGATCCTCGTAAATCTTCATGTTAAAAAGTGGCAGGGGACTAGTTAACAACCAAAACATTATAAATTAATTAGTGAATTGGAAATAACGTCCTATGAGAAAGTATTTTTGCAAACGAGCTTTCTATACCGATACTGATCCTCGTAAATCTTCATGTTCAAAAGTGGCAGGGGACTAGTTAACAACTGTAACATTATAATTTAATTAGTGAATTGGAAATAACGTCCTCTGAGAAAGTATTTTTGCAAACGAGCTTTCTATACCGATACTGATCCTCGTAAATCTTCATGTTAAAAAGTGGCAGGGGACTAGTTAACAACCGTAACATTATAAATTAATTAGTGAATTGGAAATAACGTCCTCTGAGAAAGTATTTTTGCAAACGAGCTTTCTATACCGATACTGATCCTCGTAAATCTTCATGTTAAAAAGTGGCAGGGGACTAGTTAACAACCGTAACATTATAAATTAATTAGTGAATTGGAAATAACGTCCTCTGAGAAAGTATTTTTGCAAACGAGCTTTCTATACCGATACTGATCCTCGTAAATCTTCATGTTAAAAAGTGGCAGGGGACTAGTTAACAACCGTAACATTATAAATTAATTAGTGAATTGGAAATAACGTCCTATGAGAAAGTATTTTTGCAAACGAGCTTTCTATACCGATACTGATCCTCGTAAATCTTCATGTTAAAAAGTTGCAGGGGACTAGTTAACAACCGTAACATTATTAATTAATTAGTGATTTGGAAATAACGTCCTATGAGAAAGTATTTTTGCAAACGAGCTTTCTATACCGATACTGATCCTCGTAAATCTTCATGTTAAAAAGTAGCAGGGGACTAGTTAACAACTGTAACATTAAAAATTAATTAGTGAATTAAAAATAAAGTCCTATGAGAAAGTATTTTTGCAAACAAGCTTTCTATACCAATACTGATCCTCGTAAATCTTCATGTTAAAAAGTGGCAGGGGACTAGTTAACAACTGTAACATTATAAATTAATTAGTGAATTGGAAATAACGTCCTCTGAGAAAGTATTTTTGCAAACGAGCTTTCTATACCGATACTGATCCTCGTAAATCTTCATGTTAAAAAGTAGCATGGGACTAGTTAACAACTGTAACATTATAAATTAATTAGTGAATTGGAAATAACGTCCTCTGAGAAAGTATTTTTGCAAACGAGCTTTCTATACCGATACTGATCCTCGTAAATCTTCATGTTAAAAAGTGGCAGGGGACTAGTTAACAACTGTAACATTATAAATTAATTAGTGAATTGGAAATAACGTCCTCTGAGAAAGTATTTTTGCAAACGAGCTTTCTATACCGATACTGATCCTCGTAAATCTTCATGTTAAAAAGTGGCAGGGGACTAGTTAACAACTGTAACATTATAAATTAATTAGTGAATTGGAAATAACGTCCTCTGAGAAAGTATTTTTGCAAACGAGCTTTCTATACCGATACTGATCCTCGTAAATCTTCATGTTAAAAAGTGGCAGGGGACTAGTTAACAACTGTAACATTATAAATTAATTAGTGAATTGGAAATAACGTCCTCTGAGAAAGTATTTTTGCAAACGAGCTTTCTATACCGATACTGATCCTCGTAAATCTTCATGTTAAAAAGTAGCATGGGACTAGTTAACAACTGTAACATTATAAATTAATTAGTGAATTGGAAATAACGTCCTCTGAGAAAGTATTTTTGCAAACGAGCTTTCTATACCGATACTGATCCTCGTAAATCTTCATGTTAAAAAGTGGTAGCGGACTAGTTAACAACTGTAACATTATAAAGTAATTAGTGAATTAAAAATAAAGTCCTATGAGGAAGTATTTTTGCAAACGAGCTTTCTATACTAATACTGATCCTCGTAAATCATCATGTTAAAAAGTGGCAGGGGACTAGTTACCAACTGTAACATGAAAAATTAATTAGTGAATTGGAAATAACGTCCTCTGAGAAAGTATTTTTGCTAACGAGCTTTCTATACCGATACTGATCCTCGTAAATCTTCATGTTAAAAAGTGGCAGGGGACTAGTTAACAACTGTAACATTATAAATTAATTAGTGAATTGGAAATAACGTCCTCTGAGAAAGTATTTTTGCAAACGAGCTTTCTATACCGATACTGATCCTCGTAAATCTTCATGTTAAAAAGTGGCAGCGGACTAGTTAACAACTGTAACATTATAAATTAATTAGTGAATTGGAAATAACGTCCTCTGAGAAAGTATTTTTGCAAACGAGCTTTCTATACCGATACTGATCCTCGTAAATCTTCATGTTAAAAAGTAGCATGGGACTAGTTAACAACTGTAACATTATAAATTAATTAGTGAATTGGAAATAACGTCCTCTGAGAAAGTATTTTTGCAAACGAGCTTTCTATACCGATACTGCTCCTCGTAAATCTTCATGTTAAAAAGTAGCATGGGACTAGTTAACAACTGTAACATTATAAATTAATTAGTGAATTGGAAATAACGTCCTCTGAGAAAGTATTTTTGCAAACGAGCTTTCTATACCGATACTGATCCTCGTAAATCTTCATGTTAAAAAGTAGCATGGGACTAGTTAACAACTGTAACATTATAAATTAATTAGTGAATTGGAAATAACGTCCTATGAGAAAGTATTTTTGCAAACGAGCTTTCTATACCGATACTGATCCTCGTAAATCTTCATGTTAAAAAGTTGCAGGGGACTAGTTAACAACCGTAACATTATTAATTAATTAGTGATTTGGAAATAACGTCCTCTGAGAAAGTATTTTTGCAAACGAGCTTTCTATACCGATACTGATCCTCGTAAATCTTCATGTTAAAAAGTAGCAGGGGACTAGTTAACAACTGTAACATTAAAAATTAATTAGTGAATTAAAAATAAAGTCCTATGAGAAAGTATTTTTGCAAACAAGCTTTCTATACCAATACTGATCCTCGTAAATCTTCATGTTAAAAAGTGGCAGGGGACTAGTTAACAACTGTAACATTATAAATTAATTAGTGAATTGGAAATAACGTCCTATGAGAAAGTATTTTTGCAAACGAGCTTTCTATACCAATACTGATCCTCATAAATCTTCATGTTAAAAAGTGGCAGGGGACTAGTTAACAACCGTAACATTATAAATTAATTAGTGAATTGGAAATAACGTCCTATGAGAAAGTATTTTTGCAAACGAGCTTTCTATATACACACTCGTCGGCAGCTGAAGAAACAAATCCTTTGCTTGATAAAAACTTTGAGAATGTTGAGTTCCAATTTCGAGGGGCTTGCTTTAAACCGTAGAGACTCTTCTGTAGTTTGCATACCTTTTCTGTTCCATCTTGAAAACCTTCGGGTTGCAGCATATACAGCTCTTCATTTAACTCTCCATTTAAAAACACGGTTTTAACGTCAAACTGATAAAGCAAGTAACTCTGCTTTACTGCCAAAGCCAATAAAAAACGCAGGCTTTCATAGCTGGCTACAGGGCTGAATGTCTCAGTAAAGTCAACGCCTTGTTTTTGTTCAAAACCTCTCACTACGAGCCTGGCTTTCTTCTTTTCTCTGTTGTCAGAACATTTCTTCCTAAAAACCCACTTGCATGTAAGAGGTTTCTTTTCCATAGGTAAATCCACTAAGGTCCAGGTAGCGTTTTTCCGCAATGCATCCATTTCCTCCTGCATTGCACTTTTCCATCCTGGATCGCTAACAGCCTCAGCAAGAGTAATGTCTTCAGAGTCACAGAAATTAGCTGCAGCGTCATAATCCCGAAAACGAGATGGCCTTTTGATGTGCCAGTCGAACAGTGTGGAGACAGTATTATTTGAATGAGCAGAGGACATGTTATCATGCTTTATTTGCATTTTATATATCATTCCGTCCCTAGTGCCCACAGCCCAACATTTATTGTTTCTATCGAGTATTCTGCAGGATTCACCAACAATTTCAAATGTATGGCCCTTATCAACGGTGGAACTTACAGAAAATAAACTCACTTTTAATTCGGGAACAAAAAGAACGTTTTTCAATATTCCGGGGACCCATTCTGTTCCATTGAACATCTGAACTGAAATATCACCTATACCTGCAGCCTCCAGACAAGATCCGTCACTAATTTTTACTGTTCTTGACACTGGGTTAATAAATTCAAAAACATGACGTTCATGAGTCATATGTTCAGTCGAACCACTATCAACAATCCAAAAATGACTAGATATTATATTCTCATTGCCTAATGCCATATACGCATGCCTTTCAACATTTTTTCCTTCCTTTTTATTTAGAGCTTGGCAGTCCTTTATAAAGTGCCCTGCCTTTTTACAATAAAAGCAAGTTTTAGGTTTTACAGAATTGTTAGTATTCGAGTTTGACTTATTCTTAAAACATTTTGATTTATCATGACCAAGTTTATAACAGATGGTACACCTTAAGTGCTTTGATCTTGAAGAGAATGCAGCATCACTATCTGTTTTATCACTGCTACGAGAAGTTAATCTTTCCTCTTCTATTAAAAGACGTGACATAAGCTCATTTAAATTTTTGTTATCTGACGATTCCCAGGCAGGAATAAAATGATCAAACTCAGGGGGTAATGATATAAGAATTTTAGTCATTAACATTTTTTCAGAAATTTCCTCCCCTAATATTTTAATTTTTGAAACCATATCCTCCAGTCTAGATATGTGATGCGAAATTCCCTGATTTTCGTATTTGTACGTAAAAAATTGCTGTTGTAAAAGATGCAAACTAACCTCTGACTTTTTATCAAACACAGTTAAAAGTTTCTTCCAAATTGCGAACGCCGTCTCACATGAAAGTAAATACCGCAGTTGACTCTCATCCACTCTCGATGTTATAATTTCTTGAGCCAAACGATCTTTTAGAGTCCATTCTTTTAAAAGCTTCTCATCCGTCGGCTTCGTTTCATCGATGCATACTTCGTAGGTGCCTTTTGCCTTCAATATAATCACAGTTCGGAACCTCCAAACTTCCCAATTTGAGGCACCTCTCAACATAAGTTGTGTTTCCATCTCGAAAGGTAACAGGCGAAAAGACCTCGAATAAAATAACAAGCAAGAAGTCCGAAAAAAAAACGCGATCACACCGACACGGTTCACAAACTTGACACGACGGCTAATGTCCACAAATACAGTTAGAAACGGCCTGGGCCCATAACCTGTTGAAAATCGGGTTATTTAACAAAACTAAAAAGGCCAATTTAAACAACTAACTGTATTGAGCAATAAACAAAATACAATCTGGAAGGTTACACAGAAAAAACATATGGCGGCAACTTGACAGTGTTGCCAAGAAACGATAAACATATTAATAATAATTAATATCCAACAATTATAAAGTAATTAGTGAATTAAAAATAAAGTCCTATGAGGAAGTATTTTTGCAAACGAGCTTTCTATACTAATACTGATCCTCGTAAATCATCATGTTAAAAAGTGGCAGGGGACTAGTTACCAACTGTAACATGAAAAATTAATCAGTGAATTAAAAATAAAGTCCTATGAGGAAGTATTTTTGCAAACGAGCTTCCTATACCAATACTGATCCTCGTAAATCTTCATGTTAAAAAGTAGCAGGGGACTAGTTAACAACTGTAACATTATAAATTAATTAGTGAATTAGAAATAACGTCCTCTGAGAAAGTATTTTTGCAAACGAGCTTTCTATACCGATACTGATCCTCGTAAATCTTCATGTTAAAAAGTGGCAGGGGACTTGTTAACAACTGTAACATTATAAATTAATTAGTGAATTGGAAATAACGTCCCATGAAAAAGTATTTTTGCAAACGAGCTTTCTGTACCGATACTGATCCTCGTAAATCTTCATGTTAAAAAGTGGCAGGGGACTAGTTAACAACCAAAACATTATAAATTAATTAGTGAATTGGAAATAACGTCCTATGAGAAAGTATTTTTGCAAACGAGCTTTCTATACCGATACTGATCCTCGTAAATCTTCATGTTCAAAAGTGGCAGGGGACTAGTTAACAACTGTAACATTATAATTTAATTAGTGAATTGGAAATAACGTCCTCTGAGAAAGTATTTTTGCAAACGAGCTTTCTATACCGATACTGATCCTCGTAAATCTTCATGTTAAAAAGTGGCAGGGGACTAGTTAACAACCGTAACATTATAAATTAATTAGTGAATTGGAAATAACGTCCTCTGAGAAAGTATTTTTGCAAACGAGCTTTCTATACCGATACTGATCCTCGTAAATCTTCATGTTAAAAAGTGGCAGGGGACTAGTTAACAACCGTAACATTATAAATTAATTAGTGAATTGGAAATAACGTCCTCTGAGAAAGTATTTTTGCAAACGAGCTTTCTATACCGATACTGATCCTCGTAAATCTTCATGTTAAAAAGTGGCAGGGGACTAGTTAACAACCGTAACATTATAAATTAATTAGTGAATTGGAAATAACGTCCTATGAGAAAGTATTTTTGCAAACGAGCTTTCTATACCGATACTGATCCTCGTAAATCTTCATGTTAAAAAGTTGCAGGGGACTAGTTAACAACCGTAACATTATTAATTAATTAGTGATTTGGAAATAACGTCCTATGAGAAAGTATTTTTGCAAACGAGCTTTCTATACCGATACTGATCCTCGTAAATCTTCATGTTAAAAAGTAGCAGGGGACTAGTTAACAACTGTAACATTAAAAATTAATTAGTGAATTAAAAATAAAGTCCTATGAGAAAGTATTTTTGCAAACAAGCTTTCTATACCAATACTGATCCTCGTAAATCTTCATGTTAAAAAGTGGCAGGGGACTAGTTAACAACTGTAACATTATAAATTAATTAGTGAATTGGAAATAACGTCCTATGAGAAAGTATTTTTGCAAACGAGCTTTCTATACCAATACTGATCCTCATAAATCTTCATGTTAAAAAGTGGCAGGGGACTAGTTAACAACCGTAACATTATAAATTAATTAGTGAATTGGAAATAACGTCCTATGAGAAAGTATTTTTGCAAACGAGCTTTCTATACCAATACTGATCCTCGTAAATCTTCATGTTAAAAAGTAGCAGGGGACTAGTTAACAACTGTAACATTAAAAATTAATTAGTGAATTAAAAATAAAGTCCTATGAGAAAGTATTTTTGCAAACAAGCTTTCTATACCAATACTGATCCTCGTAAATCTTCATGTTCAAAAGTGGCAGGGGACTAGTTAACAACTGTAACATTATAAATTAATTAGTGAATTGGAAATAACGTCCTATGAGAAAGTATTTTTGCAAACGAGCTTTCTATACTAATACTGATCCTCATATATCTTCATGTTAAAAAGTAGCATGGGACTAGTTAACAACTGTAACATTATAAATTAATTAGTGAATTGGAAATAACGTCCTCTGAGAAAGTATTTTTGCAAACGAGCTGTCTATACCAATACTGATCCTCGTAAATCATCATGTTAAAAAGTGGCAGCGGACTAGTTAACAACTGTAACATTATAAAGTAATTAGTGAATTAAAAATAAAGTCCTATGAGGAAGTATTTTTGCAAACGAGCTTTCTATACTAATACTGATCCTCGTAAATCTTCATGATAAAAAGTAGCAGGGGACTAGTTACCAACTGTAACATTATAAATTAATTAGTGAATTGGAAATAACGTCCTCTGAGAAAGTATTTTTGCAAACGAGCTTTCTATACCAATACTGATCCTCGTAAATCATCATGTTAAAAAGTGGCAGGGGACTAGTTACAAACTGTAACATGAAAAATTAATCAGTGAATTAAAAATAAAGTCCTATGAGGAAGTATTTTTGCAAACGAGCTTTCTATACCAATACTGATCCTCGTAAATCTTCATGTTAAAAAGTAGCAGGGGACTAGTTACCAACTGTAACATTATAAATTAATTAGTGAATTGGAAATAACGTCCTCTGAGAAAGTATTTTTGCAAACGAGCTTTCTATACCAATACTGATCCTCGTAAATCATCATGTTAAAAAGTAGCAGGGGACTAGTTACCAACTGTAACATTATAAATTAATTAGTGAATTGGAAATAACGTCCTCTGAGAAAGTATTTTTGCAAACGAGCTTTCTATACCGATACTGATCCTCGTAAATCATCATGTTAAAAAGTGGCAGGGGACTAGTTTACAACTGTAACATTATAAATTAATTAGTGAATTGGAAATAACGTCCTCTGAGAAAGTATTTTTGCAAACGAGCTTTCTATACCAATACTGATCCTCGTAAATCATCATGTTAAAAAGTAGCAGGGGACTAGTTACCAACTGTAACATTATAAATTAATTAGTGAATTGGAAATAACGTCCTCTGAGAAAGTATTTTTGCAAACGAGCTTTCTATACCGATACTGATCCTCGTAAATCATCATGTTAAAAAGTGGCAGGGGACTAGTTACAAACTGTAACATGAAAAATTAATCAGTGAATTAAAAATAAAGTCCTATGAGGAAGTATTTTTGCAAACGAGCTTTCTATACCAATACTGATCCTCGTAAATCTTCATGATAAAAAGTAGCATGGGACTAGTTAACAACTGTAACATTATAAATTAATTAGTGAATTGGAAATAACGTCCTCTGAGAAAGTATTTTTGCAAACGAGCTTTCTATACCAATACTGATCCTCGTAAATCATCATGTTAAAAAGTGGCAGCGGACTAGTTAACAACTGTAACATTATAAAGTAATTAGTAAATTAAAAATAAAGTCCTATGAGGAAGTATTTTTGCAAACGAGCTTTCTATACCGATACTGATCCTCGTAAATCTTCATGTTAAAAAGTGGCAGGGGACTAGTTACCAACTGTAACATGTAAAATTAATTAGTGAATTGGAAATAACGTCCCATGAGAAAGTATTTTTGCAAACGAGCTTTCTATACCAATACTGATCCTCGTAAATCATCGTGTTAAAAAGTGGCAGGGGACTAGTTACCAACTGTAACATGTAAAATTAATTAGTGAATTGGAAATAACGTCCCATGAGAAAGTATTTTTGCAAACGAGCTTTCTATACCAATACTGATCCTCGTAAATCATCGTGTTAAAAAGTGGCAGGGGACTAGTTACCAACTGTAACATGTAAAATTAATTAGTGAATTGGAAATAACGTCCTATTAGAAAGTATTTTTGCAAACGAGCTTTCTATACCAATACTGATCCTCGTAAATCTTTATGTTAAAAAGTGGCAGAGGACTAGTTAACAACTGTAACATTATAAATTAATTAGTAAATTGGAAATAACGTCCTATTAGAAAGTATTTTTGCAAACGAGCTTTCTATACCAATACTGATCCTCGTAAATCTTTATGTTAAAAAGTGGCAGGGGACTAGTTAACAACTGTAACATTAAAAATTAATTAGTGAATTGGAAATTATGTCCTTTGAGAAAGTATTTTTGCAAACGAGCTTTCTATACTGATACTGATCCTCGTAAATCTTTATGTTAAAAAGTGGCAGGGGACTAGTTAACAACTGTAACATTAAAAATTAATTAGTGAATTGGAAATAACGTCCTATGAGAAAGTATTTTTGCTAACGAGCTTTCTATACCAATACTGATCCTCGTAAATCTTTATGTTAAAAAGTGGCAGGGGACTAGTTAACAACTGTAACATTAAAAATTAATTAGTGAATTGGAAATTATGTCCTTTGAGAAAGTATTTTTGCAAACGAGCTTTCTATACTAATACTGATCCTCGTAAATCTTTATGTTAAAAAGTGGCAGGGGACTAGTTAACAACTGTAACATTAAAAATTAATTAGTGAATTGGAAATAACGTCCTATGAGAAAGTATTTTTGCAAACGAGCTTTCTATACCAATACTGATCCTCGTAAATCTTTATGTTAAAAAGTGGCAGGGGACTAGTTAACAACTGTAACATTAAAAATTAATTAGTGAATTGGAAATAACGTCCTATGAGAAAGTATTTTTGCAAACGAGCTTTCTATACCAATACTGATCCTCGTAAATCTTTATGTTAAAAAGTGGCAGGGGACTAGTTTACAACTGTAACATTAAAAATTAATTAGTGAATTGGAAATTATGTCCTATGAGAAAGTATTTTTGCAAACGAGCTTTCTATACCAATACTGATCCTCGTAAATCTTTATGTTAAAAAGTGGCAGGGGACTAGTTAACAACTGTAACATTAAAAATTAATTAGTGAATTGGAAATAACGTCCTATGAGAAAGTATTTTTGCAAACGAGCTTTCTATACCAATACTGATCCTCGCAAATCTTTATGTTAAAAAGTGGCAGGGGACTAGTTAACAACTGTAACATTAAAAATTAATTAGTGAATTGGAAATAACGTCCTATGAGAAAGTATTTTTGCTAACGAGCATTCTATACCAATACTGATCCTCGTAAATCTTCATGTTAAAAAGTGGCAGGGGACTAGTTAACAACTGTAACATTATAAATTAATTAGTGAATTGGAAATACAGTCCTAAGAGGAAGAATTTTTGGAGAACGAGCTATGTATACTTATAGCTCCTTGTAAATCGTACTTCCTATATACTACTTGCGGCCATAGGAATTACTAGTACTACCGAAAACAAGTTAAAGAAAATGTTAATACTTACTCTATTAGCAATACTTACGGTTATTTGGTCAATCTTCTTTTGGCTTATGATTTTTCGATACGTGTTTTCCTTTTATTTTTATAGATCCATATTGACAAAACAGTATTTAGTAATTCATTTTTGTTTTCATTAGCTAGTGTATTTTAGACATAAATTATGAAAAAAAAGTGTGAAATCATGGAAACATCATTTGAAACAACAATTAAGTATTTTTTTTTTTTTTTTTGTTTTTTTCCTTAGCTTTTAAACTTATAAACATAGGATGTGGGAAAAATAAAGAAAAATTATTTTGGGCTAATGAGTGCCTTTCACTAAGGGGAGTCCCCCATTTGAAGGATGTATGAGAAGGATATAGGGTGTGGAATGCCTAAAAAGGCGGATGGAATCAGGAAGGTAGTGAGAGTCCACTAAGGGTTGAGCCTAGGGGCACCTAGGCAATAGATTGTTGTAGGCCAGGCAAAGCCTGGCCCGCCCCGGCAGGGGCCTGAAATGAGTCAGCCTCTCGGCCGGAAGGTCGACCCTGCTTACACAGGTAGATGGGGTCATTGTGGCTTCGGTTGAGTCGGCCGGGAGATCGGCCTCGATGTAGTTCGTTCAGTCATCGGGTTCAATGACGTCAATCATCCTCCAGGCTTCGGCGGTCCAGCAGTGCTTCCATCTGACGGGCATTGGTGGTGGTTGAAGGTCGGAGAATAGTGGGTTGTGGCTATGTCTGAGTGAGTCAAAAAATTTGATGTTCCTTCTCTTGATAAAATCTTGGATGGTGAGCACTTCAAATTTTTTATGCATCTCGTCTGCCTTCATTCGGTCGAACGGGTTATGTTTGAGGGAGGTGCGGAGAACTCAGTTCTGAAATTGCAGGAGCGTTTGGAGAGTGTTAGGAGTCAGATACTTGAAGAGAGGGGTCTCATACATCAAAGCAGGTCTTAGGACGCTCTGGTATATCAGCAGCTTGAGGCGTACCGATAAAGCCGGGCTGTGAAGTAGGTGTCCGAGGCTGAAGAATTTCT
Source organism: Acanthosoma haemorrhoidale (assembly GCA_930367205.1). Taxonomy (NCBI): domain Eukaryota; kingdom Metazoa; phylum Arthropoda; class Insecta; order Hemiptera; family Acanthosomatidae; genus Acanthosoma; species Acanthosoma haemorrhoidale. The sequence goes on along the minus strand of OV884015.1, from coordinate 107,056,580 downwards.
TCCTAACACTCTTTAATTTCTTGCCGAGATGCGTTGTGAACGGCAAGTGCCTACCGAGGGTAATCCCGAGGTAGCACAGCTTGTTGCTTACAGGGCACTCTTTGCCGTCTAAGACGAAGGATTTCGGGAGCTTCTTTTTTCGGATTTGTATCTGAATATAATTCCTTGCGTCTTGGCCGGGTTGACTTGAATGTGGACGGCATCGAGTTTCTTGGCGATCCGTTGACTAGCGCTCTCAGCGAATTCCAGGGCTCTGGTGGGATTGATGCTAGTGCTGTAAACACTTATATCGTCTGCATACGCGGATACCTCGCAGTTAGGGTACGAGGCTCCTACGATGTGGGCGGTGTAAATGTTGAACAGCAGGGGGCCTAGCACCGATCCTTGGGGGACACCGGCAGTGTAGTTTCTTCGGGTCGTAGACGTAGTGCCTATACGAACCGAAAAAGTTCTGCCTGTAAGGTAGGATCTTATCAGGTTCTGCAGCTGATCCGAGAATTCGTATTCCCTCAGACGTTGGAGTAGGATGTAGTGGTCCACAGAGTCGAAAGCTTTCGAACAGTCCAGAGAAATCATAGCGGTAGGTAGCTCTGTTGCTCCGGACGTTCGATGCGACGTCTGCTCTGGTGGGATGACTTCTTGTGACTCGCTGTGCCTGGAGAGATGTACGTGGATGATTCTCTCGAACAGCTTCGAGAGTTAAGTCAGCAGACTGATGGGGCGGTAACGAGATGGCTCATAACCACTTTTCGCTGGTTTCAGGAGGGGGACCACTACAGCGTGCTTCAGGTTCTGGGGGAAATAGTGCAGCCTGAAGCAGAAGTTCAACACATTCGTTATGAATGAGATTCCTTTCCTCGGCAGCTGCTTGAGTAGGATGTTCTGGATGGAATCCTGACCTGGGGCCTTCTTGCTGGTCGTTCTTCGAATGAATGCAGCGCATTGCCGGTGTGAGGTGTAGGTTTCGGTAGTGGTGGGGAGGGAGAGGGAGAGGGGGTCGAGGGCTCCTATTGGCTGTCCCTGGCCACGACTGACTTCCTCATAATGGGCCGCCAAGATGTCCGCTTGTTTGGTGGTGGGAATGAACTGCCCGTTCACGGTCAGCCTTACACCGTTCTTTTTGGACCTGCAGGTCTTCACAAGCTTCCACAATTGCTTGTGGTCACCGTGGAGACTGGTGAGGCGATCTTCCCAAATCGAATTTTTCCACTGGGCCATCAGGGACTTGGTTTGTGAGAGCATTTAAAACCGGTTTTAAGTCCCTGTTTTTGGTCCTAAACCACCTGTTCTTGATGTTATTACGCTGTCTAATCAGTTGTAGGATGTGATCCGGAGGTTTTCTCAGAGAAGGGGGCTTCGTAGAAAATTTCGGGATCGATGCATCGGCAGCTCGATCGATGACGTCCTGTAGCTGATAGATAGCGTATCCATGTCCCAAATGTGTCTTAGGGGCGTGATTGTGGGCAACTCGGTCTTAATGAGATGCTTGTAGAGGTCCCATTTGGCCTCATCGTACCTGTACCTAGAAGCAGGTGGCTCTGGCATGTTGCCTTCTAGTTCATAGAGAACAGGCCGATGGTCGGAGGTGGTGAAATCTAAGTCGGAGCATCCGGTGACCCGGTTTGGCTGTTGTGTCAGGAGCAGGTCAGGCGTGGATGTCTGTCTGGGTTAGCGAAATGACGGAAGGTCAGCAATCCTGGGTGGATGACCGTAAATGGAGTTTTAGTGATGTAACGGCCTAGAGCGTTTGCCATAGTACTGCTCCACCAGCTGTGGTTCGCATTTAGGTTACCCACGATGACGTGCCTTCGGTCATGAGCTATCGTAGTGAGCAGGAGCTTATACGGGTCACAGACGGCTCTCGGTCTTCTGTAGACTCCTGACACGATGATGTTGTTCGTGAGCCGTAGCTGGAGCGTAACTATGTATTGGTCGGGGCCTAGGCTGACGGGTGGGGGCAGTCTCCTACAGGGTATTCCGTTTTTAACTAACACCGCTACTCCTCCAGAGATAGTTTCAGTGTCTTGGTGGTAAGCAGTATAACCCGGGAAGCGGCAGAAGTGTATTTTCTTTAACCAGGTATCTGTAAGGACGACAACGTCTGGCGAATGGCACCGTAGAATTACTCCTACGTCGGCTTGTTTGGGCCGAAGGCCGCAGACGTTGTAATTTAAAATTACGTGCTTCATCATTTAGATGTTTGATTTTTGAATTCTGACATCATCTGCGTTACCACCTCGGTGAGTTTATTTATAGCAGCGGTCATGCTGCTCAACATGTTCATCATACTGCCCAAGATACCCATCAAGGCATCATTATTACTGTTAGTAGGTTGAGGTAGGGGCTCTGGGAGAACTTCGGGATGCCATCTGAGCATAGGAGGCAGTCTGTCGTGGTGGAAGGGGGGCAGGCATGTATGTGGCCCTTCTCGGCATGGCTGTAATATTCTGTGCCTGCTTTTTTATCTCTGCAGTCTCTAGAAGTTTTATCCTGTACGGGCACTGTCAGTACGACGCGACATGATTTCCCCCGCAATTGGCACATTTGAGGGGAATTGAAGCGTCTCTTGGGCAGTCTTTTATGTCGTGAGTCTCGCTGCACCTCACGCACTTGGCCTGCTTGAAACAGTACCGTCTGGTATGGCCGTATTCCTGGCAGTTCAGGCACATCGGGATCCCTCTATTTTCGTGAAAAGTGCTCACTCGAAAGAGCACATTATTTATAGCACGGAGCTCCTTCAAGGTCTCCGTCTTAAGTGTGTAATACCCTATCACTAGTATCGGTTCGATCTCTGTCCGAGCGCCATTTTGGTCGGAGCGCCGTAATCGATATACATCGATGACGTAGCTACCCACGCTTTTAATGTGGGCTTTTATCTCCTCGATCGGATGAGAGAGATCGAATCCATGAAGTAAGTACTTCTTATTGGGCTTGGTACCATGGGGGGGCAAACGTGTGAAATGGGATCTTCAAATCCCTGATTGCAGCAATTGTTTGCTATTGGTCTAGTATGCTGTTGCAGAACACCTTAGTGTCCTGCTGCGTCTGCACTATTTTGTAGTTTTTGACGTGGTAATCGGCTAATAACCTCGTGAGGTCATAGCTGTTAATGCGCCCTAATATAAGGGGTGGGGTGGCGATTTAGGGGCAGAAGGAGCGGCGGATGTACTAGCCTCGGACTGGGCTGCCGGGTTTAGGGGGGTGAAGGAGTTAGAGGTTTTAACCTCTGGGGCCTGGGGAGAGAACGCTTGCGGCATACTCTTTTTGGATGTTGAAATTCATCAACTAACTAATCAAGGGGGGGTCCCTACGGCTTGCCATACCCTACAAAGGTCCGTGCAACGCACGTCAAGTTAAGGGGGAGAGCCCCACTTATAATAATCAAAAGCACTCACCTGTCTTCACGGGATCAAAGTGCCACTGACTAAAATATCAAAATTTTACCGGATTTGAGCTCTTGCCACAATGGAAGCTGGATAGCGTCTCTTGTTGTTCAGAAAGTACGCATCAAGTTTTTACACAACGAGAGCTTTCTAGAGAAATTTCTAGAGAATTTAACCTTTTTGAATGTTTCAAGTTTATATATATATATAAGTCTTGGCTAGTGGGAAGACAATGTTAAGCCTAATACCATAGGGCTTATGTAAATAAAGCCTGTGCGTAGATAGAGGATGAGAACATAATAAAGCCAGTTAACAATCGGCTTTAGACGATTAAAAAAAAGAGAACGAGAGCAAAAGGAACTGATATTTGAAAAACGGCTAGGTTTAAACTGCTTTTATCTCTATTTACAGCCTTTGTTTACATGTGGCTACATGGTATTAGGCCTAAAATATCTATACCACGAGCCATAACTCCCCTCTACCAGTTTACGAACATTCCCCGTAAACTCAGGGCAAGCGACGTGATGTACATATTAAAATAAAACTAAGTACAAAAATACGCTTAAAAAGAGAAAAGAAAAAAAAACGTCCTCCAGATATATAACACAAAAAAAAAAAATATGTACATTCAATTTGGGCTGCGCGTAACCAGGAATTTAATAAAATTTAACTTGGTTGTACCGGTGGGACGGCTCTGCACTGTATCTTCAAACCTCCATCCTAAGAGAAGTTGATATTAGTCGATACGAAAAAGTTTGGCTATTGAAAAATCTTCTTAGCTTGGGAGTCTATTGTGTGTTCGGCAACCGAAGATTATGACTTTGTGAACTCTAAGGGGTATGACAGATGCGTATTTTTAGAAGAAGTGATGAAGAGGGCAGTCTACGATCTGCATAATTTGTCTTGTCCATCTTGGAAGAGATTGAGAGAAATAACGTCTTCATGTCACCATCAACGTGATAGCAATAGTATTTTTTCTCTCAATGAGGCCTTCTGGATGAGACAGAATCGGAGGAATGTAGATTTTTCCATAGAATCTTTGCGAAAAAATACATTTGTCTCAACGACCACAAAGAGACCGGATCGGTTTCCGTACCACGGGTTTATCAGAGGATGGTTGAATACCGTGGTTTGTTGTTTCTGCGGGTTTAAATTTAGAATGATTAAATCCTACCCGTCATGCGATGCTCTCCATGGCACGGTGAGGTGGGAGGTGGATCAGTACCTTGTAGTGATAACGGCTTCCTCATACTCATCTGAGAAGCGGCTCGCGATGGATCTACTCAGTGAATTGACCACGTCCGATTATTATTCTCAATTTATTCAAGATGTTGCTACATTGACGTTGGACCAGCATCGAGCTCGCGAATATGTTAAAGAAACTAGTCTACTAGCAGAGCTACGGGCCTCAGCCGAAATAAAACGGGCATTACACCGGTTGTTGTTGGTCAAAGCCTGAAGACAGAGATGTTCCTGGGAATCGATAAGTTTGTGGGAATCGATACGTTCCTGGGAATTGAGATGTTCCTGGGAATCGAGATGTCCCTGGGAATCGAGACGTTCCTGGGAACCGAGACGTTCCTGGGACTGAGAGGTTCATAGGAATCAAGATGTGCCTGGAAATCGAGATGTTCCTGGGAATCGAGACGTTCCTGGGACTCGAGACGTTCCTGGGAATGGAGTAGTTCGTGGGAATCAAGATGTTCCGGGGAATCGAGATGTTCCTGGAAAATGAGAGGTTCTTGGGAATCAAGATGTTCCGGGGAATTGAGATGTTCCGGGATATCGAGATGTCCCTGTGAATCGAGACGTTCGTGGGAACAAGATTTTTCGGGGAATAGAGATGTTTCTGGGAATTGAAGAGACGTTCCTGGGAATCAAGAAGTTCCTGGGAATTGAGACGTTCCTGGAATCGAGATTCCATCCTTTCTATCGCGTTCGCGTGTTTCCTCCTATCCATCTGGAGCTCTCTAAAGCGTTGATCCTATTCGGAGTTTGAGCGGAAGCCCAGCAGCGTCACAGGTACGAGTCGTCAGAGGGTCTGCAAGGAGACTAAAAGACGGGGTTAGAGACTCAGAGACGATGAGAAGAGACTGATTTTTAGGGCCAGAAGCCCCGGGGTTAAATATCGTTTCCCCTTCCTGCTGGAAGGTGGTGAAGGTCCAACAGGGTCTGTTTATGGCGGCCTGGTGGCTAACCCTTTCAGGTTTATGGCCGCCGGGTGGCTAACCCTTTCAGGTTTATGGCTGATAGCTGGCGACCCTCTTTACATACATTTAGTTCCTGTTATTTTACTTTTGCTTACAATATATATGCACTAGAGTATAGGGTGATTTAACTTATGCAGTTAGCCGTCGCAACACGTATTTCATGGAACGAAAAAGCAAAAGCATTGTTTGTAAACTTTACGTCTTTTGCAGGAGCTCCGTCCGCCCTTGTCAGTTTGTGAAAAAACTAGACGAAGGTAATGAATAAACATGTTCCTGCATACGGTTGATGAGAATGATACTGGACTTGATCGAGAGAATCGTCAAATATCACTCCTGAATCAACTGCTAGTATATGCTATGTGTATTTCCCATATTTTAACCTAAGTCCACGCTGTTTTAAAAACTGCTTGTTTTCAGCTGTCAGTCGGTGAAACGTCTTGGCCTTACTCATTCCGCTACAATGGGGACAAGCTTTTTTATAAGAAGCAGGGCTAGGCGACGTTATAAAATCATCTCCAACTGTTGTTGCTAGTTTTTGTAAAGTGCAGTCTTGCTGTAATGGTTTCACCTCTAAAGTTAATCAGTCCCCCGTTTTGATTCATCACTCACACTGTAATGGAGTCTATAGTTCTGCCATGTGGTAGAAGGTAAATGACAGGATTCGGCGTTTCAATTATTTTTACCCTGGTTCGACAGCAGGGAAGCATTGGTGAATACTATGATCCGGCAGTCCGTTTGATTAATTTTAAGGATGTCATTTGATGTCACGAAGCGTGCTCCGAGCTCAATTGCAGTTTTTTTTCTGGGAAATCCTAAAACCTGTACTGTACAATGAGGTTTGTTCTTGTCAAAATTAAAGTATACGTTCTCACTGATTTTCAATTTAGACTTGAGGGTGGTGGGGTTTCCTCTCAGAGAGAAAGTGGCTGTTGGCTTATGATGGGTGATCTCTTTTCGTAAAAATGAATTAATACCTTCGATATCGTAGAATCCCTCTGGTATTGTAATTGTTCCCGCTGCGCAAGCCCACAAAGTGAGGCGACTACCCTGCCCACTATTGCCCGATCAGTCTCCTCCCTCACATGGGGAATATTCTCGAAAATATAATACAGAACTACCCGAAGGAGTTCTTTTCGGAAAATGCTATCATTCCGTACGAGCAGACAGGTTTTCAGGCTCCGTACAGAACATCCGCTTGTGAAGGTACAGATGGAAGCCACTCTCGGTATCAACAAGAATACAGCAACTGCTATGATCTCGTTGGACTGCACGCAGGCTTTCGACTCAGCTCCGATCATCCTCCAGGATTCGGAGGTCCAGCAGTGCTTCCATCTGACGGGCATTGGTGGTGGTTGAAGGTCGGAGAATAGTGGGTTGTGGCTATGTCTGAGTGAATTCACTTCAAATTTTTTATGCATCTCGTCTGCCTTCATTCGGTCGAACGGGGTATGTTTGAGGGAGGTGCGGAGAACTCTGTTCTGAAATTGCTGGAGCGTTTGGAGAGTGTTAGGAGTCAGATACTTGAAGAGAGGGGTCCCATACATCAAAGCAGGTCTCAGGACGCTCTGGTATATCAGCAGCTTGAGGCGTACCGATAAAGCCGGGCTGTGAAGTAGGTGTCTGAGGCTGAAGAATTTCTTCCTAACACTCTTTAATTTCTTGCCGAGATGCGTTGTGAACGGCAAGTGCCTACCAAAGGTAATCCCGAGGTAGCACAGCTTGTTGCTTACAGGGCACTCTTTGCCGTCTAAGACGAAGGATTTCGGGAGCTTCTTTTTTCGGATTTGTATCTGAATATAATTCCTTGCGTCTTGGCCGGGTTGACTTGAATGTGGACGGCATCGAGTTTCTCGGCGAGTCACTTCTTGTGACTCGCTGTCAGCAGACTGATGGGGCGGTAACGAGATGCCTCATAACCGCTTTTCGCTGGTTTCAGAAGGGGGACCACTACAGCGTGCTGCTAGTTCTGGGGGAAATAGTGCAGCCTGAAGCAGGAGTTCAACACGTTCGTTATGAATGAGATTCCTTTCCTCGGCAGCTGCTTGAGTATGATAGGAATCCCCTGACCTGGGGCCTTCTTGCCGGTCGTTCTTCGAATGAATGCAGCGCATTGCCGGTGTGAGGTGTAGATTTCGGTAGTGGTGGGGAGGGTGGGGGAGGGGGGGTCGAGGGCTCCTATTGGCTGTCCCTGGCCACGACTGACTTCCTCATAATGGGCCGCCAAGATGTCCGCTTGTTCGGTGGTGGGAATGAACTGCCCGTTCCCGGCCAGCCTTGCACCGTTCTTTTTGGACCTGCAGGTCTTCACAAGCTTCCACAATTGCTTGTGAACACCGTGGAGACTGGTGAGGCGATCTTCCCAAATCGAATTTTTCCACTGGGCCATCAGGGACTTAACTTGGTTTGTGAGAGCGTTTAAAACCGGTTTTAAGTCCCTGTTTTTGGTCCTAAACCACCTGTTCTTGATGTTATTACGCTGTCTAATCAGTTGTAGGATGTGATCCGGAGGTTTTCTCAGAGAAGGGGGCTTCATAGAAAATTTCGGGATCGATGCATCGGCAGCTCGATCGATGACGTCCTGTAGCTGATAGATAGCGTAATCTAAGTACTTACTGCTCCACCAGCTGTGGTTCGCATTTAGGTCACCCACGATGACGTGCTTTCGGTCATGAGCTATCGTAGTGAGCAGGAGCTTATACGGGTCACAGACGGCTTTCGGTCTTCTGTAGACTCCTGACACTATAATGTTGTTCGTGAGCCGTAGCTGGAGTGTAACTATGTATTGGTCGGGGCCTAGGCTGACGGGTGGGGGCAGTCTCCTACAGGGTATTCCGTTTTTAACTAGCACCGCTACTCCTCCAGAGATAGTTTCAGTGTCTTGGCGGTAAGCAGTATAACCCGGGAAGCGGCAGAAGTGTATTTTCTTTAACCGGGTATCGGTGAAAACGACAACGTCTGGCGAATGGCACCGTAGAATTACTCCTACGTCGGCTTGTTTGGGCCGAAGGCCGCAGACGTTGTAATTTAAAATTATGTGCCCCATCATTTAGATGTTTCATTTTTGAATTCTGACATCATCTGCGTTACCGCCTCGGTGAGTTTATTCATGGCAGTGGTCATGCTGCTCAACATGTTCATCATACTGCCCAAGATACCCATCAAGGCATCATTATTACTGTTAGTAGGTTGAGGTAGGGGCTCTGGGAGAACTTCCGGATGCCATCTGAGCATAGGAGGCAGTCTGTCGTGGTGGAGGGGGGGCAGGCATGTATGTGGCCCTTCTCGGCCCGGCAGTAATATTCTGTGCCTGCTTTTTTATCTCTGCAGTCTCTAGAAGTCCGCAGTTGCCCGCAATGGGCACATTTGAGGGGAATTGAAGCGTCTCTTGGGCAGTCTTTTATGTCGTGAGGCTCGCTGCACCTCACGCACTTGGCCTGCTTGAAACAGTACCGTCTGGTATGGCCGTATTCCTGGCAGTTCAGGCTTTTGCTTCAATTTCATCGCTTCTGTTACGAACCAAGCTGATGCTTTGTCCCCTACTGAGGAATCGGTTGCTCTTACTCTTTGCCAAGCCTTTTCAGCTACTATTTTATCAGCTTCACGTCTATTTTCACTATCTCTATGTTAACTGTAAGCCATGTCATGTTCTTTACAAACTGCATCCAGCAGGTTGATCCCACTATCAATTCTGGCTAATCTCTTGTTCAAATTCGTTTCTGGACCACAGTATTGATAACCGCCTCGACCAAACATTCTCAACGATCTTAGTTGCTTCCTATCACAATAATATATGTATAGATCAAATAGGATTTAGCTAAGTAATAACATAAAAAAAAATTAATCAAAATATTAATATGTGCATGATGTAGGGGGGTTATAGGTGAGAAATGTGACCATTAGTCTGACTGATCAGTGGAACATTGTCATTGATCAGCAGAGAAAAAGTCACATTTCTCCTCAATGGCCCCGCTGCAACGTTTTCGAATGTTTTCCATAATTTTTCCAAAACGGGCATTCATCAACTTGAAGAAATCAGACTCAAATTGATAGCTCGCTTGAGCCCTATGTTAAGTATTTATAAGCCCTAAATCAATAAACCCATTCGAATCGCTTGCTTAAGGGTCGTTAACAGTTTTTAACAGGGGAGAGAGAGAGAGAGAGAGAGAGAGAGAGAGAGAGAGAGAGAGAGAGAGAGAGAGAGAGAGAGAGAGAGAGAGAGAGAGAGAGAGAGAGAGAGAGAGAGAGAGAGAGAGAGAGAGAGAGAGAGAGAGAGAGAGAGAGAGAGAGAGAGAGAGAGAGAGAGAGAGAGAGAGAGGTAGCTATGGCGATTTGGCCCGAGGGGTCTCTGTGTAACGAAGCCATTGGAACCTCCATCTCCGAGTGTCAGAAACAGCTCTTGCCCGGTTATAATGAGTACCTGCCTGTCTGCTTAATCTTAGTCAGTCCCTCTTCGCATAAATGAACCCTCTTTCCTGTCCTACCTCTCCCCAATACAAGGCAAATACTTACTATTCGAGGAGTCCTAAGTTAAATCATGAATTATTATTAAAGATTAAAAAAACACAATATTCTTAGTTCATAGCAAATCTATTAAAAAAAGACTATGATGAGGAAAATATAGAGAAGTCTCAAGAAGCATGTCGCATAAAGTGTCACATCATTGGTTAGTAGTCCCCACGGAGTTGGAGTATTCACTGTATCTGTTATATAGAGCATTAGTCCCAGTGGTGATGGGTTTCTTTTTTTTGTCAGAGGGTCGAGGGTCTAAAAGGAGAAATAAAAACCAACCAGTACGAAATAAAATAAAATAAAAAATGCCAAAACTTTCGGTGATCTAACACTGGCACTGACATTCATTTCACCTCTTATATACTTTGTGAAAGCCAAGATGATTTTCCAATTTAGACCTTCGTAAATTATGTATTTTCAAACTGCTTTCACGCCTATATTCCATAATCCTCAAACATACACAGAGCAGATGATTTAGTTCGCAGCAATTAATAATATTAAAAGGAAAAATGAGAAAACACAAAGATCATCTATGAAAAAATTGATCAAGAAGAATATGTGAACTCGTATAGGAAGAAAACTTGGACAGCAGTTTTTATAACATGAGACCTTTGTACACTTAACCAAACAACCAATATGGAAATGAATGGTGACAAAACGAAGTATGAAGTATTCAACCTTTGATAGTAGTCCTTCACAGGTTGTGTGCCCACAACAAAAAACAAAACACGTATGCCCACAATTTTCCGCGTGCAAAGTCTCGGGAAGTCCCCCACACTCCTACGTCAGCCGCGTCACTGGTATGAAATAGTGCTAATGAGGAGAATGGTTCGATCACGGCGAACACGCCATTATGATCACTTTCGAAGAAAATACTTACGATAGGGTTCAACAAGTTAGCGATCATTGGCTATACCATAGTTGGATAATTCAGCAACATAGAATAATCTAAAACCTAACCTTTAACTAATAAAATAGTACCGGAGGTGAGTATTCCGCGGAAGTGTCAAATTAGTAAAAAATAATAATAATAAACATATCAACAAAATCTCAAACTACGTAAATTTATATATTAGGGGGACCGGGAAGTTTTTGTTTTTGATCAATGATGTAATCACCCTCGTTATCAACAACCTTGTCCTATCTAGTGTGCCAATTTTCAATGCCTCATCGATCAAAATCATGAGAGTTATTGAGAAAAATATCTAGAGATGGCAATTTTGACATCAAATTTTGAAACTTTTTGCCAATTAGAAAATGTAGCGATCGGAATAAATAGAAATCCGATATCGGGCGAGTATGGTGGTTGAGGCAATACCTCCCACCCATTAATTTTTTCCAGAGTTCTTGTGGAAAAAATAGGCGCAGTAGGGTATTGCATTATTGTGTTGCAGAATAACGCCTTTTTATTGACAATCGCTGGGCAATTTTCAATTATCAATAAATCAAGATTGATTTACTCGATCCAATTGTTCACTGTAAAGATCTGCATTCACAGTTTTTCCAGGTATGAGCGATGAACAACCCACGAATACTCCACCAAACACACAAAAACGTCTTTTTGGAGAGTAAACCTGGCTTAGCTGTATATACTTCGTGCCGATTCATGCGGAGAGAGATTTTTGGATTATCATAGAGGACCCATTTTTCATCTCCAGCCTCACCCACCATATTGTCGCTTGATATTGCGCCATCGGATTTCCATTAATTCCGATCGCTAAAAATTTGAAAATTCGGATGATGTCCAGAATGCCATCTCTAGATATTTTGGACAAAAACCAATTGATTTTTATCGATTCGGCATTAAAAATTTGAACCCTAGATGGCAAAAGGTTGTTGATAATGAGTGTCATTGCTTCATTGATAAAATACAAAAACTTGTTAAAAATTTATCTGTTTGAATTTAATGTAAAAAAAAACGACAATACTATCCAGTCCCCCTAATATATTAATAGAGTAATAGAAGAGATCTGAAAATGCAAATACCTTTTGGTGGTCTAGTTCTTTAAGTCTCAAGGATAAGAGCATATTTAAGCTAGTAAAGGAACCACCCTTGTGTTGCCTCTTTCTCTAGACCGTGTATGAAAACAGTGAGCACTAAGCCAGCCCCGCATTGGAAATAGCTCTCGCCCCCCCCCCAGCCTTTAGAAATAGAATTATTAACGGGGGGTGAAATGGTCCTTTTTTCAGGAGTTTAGGGACCAAGCAGGAGGGCTGGTTGGCTTTATCTCATTAATATTACCACAACTTGCTCCAACCTGGGTGTTAAAGTTGGTCCTTATCTCCTCCAACTTTTCCCGGTTCATATTTTGCTAAGCAATCTCTTCGACCGTGGAAATGGATTTGTGGAAATGGCTACAAGTATACAGGGCAGTCGCATTCGTCAATACTATTCAACCGATAAGTAACTATTGTCATATTTGTATTTCTATTATTACATTTTATTTATTTAGGTCGAGTCATGAGTAACTTCCGTTTTTTTTTTTTTTTTTTTATCAGACATTTATTTTTCTCTCATTAAATAACAAAATTATATTAATTTATTATGTATTCACCACTATTATCTATAAGCTTCTTCCATCTTCCTGGCAGTTTATCAATTCCTTCCTTGTAAAATTGCCTTTAAAAGGTTGTCGTCAAAGTCGGAAGGACGTCCCGCCCTTGGTTTCGTCTTTTAAGGTCGTATCTCTCGAAAGGAATTTTATAAACCAATTTCTAACTGCCCGGTCAGTTATTATTCCTTCACCATATACACTGCATATTTTTTCAGCTGTCGTCCTAGCACTATTGCCTTGTTTAAATTCCCAAAGCATTACATGACGAATATTTACTGTTTGAGTCTCTATTTAAGAGGTTAAAAAACACAGTTTAACGTAACGTGTATCACAGAAAAAAGTTGAAAACTAACTGAAGCCTCGTCTATATAGTGAAAATTGTTTCTTTGTCCATAATCGTGTCGACGCGTTGCAGCACCTCACAAATCCAGTGTTTAACACTATTACCCCACCACCCCTCCCGAATCGATGGCAACAGACTGTCGGGGAAAATTTAGGTTAAGATTTAGTATGTAAGTTAGTTTTTAAGTTCATCTTTAAAGTTTTTAGTTTATAGTATGTACATAGATTCGCCTAAGAATCTATAGTAAATAAAAGTTTTGTCATTTTTTTAAGGGGATTGGGGAGGAAAAAAAATTACGGACTACTTTTGTATTGTTTTTTTTTCAGTTTTGAAATTGTAAGAAGCACATATTTTGAGCCTGTGACTTAGTAATGTTTAAAAGTAGTGTTGGGTCGTCACTAGGGTGTGCCTAGTTACCCTAGCCCTAGTGACGAAGTGAGGATTGATTAAGCTATGACCTGGACAATTGCTTCATGACGGGTCTTACTATCTGACTCTATATCTGATAGGTATGTGCCCCGACAATGCACTATGTTCAGGAGAAGAGGTATCGGGTAGGTAATGTAGGTAGTTTATGTGGTCTTGGAATGACCACGAATTCACACTCGGTATCTGAGGGTAGGCGAAAACCGTCTGGATCCCAAAGGTGAGCGTGAACCGGAGAGAGGCAGTCTGGATCGTCGGGGGAGACGCTACTAGGTAAGTTTTAGCGAGACGAAGGCGAACAAGCCAAATCTTGAAACGTCAGCGCAGCTGCAAGTACCATTCCAGAGAGCCGTAGTTATAATGACTTATCGGCTAAAACTAGGGGGTATATATAGCTCTAAGTAGCCAATGATATGGGGTTTTATTCTGACCAACCAAACCTCAGGGTTGCAGTGACGCTTGACAGTTCCAGACCAGGACCAACCCAGCCTCCTAGCCACTACCTGACTCTCCCTTTAAGGGCCTCTGACTAGTGTTTTGCAGCTGCGCCTTTTATTGTTTACAACTACTGGTATGACTTATGGTTTGGTAATGTTATTTACATTCGTTTAAATTAATTTACAACATATTATAACAAATTTACGATATAGGTTGATTTATCTTATATAGTTAGCGATCGCTACAGTAGTCAAAGATGTAATACGCAAGGAATGCATTTTGTTTTTAAAATTTAAAAAAATCACAGCTCAAAAGCTATTCAAGATCGATAGTTTTGATAGCTGAAATCAATTGTAAAACAAACTGAAAAAAATTCAAAGATACCAAACTCATAATATTTAAAGAGAAGAGGTAGAAATCATATAAAGCATTTCGGGGTTCGCCAAACAAAATGCCCAGAAACCTACAAAACATTAGATATTTTTTGGGTTTTTTTTACAGCGTTTTCTATTCCTAGGCCTTAATTTAAATTAATCACGTTGTGCTCACATATTCTGCTGATGGAACCGGCCTGACCCAATTTCATGCGAAAACAGGATTCCGGAGCATTTGTGAATCTGGCCTGGATGTGCTGGCGTATAACGAGAATAATTACAGGGGATTTCACCCCGTTTGTTCATGGTTGGAAGATAGTACGACAGGGCATGGCTCATTTTATCGCCTCTACGAGGGCAGAAGACAGATGAAGAGGTAGAGGGAGCACGGCAAGAACTAGAATGTTGAGAACTTCGACAAACCGATTGTCCAGCTGGTGTATGGAATCGAGAATAAGGTAATTTGCCCACTGAAAAAAGGCTATATAAAAATAAAAATAATGCTGTTATATAGTTTTTTGTACATTATTAATGCTATTATATAGTTCCTTGTACATTATTAATGCTATTATATAGCTGGTTGTACATTATTAATGCTATTATATAGTTCCTTGTACATAACTAATGCTATTATATAGTTCGTTGTACATTATTAATGCTATTGTATAGTTGGTTGTACATTATTAATGCTATTATATAGTTCCTTGTACATAACTAATGCTATTATATAGTTGGTTGTACATAATTAATGCTATTATATAGTTCGTTGTACATTATTAATGCTATTGTATAGTTCCTTGTACATAACTAATGCTATTATATAGTTGGTTGTACATAATTAATGCTATTATATAGTTGGTTGTACATAATTAATGCTATTATATAGTTCCTTGTACATTATTAATGCTATTATATAGCTGGTTGTACATAACTAATGCTATTATATAGCTGGTTGTACATAACTAATGCTATTATATAGTTCGTTGTACATAATTAATGCTATTATATAGTTGGTTGTACATAATTAATGCTATTATATAGTTCCTTGTACATTATTAATGCTATTATATAGTTCCTTGTACATAACTAATGCTATTATATAGTTCGTTGTACATTATTAATGCTATTATATAGTTCCTTGTACATAACTAATGCTATTATATAGTTGGTTGTACATAATTAATGCTATTATATAGTTCCTTGTACATAACTAATGCTATTATATAGTTGGTTGTACATAATTAATGCTATTATATAGTTCCTTGTACAATATTAATGCTATTATATAGTTCCTTGTACATTATTGATGCTACTATATAGTTCGTTGTTCATTATCAATGCTAAGCGTGTTCCTAGATTTGTTTTATGTATTTCTGTTGTACAGGAGCCGTGACAAAGGTGGATAGCAATTACCGATAAGAAGATTAAGGTCGAGCGAGCTGGATCGCTGATGAGACGGCTTAGAGAATATTGGATTCGCTTTTATCCAATATTGATTACGTGCAAGGCAGCTAAATCCAGTTTGCCTAACGCGATTAACTTAAAATGTAAATAATTAGGCCTTCATTTAAAGTAGCAGTCGTACATATGTCATTTTAACTGGATTACCGCTAACCAGATCTAGAAATATCATCCGAATATATCATTTCATCTGAAGTAATAAAAAACATTTTGAAGCTGTGATAATCCCATGACCGGTGCAATATTAAGTGTCCAGGATTTTCAACTCGAGAAGTTTCAGCTTTTTTTTTCCGTGTTGGGTGGAAAAAAAATTCCTTTCCCTGTATCCAAGTTAGTACGGTACTTAGGCTTTTATCTCGACAAACGACTGACATGGAACCCACATACGAGGCTAAAAAAAACAAGAACTAAAAAGACCCTTTGCACAACTGTACAGACTACTCTACTTCAAAGGACATCTCACCTCTCAATAGAAAATAAATTACTAATCTACAAAGTTATACTTTAACCAATCTGGACATACGGAATAGAGCTATGGGGGACAGCAAAAAAGTGGAACATCAAGCGTATCCAATCCTTTCAATCAAAAGTCCGGAGAACAATAGTAAATGCCCCTTATTACGTCAGCAACAAAACCCTTCATAACGATCTTAATATACCCTAAATTCTTGAACTCTTCTCTTCCAACTTTATGAAATTCCAAAGTAGCCTTTCCAACCACCCTAATCCCGTAGCACAGTCATTGCACTGCACCACTCATCCCTATAATCCTCCTCGGAGACTGAAACGGCAGTGGCCTCCTGACCTGCTATAAGTGCGTGACAGTGGGAATGGCCAGTTTCTCTAATCATGTCCTGAGCGTCTGTGGCTCTCGCGCTCTTGGTCAGCCTCCGCTGGATCTCATCCAGTGACGCGGCTGACGTAGGAGCGTGGGGGACTTCCCAAGACTCAGCTTCCTCCATCGCACGCGAAGGACTTCGCGTGCGATGGAGGTGACAACCGTGTAGACTTAGGGGGCCTCAGGGCTGTTTATATAATATATTATATATTATGTATTATATTATATATATTATATAGTATGAATGAGCGAGTGAATGAAAATTGTAAATTGGTATGAATGAGATTATTTATCACAATTAATGCCCAATCAGGCAGATTGTAATTTTATCATAATAAAGTTGTTGTTAAAAAAAAAAAAATTATTGATTCGGATTTAAAGTGGTTAAAGTAAAATCGTTCAAAATAAAGAATATTTTTAAATCGATGGTTAAAACATGTTAGTTAGTTTTATTTGCAGTAAGTTATCTTTAAGCCGCGCAACACGTTTGAGCAAAATATAGAAGAAAAAAACGAGTAGCTATCTGTAGATGTTGAGATGGCTCTAGATGGAGATGATGGCTTTAATCTGACGCCATCGCCATCGACAGGAGACAGAAATAGCGACGGGTTAAGCCCTTGGCCCTTAGCCTTAGGCCCTTAAGCGTTGATGGCTTTTTTTTTTTATCTTTCTTCTTAATGCCCGGGCCTAAGGCAGAGCCTCCTTGTCCCTGCCTGCTTTAATTCTTTAAAACTAGATTGCTTTTTTTTTTTTAATAAATATATGTATTTAAAGTATACCGTTTCCGAAAGAAATATTTTGCAATCAAGACAGTTTTGACAATATTTTGAATCACTTAAATATTTTCCCCTAGTCCAAAGAGATATGTCTCAATTTCAAAGGTCAATATGTACTACGATAGGGTTGTCATTCTTTGTGAAAAATAATCCTTCATAAGTCAAAATTTGAGAATGAATGCATTTTTAAAGCTACTCTCAATGAAATGACGTGACTACATAAAATTCTATATAATGCCTACTAGATTTATTCTAATAGACGAAATATAGTGTGATGTTTGAATAAATATCTACTAGAATTATATACTGTTTTATTTTTACCCATTATTTTGAGAAATAAATGCATATATGTGAACATAAATGTTTGTGAGGACTGCACTAAATAATGTAATTGTAAATTTAAATGAATTCAGAGCCTACTTATGGACTCCTCCTAAAGAGATACAATATTGACTAGGCTAACGCTTCAACAGGTGGGACGATCAAGAGGATAGAATTCCGGTTAATACTATAGTGGCAGGTTTTATTTGCGAAAAAAAAATTTCATCTAGATCATCATTGAAACCTTTTTCAATCAAGACAGTTAACAACATTTTGAATCACTTAAATATTTTCCCCTAGTCCAAAGAGATATGTCTCAATTTCAAAGGTCAATATGTACTACGATAGGGTTGTCATTCTTTGTGAAAAATAATCCTTCATAAGTCAAAATTTGAGAATGAATGCATTTTTAAAGCTACTCTCAATGAAATGACGTGACTACATAAAATTCTATATAATGCCTACTAGATTTATTCTAATAGACGAAATATAGTGTGATGTTTGAATAAATATCTACTAGAATTATATACTGTTTTATTTTTACCCATTATTTTGAGAAATAAATGCATATATGTGAACATAAATGTTTGTGAGGACTGCACTAAATAATGTAATTGTAAATTTAAATGAATTCAGAGCCTACTTATGGACTCCTCCTAAAGAGATACAATATTGACTAGGCTAACGCTTCAACAGGTGGGACGATCAAGAGGATAGAATTCCGGTTAATACTATAGTGGCAGGTTTTATTTGCGAAAAAAAATTTCATCTAGATCATCATTGAAACCTTTTTCAATCAAGACAGTTAACAACATTTTGAATCACTTAAATATTTTCCCCTAGTCCAAAGAGATATGTCTCAATTTCAAAGGTCAATATGTACTACGATAGGGTTGTCATTCTTTGTGAAAAATAATCCTTCATAAGTCAAATTTTGAGAATGAATGCATTTTTAAAGCTACTCTCAATGAAATGACGTGACTACATAAAATTCTATATAATGCCTACTAGATTTATTCTAATAGACGAAATATAGTGTGATGTTTGAATAAATATCTACTAGAATTATATACTGTTTTATTTTTACCCATTATTTTGAGAAATAAATGCATATATGTGAACATAAATGTTTGTGAGGACTGCACTAAATAATGTAATTGTAAATTTAAATGAATTCAGAGCCTACTTATGGACTCCTCCTAAAGAGATACAATATTGACTAGGCTAACGCTTCAACAGGTGGGACGATCAAGAGGATAGAATTCCGGTTAATACTATAGTGGCAGGTTTTATTTGCGAAAAAAAATTTCATCTAGATCATCATTGAAACCTTTTTCAATCAAGACAGTTAACAACATTTTGAATCACTTAAATATTTTCCCCTAGTCCAAAGAGATATGTCTCAATTTCAAAGGTCAATATGTACTACGATAGGGTTGTCATTCTTTGTGAAAAATAATCCTTCATAAGTCAAATTTTGAGAATGAATGCATTTTTAAAGCTACTCTCAATGAAATGACGTGACTACATAAAATTCTATATAATGTCTACTAGATTTATTCTAATAGACGAAATATAGTGTGATGTTTGAATAAATATCTACTAGAATTATATACTGTTTTATTTTTACCCATTATTTTGAGAAATAAATGCATATATGTGAACATAAATGTTTGTGAGGACTGCACTAAATAATGTAATTGTAAATTTAAATGAATTCAGAGCCTACTTATGGACTCCTCCTAAAGAGATACAATATTGACTAGGCTAACGCTTCAACAGGTGGGACGATCAAGAGGATAGAATTCCGGTTAATACTATAGTGGCAGGTTTTATTTGCGAAAAAAAATTTCATCTAGATCATCATTGAAACCTTTTTCAATCAAGACAGTTAACAACATTTTGAATCACTTAAATATTTTCCCCTAGTCCAAAGAGATATGTCTCAATTTCAAAGGTCAATATGTACTACGATAGGGTTGTCATTCTTTGTGAAAAATAATCCTTCATAAGTCAAAATTTGAGAATGAATGCATTTTTAAAGCTACTCTCAATGAAATGACGTGACTACATAAAATTCTATATAATGCCTACTAGATTTATTCTAATAGACGAAATATAGTGTGATGTTTGAATAAATATCTACTAGAATTATATACTGTTTTATTTTTACCCATTATTTTGAGAAATAAATGCATATATGTGAACATAAATGTTTGTGAGGACTGCACTAAATAATGTAATTGTAAATTTAAATGAATTCAGAGCCTACTTATGGACTCCTCCTAAAGAGATACAATATTGACTAGGCTAACGCTTCAACAGGTGGGACGATCAAGAGGATAGAATTCCGGTTAATACTATAGTGGCAGGTTTTATTTGCGAAAAAAAATTTCATCTAGATCATCATTGAAACCTTTTTCAATCAAGACAGTTAACAACATTTTGAATCACTTAAATATTTTCCCCTAGTCCAAAGAGATATGTCTCAATTTCAAAGGTCAATATGTACTACGATAGGGTTGTCATTCTTTGTGAAAAATAATCCTTCATAAGTCAAAATTTGAGAATGAATGCATTTTTAAAGCTACTCTCAATGAAATGACGTGACTACATAAAATTCTATATAATGCCTACTAGATTTATTCTAATAGACGAAATATAGTGTGATGTTTGAATAAATATCTACTAGAATTATATACTGTTTTATTTTTACCCATTATTTTGAGAAATAAATGCATATATGTGAACATAAATGTTTGTGAGGACTGCACTAAATAATGTAATTGTAAATTTAAATGAATTCAGAGCCTACTTATGGACTCCTCCTAAAGAGATACAATATTGACTAGGCTAACGCTTCAACAGGTGGGACGATCAAGAGGATAGAATTCCGGTTAATACTATAGTGGCAGGTTTTATTTGCGAAAAAAAATTTCATCTAGATCATCATTGAAACCTTTTTCAATCAAGACAGTTAACAACATTTTGAATCACTTAAATATTTTCCCCTAGTCCAAAGAGATATGTCTCAATTTCAAAGGTCAATATGTACTACGATAGGGTTGTCATTCTTTGTGAAAAATAATCCTTCATAAGTCAAAATTTGAGAATGAATGCATTTTTAAAGCTACTCTCAATGAAATGACGTGACTACATAAAATTCTATATAATGCCTACTAGATTTATTCTAATAGACGAAATATAGTGTGATGTTTGAATAAATATCTACTAGAATTATATACTGTTTTATTTTTACCCATTATTTTGAGAAATAAATGCATATATGTGAACATAAATGTTTGTGAGGACTGCACTAAATAATGTAATTGTAAATTTAAATGAATTCAGAGCCTACTTATGGACTCCTCCTAAAGAGATACAATATTGACTAGGCTAACGCTTCAACAGGTGGGACGATCAAGAGGATAGAATTCCGGTTAATACTATAGTGGCAGGTTTTATTTGCGAAAAAAAATTTCATCTAGATCATCATTGAAACCTTTTTCAATCAAGACAGTTAACAACATTTTGAATCACTTAAATATTTTCCCCTAGTCCAAAGAGATATGTCTCAATTTCAAAGGTCAATATGTACTACGATAGGGTTGTCATTCTTTGTGAAAAATAATCCTTCATAAGTCAAAATTTGAGAATGAATGCATTTTTAAAGCTACTCTCAATGAAATGACGTGACTACATAAAATTCTATATAATGCCTACTAGATTTATTCTAATAGACGAAATATAGTGTGATGTTTGAATAAATATCTACTAGAATTATATACTGTTTTATTTTTACCCATTATTTTGAGAAATAAATGCATATATGTGAACATAAATGTTTGTGAGGACTGCACTAAATAATGTAATTGTAAATTTAAATGAATTCAGAGCCTACTTATGGACTCCTCCTAAAGAGATACAATATTGACTAGGCTAACGCTTCAACAGGTGGGACGATCAAGAGGATAGAATTCCGGTTAATACTATAGTGGCAGGTTTTATTTGCGAAAAAAAATTTCATCTAGATCATCATTGAAACCTTTTTCAATCAAGACAGTTAACAACATTTTGAATCACTTAAATATTTTCCCCTAGTCCAAAGAGATATGTCTCAATTTCAAAGGTCAATATGTACTACGATAGGGTTGTCATTCTTTGTGAAAAATAATCCTTCATAAGTCAAATTTTGAGAATGAATGCATTTTTAAAGCTACTCTCAATGAAATGACGTGACTACATAAAATTCTATATAATGTCTACTAGATTTATTCTAATAGACGAAATATAGTGTGATGTTTGAATAAATATCTACTAGAATTATATACTGTTTTATTTTTACCCATTATTTTGAGAAATAAATGCATATATGTGAACATAAATGTTTGTGAGGACTGCACTAAATAATGTAATTGTAAATTTAAATGAATTCAGAGCCTACTTATGGACTCCTCCTAAAGAGATACAATATTGACTAGGCTAACGCTTCAACAGGTGGGACGATCAAGAGGATAGAATTCCGGTTAATACTATAGTGGCAGGTTTTATTTGCGAAAAAAAATTTCATCTAGATCATCATTGAAACCTTTTTCAATCAAGACAGTTAACAACATTTTGAATCACTTAAATATTTTCCCCTAGTCCAAAGAGATATGTCTCAATTTCAAAGGTCAATATGTACTACGATAGGGTTGTCATTCTTTGTGAAAAATAATCCTTCATAAGTCAAAATTTGAGAATGAATGCATTTTTAAAGCTACTCTCAATGAAATGACGTGACTACATAAAATTCTATATAATGCCTACTAGATTTATTCTAATAGACGAAATATAGTGTGATGTTTGAATAAATATCTACTAGAATTATATACTGTTTTATTTTTACCCATTATTTTGAGAAATAAATGCATATATGTGAACATAAATGTTTGTGAGGACTGCACTAAATAATGTAATTGTAAATTTAAATGAATTCAGAGCCTACTTATGGACTCCTCCTAAAGAGATACAATATTGACTAGGCTAACGCTTCAACAGGTGGGACGATCAAGAGGATAGAATTCCGGTTAATACTATAGTGGCAGGTTTTATTTGCGAAAAAAAATTTCATCTAGATCATCATTGAAACCTTTTTCAATCAAGACAGTTAACAACATTTTGAATCACTTAAATATTTTCCCCTAGTCCAAAGAGATATGTCTCAATTTCAAAGGTCAATATGTACTACGATAGGGTTGTCATTCTTTGTGAAAAATAATCCTTCATAAGTCAAAATTTGAGAATGAATGCATTTTTAAAGCTACTCTCAATGAAATGACGTGACTACATAAAATTCTATATAATGCCTACTAGATTTATTCTAATAGACGAAATATAGTGTGATGTTTGAATAAATATCTACTAGAATTATATACTGTTTTATTTTTACCCATTATTTTGAGAAATAAATGCATATATGTGAACATAAATGTTTGTGAGGACTGCACTAAATAATGTAATTGTAAATTTAAATGAATTCAGAGCCTACTTATGGACTCCTCCTAAAGAGATACAATATTGACTAGGCTAACGCTTCAACAGGTGGGACGATCAAGAGGATAGAATTCCGGTTAATACTATAGTGGCAGGTTTTATTTGCGAAAAAAAATTTCATCTAGATCATCATTGAAACCTTTTTCAATCAAGACAGTTAACAACATTTTGAATCACTTAAATATTTTCCCCTAGTCCAAAGAGATATGTCTCAATTTCAAAGGTCAATATGTACTACGATAGGGTTGTCATTCTTTGTGAAAAATAATCCTTCATAAGTCAAATTTTGAGAATGAATGCATTTTTAAAGCTACTCTCAATGAAATGACGTGACTACATAAAATTCTATATAATGTCTACTAGATTTATTCTAATAGACGAAATATAGTGTGATGTTTGAATAAATATCTACTAGAATTATATACTGTTTTATTTTTACCCATTATTTTGAGAAATAAATGCATATATGTGAACATAAATGTTTGTGAGGACTGCACTAAATAATGTAATTGTAAATTTAAATGAATTCAGAGCCTACTTATGGACTCCTCCTAAAGAGATACAATATTGACTAGGCTAACGCTTCAACAGGCGAGACGATCAAGAGGATAGAATTCCGGTTAATACTATAGTGGCAGGTTTTTATTTGCGAAAAAAAATTTCATCTAGATTATCATTGAAACATTTTTCAATCAAGACAGTTTTGACAATATTTTGAATCACTTAAATATTTTCCCCTAGTCCAAAGAGATATGTCTCAATTTCAAAGGTCAATATGTACTACGATAGGGTTGTCATTCTTTGTGAAAAATAATCCTTCATAAGTCAAATTTTGAGAATGAATGCATTTTTAAAGCTACTCTCAATGAAATGACGTGACTACATAAAATTCTATATAATGTCTACTAGATTTATTCTAATAGACGAAATATAGTGTGATGTTTGAATAAATATCTACTAGAATTATATACTGTTTTATTTTTACCCATTATTTTGAGAAATAAATGCATATATGTGAACATAAATGTTTGTGAGGACTGCACTAAATAATGTAATTGTAAATTTAAATGAATTCAGAACCTATTTATGGACTCCTCCTAAAGAGATACAATATTGACTAGGCTAACGCTTCAACAGGCGGGACGATCAAGAGGATAGAATTCCGGTTAATACTATAGTGGCAGGTTTTTATTTGCGAAAAAAAATTTCATCTAGATTATCATTGAAACATTTTTCAATCAAGACAGTTTTGACAATATTTTGAATCACTTAAATATTTTCCCCTAGTCCAAAGAGATATGTCTCAATTTCAAAGGTCAATATGTACTACGATAGGGTTGTCATTCTTTGTGAAAAATAATCCTTTATAAGTCAAATTTTGAGAATGAATGCATTTTTAAAGCTACTCTCAATGAAATGACGTGACTACATAAAATTCTATATAATGTCTACTAGATTTATTCTAATAGACGAAATATAGTGTGATGTTTGAATAAATATCTACTAGAATTATATACTGTTTTATTTTTACCCATTATTTTGAGAAATAAATGCATATATGTGAACATAAATGTTTGTGAGGACTGCACTAAATAATGTAATTGTAAATTTAAATGAATTCAGAACCTATTTATGGACTCCTCCTAAAGAGATACAATATTGACTAGGCTAACGCTTCAACAGGCGGGACGATCAAGAGGATAGAATTCCGGTTAATACTATAGTGGCAGGTTTTTATTTGCGAAAAAAAATTTCATCTAGATTATCATTGAAACATTTTTCAATCAAGACAGTTTTGACAATATTTTGAATCACTTAAATATTTTCCCCTAGTCCAAAGAGATATGTCTCAATTTCAAAGGTCAATATGTACTACGATAGGGTTGTCATTCTTTGTGAAAAATAATCCTTTATAAGTCAAATTTTGAGAATGAATGCATTTTTAAAGCTACTCTCAATGAAATGACGTGACTACATAAAATTCTATATAATGTCTACTAGATTTATTCTAATAGACGAAATATAGTGTGATGTTTGAATAAATATCTACTAGAATTATATACTGTTTTATTTTTACCCATTATTTTGAGAAATAAATGCATATATGTGAACATAAATGTTTGTGAGGACTGCACTAAATAATGTAATTGTAAATTTAAATGAATTCAGAACCTATTTATGGACTCCTCCTAAAGAGATACAATATTGACTAGGCTAACGCTTCAACAGGCGGGACGATCAAGAGGATAGAATTCCGGTTAATACTATAGTGGCAGGTTTTTATTTGCGAAAAAAAATTTCATCTAGATTATCATTGAAACATTTTTCAATCAAGACAGTTTTGACAATATTTTGAATCACTTAAATATTTTCCCCTAGTCCAAAGAGATATGTCTCAATTTCAAAGGTCAATATGTACTACGATAGGGTTGTCATTCTTTGTGAAAAATAATCCTTCATAAGTCAAATTTTGAGAATGAATGCATTTTTAAAGCTACTCTCAATGAAATGACGTGACTACATAAAATTCTATATAATGTCTACTAGATTTATTCTAATAGACGAAATATAGTGTGATGTTTGAATAAATATCTACTAGAATTATATACTGTTTTATTTTTACCCATTATTTTGAGAAATAAATGCATATATGTGAACATAAATGTTTGTGAGGACTGCACTAAATAATGTAATTGTAAATTTAAATGAATTCAGAACCTACTTATGGACTCCTCCTAAAGAGATACAATATTGACTAGGCTAACGCTTCAACAGGCGAGACGATCAAGAGGATAGAATTCCGGTTAATACTATAGTGGCAGGTTTTTATTTGCGAAAAAAAATTTCATCTAGATTATCATTGAAACATTTTTCAATCAAGACAGTTTTGACAATATTTTGAATCACTTAAATATTTTCCCCTAGTCCAAAGAGATATGTCTCAATTTCAAAGGTCAATATGTACTACGATAGGGTTGTCATTCTTTGTGAAAAATAATCCTTCATAAGTCAAATTTTGAGAATGAATGCATTTTTAAAGCTACTCTCAATGAAATGACGTGACTACATAAAATTCTATATAATGTCTACTAGATTTATTCTAATAGACGAAATATAGTGTGATGTTTGAATAAATATCTACTAGAATTATATACTGTTTTATTTTTACCCATTATTTTGAGAAATAAATGCATATATGTGAACATAAATGTTTGTGAGGACTGCACTAAATAATGTAATTGTAAATTTAAATGAATTCAGAACCTATTTATGGACTCCTCCTAAAGAGATACAATATTGACTAGGCTAACGCTTCAACAGGCGGGACGATCAAGAGGATAGAATTCCGGTTAATACTATAGTGGCAGGTTTTTATTTGCGAAAAAAAATTTCATCTAGATTATCATTGAAACATTTTTCAATCAAGACAGTTTTGACAATATTTTGAATCACTTAAATATTTTCCCCTAGTCCAAAGAGATATGTCTCAATTTTATAGGCCAATATGTACTGCGATAGGGTTGTCATTCTTTGTGAAAAATAATCCTTCATAAGTCAAATTTTGAGAATGAATGCATTTTTAAAGCTACTCTCAATGAAATGACGTGACTACATAAAATTCTATATAATGCCTACTAGATTTATTCTAATAGACGAAATATAGTGTGATGTTTGAATAAATATCTACTAGAATTATATACTGTTTTATTTTTACCCATTATTTTGAGAAATAAATGCATATATGTGAACATAAATGTTTGTGAGGACTGTACTAAATAATGTAATTGTAAATTTAAATGAATTCAGAACCTACTTATGGACTCCTCCTAAAGAGATACAATATTGACTAGGCTAACGCTTCAACAGGTGGGACGATCAAGAGGATAGAATTCCGGTTAATACTATAGTGGCAGGTTTTTATTTGCGAAAAAAAATTTCATCTAGATTATCATTGAAACATTTTTCAATCAAGACAGTTTTGACAATATTTTGAATCACTTAAATATTTTCCCCTAGTCCAAAGAGATATGTCTCAATTTCAAAGGTCAATATGTACTACGATAGGGTTGTCATTCTTTGTGAAAAATAATCCTTCATAAGTCAAATTTTGAGAATGAATGCATTTTTAAAGCTACTCTCAATGAAATGACGTGACTACATAAAATTCTATATAATGCCTACTAGATTTATTCTAATAGACGAAATATAGTGTGATGTTTGAATAAATATCTACTAGAATTATATACTGTTTTATTTTTACCCATTATTTTGAGAAATAAATGCATATATGTGAACATAAATGTTTGTGAGGACTGCACTAAATAATGTAATTGTAAATTTAAATGAATTCAGAGCCTACTTATGGACTCCTCCTAAAGAGATACAATATTGACTAGGCTAACGCTTCAACAGGCGGGACGATCAAGAGGATAGAATTCCGGTTAATACTATAGTGGCAGGTTTTTATTTGCGAAAAAAAATTTCATCTAGATTATCATTGAAACATTTTTCAATCAAGACAGTTTTGACAATATTTTGAATCACTTAAATATTTTCCCCTAGTCCAAAGAGATATGTCTCAATTTTATAGGCCAATATGTACTGCGATAGGGTTGTCATTCTTTGTGAAAAATAATCCTTCATAAGTCAAATTTTGAGAATGAATGCATTTTTAAAGCTACTCTCAATGAAATGACGTGACTACATAAAATTCTATATAATGTCTACTAGATTTATTCTAATAGACGAAATATAGTGTGATGTTTGAATAAATATCTACTAGAATTATATACTGTTTTATTTTTACCCATTATTTTGAGAAATAAATGCATATATGTGAACATAAATGTTTGTGAGGACTGCACTAAATAATGTAATTGTAAATTTAAATGAATTCAGAACCTACTTATGGACTCCTCCTAAAGAGATACAATATTGACTAGGCTAACGCTTCAACAGGCGAGACGATCAAGAGGATAGAATTCCGGTTCATACTATAGTGGCAGGTTTTTATTTGCGAAAAAAAATTTCATCTAGATTATCATTGAAACATTTTTCAATCAAGACAGTTTTGACAATATTTTGAATCACTTAAATATTTTCCCCTAGTCCAAAGAGATATGTCTCAATTTCAAAGGTCAATATGTACTACGATAGGGTTGTCATTCTTTGTGAAAAATAATCCTTCATAAGTCAAATTTTGAGAATGAATGCATTTTTAAAGCTACTCTCAATGAAATGACGTGACTACATAAAATTCTATATAATGTCTACTAGATTTATTCTAATAGACGAAATATAGTGTGATGTTTGAATAAATATCTACTAGAATTATATACTGTTTTATTTTTACCCATTATTTTGAGAAATAAATGCATATATGTGAACATAAATGTGTGTGAGGACTGCACTAAATAATGTAATTGTAAATTTAAATGAATTCAGAACCTATTTATGGACTCCTCCTAAAGAGATACAATATTGACTAGGCTAACGCTTCAACAGGCGAGACGATCAAGAGGATAGAATTCCGGTTAATACTATAGTGGCAGGTTTTTATTTGCGAAAAAAAATTTCATCTAGATTATCATTGAAACATTTTTCAATCAAGACAGTTTTGACAATATTTTGAATCACTTAAATATTTTCCCCTAGTCCAAAGAGATATGTCTCAATTTCAAAGGTCAATATGTACTACGATAGGGTTGTCATTCTTTGTGAAAAATAATCCTTCATAAGTCAAATTTTGAGAATGAATGCATTTTTAAAGCTACTCTCAATGAAATGACGTGACTACATAAAATTCTATATAATGTCTACTAGATTTATTCTAATAGACGAAATATAGTGTGATGTTTGAATAAATATCTACTAGAATTATATACTGTTTTATTTTTACCCATTATTTTGAGAAATAAATGCATATATGTGAACATAAATGTTTGTGAGGACTGCACTAAATAATGTAATTGTAAATTTAAATGAATTCAGAACCTATTTATGGACTCCTCCTAAAGAGATACAATATTGACTAGGCTAACGCTTCAACAGGCGGGACGATCAAGAGGATAGAATTCCGGTTAATACTATAGTGGCAGGTTTTTATTTGCGAAAAAAAATTTCATCTAGATTATCATTGAAACATTTTTCAATCAAGACAGTTTTGACAATATTTTGAATCACTTAAATATTTTCCCCTAGTCCAAAGAGATATGTCTCAATTTCAAAGGTCAATATGTACTACGATAGGGTTGTCATTCTTTGTGAAAAATAATCCTTCATAAGTCAAATTTTGAGAATGAATGCATTTTTAAAGCTACTCTCAATGAAATGACGTGACTACATAAAATTCTATATAATGTCTACTAGATTTATTCTAATAGACGAAATATAGTGTGATGTTTGAATAAATATCTACTAGAATTATATACTGTTTTATTTTTACCCATTATTTTGAGAAATAAATGCATATATGTGAACATAAATGTTTGTGAGGACTGCACTAAATAATGTAATTGTAAATTTAAATGAATTCAGAACCTATTTATGGACTCCTCCTAAAGAGATACAATATTGACTAGGCTAACGCTTCAACAGGCGGGACGATCAAGAGGATAGAATTCCGGTTAATACTATAGTGGCAGGTTTTTATTTGCGAAAAAAAATTTCATCTAGATTATCATTGAAACATTTTTCAATCAAGACAGTTTTGACAATATTTTGAATCACTTAAATATTTTCCCCTAGTCCAAAGAGATATGTCTCAATTTCAAAGGTCAATATGTACTACGATAGGGTTGTCATTCTTTGTGAAAAATAATCCTTCATAAGTCAAATTTTGAGAATGAATGCATTTTTAAAGCTACTCTCAATGAAATGACGTGACTACATAAAATTCTATATAATGTCTACTAGATTTATTCTAATAGACGAAATATAGTGTGATGTTTGAATAAATATCTACTAGAATTATATACTGTTTTATTTTTACCCATTATTTTGAGAAATAAATGCATATATGTGAACATAAATGTTTGTGAGGACTGCACTAAATAATGTAATTGTAAATTTAAATGAATTCAGAACCTATTTATGGACTCCTCCTAAAGAGATACAATATTGACTAGGCTAACGCTTCAACAGGCGAGACGATCAAGAGGATAGAATTCCGGTTAATACTATAGTGGCAGGTTTTTATTTGCGAAAAAAAATTTCATCTAGATTATCATTGAAACATTTTTCAATCAAGACAGTTAACAACATTTTGAATCACTTAAATATTTTCCCCTAGTCCAAAGAGATATGTCTCAATTTCAAAGGTCAATATGTACTACGATAGGGTTGTCATTCTTTGTGAAAAATAATCCTTCATAAGTCAAATTTTGAGAATGAATGCATTTTTAAAGCTACTCTCAATGAAATGACGTGACTACATAAAATTCTATATAATGCCTACTAGATTTATTCTAATAGACGAAATATAGTGTGATGTTTGAATAAATATCTACTAGAATTATATACTGTTTTATTTTTACCCATTATTTTGAGAAATAAATGCATATATGTGAACATAAATGTTTGTGAGGACTGCACTAAATAATGTAATTGTAAATTTAAATGAATTCAGAACCTACTTATGGACTCCTCCTAAAGAGATACAATATTGACTAGGCTAACGCTTCAACAGGCGAGACGATCAAGAGGATAGAATTCCGGTTCATACTATAGTGGCAGGTTTTTATTTGCGAAAAAAAATTTCATCTAGATTATCATTGAAACATTTTTCAATCAAGACAGTTTTGACAATATTTTGAATCACTTAAATATTTTCCCCTAGTCCAAAGAGATATGTCTCAATTTCAAAGGTCAATATGTACTACGATAGGGTTGTCATTCTTTGTGAAAAATAATCCTTCATAAGTCAAATTTTGAGAATGAATGCATTTTTAAAGCTACTCTCAATGAAATGACGTGACTACATAAAATTCTATATAATGTCTACTAGATTTATTCTAATAGACGAAATATAGTGTGATGTTTGAATAAATATCTACTAGAATTATATACTGTTTTATTTTTACCCATTATTTTGAGAAATAAATGCATATATGTGAACATAAATGTTTGTGAGGACTGCACTAAATAATGTAATTGTAAATTTAAATGAATTCAGAACCTATTTATGGACTCCTCCTAAAGAGATACAATATTGACTAGGCTAACGCTTCAACAGGCGAGACGATCAAGAGGATAGAATTCCGGTTAATACTATAGTGGCAGGTTTTTATTTGCGAAAAAAAATTTCATCTAGATTATCATTGAAACATTTTTCAATCAAGACAGTTTTGACAATATTTTGAATCACTTAAATATTTTCCCCTAGTCCAAAGAGATATGTCTCAATTTCAAAGGTCAATATGTACTACGATAGGGTTGTCATTCTTTGTGAAAAATAATCCTTCATAAGTCAAATTTTGAGAATGAATGCATTTTTAAAGCTACTCTCAATGAAATGACGTGACTACATAAAATTCTATATAATGTCTACTAGATTTATTCTAATAGACGAAATATAGTGTGATGTTTGAATAAATATCTACTAGAATTATATACTGTTTTATTTTTACCCATTATTTTGAGAAATAAATGCATATATGTGAACATAAATGTTTGTGAGGACTGCACTAAATAATGTAATTGTAAATTTAAATGAATTCAGAACCTATTTATGGACTCCTCCTAAAGAGATACAATATTGACTAGGCTAACGCTTCAACAGGCGGGACGATCAAGAGGATAGAATTCCGGTTAATACTATAGTGGCAGGTTTTTATTTGCGAAAAAAAATTTCATCTAGATTATCATTGAAACATTTTTCAATCAAGACAGTTTTGACAATATTTTGAATCACTTAAATATTTTCCCCTAGTCCAAAGAGATATGTCTCAATTTCAAAGGTCAATATGTACTACGATAGGGTTGTCATTCTTTGTGAAAAATAATCCTTCATAAGTCAAATTTTGAGAATGAATGCATTTTTAAAGCTACTCTCAATGAAATGACGTGACTACATAAAATTCTATATAATGTCTACTAGATTTATTCTAATAGACGAAATATAGTGTGATGTTTGAATAAATATCTACTAGAATTATATACTGTTTTATTTTTACCCATTATTTTGAGAAATAAATGCATATATGTGAACATAAATGTTTGTGAGGACTGCACTAAATAATGTAATTGTAAATTTAAATGAATTCAGAACCTATTTATGGACTCCTCCTAAAGAGATACAATATTGACTAGGCTAACGCTTCAACAGGCGGGACGATCAAGAGGATAGAATTCCGGTTAATACTATAGTGGCAGGTTTTTATTTGCGAAAAAAAATTTCATCTAGATTATCATTGAAACATTTTTCAATCAAGACAGTTTTGACAATATTTTGAATCACTTAAATATTTTCCCCTAGTCCAAAGAGATATGTCTCAATTTCAAAGGTCAATATGTACTACGATAGGGTTGTCATTCTTTGTGAAAAATAATCCTTCATAAGTCAAATTTTGAGAATGAATGCATTTTTAAAGCTACTCTCAATGAAATGACGTGACTACATAAAATTCTATATAATGTCTACTAGATTTATTCTAATAGACGAAATATAGTGTGATGTTTGAATAAATATCTACTAGAATTATATACTGTTTTATTTTTACCCATTATTTTGAGAAATAAATGCATATATGTGAACATAAATGTTTGTGAGGACTGCACTAAATAATGTAATTGTAAATTTAAATGAATTCAGAACCTATTTATGGACTCCTCCTAAAGAGATACAATATTGACTAGGCTAACGCTTCAACAGGCGGGACGATCAAGAGGATAGAATTCCGGTTAATACTATAGTGGCAGGTTTTTATTTGCGAAAAAAAATTTCATCTAGATTATCATTGAAACATTTTTCAATCAAGACAGTTTTGACAATATTTTGAATCACTTAAATATTTTCCCCTAGTCCAAAGAGATATGTCTCAATTTCAAAGGTCAATATGTACTACGATAGGGTTGTCATTCTTTGTGAAAAATAATCCTTCATAAGTCAAATTTTGAGAATGAATGCATTTTTAAAGCTACTCTCAATGAAATGACGTGACTACATAAAATTCTATATAATGTCTACTAGATTTATTCTAATAGACGAAATATAGTGTGATGTTTGAATAAATATCTACTAGAATTATATACTGTTTTATTTTTACCCATTATTTTGAGAAATAAATGCATATATGTGAACATAAATGTTTGTGAGGACTGCACTAAATAATGTAATTGTAAATTTAAATGAATTCAGAACCTATTTATGGACTCCTCCTAAAGAGATACAATATTGACTAGGCTAACGCTTCAACAGGCGGGACGATCAAGAGGATAGAATTCCGGTTAATACTATAGTGGCAGGTTTTTATTTGCGAAAAAAAATTTCATCTAGATTATCATTGAAACATTTTTCAATCAAGACAGTTTTGACAATATTTTGAATCACTTAAATATTTTCCCCTAGTCCAAAGAGATATGTCTCAATTTCAAAGGTCAATATGTACTACGATAGGGTTGTCATTCTTTGTGAAAAATAATCCTTCATAAGTCAAATTTTGAGAATGAATGCATTTTTAAAGCTACTCTCAATGAAATGACGTGACTACATAAAATTCTATATAATGTCTACTAGATTTATTCTAATAGACGAAATATAGTGTGATGTTTGAATAAATATCTACTAGAATTATATACTGTTTTATTTTTACCCATTATTTTGAGAAATAAATGCATATATGTGAACATAAATGTTTGTGAGGACTGCACTAAATAATGTAATTGTAAATTTAAATGAATTCAGAACCTATTTATGGACTCCTCCTAAAGAGATACAATATTGACTAGGCTAACGCTTCAACAGGCGAGACGATCAAGAGGATAGAATTCCGGTTAATACTATAGTGGCAGGTTTTTATTTGCGAAAAAAAATTTCATCTAGATTATCATTGAAACATTTTTCAATCAAGACAGTTAACAACATTTTGAATCACTTAAATATTTTCCCCTAGTCCAAAGAGATATGTCTCAATTTCAAAGGTCAATATGTACTACGATAGGGTTGTCATTCTTTGTGAAAAATAATCCTTCATAAGTCAAATTTTGAGAATGAATGCATTTTTAAAGCTACTCTCAATGAAATGACGTGACTACATAAAATTCTATATAATGCCTACTAGATTTATTCTAATAGACGAAATATAGTGTGATGTTTGAATAAATATCTACTAGAATTATATACTGTTTTATTTTTACCCATTATTTTGAGAAATAAATGCATATATGTGAACATAAATGTTTGTGAGGACTGTACTAAATAATGTAATTGTAAATTTAAATGAATTCAGAACCTACTTATGGACTCCTCCTAAAGAGATACAATATTGACTAGGCTAACGCTTCAACAGGCGGGACGATCAAGAGGATAGAATTCCGGTTAATACTATAGTGGCAGGTTTTTATTTGCGAAAAAAAATTTCATCTAGATTATCATTGAAACATTTTTCAATCAAGACAGTTTTGACAATATTTTGAATCACTTAAATATTTTCCCCTAGTCCAAAGAGATATGTCTCAATTTCAAAGGTCAATATGTACTACGATAGGGTTGTCATTCTTTGTGAAAAATAATCCTTCATAAGTCAAATTTTGAGAATGAATGCATTTTTAAAGCTACTCTCAATGAAATGACGTGACTACATAAAATTCTATATAATGTCTACTAGATTTATTCTAATAGACGAAATATAGTGTGATGTTTGAATAAATATCTACTAGAATTATATACTGTTTTATTTTTACCCATTATTTTGAGAAATAAATGCATATATGTGAACATAAATGTTTGTGAGGACTGTACTAAATAATGTAATTGTAAATTTAAATGAATTCAGAGCCTACTTATGGACTCCTCCTAAAGAGATACAATATTGACTAGGCTAACGCTTCAACAGGCGGGACGATCAAGAGGATAGAATTCCGGTTAATACTATAGTGGCAGGTTTTTATTTGCGAAAAAAAATTTCATCTAGATTATCATTGAAACATTTTTCAATCAAGACAGTTTTGACAATATTTTGAATCACTTAAATATTTTCCCCTAGTCCAAAGAGATATGTCTCAATTTCAAAGGTCAATATGTACTACGATAGGGTTGTCATTCTTTGTGAAAAATAATCCTTCATAAGTCAAATTTTGAGAATGAATGCATTTTTAAAGCTACTCTCAATGAAATGACGTGACTACATAAAATTCTATATAATGTCTACTAGATTTATTCTAATAGACGAAATATAGTGTGATGTTTGAATAAATATCTACTAGAATTATATACTGTTTTATTTTTACCCATTATTTTGAGAAATAAATGCATATATGTGAACATAAATGTTTGTGAGGACTGCACTAAATAATGTAATTGTAAATTTAAATGAATTCAGAGCCTACTTATGGACTCCTCCTAAAGAGATACAATATTGACTAGGCTAACGCTTCAACAGGCGAGACGATCAAGAGGATAGAATTCCGGTTAATACTATAATGGCAGGTTTTATTTGCGAAAAAAAATTTCATCTAGATCATCATTGAAACATTTTTCAATCAAGACAGTTTTGACAATATTTTGAATCACTTAAATATTTTCCCCTAGTCCAAAGAGATATGTCTCAATTTCAAAGGTCAATATGTACTACGATAGGGTTGTCATTCTTTGTGAAAAATAATCCTTCATAAGTCAAATTTTGAGAATGAATGCATTTTTAAAGCTACTCTCAATGAAATGACGTGACTACATAAAATTCTATATAATGTCTACTAGATTTATTCTAATAGACGAAATATAGTGTGATGTTTGAATAAATATCTACTAGAATTATATACTGTTTTATTTTTACCCATTATTTTGAGAAATAAATGCATATATGTGAACATAAATGTTTGTGAGGACTGCACTAAATAATGTAATTGTAAATTTAAATGAATTCTGAACCTATTTATGGACTCCTCCTAAAGAGATACAATATTGACTAGGCTAACGCTTCAACAGGCGAGACGATCAAGAGGATAGAATTCCGGTTAATACTATAGTGGCAGGTTTTTATTTGCGAAAAAAAATTTCATCTAGATTATCATTGAAACATTTTTCAATCAAGACAGTTTTGACAATATTTTGAATCACTTAAATATTTTCCCCTAGTCCAAAGAGATATGTCTCAATTTCAAAGGTCAATATGTACTACGATAGGGTTGTCATTCTTTGTGAAAAATAATCCTTCATAAGTCAAATTTTGAGAATGAATGCATTTTTAAAGCTACTCTCAATGAAATGACGTGACTACATAAAATTCTATATAATGTCTACTAGATTTATTCTAATAGACGAAATATAGTGTGATGTTTGAATAAATATCTACTAGAATTATATACTGTTTTATTTTTACCCATTATTTTGAGAAATAAATGCATATATGTGAACATAAATGTTTGTGAGGACTGCACTAAATAATGTAATTGTAAATTTAAATGAATTCAGAGCCTACTTATGGACTCCTCCTAAAGAGATACAATATTGACTAGGCTAACGCTTCAACAGGCGAGACGATCAAGAGGATAGAATTCCGGTTAATACTATAATGGCAGGTTTTATTTGCGAAAAAAAATTTCATCTAGATCATCATTGAAACATTTTTCAATCAAGACAGTTTTGACAATATTTTGAATCACTTAAATATTTTCCCCTAGTCCAAAGAGATATGTCTCAATTTCAAAGGTCAATATGTACTACGATAGGGTTGTCATTCTTTGTGAAAAATAATCCTTCATAAGTCAAATTTTGAGAATGAATGCATTTTTAAAGCTACTCTCAATGAAATGACGTGACTACATAAAATTCTATATAATGTCTACTAGATTTATTCTAATAGACGAAATATAGTGTGATGTTTGAATAAATATCTACTAGAATTATATACTGTTTTATTTTTACCCATTATTTTGAGAAATAAATGCATATATGTGAACATAAATGTTTGTGAGGACTGCACTAAATAATGTAATTGTAAATTTAAATGAATTCAGAACCTATTTATGGACTCCTCCTAAAGAGATACAATATTGACTAGGCTAACGCTTCAACAGGCGAGACGATCAAGAGGATAGAATTCCGGTTAATACTATAGTGGCAGGTTTTTATTTGCGAAAAAAAATTTCATCTAGATTATCATTGAAACATTTTTCAATCAAGACAGTTTTGACAATATTTTGAATCACTTAAATATTTTCCCCTAGTCCAAAGAGATATGTCTCAATTTCAAAGGTCAATATGTACTACGATAGGGTTGTCATTCTTTGTGAAAAATAATCCTTCATAAGTCAAATTTTGAGAATGAATGCATTTTTAAAGCTACTCTCAATGAAATGACGTGACTACATAAAATTCTATATAATGTCTACTAGATTTATTCTAATAGACGAAATATAGTGTGATGTTTGAATAAATATCTACTAGAATTATATACTGTTTTATTTTTACCCATTATTTTGAGAAATAAATGCATATATGTGAACATAAATGTTTGTGAGGACTGCACTAAATAATGTAATTGTAAATTTAAATGAATTCAGAGCCTACTTATGGACTCCTCCTAAAGAGATACAATATTGACTAGGCTAACGCTTCAACAGGCGGGACGATCAAGAGGATAGAATTCCGGTTAATACTATAGTGGCAGGTTTTTATTTGCGAAAAAAAATTTCATCTAGATTATCATTGAAACATTTTTCAATCAAGACAGTTTTGACAATATTTTGAATCACTTAAATATTTTCCCCTAGTCCAAAGAGATATGTCTCAATTTTATAGGCCAATATGTACTGCGATAGGGTTGTCATTCTTTGTGAAAAATAATCCTTCATAAGTCAAATTTTGAGAATGAATGCATTTTTAAAGCTACTCTCAATGAAATGACGTGACTACATAAAATTCTATATAATGCCTACTAGATTTATTCTAATAGACGAAATATAGTGTGATGTTTGAATAAATATCTACTAGAATTATATACTGTTTTATTTTTACCCATTATTTTGAGAAATAAATGCATATATGTGAACATAAATGTTTGTGAGGACTGTACTAAATAATGTAATTGTAAATTTAAATGAATTCAGAACCTACTTATGGACTCCTCCTAAAGAGATACAATATTGACTAGGCTAACGCTTCAACAGGTGGGACGATCAAGAGGATAGAATTCCGGTTAATACTATAGTGGCAGGTTTTTATTTGCGAAAAAAAATTTCATCTAGATTATCATTGAAACATTTTTCAATCAAGACAGTTTTGACAATATTTTGAATCACTTAAATATTTTCCCCTAGTCCAAAGAGATATGTCTCAATTTCAAAGGTCAATATGTACTACGATAGGGTTGTCATTCTTTGTGAAAAATAATCCTTCATAAGTCAAATTTTGAGAATGAATGCATTTTTAAAGCTACTCTCAATGAAATGACGTGACTACATAAAATTCTATATAATGCCTACTAGATTTATTCTAATAGACGAAATATAGTGTGATGTTTGAATAAATATCTACTAGAATTATATACTGTTTTATTTTTACCCATTATTTTGAGAAATAAATGCATATATGTGAACATAAATGTTTGTGAGGACTGCACTAAATAATGTAATTGTAAATTTAAATGAATTCAGAGCCTACTTATGGACTCCTCCTAAAGAGATACAATATTGACTAGGCTAACGCTTCAACAGGCGGGACGATCAAGAGGATAGAATTCCGGTTAATACTATAGTGGCAGGTTTTTATTTGCGAAAAAAAATTTCATCTAGATTATCATTGAAACATTTTTCAATCAAGACAGTTTTGACAATATTTTGAATCACTTAAATATTTTCCCCTAGTCCAAAGAGATATGTCTCAATTTTATAGGCCAATATGTACTGCGATAGGGTTGTCATTCTTTGTGAAAAATAATCCTTCATAAGTCAAATTTTGAGAATGAATGCATTTTTAAAGCTACTCTCAATGAAATGACGTGACTACATAAAATTCTATATAATGTCTACTAGATTTATTCTAATAGACGAAATATAGTGTGATGTTTGAATAAATATCTACTAGAATTATATACTGTTTTATTTTTACCCATTATTTTGAGAAATAAATGCATATATGTGAACATAAATGTTTGTGAGGACTGCACTAAATAATGTAATTGTAAATTTAAATGAATTCAGAACCTATTTATGGACTCCTCCTAAAGAGATACAATATTGACTAGGCTAACGCTTCAACAGGCGGGACGATCAAGAGGATAGAATTCCGGTTAATACTATAGTGGCAGGTTTTTATTTGCGAAAAAAAATTTCATCTAGATTATCATTGAAACATTTTTCAATCAAGACAGTTTTGACAATATTTTGAATCACTTAAATATTTTCCCCTAGTCCAAAGAGATATGTCTCAATTTCAAAGGTCAATATGTACTACGATAGGGTTGTCATTCTTTGTGAAAAATAATCCTTCATAAGTCAAATTTTGAGAATGAATGCATTTTTAAAGCTACTCTCAATGAAATGACGTGACTACATAAAATTCTATATAATGTCTACTAGATTTATTCTAATAGACGAAATATAGTGTGATGTTTGAATAAATATCTACTAGAATTATATACTGTTTTATTTTTACCCATTATTTTGAGAAATAAATGCATATATGTGAACATAAATGTTTGTGAGGACTGCACTAAATAATGTAATTGTAAATTTAAATGAATTCAGAACCTATTTATGGACTCCTCCTAAAGAGATACAATATTGACTAGGCTAACGCTTCAACAGGCGGGACGATCAAGAGGATAGAATTCCGGTTAATACTATAGTGGCAGGTTTTTATTTGCGAAAAAAAATTTCATCTAGATTATCATTGAAACATTTTTCAATCAAGACAGTTTTGACAATATTTTGAATCACTTAAATATTTTCCCCTAGTCCAAAGAGATATGTCTCAATTTCAAAGGTCAATATGTACTACGATAGGGTTGTCATTCTTTGTGAAAAATAATCCTTCATAAGTCAAATTTTGAGAATGAATGCATTTTTAAAGCTACTCTCAATGAAATGACGTGACTACATAAAATTCTATATAATGTCTACTAGATTTATTCTAATAGACGAAATATAGTGTGATGTTTGAATAAATATCTACTAGAATTATATACTGTTTTATTTTTACCCATTATTTTGAGAAATAAATGCATATATGTGAACATAAATGTTTGTGAGGACTGCACTAAATAATGTAATTGTAAATTTAAATGAATTCAGAACCTATTTATGGACTCCTCCTAAAGAGATACAATATTGACTAGGCTAACGCTTCAACAGGCGAGACGATCAAGAGGATAGAATTCCGGTTAATACTATAGTGGCAGGTTTTTATTTGCGAAAAAAAATTTCATCTAGATTATCATTGAAACATTTTTCAATCAAGACAGTTAACAACATTTTGAATCACTTAAATATTTTCCCCTAGTCCAAAGAGATATGTCTCAATTTCAAAGGTCAATATGTACTACGATAGGGTTGTCATTCTTTGTGAAAAATAATCCTTCATAAGTCAAATTTTGAGAATGAATGCATTTTTAAAGCTACTCTCAATGAAATGACGTGACTACATAAAATTCTATATAATGCCTACTAGATTTATTCTAATAGACGAAATATAGTGTGATGTTTGAATAAATATCTACTAGAATTATATACTGTTTTATTTTTACCCATTATTTTGAGAAATAAATGCATATATGTGAACATAAATGTTTGTGAGGACTGTACTAAATAATGTAATTGTAAATTTAAATGAATTCAGAACCTACTTATGGACTCCTCCTAAAGAGATACAATATTGACTAGGCTAACGCTTCAACAGGCGGGACGATCAAGAGGATAGAATTCCGGTTAATACTATAGTGGCAGGTTTTTATTTGCGAAAAAAAATTTCATCTAGATTATCATTGAAACATTTTTCAATCAAGACAGTTTTGACAATATTTTGAATCACTTAAATATTTTCCCCTAGTCCAAAGAGATATGTCTCAATTTCAAAGGTCAATATGTACTACGATAGGGTTGTCATTCTTTGTGAAAAATAATCCTTCATAAGTCAAATTTTGAGAATGAATGCATTTTTAAAGCTACTCTCAATGAAATGACGTGACTACATAAAATTCTATATAATGTCTACTAGATTTATTCTAATAGACGAAATATAGTGTGATGTTTGAATAAATATCTACTAGAATTATATACTGTTTTATTTTTACCCATTATTTTGAGAAATAAATGCATATATGTGAACATAAATGTTTGTGAGGACTGCACTAAATAATGTAATTGTAAATTTAAATGAATTCAGAGCCTACTTATGGACTCCTCCTAAAGAGATACAATATTGACTAGGCTAACGCTTCAACAGGCGGGACGATCAAGAGGATAGAATTCCGGTTAATACTATAGTGGCAGGTTTTTATTTGCGAAAAAAAATTTCATCTAGATTATCATTGAAACATTTTTCAATCAAGACAGTTTTGACAATATTTTGAATCACTTAAATATTTTCCCCTAGTCCAAAGAGATATGTCTCAATTTCAAAGGTCAATATGTACTACGATAGGGTTGTCATTCTTTGTGAAAAATAATCCTTCATAAGTCAAATTTTGAGAATGAATGCATTTTTAAAGCTACTCTCAATGAAATGACGTGACTACATAAAATTCTATATAATGTCTACTAGATTTATTCTAATAGACGAAATATAGTGTGATGTTTGAATAAATATCTACTAGAATTATATACTGTTTTATTTTTACCCATTATTTTGAGAAATAAATGCATATATGTGAACATAAATGTTTGTGAGGACTGCACTAAATAATGTAATTGTAAATTTAAATGAATTCTGAACCTATTTATGGACTCCTCCTAAAGAGATACAATATTGACTAGGCTAACGCTTCAACAGGCGAGACGATCAAGAGGATAGAATTCCGGTTAATACTATAGTGGC
This sequence comes from Acanthosoma haemorrhoidale, assembly GCA_930367205.1. Lineage (NCBI taxonomy): Eukaryota > Metazoa > Arthropoda > Insecta > Hemiptera > Acanthosomatidae > Acanthosoma > Acanthosoma haemorrhoidale. Next base: position 107,014,219 of record OV884015.1, on the reverse strand, counting down.
AGGTTTTTATTTGCGAAAAAAAATTTCATCTAGATTATCATTGAAACATTTTTCAATCAAGACAGTTTTGACAATATTTTGAATCACTTAAATATTTTCCCCTAGTCCAAAGAGATATGTCTCAATTTCAAAGGTCAATATGTACTACGATAGGGTTGTCATTCTTTGTGAAAAATAATCCTTCATAAGTCAAATTTTGAGAATGAATGCATTTTTAAAGCTACTCTCAATGAAATGACGTGACTACATAAAATTCTATATAATGTCTACTAGATTTATTCTAATAGACGAAATATAGTGTGATGTTTGAATAAATATCTACTAGAATTATATACTGTTTTATTTTTACCCATTATTTTGAGAAATAAATGCATATATGTGAACATAAATGTTTGTGAGGACTGCACTAAATAATGTAATTGTAAATTTAAATGAATTCAGAGCCTACTTATGGACTCCTCCTAAAGAGATACAATATTGACTAGGCTAACGCTTCAACAGGCGAGACGATCAAGAGGATAGAATTCCGGTTAATACTATAATGGCAGGTTTTATTTGCGAAAAAAAATTTCATCTAGATCATCATTGAAACATTTTTCAATCAAGACAGTTTTGACAATATTTTGAATCACTTAAATATTTTCCCCTAGTCCAAAGAGATATGTCTCAATTTCAAAGGTCAATATGTACTACGATAGGGTTGTCATTCTTTGTGAAAAATAATCCTTCATAAGTCAAATTTTGAGAATGAATGCATTTTTAAAGCTACTCTCAATGAAATGACGTGACTACATAAAATTCTATATAATGTCTACTAGATTTATTCTAATAGACGAAATATAGTGTGATGTTTGAATAAATATCTACTAGAATTATATACTGTTTTATTTTTACCCATTATTTTGAGAAATAAATGCATATATGTGAACATAAATGTTTGTGAGGACTGCACTAAATAATGTAATTGTAAATTTAAATGAATTCAGAACCTATTTATGGACTCCTCCTAAAGAGATACAATATTGACTAGGCTAACGCTTCAACAGGCGAGACGATCAAGAGGATAGAATTCCGGTTAATACTATAGTGGCAGGTTTTTATTTGCGAAAAAAAATTTCATCTAGATTATCATTGAAACATTTTTCAATCAAGACAGTTTTGACAATATTTTGAATCACTTAAATATTTTCCCCTAGTCCAAAGAGATATGTCTCAATTTCAAAGGTCAATATGTACTACGATAGGGTTGTCATTCTTTGTGAAAAATAATCCTTCATAAGTCAAATTTTGAGAATGAATGCATTTTTAAAGCTACTCTCAATGAAATGACGTGACTACATAAAATTCTATATAATGTCTACTAGATTTATTCTAATAGACGAAATATAGTGTGATGTTTGAATAAATATCTACTAGAATTATATACTGTTTTATTTTTACCCATTATTTTGAGAAATAAATGCATATATGTGAACATAAATGTTTGTGAGGACTGCACTAAATAATGTAATTGTAAATTTAAATGAATTCAGAGCCTACTTATGGACTCCTCCTAAAGAGATACAATATTGACTAGGCTAACGCTTCAACAGGCGGGACGATCAAGAGGATAGAATTCCGGTTAATACTATAGTGGCAGGTTTTTATTTGCGAAAAAAAATTTCATCTAGATTATCATTGAAACATTTTTCAATCAAGACAGTTTTGACAATATTTTGAATCACTTAAATATTTTCCCCTAGTCCAAAGAGATATGTCTCAATTTTATAGGCCAATATGTACTGCGATAGGGTTGTCATTCTTTGTGAAAAATAATCCTTCATAAGTCAAATTTTGAGAATGAATGCATTTTTAAAGCTACTCTCAATGAAATGACGTGACTACATAAAATTCTATATAATGCCTACTAGATTTATTCTAATAGACGAAATATAGTGTGATGTTTGAATAAATATCTACTAGAATTATATACTGTTTTATTTTTACCCATTATTTTGAGAAATAAATGCATATATGTGAACATAAATGTTTGTGAGGACTGTACTAAATAATGTAATTGTAAATTTAAATGAATTCAGAACCTACTTATGGACTCCTCCTAAAGAGATACAATATTGACTAGGCTAACGCTTCAACAGGTGGGACGATCAAGAGGATAGAATTCCGGTTAATACTATAGTGGCAGGTTTTTATTTGCGAAAAAAAATTTCATCTAGATTATCATTGAAACATTTTTCAATCAAGACAGTTTTGACAATATTTTGAATCACTTAAATATTTTCCCCTAGTCCAAAGAGATATGTCTCAATTTCAAAGGTCAATATGTACTACGATAGGGTTGTCATTCTTTGTGAAAAATAATCCTTCATAAGTCAAATTTTGAGAATGAATGCATTTTTAAAGCTACTCTCAATGAAATGACGTGACTACATAAAATTCTATATAATGCCTACTAGATTTATTCTAATAGACGAAATATAGTGTGATGTTTGAATAAATATCTACTAGAATTATATACTGTTTTATTTTTACCCATTATTTTGAGAAATAAATGCATATATGTGAACATAAATGTTTGTGAGGACTGCACTAAATAATGTAATTGTAAATTTAAATGAATTCAGAGCCTACTTATGGACTCCTCCTAAAGAGATACAATATTGACTAGGCTAACGCTTCAACAGGCGGGACGATCAAGAGGATAGAATTCCGGTTAATACTATAGTGGCAGGTTTTTATTTGCGAAAAAAAATTTCATCTAGATTATCATTGAAACATTTTTCAATCAAGACAGTTTTGACAATATTTTGAATCACTTAAATATTTTCCCCTAGTCCAAAGAGATATGTCTCAATTTTATAGGCCAATATGTACTGCGATAGGGTTGTCATTCTTTGTGAAAAATAATCCTTCATAAGTCAAATTTTGAGAATGAATGCATTTTTAAAGCTACTCTCAATGAAATGACGTGACTACATAAAATTCTATATAATGTCTACTAGATTTATTCTAATAGACGAAATATAGTGTGATGTTTGAATAAATATCTACTAGAATTATATACTGTTTTATTTTTACCCATTATTTTGAGAAATAAATGCATATATGTGAACATAAATGTTTGTGAGGACTGCACTAAATAATGTAATTGTAAATTTAAATGAATTCAGAACCTACTTATGGACTCCTCCTAAAGAGATACAATATTGACTAGGCTAACGCTTCAACAGGCGAGACGATCAAGAGGATAGAATTCCGGTTCATACTATAGTGGCAGGTTTTTATTTGCGAAAAAAAATTTCATCTAGATTATCATTGAAACATTTTTCAATCAAGACAGTTTTGACAATATTTTGAATCACTTAAATATTTTCCCCTAGTCCAAAGAGATATGTCTCAATTTCAAAGGTCAATATGTACTACGATAGGGTTGTCATTCTTTGTGAAAAATAATCCTTCATAAGTCAAATTTTGAGAATGAATGCATTTTTAAAGCTACTCTCAATGAAATGACGTGACTACATAAAATTCTATATAATGTCTACTAGATTTATTCTAATAGACGAAATATAGTGTGATGTTTGAATAAATATCTACTAGAATTATATACTGTTTTATTTTTACCCATTATTTTGAGAAATAAATGCATATATGTGAACATAAATGTTTGTGAGGACTGCACTAAATAATGTAATTGTAAATTTAAATGAATTCAGAACCTATTTATGGACTCCTCCTAAAGAGATACAATATTGACTAGGCTAACGCTTCAACAGGCGAGACGATCAAGAGGATAGAATTCCGGTTAATACTATAGTGGCAGGTTTTTATTTGCGAAAAAAAATTTCATCTAGATTATCATTGAAACATTTTTCAATCAAGACAGTTTTGACAATATTTTGAATCACTTAAATATTTTCCCCTAGTCCAAAGAGATATGTCTCAATTTCAAAGGTCAATATGTACTACGATAGGGTTGTCATTCTTTGTGAAAAATAATCCTTCATAAGTCAAATTTTGAGAATGAATGCATTTTTAAAGCTACTCTCAATGAAATGACGTGACTACATAAAATTCTATATAATGTCTACTAGATTTATTCTAATAGACGAAATATAGTGTGATGTTTGAATAAATATCTACTAGAATTATATACTGTTTTATTTTTACCCATTATTTTGAGAAATAAATGCATATATGTGAACATAAATGTTTGTGAGGACTGCACTAAATAATGTAATTGTAAATTTAAATGAATTCAGAACCTATTTATGGACTCCTCCTAAAGAGATACAATATTGACTAGGCTAACGCTTCAACAGGCGGGACGATCAAGAGGATAGAATTCCGGTTAATACTATAGTGGCAGGTTTTTATTTGCGAAAAAAAATTTCATCTAGATTATCATTGAAACATTTTTCAATCAAGACAGTTTTGACAATATTTTGAATCACTTAAATATTTTCCCCTAGTCCAAAGAGATATGTCTCAATTTCAAAGGTCAATATGTACTACGATAGGGTTGTCATTCTTTGTGAAAAATAATCCTTCATAAGTCAAATTTTGAGAATGAATGCATTTTTAAAGCTACTCTCAATGAAATGACGTGACTACATAAAATTCTATATAATGTCTACTAGATTTATTCTAATAGACGAAATATAGTGTGATGTTTGAATAAATATCTACTAGAATTATATACTGTTTTATTTTTACCCATTATTTTGAGAAATAAATGCATATATGTGAACATAAATGTTTGTGAGGACTGCACTAAATAATGTAATTGTAAATTTAAATGAATTCAGAACCTATTTATGGACTCCTCCTAAAGAGATACAATATTGACTAGGCTAACGCTTCAACAGGCGGGACGATCAAGAGGATAGAATTCCGGTTAATACTATAGTGGCAGGTTTTTATTTGCGAAAAAAAATTTCATCTAGATTATCATTGAAACATTTTTCAATCAAGACAGTTTTGACAATATTTTGAATCACTTAAATATTTTCCCCTAGTCCAAAGAGATATGTCTCAATTTCAAAGGTCAATATGTACTACGATAGGGTTGTCATTCTTTGTGAAAAATAATCCTTCATAAGTCAAATTTTGAGAATGAATGCATTTTTAAAGCTACTCTCAATGAAATGACGTGACTACATAAAATTCTATATAATGTCTACTAGATTTATTCTAATAGACGAAATATAGTGTGATGTTTGAATAAATATCTACTAGAATTATATACTGTTTTATTTTTACCCATTATTTTGAGAAATAAATGCATATATGTGAACATAAATGTTTGTGAGGACTGCACTAAATAATGTAATTGTAAATTTAAATGAATTCAGAACCTATTTATGGACTCCTCCTAAAGAGATACAATATTGACTAGGCTAACGCTTCAACAGGCGAGACGATCAAGAGGATAGAATTCCGGTTAATACTATAGTGGCAGGTTTTTATTTGCGAAAAAAAATTTCATCTAGATTATCATTGAAACATTTTTCAATCAAGACAGTTAACCACATTTTGAATCACTTAAATATTTTCCCCTAGTCCAAAGAGATATGTCTCAATTTCAAAGGTCAATATGTACTACGATAGGGTTGTCATTCTTTGTGAAAAATAATCCTTCATAAGTCAAATTTTGAGAATGAATGCATTTTTAAAGCTACTCTCAATGAAATGACGTGACTACATAAAATTCTATATAATGCCTACTAGATTTATTCTAATAGACGAAATATAGTGTGATGTTTGAATAAATATCTACTAGAATTATATACTGTTTTATTTTTACCCATTATTTTGAGAAATAAATGCATATATGTGAACATAAATGTTTGTGAGGACTGTACTAAATAATGTAATTGTAAATTTAAATGAATTCAGAACCTACTTATGGACTCCTCCTAAAGAGATACAATATTGACTAGGCTAACGCTTCAACAGGCGGGACGATCAAGAGGATAGAATTCCGGTTAATACTATAGTGGCAGGTTTTTATTTGCGAAAAAAAATTTCATCTAGATTATCATTGAAACATTTTTCAATCAAGACAGTTTTGACAATATTTTGAATCACTTAAATATTTTCCCCTAGTCCAAAGAGATATGTCTCAATTTCAAAGGTCAATATGTACTACGATAGGGTTGTCATTCTTTGTGAAAAATAATCCTTCATAAGTCAAATTTTGAGAATGAATGCATTTTTAAAGCTACTCTCAATGAAATGACGTGACTACATAAAATTCTATATAATGTCTACTAGATTTATTCTAATAGACGAAATATAGTGTGATGTTTGAATAAATATCTACTAGAATTATATACTGTTTTATTTTTACCCATTATTTTGAGAAATAAATGCATATATGTGAACATAAATGTTTGTGAGGACTGCACTAAATAATGTAATTGTAAATTTAAATGAATTCAGAGCCTACTTATGGACTCCTCCTAAAGAGATACAATATTGACTAGGCTAACGCTTCAACAGGCGGGACGATCAAGAGGATAGAATTCCGGTTAATACTATAGTGGCAGGTTTTTATTTGCGAAAAAAAATTTCATCTAGATTATCATTGAAACATTTTTCAATCAAGACAGTTTTGACAATATTTTGAATCACTTAAATATTTTCCCCTAGTCCAAAGAGATATGTCTCAATTTCAAAGGTCAATATGTACTACGATAGGGTTGTCATTCTTTGTGAAAAATAATCCTTCATAAGTCAAATTTTGAGAATGAATGCATTTTTAAAGCTACTCTCAATGAAATGACGTGACTACATAAAATTCTATATAATGTCTACTAGATTTATTCTAATAGACGAAATATAGTGTGATGTTTGAATAAATATCTACTAGAATTATATACTGTTTTATTTTTACCCATTATTTTGAGAAATAAATGCATATATGTGAACATAAATGTTTGTGAGGACTGCACTAAATAATGTAATTGTAAATTTAAATGAATTCAGAGCCTACTTATGGACTCCTCCTAAAGAGATACAATATTGACTAGGCTAACGCTTCAACAGGCGAGACGATCAAGAGGATAGAATTCCGGTTAATACTATAATGGCAGGTTTTATTTGCGAAAAAAAATTTCATCTAGATCATCATTGAAACATTTTTCAATCAAGACAGTTTTGACAATATTTTGAATCACTTAAATATTTTCCCCTAGTCCAAAGAGATATGTCTCAATTTCAAAGGTCAATATGTACTACGATAGGGTTGTCATTCTTTGTGAAAAATAATCCTTCATAAGTCAAATTTTGAGAATGAATGCATTTTTAAAGCTACTCTCAATGAAATGACGTGACTACATAAAATTCTATATAATGTCTACTAGATTTATTCTAATAGACGAAATATAGTGTGATGTTTGAATAAATATCTACTAGAATTATATACTGTTTTATTTTTACCCATTATTTTGAGAAATAAATGCATATATGTGAACATAAATGTTTGTGAGGACTGCACTAAATAATGTAATTGTAAATTTAAATGAATTCAGAACCTATTTATGGACTCCTCCTAAAGAGATACAATATTGACTAGGCTAACGCTTCAACAGGCGAGACGATCAAGAGGATAGAATTCCGGTTAATACTATAGTGGCAGGTTTTTATTTGCGAAAAAAAATTTCATCTAGATTATCATTGAAACATTTTTCAATCAAGACAGTTTTGACAATATTTTGAATCACTTAAATATTTTCCCCTAGTCCAAAGAGATATGTCTCAATTTCAAAGGTCAATATGTACTACGATAGGGTTGTCATTCTTTGTGAAAAATAATCCTTCATAAGTCAAATTTTGAGAATGAATGCATTTTTAAAGCTACTCTCAATGAAATGACGTGACTACATAAAATTCTATATAATGTCTACTAGATTTATTCTAATAGACGAAATATAGTGTGATGTTTGAATAAATATCTACTAGAATTATATACTGTTTTATTTTTACCCATTATTTTGAGAAATAAATGCATATATGTGAACATAAATGTTTGTGAGGACTGCACTAAATAATGTAATTGTAAATTTAAATGAATTCAGAGCCTACTTATGGACTCCTCCTAAAGAGATACAATATTGACTAGGCTAACGCTTCAACAGGCGGGACGATCAAGAGGATAGAATTCCGGTTAATACTATAGTGGCAGGTTTTTATTTGCGAAAAAAAATTTCATCTAGATTATCATTGAAACATTTTTCAATCAAGACAGTTTTGACAATATTTTGAATCACTTAAATATTTTCCCCTAGACCAAAGAGATATGTCTCAATTTCAAAGGTCAATATGTACTACGATAGGGTTGTCATTCTTTGTGAAAAATAATCCTTCATAAGTCAAATTTTGAGAATGAATGCATTTTTAAAGCTACTCTCAATGAAATGACGTGACTACATAAAATTCTATATAATGTCTACTAGATTTATTCTAATAGACGAAATATAGTGTGATGTTTGAATAAATATCTACTAGAATTATATACTGTTTTATTTTTACCCATTATTTTGAGAAATAAATGCATATATGTGAACATAAATGTTTGTGAGGACTGCACTAAATAATGTAATTGTAAATTTAAATGAATTCAGAGCCTACTTATGGACTCCTCCTAAAGAGATACAATATTGACTAGGCTAACGCTTCAACAGGCGGGACGATCAAGAGGATAGAATTCCGGTTAATACTATAGTGGCAGGTTTTTATTTGCGAAAAAAAATTTCATCTAGATCATCATTGAAACCTTTTTCAATCAAGACAGTTAACAACATTTTGAATCACTTAAATATTTTCCCCTAGTCCAAAGAGATATGTCTCAATTTCAAAGGTCAATATGTACTACGATAGGGTTGTCATTCTTTGTGAAAAATAATCCTTCATAAGTCAAATTTTGAGAATGAATGCATTTTTAAAGCTACTCTCAATGAAATGACGTGACTACATAAAATTCTATATAATGCCTACTAGATTTATTCTAATAGACGAAATATAGTGTGATGTTTGAATAAATATCTACTAGAATTATATACTGTTTTATTTTTACCCATTATTTTGAGAAATAAATGCATATATGTGAACATAAATGTTTGTGAGGACTGCACTAAATAATGTAATTGTAAATTTAAATGAATTCAGAGCCTACTTATGGACTCCTCCTAAAGAGATACAATATTGACTAGGCTAACGCTTCAACAGGCGGGACGATCAAGAGGATAGAATTCCGGTTAATACTATAGTGGCAGGTTTTTATTTGCGAAAAAAAATTTCATCTAGATCATCATTGAAACCTTTTTCAATCAAGACAGTTAACAACATTTTGAATCACTTAAATATTTTCCCCTAGTCCAAAGAGATATGTCTCAATTTCAAAGGTCAATATGTACTACGATAGGGTTGTCATTCTTTGTGAAAAATAATCCTTCATAAGTCAAATTTTGAGAATGAATGCATTTTTAAAGCTACTCTCAATGAAATGACGTGACTACATAAAATTCTATATAATGTCTACTAGATTTATTCTAATAGACGAAATATAGTGTGATGTTTGAATAAATATCTACTAGAATTATATACTGTTTTATTTTTACCCATTATTTTGAGAAATAAATGCATATATGTGAACATAAATGTTTGTGAGGACTGCACTAAATAATGTAATTGTAAATTTAAATGAATTCAGAGCCTACTTATGGACTCCTCCTAAAGAGATACAATATTGACTAGGCTAACGCTTCAACAGGCGGGACGATCAAGAGGATAGAATTCCGGTTAATACTATAGTGGCAGGTTTTTATTTGCGAAAAAAAATTTCATCTAGATCATCATTGAAACCTTTTTCAATCAAGACAGTTAACAACATTTTGAATCACTTAAATATTTTCCCCTAGTCCAAAGAGATATGTCTCAATTTCAAAGGTCAATATGTACTACGATAGGGTTGTCATTCTTTGTGAAAAATAATCCTTCATAAGTCAAATTTTGAGAATGAATGCATTTTTAAAGCTACTCTCAATGAAATGACGTGACTACATAAAATTCTATATAATGCCTACTAGATTTATTCTAATAGACGAAATATAGTGTGATGTTTGAATAAATATCTACTAGAATTATATACTGTTTTATTTTTACCCATTATTTTGAGAAATAAATGCATATATGTGAACATAAATGTTTGTGAGGACTGTACTAAATAATGTAATTGTAAATTTAAATGAATTCAGAACCTACTTATGGACTCCTCCTAAAGAGATACAATATTGACTAGGCTAACGCTTCAACAGGCGGGACGATCAAGAGGATAGAATTCCGGTTAATACTATAGTGGCAGGTTTTTATTTGCGAAAAAAAATTTCATCTAGATTATCATTGAAACATTTTTCAATCAAGACAGTTTTGACAATATTTTGAATCACTTAAATATTTTCCCCTAGTCCAAAGAGATATGTCTCAATTTCAAAGGTCAATATGTACTACGATAGGGTTGTCATTCTTTGTGAAAAATAATCCTTCATAAGTCAAATTTTGAGAATGAATGCATTTTTAAAGCTACTCTCAATGAAATGACGTGACTACATAAAATTCTATATAATGTCTACTAGATTTATTCTAATAGACGAAATATAGTGTGATGTTTGAATAAATATCTACTAGAATTATATACTGTTTTATTTTTACCCATTATTTTGAGAAATAAATGCATATATGTGAACATAAATGTTTGTGAGGACTGCACTAAATAATGTAATTGTAAATTTAAATGAATTCAGAGCCTACTTATGGACTCCTCCTAAAGAGATACAATATTGACTAGGCTAACGCTTCAACAGGCGGGACGATCAAGAGGATAGAATTCCGGTTAATACTATAGTGGCAGGTTTTTATTTGCGAAAAAAAATTTCATCTAGATTATCATTGAAACATTTTTCAATCAAGACAGTTTTGACAATATTTTGAATCACTTAAATATTTTCCCCTAGTCCAAAGAGATATGTCTCAATTTCAAAGGTCAATATGTACTACGATAGGGTTGTCATTCTTTGTGAAAAATAATCCTTCATAAGTCAAATTTTGAGAATGAATGCATTTTTAAAGCTACTCTCAATGAAATGACGTGACTACATAAAATTCTATATAATGTCTACTAGATTTATTCTAATAGACGAAATATAGTGTGATGTTTGAATAAATATCTACTAGAATTATATACTGTTTTATTTTTACCCATTATTTTGAGAAATAAATGCATATATGTGAACATAAATGTTTGTGAGGACTGCACTAAATAATGTAATTGTAAATTTAAATGAATTCAGAACCTATTTATGGACTCCTCCTAAAGAGATACAATATTGACTAGGCTAACGCTTCAACAGGCGAGACGATCAAGAGGATAGAATTCCGGTTAATACTATAGTGGCAGGTTTTTATTTGCGAAAAAAAATTTCATCTAGATTATCATTGAAACATTTTTCAATCAAGACAGTTTTGACAATATTTTGAATCACTTAAATATTTTCCCCTAGTCCAAAGAGATATGTCTCAATTTCAAAGGTCAATATGTACTACGATAGGGTTGTCATTCTTTGTGAAAAATAATCCTTCATAAGTTAAATTTTGAGAATGAATGCATTTTTAAAGCTACTCTCAATGAAATGACGTGACTACATAAAATTCTATATAATGTCTACTAGATTTATTCTAATAGACGAAATATAGTGTGATGTTTGAATAAATATCTACTAGAATTATATACTGTTTTATTTTTACCCATTATTTTGAGAAATAAATGCATATATGTGAACATAAATGTTTGTGAGGACTGCACTAAATAATGTAATTGTAAATTTAAATGAATTCAGAGCCTACTTATGGACTCCTCCTAAAGAGATACAATATTGACTAGGCTAACGCTTCAACAGGCGGGACGATCAAGAGGATAGAATTCCGGTTAATACTATAGTGGCAGGTTTTTATTTGCGAAAAAAAATTTCATCTAGATCATCATTGAAACCTTTTTCAATCAAGACAGTTAACAACATTTTGAATCACTTAAATATTTTCCCCTAGTCCAAAGAGATATGTCTCAATTTCAAAGGTCAATATGTACTACGATAGGGTTGTCATTCTTTGTGAAAAATAATCCTTCATAAGTCAAATTTTGAGAATGAATGCATTTTTAAAGCTACTCTCAATGAAATGACGTGACTACATAAAATTCTATATAATGCCTACTAGATTTATTCTAATAGACGAAATATAGTGTGATGTTTGAATAAATATCTACTAGAATTATATACTGTTTTATTTTTACCCATTATTTTGAGAAATAAATGCATATATGTGAACATAAATGTTTGTGAGGACTGTACTAAATAATGTAATTGTAAATTTAAATGAATTCAGAACCTACTTATGGACTCCTCCTAAAGAGATACAATATTGACTAGGCTAACGCTTCAACAGGCGGGACGATCAAGAGGATAGAATTCCGGTTAATACTATAGTGGCAGGTTTTTATTTGCGAAAAAAAATTTCATCTAGATCATCATTGAAACCTTTTTCAATCAAGACAGTTAACAACATTTTGAATCACTTAAATATTTTCCCCTAGTCCAAAGAGATATGTCTCAATTTTATAGGCCAATATGTACTGCGATAGGGTTGTCATTCTTTGTGAAAAATAATCCTTCATCAATCAAAATTTGAGAATGAATGCATTTTTAAAGCTACTGTCAATGAAATAATGAGACTACAGAAAATACTACATCATACCTACTAGAATGAATGAATGAACTACAATAAAAAATAAATTTCTGTATATTTAAATAGGAGAAATTAGTGAAAAATACCCTTCGTATTTTTAGATCTTGCAGATTGAATGAATATAGAACTTCATTAATAGGGGGTGGACTTATAGGAATAACAAAAACTAAAGTTACATTTTGTTAGAATAATATTCTCTACTGGTTTACCGCGGGAGTTCGAACTTCACCTTCGCTATCCATCAGGTGTTGAAGAAAACGACTGGTTTTTAATTAGAACAGCTACTGGTGAGATATGTTTTGCAAGCGAATGAGACAGGATTTGTTCTAAAGAGTTTTGTTGTTTGTATAACTATAAACAGTTTCTTTGTCACCGTGGTAAAAATATCAGTGTAAATAGAACAATTGGGCCAGCCTGGGTCCGGAGATTGATAATATTTAGTATTAATATAACTTATTTTTACTATTACATATTATTTTTCGTAATAAGAATTTTAGTATATAATTATTTCACATGATATTTATGATAGAATGAAAAGAAAAATATTATACGAGATAATACAGTACCAGACATTGCTGGAGAAGTTCCAGAGGTTTGTATTATAGAAGAAGAGGAGAGAAATAGTGAGCCTAGTGTCGCTGGAATTAGAAGAATGTTTTTTTTTTTAATTTTTTCCGATCCCTTTAAAAATGACAAAATGATTATTTTCATTATAGATTCTCACTCGAATCTATTTAAATTGCAGTTTTATAATTGCTGTAGCGACGCTACATTATATAAAAAGGTGAATTCCGTATAAAATTATATAATTCAATACAAGTATATTGATACACATTATAATTTCTTTGATGAGACTCTATAGGGTGATGGGGCTCACTTTTTTGAACATAAACTTAAAACTAACTTACATACTAATTCTTAACCTAATTTTCCCCGACAGTCTGTTGCCATCGATTCGGGAGGGGTGGTGGGGTCATAGTGTTAAACACTGGATTTGTGAGGTGCTGCAACGCTTCGAAAAAGTTGATGTGTCTCCGGCGGATGTAGAAGAATATTTGAAGGGAAGGTTTTATTTATATACTAATATGCGTTCTTCGTATGGTATGGAATAAACTTTCTCGGCCGGTCACTTGATAAGCAATCGATCAAAGACACATCACAGGAAACACAAGCTGGCTTAGGCATCCGTTCTTAATCTCGTCAATAGACCCTCCCTCTTACTGTATTTATCGAAAGGGTTTTTGTACGTAGATTATAAGATAAAGTGGAATATTAAAAGATATTAAGGTCTGACTGCTAACATAAAGGACGGAGAGAGACAAGCCGGCCCTTTATTACATTCGGCGATGATGAATGAAGGAGGGGGGGATATTGAAAGCCAGAATCGATAAGGCGATAAATCGATGTAAATTGGACCGCGGCAAATCTTAGCTCTGGATATTATGAAAGTTTCTAATTGGCCTGGGTAAAGTTAAGAGTTTGCCGAGGGGGGGGGTTCTCAAACCGAAAGGTGTCCGACTTGTTCAACTCCGACAAGGTGCTGCTTTAATGGAAAAGTTCCTTCACAACGTACCACCTCCCTTGCCGATCTTCCCCTGGCCGAGAGGAACCACGGACGTGATAAATTGGCCGAATGACGCGCTCGATCACTTCTTGACATTTCTATAAGAAGACTTCAATGGTTGCAAACCTGTTCGATTGTTCTGCCAGCACGTTGCTTTAGGCACATCGATGCATCGAAGCGTTTATCGGGAGATCCGTTTGTCTTGCTAGAAAAGCGATGATAACTTATCATGTAGGGTTTTCTGTAGACAACGTTTGCTAACAAGAACAGAATACGTTAAAAATGATGTGACAACAGTCATATAGGGGTCAAAAAAAAAAAAATACGAACTAAACTCATTCTAAAATAAATAAAATTTTCTCGTCAGTAGGTATGTTCTAGTCTAATAGGATTTAGTTACGCAATGGTAAACTGATCGACACAAGTTTATTTTGATTAATTTGACTTTTTACGAACAGACTTACTACAACTATACAAGCACTTTTTACAAAAAGCATTTTTATCACTCTGTTCAATGTATTTTGGTTGAGAGCCAAAAATGATCATTTTGTTATGCACCCTCCTAATAATAGGAAATAGTGACAACAAATCAAACTGAGTGACCAGAAAGAATAACCTAGTTAGACCTTATAGGTCTAATTTCTCTACTCATTTTAATAATAAAATAGAAAAAGTACGACACAGGTCTTACCGGCTATCGCCCTTGCTAACTTAACCCAACCTATCGCTTCGTCTCAAATTGATGATATATAAATGTGTCCTCCGGCCAGATTTACTGTATGGTGCCTTGATGTGAACTCACTTGAATGACAATACAGCTAAAAGTCTCCAGCAATTCCAGAATGGGATCATGCGAAAAGTGGTCCAACATACCTCTCTCGAGAGGTAAAGGAACGCCAGCACCCGTTGCTTGTTATGCCATCGGTGGGTGAGTTCATCCACCGGAGACACATCAAGTTATGACTAACACTATGACCCCACCCCCCTTCCCACATCGATGTCAACAGACTGTGGGGGAAAAATTAGGTTAAGATTTAGTTTTTATTTTATTTTTATTGTTAGTTTTAAGTTAGTTTTGAGTCTATGATAAATAAAGTGAGCCCCATCACTTTTAATAAATTCAGTCCATTAATCTATAATGCACATCGTTATACTTTTGTACAATCCAAATCACTTTCAAAAGAAAACAGAATTTGTATAAAATGCAGCTAAGCTATAGGAAATACAATGAAGCAATTTTAAATAGATTCGTTTGTGGATGAATATTTTGTAACATATATTAATTGCGTTACAAGGCGATATGGGGGGGGACCTAGTTAGACTGACTTTAATTTTGCCCAGAGACTAATCTGTATAGCTGTAGTACGATTTAAAGAGTCGTAAAAACCATCTAATACAATTAAGAAGTATGAGCAATCGATCTAAAACGAAGATTCGTAAAAGAACCCAATAACTATCAGCCAAAGATAAAATATAGTCCCGATCCTACAGGACTCCTTTGCCTGAATTCTCCAAGCTTGTCCATGTTGGTCTTTCCATATGTACTGTGTATCTAACAGTGTATTCTTTTGACTGTTTATAACTGTGTTTTGCCTTATGTGCAATACGTTTTATAACCAACAGTTGGAATTTTAATTGATTATAACAATAAAAGTCATTAAAACTGTCAATATAATCGTTTTCGCTGCCGTAACAAACTCAAACCTTAATTGTAAGGTGCCTCACACTTGCCTTGATACCTTTATTTATAAATTTTCTCAAATAGGAGTTAATAAATGCTAGAGTAGAATATAAATATAAGCTACTCCTTATCATAAGTAGTACAAAACTCAGACATTTAAGCAGGCATGATAACCACCATATGTTCATATGGTGATGATAACCATGGTAACCACTGTAGCGAGCGCCAACCATATATGTAAATCACCCTATACTCTGGTGCAAATAATGTATTATAATATAATGTAAATCTTTGTAAGCTTCTTGTAATAAACCAGGGTCCATGCGGCAGTTGTAGCAAGGCAGGTAAACAGAGGGGTACCGTCATAAACGGTACCTGACTAGACCAGGGCAGACATAGGGGCACCTATAGGTGGTCAAATAACCTAAGTGGGTGAATCCCTAGCAGCCATAAAACACACCATTTTAGGCCAACAGTCGTAAACCTAAGGGGGATTGGCCAACTGGGTATCGTAAAACATAACCCTTTCAGCCAACCTTTTACTAGGAAAGGGAAATAGTATTTAAGACCAGGAGATTAGGCACTGAGGCCTACTCTCTTTGCCACACCTCTGTGCAGTCATCCTGTCTCGCAGCCCCCTTGCAGACGGTCCGACGCCTCGCTACTGATACACTGCCGCGCGCCGTTCGAACTCTGATCAAGTCTAATTCCTTATGAACCCTCTGTACCTCTTCGCTTGAACACAGTGTATTGTCGGGACAAATACCTATCATACATGGAGTCAGATATGTTATTAACTCGAACAATCCGCACTTGTCGCCAGGGTTAGGTGAACAGGCACCTCTTAGTGACACCCTCCGACAACCACCATATGTCCATATGTCCTTTTAAAAGTGAACCCACGAAAGATTGTGACTCTAGAACTTCATCGAAGAACTTTGTTTCTATCTTGAGTTCTCCTGGAAACAAAATCTGGACACATATGAGCAAGTACCTATACATACATCAGACATCATCCTAAATTGGTTCGGATAAGTTTGACATTGATTTTGTGCTCTTAAAAGAAGAGTTTGAACTCATTATCTTAGAACTGTTTTGTTTTCATAATTACTTATTTATTGTGCTGAAATTACAATCTGCCTTATTAAGAAATAAAGAATTGAGATAAATGTTCTCATTTATACTATATTTACAATTCATCATTCACTCGCTCATTGATACAATATTTACAAACAGCCCAGAGACCTACGCAAGTCCACATGGTTGTCACCTTCCTCGCGTGCAGGGGGGGAGGCGGAGTCTTGGGAAGTACCCCATGGTCCTACGTCAGCTGCGTCACTGGATAAGAGCCAGCGGAGGCTGGCCAAGAGCGCTCAGGACACGATTGAGGAAACTGGCCATTGCCAGGACTCCCACTGTTACGCATTTATAGCAGGTCATGAGGCTACTGCCGTTTCAGTCTCCGAGGAGGATTACAGGGATGAGTGGTGCAGCGCAATGACTGTGCTACGGGATTAGCGTGTTTGGATAGATTACTATGGAATTTCATGAACTTGGAAGGGGTGAGTTCAAGAATGTAGGGTATATTAAGATCGTTGTGAAGGGTTTTTGGCAGACGTAATAAGGGGCATTTACTATTTTTCTCAGAACTTTTGATTGAAAGGATTGGATAAGCTTGATGTTCGACTTTTTTCCTGTCCCCCATAGCTCTATTTCGTATATCCAGATTGGCTTAAGTATAACTTTGTGAATAAGTAGTTTATTTTCAATTGAGAGATGGGATGTCCTTCGAAGTAGTCTGTACAGTTGTCCAAAGCGTTTGTTTAGTTCTTGTCTTTTTAGCCTCGTATGTGGGTTCCAGGTCAGCCGTTTGTCGAGATGGAAGCCTAAGTACCGTACAATCTCGGATAATGGGAGAGGAATGGAATTAAATTAAACAAGTGGACAAGACTTGCGTCAGAGGGTGTAGGTAATGTGGGAACATTTTGCTTCATTAACTTTGATCCGCGATTGGTTGCACCAATGCTCGATCTGATCTAGCTGTTTTTGAAGGTTATGGGATGCTATGTCGGGGTCTGAGTGGGATGACAAGACTGCAGTGTCGTCTGCAAATGTGGCCAAGAAGGTATTGGGGGTAGAGGAGACATTGGTGGTGTATAGGTTATAGAGGATAGGACCTAGGACACTGCCCTGTGGAACTCCTGCTTTTATGGGATAGTGGTTAGAATATTCTAAGTCACAGCGGACTTGGAAGAGGCGGTTTGAAAGGTAGGACTGTAGGATTAGGAAAAATCCTAGAACTATGAACCTCTTAGAAACTATCAAGGGTGCTGTCATACTTTTGTCGAAGAGAATATTTGTTGATATTGGCGGAAGATAGGGTTATTATGCTGGAATAGTGTTATAATTGCCTGGTTTGAGTAGTCATGGATCTCAGTTGCTGAAAGCCCCCATGGCTGCCATAACTAGCATATAACAAATAAATATTATATTCTTTATATTATATTCGTAAGTCGAATCATTAATAAACAACAGTTAAATGATCTTAAATGTGACTTAGCTGAAGATTATCAATTATTGTTGTATTTAGATGAATAGCTTATTGAATTTATAATAATAATAAAATAGATAAATAAAATTGACCAGGTTAGGAAAGAAGGTTTCCTATAGTGGCCACATCTTTGCCATACCTTCGAGCTAACACTAGAGCAGATCTGATGCTACTTTATTTATTTGGGAAATAAATTATTGTTTTTTCCTAGTCCAAAACTGTACATTGGAAAACTAAATTCATTTTTTATTTCAAAACCACTTTATTCAAAAAATGAACCAATTTACAGATTTATGGCTCGTTTTCCTGAATAGCATAACGTGCATTTGAAGGATAGTATAATTACCAAAATTTTTCGTTTTACAGTTAAAATTACAAAAACAATTGTCTGGACTGGGCGATGATGCTCACCTTCGGGTTACAATAAGGGAAAAACTAAAAACTAAACTTACAAACTATAACGATCCTGCCTCGACTGCTTCTGCCATCAATGGTGGAACGGGGCGGGGGTTATCGTGCTAAATACTGGGTTTGTCATGTGAATTTAGTTTTCAGTTTTTTTTTTAAACTAAATTCTTTTTTTTTTTTTCCAAAGCTAGTTATAATTTTAGGATTAGGGAGAAATATAAAATATTTAGGGTGATCGGATCCTTGTACTAGGAGGACCTGCTTGAAGGTGTGTGAGAGGAGTAAGGGATGTGGGAATCCTCGGTGGAGGTTGATTGTTACGGTACAGTGGTGAGAGTCCACTGGGAGCTGGGCCTAGAGTTTTCTCTAGGCATGTAGTGCAGTCGTAGTTAGTCTGATTTCAGTGATGGGTGCCCCTTAGAGGCTTGTTGTTGGTGGGCCAAGCGCCGTGATGTCAACCATTACTTCTGCTTTACTCGATCTTGTGAGTTGCCATCGTGCCAATAGTGGTGGTGGTGTCATGTCTCGGAAGAGAGGGTTTAGACTGTGCTTCATCGAGTCGAAGAACTTGATGTGACGTCGTCTGATGGCTTCGGTGATGGTGGGGAGCTCGAACTTTTCGTGCATGTCGGAAGCCTTCATTTAAGGAATAGGGGTATGCCACAGTGCCGTTCGCATGATGTTCTGGAAGCTCTGGAGGTGAGTTATGGTGCTGGCATGTAGGAATCTTAAGAGTGGTGTCCCAAACAGTAGAGCTGGCCTCAGGACGCTCTTATATATGAGGAGTTTCAGTCGAAGGGATATGGCCTGGCTGGTGATGAGATGCTGGAGAGAGTAGTAAGTTCGGCGGACTCGTTTTAATTTCTTTTGTAAGTGTGTGCCGAACGTCATGTGCCTGCCTAGGTTGATTCCCAGGTAGCAGATGCTATTGGCTAATTTACATTGAGTCCCGTCTACGGTAATGCTAGGTGGACGCTTCTTTTTCCCATGCTGGAAAGAGAAGATGATCCCCTGAGTCTTGGCTGGGTTCACTTGAATGTGGACAGCTCGCAGCCTGTCGGCGATTAATTGGCTAGCGCCCTCTGCAGCCTTTAGAGCTTTCGTTGGGTTGAGGCTGGTGCTGTAGACCCCTATGTCGTCCACATATGCCGCTACCTCACAATTGGAGTATGAAGCTCCTACTATATGCGCGGTGTATATGTTGAAGGGTAGGGGTCCCAGAACCGACCCTTGGGGAACTCCGACCACGAAATCTCTTGTGGAGGTTAAGACGGCTCCTATTCGCACAGAAAATGTTCTGCCTGCTAGGTAGGAGGACATGATGCTCTGGAGTTGTGTGGGAAATTCTTGCTCGTTCAGGCGTCGCAGGAGAGTACGATGATCTACGGAGTCAAATGCCTTCGTGCAGTCAAGGGAGATCAGCGCAGTGACTCTGTTGTGGCGCATGTTCGTTGCAACGTGCCGCTGCAGTTTTACAAGGTTGCAGTCTGCGCTGAGTCCTTTGGTGAAGCCGATCTGTTGAGGTGGAATGATGTCTTGAGCGTCACAGTGTCTGGGTAGATGATCGTAGAGAATCCTCTCGTAGATTTTTGACAACTGAGTCAGCAGACTGATGGGCCTGTAGTGAGCTGGCTCATACCCATTCTTGGCCGGTTTCAACAATGGGAAAACTAAATTCTTTTTTTTTTTCAAATTCACAATGGTATGTTTTTTTTATTTGGCTGATAACTATTAATAATAGCGGGATTTTCAACAAAAATTGACTATATAAAGGGTTGTAAATAATTTTTTTTTCAGGACTCTTTTCATGCGCTAATCATCAAAGCGTGAGTCACAACTTTACCACACAAAAAAAAAAAAATTTGTTCTTTTTGGGTCGGAATAAAGGGAATGTTTTCAATTACAGGCTTGCCCCGATAAAGGGCAGTTAGATAGAGAAAGAAAGATGGCTGGTAGTCAAACGTGTCGGCGATAAATTGGGCAATTACAGTCGGTGATGCAATTCGAGGGATGGCGTATTTTTTTCATCATCAGCGTATCAATTTTTTTTATTTATTTTTTTTAACAGCAGGAATCTAATGATCGGATCAAGAAAGTTCACGTTTGAATTTACGCTCGCAGATATATATTTCTAGCTCAATAGTTCATTCGAACGGCTTAGTTTATTAATTTAATGTTGGGATTTCCTCTGTGTAAGTACAGTAAGTAAGTCCAAAGGTACAGGTATCAGTCGGTATGCAACCCTCCAATGAAAAGTAGCAAAAATGGTCGGATAAATATATATATATATATATAATTTTTCTTTCATAGGCCTTTTAAATTTACAGGTAATTATATCCTCAGGCGAATCTATCCACAAATTATTTTTGTATTCCCTGTAGCGTCGCTACATTATATACAGGTTTTGTTATTTTATAAAATTATATAATGAATAAACAAGTATAATAGTACACATTATACATGACTGGACTAAACTGACTAATAAAGGTGATGGGGCTCACCTTTTTGATCAAACTTAAAACTAACTTACATACTAATTCTTAACCTAATTTTTCCCCAACAGTCTGTTGCCATCGATGCGGGAAGGGTGGTGGGGTCATAGTGTTAAACACTGGGTTGGTTAGGTGCTGCAACGAGTCAAAAAACTTGATTTGCCTCCGGAGTATGAACTCACCTACCGACGGCACAGTTTTCACCTCGTACCTCTTAAGTTGTGAGGCTTTAGTCACCATAATACGTATATTAAAATCTACTCCTTTTCTGGCACTCGAAAAATTCATTTTTAATATATGTGAAATATGTATTCAATGTCTCGTCAATCATGGAAAGAAATCAGAATTAAAACTTTTCATTATATAACAAGTCCCGTTATTGTATCTGGGCTAATATATGCTTTTGAAGTTTTGAGAGATTTTTCAAAATGTAAATAAAAACTCCGCATATTCCATCCCAAAGTATTGAATTAATAACCGCAGTACAGCCAGAAATTATTAAGTCGATTTAATGACAAACTAACAATGCAAGAAATATATTTTTGACTTTATTAATTGATTTTCAACTGAGAAATGGAATAATAGTAAGTGTGAACGGCGAAAAAAAATAGAAACGATATAACAGTACGAAGGTGAAGACAATCCAGTGAGACATCCCTATAATCATACTAAGGATTGTCCGGTCATGTTAACAGGTGTTTGTTCCAGCTAATATAAAGTTTGGACTCTTTCTTATCAGTAATTTTAAATTCTGATTTCTCTCCATGATTGATGAGACATACACACTACACAATACAGAATTCATATCTATTAAAAAGGAATGTTTTGAGTGCCAGAAAAGGAGTAGATTTTAATATATATATTATGGTGACTAAAGCCTCACAACTTAAGATATTCGAGGTAAAAACTTGGCTGCGTGAAGGCTTTTTAGGAGTTTCGACACTTTGGCAAAATCCATATTTAATTATATTGTCATGTTTCTAGAAAACCTATAAAGTTCATATGGATTTTTTCCGAGCGGGGTGGGTAGTTGGGATTATCCCAGCATCACAGGGAATAGCCAGATGCATAAAGGAACAGAGAATTTACTAACTAGAAATCTACTAACCTCGGTGATAATCATGGATACTTAAATCTATAGTGAACTAATTTAAACTGGTCAAGTAGCCTTTGTTCAAAATATTTAAAAATGAATAAAGAAGAGAAAAGAATTGCAAAGATATGATTTCAAATATCTTTATTATTGTGCTATAATTACAATCTGCCTTATTAGGCAATAAGTAATTGAGGTAAATGTTCTCTTTCATACCATATTTACAATTCATCATTCACTCGCTCGTTCATACAATATTTACAAACAGCCCAGAGGCCTCCCAAATCCAAATGCTTGTCACCTCCCTCGCAAGCGAAAGAGGAAGCGGAGTTTTGGGAAGTCTCCCATGCTCGTCCGTAAGCCGCTCCACCGGATACGAGCCAGTGGAGGCTGATGAAGAGCGCGAGAGCCACAGACGCTCAGGACATGATTGGAGAAACTGGCCATTGCCAGGGCTCCCACTGTCACGCATTCATAGCAGGTCACGAGGCCACTGCCGTTTCAGTCTCCAAGGAGGTTATATGACTGTGCTACGGGATTACGGTGGTTGGATAGGTTACTATGGAATTTCATATACTTGGAAGGGATGAGTTCAAGAATGTAGGGTATGTTAAGATCGTTATGAAGAGTTTTGTTGCTGACATAATAAGGGGCATTTACTATTGTTCTGAGGACATTTGATTGAAAGGATTGGATACGCTTGATGTTCGACTTTTTATCTGTCCCCCATAGCTCTATTCCGTATGTCCAGATTGGATTAGGTATAACTTCGTAGATTAGTAATTTATTATCTATTGAGAGATGGGATGTCCTTTGAAGTAGTCTGTACAGTTGTCCAAAGCGTCTGTTTAGTTCTTGTATTTTTAGCCTCGTATGTGGGTTCCAGATCAGACCATACTGTCTCGGATACAGGGAGAGAAGATATGAAAAAAAAGTATTTGAAAATAAGCAATCAATCCGCAATACAAATATATCGTTAACTATTGACTGGAAACAATATTATTAATAAAATTAAACTTCTTTGACAACCAACTTCCCTTTTAGTTATCTAAACTGTCAGAATTCTCATTATCAAGACGTCTTGAACCCCCCCCCCCCAGATGCCTTAAAAGATGCAAGATACTGAATAAAATGCCGTGTCAATCACAGCCTTATGAAATGTATCTTGCCCATCTTGACCCTCACAATGTCTTGTTTCCCGTTTAAAACTGTTTTCTGTTTTTCTGAAAACAATTTATTATTTATCTGATATATTGTTTTTTCTTTCCTCTCATACGTTAGTAAGTTATGATATCGATGTGATGGAATTGAAAGTGAGAACTCGGGCATGTGATTAGACCATCCTATTCGAAGAAATCACCGTTGGTATCAACTTTGAAAACCACTAATAATCAGTAATTTAAAAAAAAAAACTGAATAAATTATTTCAAGACTACTAGTCTCAATGGCATCAGTGCTTTATATTATTTCTACTTCAGACATACCAACATAAAAATGAAGTGGACTCAAGCAGGTGACACAGCTTTGTTAGTATAGACGAAACACATGGATGACACTTTAAAACGGCTCTATGCTAAACTAGAAGTATGAGACATGGAAAATGTTTTTACGACATTGCAAATTTTTGGACACCATAATAAATATGTTCAAACAATAAAAAATCGTTAACTAAATACTTTCCCCGAATCTTTCATTTACTTATTTTATTTGCTCTCGCGCTCTTGGTCAGCCTCCACTGACTCTTATCCGGTGACACGGCTGACGTAGGAACGTGGGGGACTTCCCAAGACTCCGCTTCCTTTTTCGCACGCTAGGTGACAACCATGTGGACTTGGGGGGCCTCTGGGCTGTTTGTATATATAAATGAGCGAGTGAATGAAAATTGTAAATTGGTATGAACGAGATCATATAGAACAATTACTTATAGCCCAATCAGATTGTAATTTTATCATAATAATGTTGTTATAAATAAAAAAAAACAAAAAACTTATTTCATTCATTAAAAACTATCAGGGGTTCCTATTCCCAAAAAGAGGCTCTGTTTCTTTTAACGACCCGCCTTTGACACACTCGCGCCATTAACGCACTAACTTCCGTTTGTTCAGAAACTTTTTTATATTATGAAATATATACAGACATACCACCTCCTGCCACTCTTTGAGAGAATGTGAAGTATTCGTCAGGTTATAACACACTGGCTGTGACTGAATCCCATCAGGCGAACTTAATCCCATCAAATTGGGCTTAATTCTAGACTTCGTTAGTAGGATGAACACTCCAGGATGAACAATGGCATGGAACGGGTACAACACAGGTACAGAAAGGGCCGTAAGCCTAGTTGTTGGACCAGTTATTCTATTGTATTATCTCCCTCTTCATTACACCAATAAATTATTCGCTTCATAACTTGTGCTCCACCTAACATAAAACAATAATCATAAAACGCTCTCATCCGTATTTATTGCAGCATTAAAACTTTACACGCAAACTTCCATACCAAATGAAACTCAACTCATCACACGATATTTTACCCCTGAGCCGTCAGATAGCCGTCTCTATAGTTGCAATTAATATCTTCTAGGGTCTTGTCGTAGCTAAACTGTAAAAATTAATTGCTGTGGTAATTGTAATACACTTGTAATGTCCGGGTACTAGACCCTCTAGCTCTAGCATCAAGTGCATCAAATCTTTCCAATCTTAG
This sequence comes from Acanthosoma haemorrhoidale, assembly GCA_930367205.1. Classification (NCBI taxonomy): domain Eukaryota; kingdom Metazoa; phylum Arthropoda; class Insecta; order Hemiptera; family Acanthosomatidae; genus Acanthosoma; species Acanthosoma haemorrhoidale. The sequence goes on along the minus strand of OV884015.1, from coordinate 106,988,928 downwards.
GTTATACGAACAACACTTGATGCACCTTTTTATGTCACAAGCAGGACGTTTCATTGCGACTTTGAAATTCCCACTCTTCCCAGATCCTTTCCTCTTTCTCTGTAGCCTAGAAGGTGACAGTTATGCACGGGTATTCGTGGGATCCCTGCGTTCTGTGTGGTGCAATTTTCTGAACAAACGGAAGTCATGTAAAAGGGGGACAGAAAGTAATAAACATAAATTTTTCACAAGTTTTTTTTTTTTAATCAATGATGTTCTCACCCTCGTTATCAACAACCTTTTGCCATCTAGTGTGCAAATTTTCAATGCCATACCGATAAAAATCAATTGGTTACTGAGCAAAATATCTAGAGATGGCATTTGGACATCATCCAAATTTGCAATTTTTTTAGGGATCAGAATAAATTGAAATTCAAGGGCGCAATATCGGGCAAGTATGGTGGGTGAGGCTGCAGATGAAAAATGGGTCCTCTATGATAATCCAAAACGCAAAAGGCAGAGTCTTTCTGTGAATGAATCGTAATCGTAAGCCAGGTTTACACTCCAAAAAGGCGTTTTTTGGGAGTATTCTCGGGGTTGTTCATGTTGAAGTGCTGAAACCTGGACAAACTGTGAATGAAGACCTTTTCTGTGAACAATTGGATCTAGTAAAGCAATCTTTAATTTTAAGAGCGCTCAGCGATTGTCAACAGAAGGCGTTATTCGCAACACGATAATGCAAGACCGCACTGCGCAAGACGAATCCTGGAAAAAATTAATGAAATGGGGTAGGAGGTATTGCCTCACCCACCATACTCTCCCAATATTGTGCAATCGGATTTCCATTTATTCCGATCGGTACAACATTTTCTAAGTGGCAAAAAGTTTCAAAATTTGGAGGATGTCCAAAGTTCCATGTCCAGATATTTTACTCAAAGACCAATTGACTTTTATCGATCTGGCATTGAAAATTTGCACACTAGATGGCAAAAGGTTGTTGATAACGTGGGTGATTACTTCATTGATTAAAAAGAAAAACTTTATTTGTTTGAATTTAATGTAAAAAAAGGACATTACTTTCCGGTCCCCCTAATAGTTAGTATGTTGATGGCGCGAGTGTGTCAAAGCCTGGTCGTTAAAAGGAATAGGGGCTCATTTTGGGAATAGGGAGCCTTGATGGGTTTTAATCATTTATCTTTTTATATTATCTATCTATATAATGTCTATTATATGTTAATGAAAGGTTCTGGGAAAGCGTTTAGTAAAAGTTATTTTCGGGTGTAACAACTAGGCTTACGGCCCTTTCTGTACCTGTGTTGTACCCGTTTCATACCATTGTTCATCCTGGAGTGTTCATCCTACTAACGAAGTCTAAAATTAAGCCCAATTTGATGGGATTAAGTTCGCCTGATGGGATTCAGTCACAGCCAAAGTTATATACGAATACTTCACATTCTCCCAAAGAGTGGCAGGAAGTGGTATGTCTGTATATATTTCATAATATAAAAAAGTTTCTGAACAAACGGAAGTTAGTGCGTTAATGGCGCGAGTATGTCAAAGGCTGGTTGTTAAAAAGAACAGGGGTTCATTTTGGAAATAGGGATCCCTGATAGTTTTTAATAAATGAAATAAGTTTTTTTTATTTATAACAACATTATTATGATAAAATTACAATCTGATTGGGCTATAAGTAATTGTTCTATATGATCTCGTTCATACCAATTTACGATTTTTATTCACTCGCTCATTCATATATACAAACAGCCCAGATGCCCCCCAAGTCCACATGGTTGTCACCTAGCGTGCGAAATAGGAAGCGGAGTCTTAGGAAGTCCCCCACGCTCCTACGTCATCCGCGTCACTGGATAAGAGCCAGCGGCGGCTGACCAAGAGCGCGAGAGCAAATGAAATAAGTAAATGAAAGAATTTGGGAAAGTGTTTAGTTAAAGACTTTTTATTGTTTGAACATATTTATTATGGTGTCCAAAAATTTACAATGTCGTAAATTATTTTCCATGTCTCATACGTATAGTTTAGCATACAGTGGTTGTGTGGGTTTTGTCTGGTGGGTGTGTCTGTATTGTATGAATAAAATCTTCTATTTGATATTTATCTTCTACTGTAGTTAGTGCTTTTTTTTAAATTCTGGTAAAATGATCTATAACTGATTGATGTAACCCTACAATGGCCATCGCCACCGAAAAACATCTGCTGTCTCGGGATGATGACAATGATATGAAAGGCGACAAGAGACAAAAAGGTGTTGACGACAGGCGATTACTAAGGCAAGACTGAATGAGCGAACGGGAGAGGGCTCAACAGCTCGTTAACGGAAGGGCTTTTAATTGTTAACGCCTCCTGGCTCAGCCATCGAGCTAACTTGGCGATCGCCTTTAACCTGATCCTCTTTGCCTTTGATGCGTCCTTTGAACTTGCCTTCCGGCCTTTGAACGACCTGGCGCCGAGAACTATTGCTTAGCTATATCTCTTCACCCTCAGATTGCTTGGGGGCTAATGTATCAGGTTGAGTCATTTAGAATCTAGTAGAATCTATTGTTCGTATCTACCCGCTATGAGTTACCATGACAACAAGTTTTTGTTTTCACTATATAGACGAGGCTTCGGTTGGTCAACTGTTTTATGTGATACATGTTACGTTAAACTGTTTTTTTTAACCTCTGAAATGGAGAGTCAAAAAGTTCATATTCATCGTGTAATGCTTTGGGAATTCAAACAAGGCAATAGTGCTAGAACGACAGCTGAAAAAATATGCAATGTATATGGTGAAGGACTAATAACTGATCGGGCAGTTAGAAATTGGTTTATAAAATTCCGTTCTGGAGATACGACCTTAAAATACGAACCAAGAGCGGGGCGTCCTTCCGACTTTGACGACAACCTTTTAAAGGCAATATTGGAGCAAAATTCACGTCAATCAACAAGAGGTATAGCAGAAAGGTAGAATACATCACAATCAACTGTTAACCACCACCTGGAGAAATTAGGGAAAGTCAGCAATTTAGGAGTGTGGGTACCTCACAATCTCAGTGAACGGAATAAAGAAGATCGCATGCCAATCGCCACAAGCCTGCTCTCACGGGTAAAAATTGAGCCTTTTTTAAACAGAATTGTAACAGGCGATGAAAAATGGGTTACCTATGACAATAAAGTCCGCAAATGACAATGGCTTGATATAACTATTAAATATTATTATTAATAATTATAATTATAAATATTATAGATCAAATATAATTATGTTTCATTAATATAACTATAACCAATAAATTTATTCCAGCATTAACCCCCTGACATACAAATGAAATGCGCGCCGACGCGATATATATCCCAAAGATAGTGCGTATATGACCAAAGAACGTTTACAAGGCATAATTGTCGAAAATAGGGGTGTTTCTATTATTTTTCGCTTTGATAAATATCTCTTTTAGATTTTCTTTTATCTGCGACATTATATTGCAAAATATGCTCTAACTTCATCATTTGTTAGTGGGTACCAGTCCTTGTTCATTTTTGTATTCTGTTCCATTTTCATTTGTGCTGCATATCAATTCGTTTCTCTGACTATCATTTCAAAAAATTCATCACATAATACTTTTTTGAAAACACGCAAAGGTGCTGCATTTGCACGCAATCTTGGTGAAACAGAGCAGTTCATGCCTGCAGTTTCAGTAAATTGTTGTATACTCACAATATTTTCTTTTTTTTCCTATTCCATGCATCCTCTGGTACACCAGATTCGTCACTGCTTGAAATAGGTCTTGCACGTTTACGCAAATTTTGTCGAATAGAATAGCTTCACTTAAATACTCAACAGTACAAACACTTTGATGACCATTTTCAATCTATCAACACTTGAGTAATCTAATACACTTCCATCGTCACTTTCATATAATACATCCAACTGAGACATGTTGGGAGCACTATTTCTAATTTTTACTAATTTCAAATGTGTACTATGGCGTTCGTATCGCGAGGTCAGTACTGTACTGATTACCACTTTCATCGTGCGCCGTTTGCTGGTTTAGCCGATGCGATTTAGTTTTTCGAAACTGTTGAGAAGGGGAAAACATCTTAAACAAAACAGGATCAAGGCACGACTCAATAGTATACTGCGCGGTGTTCGCTGAAGAAAGTTCTTGCCATATGGGAGACGTCAAAGTCTGCAATCACACATGAAATGAATGACGTCTCCCAGACGTCATTCTATGTCAAGGAGTTAATGATTCGTTCCATCTTTAAGGTCACGTAATTCATTCTAAGACCAAAGTTGAGTTGAATTGATGGTGGGACAAGAAATACTGCAAGGAGATAATTTAGGATTCAGAAGTATCTGACACTTAGATGGAACTGTTGGACGAGGAGAACAGGATAAAAATTAAAAAAACAGTTTCTAAATGGAAGCGAAACCAGATCCATACTTTTCGTACCGTTGGAAAGAGAGATGATGTCGTATTTTAAGAACAACGGCCATGTTTAGCGACCTCATCGCCGATGTGCGATTCAGAGCGGTTTGCGTTTGTGGCACTTACATATATTATACATATATATATATACAGAAACATATTCACTTCCACAAGGAGGTGAAACAGGGCGATTGTTTCACCACTCCTCTGTTTATTGCCATTTTTAAGAAATATGGAAGATCAGTAATAGAAGATTCTGCAGAAACGCAGTGAAATTGTTAAATGTGACATCAACTCTTGTTCAGAAAGATTCTGCACGAATGAGAGGGCAGAGGAACTGAACAGAAAAATAATGAGTGACATTGCTTAAAAGAGTGATGGATGCCATGTTTATAGGAAGGCATAATGAAACCCACACATGGTACCTGCAGTATGATGACCCGGAAATAGAACAGGCGGTAATGACGCAGGTAAAAATATCATAGTTTAAAACTGTTTTACTTCCCGTTATTTTATGGGATCGCCACAGTTGAGTTGAGATAATTGAGAACAGAACTCGGTTAAGAATAAAAAGGAATAATTGCACGAGGAACAAGAGATTCAGTGCCTGAGACAAGTCAAAGAGACACTAGACAAGGGCAAAGTAAAATCATTTGGTCAAATATGTCGTGAAAAGTCAGGTGGACATTTGAAGCCAAGATCAACCTCAAGAAGATTTCGTGGACCAGAAAGCCATAGTACGGCTTGGATCAGAAAGCCATAGTACGGCTTGGACCAGAAAGCCATAGTACGGCTTGGATCAGAAAGCCATAGTACGGCTTGGATCAGAAAGCCATAGTACGGCATGGATCAGAAAGCCATAGTACGGCTTGGATCAGAAAGCCATAGTACTGCTTGGATCAGAAAGAAGAACCACCGTTCGTAAAATTAGAGATCTCTTTCAACGGAAGAGAGTTCCGTCAGTGGTACTTTAGAAACAGAAGAGCAAAGTACTTCCTGCTAAAGGTCAAAGGTAACAAAATAAAAAATATAAGATTTTTGTATATCCTCTACAAGTCTCCCATTGTGGACAATATTTAATTGTTGCTGGAAATTTCCATCTAGAACGATTGCTGCTAAATGTTAGAGAAGGATGCAGTGAGAAACATAAGATTTTTATTTGCTTTGGATTAATTACGTCTTGGATATTTATTGTTTTGTTTGTTGAGCTGTAATGAAGAAAGAAGAAAATGGTACTTTAGCACAATTTTGGACTTGTGGTAGTCATCCAGAATCATCGCCATTAATATTTTGATTTATTTCAGTTAAAAAATACATCCCATCTCTCATTAGAAAACAAATTACTAATTTACAAAGTCAGCAACAAAACCCTTCATAACGATCTTGATATACCTTACATTCTCGAACTTATCACTTCCAAGTTCATGAAATTCCAGAGTAACCTATCCAACCATCCTAATCCCATAGCACAGTCATTGCACTGCACCACTCATCCCTATAATCCTCCTCGGAGACTAAAACGGCAGTTGCCTCGTGACCTGCTATAAATGCGTAACAGTGGAAGTCCTTGCTATGGTCAACTTCTCCGATCATTTCCTGAGCGTATGTGGCTCTCGTTCTCTTCGTCAGCCTCCACTAGCTAGTATCCGGTGACGCGGCTGACGGAGTAGTGCGGTGGACTTCCCAAGAATCCACTCCCTCTTTCGCATGCGAGGGAGGTGACAACGATGTGGATTTGGGAGGTCTCTGGGCTGTTTCTAAATACTGTATGAATGAACGAGTGAATGAAAATTGTAAATATAAATATGAAACGAAAACATTTATCTCAATTACTTATTGCCCAACAAGGCAGATTGTAATTTGTATCATAATAAAGTTCTTGTTGTTGTTGATGGAATTTAGTTAATATTTTATTAGTCCTACTAATTATTTAATCAGTTTTTGTTGCCTTGTTTTTTTTTTGTCCGTTTTACAATTTTGTTTGATTGTGTATGTTAGTTATTATTAATTTTTTGTTTTCTTAAATATGTATTACTTAATAGCAAAATGGTTTTAATACCATATATACACATAGTAATATCACATCTATATAATTTGAATCATGTATCATGTAGTCTACACACCGTGAGCCAAGAACTGCCATGCAATAGAAACAGTCGCGGAGAAAGTCTATGATTCAAAGACAGGAGTGTTTTCCAGAGAGCCTAGCCTGCGTGTGTGTTTGACATGCCATGTCTGTCAAGCTGTACAATGCAATACCATATCGTTCTATTTTACTTCTGCCCTGATTCTTTGACTTTATATGTACAATATATTATACTATTCTTATATTATTATTGAAGTATTACGTCTTTTTTTTTGTTATTGGTAGAGGGGAGTGTCTGAATCCATGAAAGCTACGTATCAGCAGATGTCTGGGGTTGCCCGCTTGTTTCTTGATTGGGGTGTGTATCCGTGAACATCCCACTTCCTTCATAGCCACTTTTTATACGTTGCTTTTTTCTTTTCTCTGGATCTTTGGAGAACGGATTTAACTTCCGGTCATTGACTAAGGAATGGTCAGAGACGCTCAGGACATACGGGGTTGAAGTTTCACCTACCTCAGTTTGAAGACATCTATGTATAGTTTATAAGCAGAGATGCTAATAGTTATTCAATATGATATATGTACTCTTTTCATAATTTTTAATTCACGTTAAATATTAATTCCATAAAAACTATATTGCATTGTCGAATTCTATTTTATATTAATGAAATTCCTTCCATGTGTTACCGTGTCAATGTATTGAAGTGAATTACCTTGGTCTAGAGTCAATTTAGGCAATATTAAATTACTTGAAATTTTTGAGCAAAGTATAATTTTAGATAACTTTACGCTAATGCAATACGCTCAAGATTTGATAGAGGAATCAAATAAGTTAGTTTGATGAATATTTAAATGGCACCCTTATTAAATAAGATATTTTAAATATTCAACTATAGAGTAAAGGCGTGTTGTTTCAGATAAGTTAGGTAAATATTAATATATACATCCCTTACAGTTTAGGTTCTTAGAATACAGTGTGTATTGCTATGCAAGTACCTAAGTATCAAAGAATAAATTAAAACCCCCCCATTAACCGAACTGGTCTTGGCAAGTCTCTGCTCAAGCTTAAGAAATAAAATTTTGCTTGAAGGGCCACGATTGATACGACACGAAACACAGCCATTTCTGTAAACCACGAGTAAATGTCATAAGTAAATTAAGTAGTATTTAAAAAAATATTTTTTTATGATATTGAGTGAAGACCTGATTAATGATATGTCATAAGCATTAATTTTAAAGCTATCTATATTTACGTAAAACCATCAAAACCCCACTTCCATATTGAGTCATATAATACATTTATTATAGTCATATATTTGGTACGAAAGTTTTACTTACATCTCTAATACTTTTACATCTCTTAAATATGCTAAAAATGAAAGCAACCTTATGAAAAATAATGAAGAACCAAACTTTAATAAATTTATTTTAATTATAAAGTAACCTATAAAGTAAGTCAGATATCAAATTTAAGGTTGCGACGTCACGATTGATGTTATGTATTGTATGTTTCGGGTTCAGTGGACTTTCATTAAAATAGTTTCTGGCTGCTGTAACGAAATAAACGTCAGTCTATTTATCGTAACGTTATTATTCTTGATAAAACAATGAAATAATTAGCATTGGTGGCAAGTAATAATAAGAGATATTGACAAATATAAAGAAAAATTGACGTTATATAAAAAAAGATTTTTTTTTAATTATGAAATTCAAATGAGAAGTTGAAATCCATTCATACTTATTTTTAACTACATAAAAATAATGACTAGCATATATGATTATTCTATTCATTAGTCTATTATTTATTATTATTAAAGTTATTATCTGAAGGATTTTTCCAGTAAGTAGATGGTTAGTCCGGTTGTATTTCTGTAACCCTCGATTCCATTTCACACACTGCCCTAAAACTTCCTGCCCTTGTACCACCTGAAGTAATAGTTGGTTACCTATGTAAAATGGGGAAATGAAACGGCCATTATGCTGAATATAAATGAAACGGCTCCGTAGGCCCCGGCCGGGACAAAAAGAGTCACAGGAGCTGGAGAGGAGTCAGTTATTGAGCAGAGTTGCTGGAACAAAAGGTCCGCTTTGTCTGGAAACAGCAGTTCTCCTATCTCTATTCCCAACACACCCTCTTCTTCCTCTATTTCACACTATTTTAACCAGGCTCTATTTTAGTGCTCATTATGACTTGTAGCTGTTACTAATATTTTTTCTGTAACTGTAGCATTTCGTCCCTATTCCCTGAGGAATTTCCCTTGATTAGAGGAAGATCGGACTGAATAACCAATAGTCGTGATGAAGGCCTTAGGTAGAACTATCAACTACTATTAAAAATCAACATGCATCACCTGTAATAAGACAGCACAGATACACGAAATCAAATATTAGGCAACACTGGACCGGTTAAATCTTAAACATCATATTCTTATTTTCAATATAAATAAAGTTTTATAAGAATTTAAATCTGTAAAAATGGGTTTAATTAGTAAATATTGTTCTATTCTACATTATTAATTAAACCGAGTTAAATGAATTTATTATTATAGTCTTAATGCGGACTATTCCTCCTCTATGATATAGTTAATTTTAATCCTTCGATGAATATTTAAAAATAATTAAAATGAAGTAGCTAATTATCCCTTAATGATTTTTTCCCCTTAGCTCTCAAATTTTTAAGATTATAGATAAGGAAAAAATAAAGGAGTTTATTTGGGGGTGAGCGGATCCTTTTACTAGGAGTACCTGTACCTGTGTCCCTTAATGAGGAGCTAATTACCTATTTATAATGCCTTATATATTGCCCATAAGAATCAGCATAACGAATTTAAAAAAAAATAACTAACGTTGTATTCCTAGAGTAAGAATAAATGCTACACATGAGATTTCTGGTGAATAAAATGACTGACCCCTTGAAGTGCAAGTAGAATTGATAAGCTGACAGAGGTTAGTAAATAACCAGAGGCTTGAATAATAACAGAAACAAAGAAAACAACAGAAGAACAGGCCAATAGAAGGAACCATTTAAACAAAAGCCGAAATATAATTAGCGAAATATAATTACTGCTTTCCTTTTCAAACAGTTTCGTTGAGATAAAAAAATAATTTAAAACACTTCAAAAAAAAAACATTAAAAAGAAGATGGAACGTAATACTAATATTGGTTTCCCCTTTCTTAAACCAATATTGGTTTTGCCATTGAAACAAAAGCGTGAAACACATTCTTGTCTGAGCAGGGCTAAGTAATTAGTTTTAAATAAGAAAAAAAAAAAAAAATCTTTTGACTAAATATATTAAACGGAAGAGAAACGGTGAAGTATTTTATTTAACGTAACGGGATAGGCCAGAAGAGAACACTCGAAAGATCAAAGGAACATTCAAACGTAAATTCTTTAACAGCCAACGTCCTCAGACTTAAACAAATGCTTTTAACCTTTACACATATTACAGGCGTGGAAGCGGCTGTGCTAGTAGGCATGCTCAAACACCCGCTGCTGAAATTGTTAATTAATTAGGCTATTTATAGGGGGTAATTAATGTTATGGACAGCATATTAAGTGCCACAGATGGCAGGTGCAATTAATTGACAATTTAGCCTTGTTTCAGGATAAAGTGACTCTTGAAACATTTGACATGATTATTCCATGGAGACAAATGGAAAGAGACAAACTCTGTTTTTATTATCATGTACATATTAAATAAAGTAAAGAAGTAAAGTAATGAAAAATGAAGAAATGAAAAATAAAGTATTGGGGCTGGCAAGAAAGTAATTTCGGTTGTTTAGTGTCAAATAAAACTCAATTTTTTTCTATACAACAAATGAACTCTTATCAGTCAAATATCTTCTATTCTCTTCGATGAATTTTGGCCTTCATGATCCCGCACTCGTCGAACTTCTGGTCCTTATCAGCAAAAAACGCAACCAAGTGCGATTTGAGGTCATCGTTATTACTGAAATTTTTACCATTTAAGAAGTTTTGTTAACTTCGAAAGAAATGGTAATCCGATGGCTAAAGATGTGTGAGGCTTCGCATTGTCGTGGCGAACCCAAATATCGAGCTTCTCAACAAGTCCAAGACGTCTTATATGATTTTAAATTATTGTGTGTGATAGATTAAACTGTTTTGCAATCTCTCGCACAGTTATATAACGATTCGATTTAATTATGGCTTTCATTTTGTCATCATGTCTCAAAATCTCCAGAACGAAATTTTTTTAAACCAATTCTGACACGTGCGTTCTGTTAAACAATCAACACCATAAACTTCACATATCTCTTTGTGAGCCTCAGCAGCTTTCTTGCTTTTATGAAAATAAAAAAGTAAAATGTGTCGAAAATGCTTATTTTTGCACTCCATGTTAAAACTGACCGTAAACTGACAGTAGTAGACAAAATCACACGGAATTTCTTTCTATAGCAACCTAAAGGTATCGACTAACAAATATCAAAAGAAAAAAATTCCAACATTGACAAAAGAATAACGAAACAAACATAACGCTATCTACTGGTGCAAACCGAAATCGCTTTCTTGCTAACCCAATAATTTGCCTTGCTTTTTGATGCTCTGTCTTAAACTCCTTCCTACGGTATGCATTGGGTAGAAAGGATGTTTAGAACACATAAATATGAGCGTTAAACAGGGATACAAAGCTTATAGCGTCTGAAAACCATTTCAGTAGCACAATAAAATCTAACTTGTATGTATAATACAACACGTGTTGCTTGGACGTGGATCTGAAAAGCTCAGTTTTTATTTTTGTATGTTACTCCCCCCATAATAAAAGTGTGTTCCCAAAAGGTAACTAAGGCTGCTACCCTTTGATACCTGACCAGGTCGTAAACACTATATAATTTTAACCGAAACCTCACTCCCTTAAAATCAACTTAATTCCAATAAATAAATTTGATCCTAAAAATATCATTGCAAAATAAATGGTTCTGGCCTAAGCATATGTATTCTTTTTTAAAAATAGCTCCCACTTGAAGTTACTTGTGTTGTACTGACTTCTTTTGAAAATACTGTTAAATTTATTTGTAAAGTCATTGCCAGGCAGTGAACTTGGTTTAAAAGTGGACTGATATATTTGGTTTAATTGGAGCAAAGTTAACAGACTTGAAGGGGAAGAACAGAATGCTCCACTGATAACCAATAAGAATCTCTGTAGCAAATACGTTGGCATGTGGCCTGAAAGGCCTCACTGGAACATGTTGGACTTGGCATAATTAAGTCCAACTCGGAATCGAGCAAGCTCCCGGTTACCAATTCAAGTCTGAACCTCATTTAACGAGCATGAATCCAACGAGCATCGAAGCAAAACTCATTTTAAAAGTAATATAACTAATTGACTTTTTTTTATACTTCGTTGTAATAATACTGTTTAAAACATATTGTTATTATTGAATTAAAGAAATTTGACGACTTCGGTGATCGTGCCGTGCTCGGATGATGATTTAAATAAACATTAGAACTGTTTGTAGAAACATTTAAAGAATCGATGCAACGTGTGTGTGTTTATTATGTGACCATTCAACCTTTAGATATTTTTTTTTGTTTCAAAACACTTTTATTCCAAAAATTTTTACAAACAATTAACAATAAAATAAATAAATTTACAGATTTATGGATCCTTTTCCTGCATAGCATAAAATTATGGGGCTACACAGCAACAAAATATATTAAAACTGCATCCTTTAGAGACATATATTAAATGTATCTGTTGATTCCTGGTTATGGTTCAGTGACTGTTACAATATGGACGCATAGTAAAAGTGACGATTCAATAAAAAAAAAAAATCATATTTCCTTGAGGTTATAAATCAGTTATTCATGATAGTTATAACGCATGACAAACACTAAAAAATAAGGAGGGTCCTAAGCGGTCGTGTATCAAGAGCTCTCGAAAGCCAAATGGGCTGGCTTTCAGGCACGTAGGCTCTCTCTTGGTTTATAAATGTTCTCAGAGTTTATAGGGATAGGTCGATTCAAACGGGATATGTAAATACAAAATTACTCAAGTACGTGAGCTCGTTTTTAGTTGTATAAAACTCACCTGCTCCCCCATACACACAAAAAAAAAGAGAGAAAAAAAAACAGGAATCGATTCGCTTCATGAATACGAAATCTACGACAGAAAATGAAAATATTTGTTATATAAAAAGGTCTTGTTTCAAATATAACTATTTCAAGCGTCTTGCTGTTCAAGTAAGCGTCAAATGCTGAAGCGAGCAATAAAGACTTTCGATGAAATTCCCTTTCATCGATAACTCGAAAAAATGGGGCCAGTAATATAACCTATATCAGGCGCTGCATTTTAATTCGTTAGATTTATCATTAATTGTATAATTTTTACTTTAATGCAGAGATTTTGCCAAATCAACATCGGGACCTGGTGGTTATATCGCCATTACAGGTTCAATTCTCGCCTTGAATAATTTTATTTTGTTATGCAATGAACTCAAATGTCTTGGTAGTAAGAAAGTGATGATTGCCTGTATTTATTGGTACCAAAATAAATTAAAGAACTCAAGACCTTTATCCATGTGGATTTAGAAGGCCTCTGGGCCGTTTGTAAATACTATATGAATGATGAATTGTAAATATGGTATGATTGAGAACACAATTACTTATTGCCTAATAAGGAAGATTGTAATTTTAGCGCAATAAAGAAGTTTCAGTTCCGTTTTTCAAGGTCTTTATGCATCCTAAATGCCAGTTAAATGTGGCATTTGGTTAGAAAAACAGAAGATAATATATGAAATTGCTATTACTGGTAAGCACGGTATTAATGACAGTTTTAATGTATTGATGTTATTGTAATTCCAACGAATGATTCCTGTTGGGCTCAGATATGTGAGTCCCCAAGGTGGGGAGGAGACGCCCGCCGCGGGCTAAGGTCGCTACAGCCTCTAGCCGCTGTCCGGCGAGCGCCAAGAAAAAGATAAGGTGGGTGGACCAGTGATCTTTAACCCTGGCTGCCGGCCTAGTCGACGGGCAGCCTAATTCGTTTTGATCTGACTCCATAAGAGCTTAGAAGGTGTGCCCCGACAAAGCACTATGTTCAGGAGAAGAGCAACAGGGTAGGTTTATAGGTAGTTTATGTGGTCTTGGAATGACCACGAATTCACAATCGGTGTCTAAGGGTAGGCGAAAACCGTCCGGATCCCAAAGGTGAGTGTGAACCGGAGAGAAGCAGACTGGATTGCCGTGGGAGACGCTATTAGGTAAGTTTATAGGGCCACGGCAACCGTCGTCCGCGAGGCAGAGGTCTCTCCCAAGGAGGTGCTAGTTTTAGCGAGACGGAGGCAGAGATTCCCACTAGGAAGGTGTGGGGCCTGAAAACGCCGGACTAAAACATAGCGAGGTTAGGAAAGAGAGATGCAGAGGTAGTTGAATGAGAATACCATGGTTTTAGTAGAGGAGCAAGCGCCAGTGCAGAGAGAGAGAGAGTAGTGTTCAGAGTGACGGTCCTGTTCGTTATACCAACTTGAGCTAATCTCGCTGCTTATATAGGCGGCCATCCGTGGTGGGGATGGGTCCCCACCTGCGGCTGTTTCCCCCACAAGCTTCTCCCTACACTCTCACTGACGTCATAACCTTTATTAAAAACCTATGGAAACATGCATAGATATTTTTCTGATCCAAGAAGATGGGAACTTGTAATTATTCGTAACTAAGAGGTGGCCACAACAATCCATAATATTGATTTGGACATTAAAACCATTAGATTCCTTCCAGCTTGCTTACAAGAGTAAATTATGTTAGGATATGGCTTAGGGATGTTTGTCACGAGTCGAAGGGTTAGCGTGATTACTTCTTATTGTTGAGATTTAGATTCCCCGACTCGTTTAAGGTTTTTTTTCTTAAGGGTAAGGGGCTCACTCAGCCTCCAGAGGATAAATGAGTAGTATCTTGAATCCAGGTAAGCTAATTCAAGGTTGTGATAGCGCCGAAGCTCGTTGGGTACTTCATAGCGGTAAAACCGAATGAACTTAACAGAAACGGTTATTTTTTCAGCAATAAATCTGATATACTAACAAATTTTTGGGGGGACTTAAGGGAGCTGAGGTATATCAGTGAATCAGTACAGTTTTGGGTGACTTCTTTGAAATTCAAGACTGCCAAATAAATACAGCAGTGAAACTGAATTTCGCTTCGATTAATTTTAAGATGAACAATGAGAAAAAAGTTAAAAAAAAAAATACGTTTCCTATACAGTGAGATAATTGGAGAGTGGCCGAGAGCGGGAGAGAATTTAGAGTTTAATGAAGCAGAAAAAGCCATAGCGTTTCTTTATCAAGAAGTTATTTAAGCTTCAGGGCTTGGCTGGTTCCTACGCCTGATTACATTTTATACTTAGCGACGGAATTTGGCGCAATCAACTCTCCTACCAAGCTCCTTAGGAAGGGTGCAATAAAAGGATTTATCTCAATCAGGATATTTAGTTCTATCGTGAAGCGCTGGTAAACAGTACTATCTGTATTATCTCGCGTAATATATCAGAGATTTACAGATTTTTCTCTTCGTATGTAACATTTATTGAATTCATTAAAGAGATAACCTCTACTTTCATTCAGGAACGATTTGCAATGTCGGAATATCAGATAAGTCGTGCTCATCAAAAGAACTTCAACTTCTACTCACTTCAAATCGGACTTTGTCTAAGGAACCTGACATTTATGCGGAATAGAAACAATCGTGGATTTTAACATGCACTATTTTATTTATTTATAATTATTCTCTATTGCTATTCTTTCTTTATGTATACTTTTTCCGTAATTTTTATTTATATATTATTATTTTATTATTGAAAAACAGCTTTATTATGATAAAATTACAATCTGCCTTATTATGGGCAGTAAATAATTGTGATAAATGATCTCATTCATACCATATTTACAATTATTTATTCACGCGCTCATTCGTACAGTATTTACAAACAGCCCAGAGACAAATCCACATGGTTGTCACCTCCCTCGCATGCGGGAGAGGAAGCTGAGTCCTGGGAAGTCTCCCACGCTCCTCCGTCACCCACGTCCCCGGATACGAGCCAGCGGAGGCTGACCAAGAGCGCGAGAGCCACATATGCTCAGGACATGATTGAAGAAACTGGCCATTGCCAGGACTCTCACTGTTACGCATTTATAGCAGGTCACGGATATTTATATACAACTGCATTTACTAATTAAAGTACGCACTATAGTTTAAGTAAGATAACATTAATGGAGGACATAATAAGAATATGTTTATATTTACAGCCTTGCTAAGAAGACCACATATGAAGAATTTAGTTCAGATATTTTCAACAGGTCTGATACATTTCTTTAGTTTTTGTCGTGGTGAGTTTTATATGCCGAAGTCTGTTAATCTGTACAGACACTCAAAATCAATATTATAAGCAGTAGGAATTCGATGTTCTGTTTTTAACAACATCGCTTATTCTATGCTTCAAGCTTACCTTTTCATTGTTTTTATTTACCTATTTTTATTATAAGCCTAAAGTTCTGCTATGTCCAAAATATGTATGTACAAAATATGTCAATCCAGGAAAAAAAAAATATGTGACTTAAGTATCTTTTAGATGAAGTAGACTTTCACGTGGAATCCTGGAACGACGATGCCTCTGACAAAAAGTCTATAATCTCAATTGAGGAATCACAGTCGCTTGGCTGAGCACATCATCGAATAGCCACCCTCCATGTCCCACGGGTAATTTCTTCCCCCTTTTCGAGCCAGGGAAGGGAATATATACCCGGTGTGCTTTGAACCACTCTCTGGTAAAGACGACTCAATGGGGAAGAGTAAAGTATGTTCTACTGCACAGGATAAACCATGAGAGTACTTAGTAACTCTAAACTAAGAGAATTTTAGTTTATAATGAATCATTACGAGACCGTGTGGAAATAAAAAAAATTAAATTAACATAAATTAATTTTACAGCAGTAAGAGCCAACTTTAAATATATATCCTCGTAAAATACTGCGTTTGACTGCCGAACAGAAACTACAAAAACATTCGAGAATTCCCCTCACATCGCGCAAAGGTTTGAAAACCTCGTCTGGAGGGGAAAAAAAGGCAGTCCCTAACCAGTCCTTTTAAACGTCCTTTTAATCAGTTAAATTAATATTCAAGCCCTTTGATCCCAATGGGTGTTGTGACTTTAACAGTTTACGCTTTAAAGTATATATTTATTTTGATCCTATTACAATTGTCAGCTATGTTGATATTTAATATAGCCTTTTCTTCTAGACCAAAGGAACAAACTGTACATCAGCTGGCGCAGCTCGTTCGGGTCTACCTGAGGGCTATAAAGTACATAAATTCCCTGTAGCCCAGAGCGACGCCTTGGGCGGAGGTGGCCTTGTGACTTCCTTCAAACCAACTAACCACTTAGGGTCTTGTGAGCCCATTGTAGAAAAAGTGTCATGTGAAATTTTTTGACCAAAAAGCCTTTACCCCCAAAGACACAAGACGTCAAACTCAAACCATAAGCACTGCTTAAAATACATACTAAGTATTGATTGAATTTAAATATTCTCATAATAAACAGATTTTAATTATTTATATTGTAGTCCTCCAGAGACTGTAACGAATAAAATTGTTTCCGGTCTGTCGGGAATAGTGTCCACAAAGGAGTGAGGACGCCCTCTGTGGGCTAGGGTCACTGCAACCTGGCCGCTGTCCGGCGAGTGTAGAGAAATAAATAACATGGGTGGACCTGTGGTCTTTGACCTTTGCTGGCGGCCTATTCGACGGGCAGCTTTATTCCTATTGATCTAACTCCATAAGATCTTAGAAGATCTTCGTTGGAATAACAACGAATTCACACTCGGAAGGGTAGGCGAAAACCGTCCGGATCCTAAAGGCGAGTGAGAACCGGAGAGAGACAGACTGGATCGCCGTGGAAGACGCTACTAGGTAAAGTTTGTAGGGCCAGAGCGACCGTCGTCCACATGGAAGAGATCTCTTCCAAGGAGGAGCTGGTTTTGGCGAGAAGAAGGCAGAGAATCGCACTAGGAAGGTGTGGGGTAGGCCAACGCCGGACTAAAACATAGTGTGGTTAGGAAAGAGAGATGCAGAGGTAGTTGAATAAGAAAGCCATGTTTCGAGTGGTGCAGCAAGCACCAGAGGAGAGAGAGGGAGAGAGTGAGAGAGAGAGAGAGAGAGAGAGAGAAAGAGAGAGAGAGAGAGAGAGAGAGAGAGAGAGAGAGAGAGAGAGAGAGAGAGAGAGAGAGAGAGAGAGAGAGAGAGAGAGAGAGAGAGAGAGAGAGAGAGAGAGAGAGAGAGAGAGAGAGACAGTGGGGGGGGGGGGGAGCAGTGTTCTCCAGGTCTCGGGTTCTGAAAGTCAGTCGCAAGCTTTTTTTTTTTTTATTCTTTTTTTAACCCCTTGAATCTGGCCCCTTATATAGGAGGTCAGAGGTTCACCTGCACACCCTAGCGGGCTTAAGCTGTTTCATGCACTAGTTCCCCCCTCACTTAACTGACGCTTTAAGGTTTTTATTATTAAAATATAGAAACATAAGTAGATATTTTCTTGACCGAAAAGAGGGGAACTTCTAAATATTCGTGGCGAAGAAGTCGGCCATCTTACGAAATACTTTGTAGTTGTGTATTTTAAAAGAATTAAAAGTGGCTTGGTATTACCTAATTGTAATCTTAGTCATTTTAGTTTCTATTTCGTTCACAATAATTTTAATATTAACGAAGTTATGAAATTTCTCTAGGAAACTTGAGGAACCGATTTTTTATTAGATTATATATAATTATCTGTAAATTTAAAGGGGCTATGAAAGGGAAAAAAAATGAGGAACCGATGAAGTAAGCAAAGCATGTTAGGCTTTCAATAGAGCCGCATTCTATAAGAGGCTAAGCTGGTTTAGGAATCTGAAGCATTGGCATTATCTGCTTCCATTTATAGAGCCCTTTGATGGCGGTTCCACTCGATCTTAGCAAAGGGGGAAGTGGATATAGGAATTTTGACTTAAAAAGTCAGTGGTTCGCCCTTGTGAGCTGTAAAGTCATAAAAGGGAATAAATGTCACCTTCACAAATGTCCTTGATCGACAGAATCATTTTCATTACATCATTCTACAATAATATCCCAGTCCATCATGAAAAGGCATTATAACATTACCCTTTTATATTATAAGCAGCTGTCTAATTAACTATATCATCAATTTAAATGTAACTTTAACTATATGATCAATAACGCCATCCCACGACAAAGAAATATAATATCATAGATCAGTCTCAATGTAACTTACATTTTCACTTACACAACTTTGTTACATGGTCACATATACATATAATGGTTCTTAGGGACGACAGAAAAACAAGGTTGTGTTGCTCTGTAAAACAAAGTTTATTTTCTTTTAATTGATAATTAGTTTACGGGTTTACAAATAAAATCTAAATTCATACCTGTAAAACAAAGAAACGACATTCAATGTTTAATCTCCTGTCGATTCTGTTTGTTTTATAATAACAAATAATTAAAGTCAAATCTTACTAGTTTAGCTTTTCACTGCTTGCCTAACACTCACGTAACCTCCCTGCTGATAACGCTAGTATCATTCTCTTCAACGCCTGCATTATCTACGTTGGCGCGGCGCGCTGATTCAAATTAAAGAAATACATTTTCTTTACATACATATATACAAAAGTTTATTGTCGAAGGAAATTTAAATTAGTTATTTGTATTTGTAGGTTAATGAGTTTCTGGCAGGTTTGCTACTAAGCAGCACATTATGCTATTGTCCCTTATAGTAACAATATTAAAGCCCTAAGTATCTTCCCTTACATTTCTTAATGTATTTAATGCATTGCTTAAATACATAATCACACTGACAGATACCCTCATACCACCACTACATGAGAAACTAAAATCTACGAGTTATGAGTACTTTCTCCAAAACTGGTACCGCAGAAGAAGCGTTCAATTATAAATTGTACAAGTATGATTAAGATTTTGTCCTGTAATACATATATCACATTGAATCAAACAAACAGATAAAAACAACAACAACAAGGTAAAACAAAAACTGAACAAAGCTAATCTAGCTATTTTATTTTATTTATAAGGGCCACCTTCTCTCCCCTGGAGCTCCTATGAGTTTCCCCTACACCTCCCGTCACACATGTGCTCCCGACTTTATTGAATAGAAAATCAATATCTTTCATTTGAGATCCTATCTTGCCTTTTATAGTATGTTATACAAACTATGAAATATCATAAATTCTGCACTTGGATATCGGGGTCAAGGCCTCTACCCACTTCCCAAAATCTAAATATATTTTTTCTTCAAATTTATTCTTAATGAAGTATGGCATTGTCAAGATATTACCTGTGGAAGGATTCTAGAATCTAGGCATTAATGGCTGATCTTGTTAACAGTCTTTTTAAGATTCTCCAGTGTATGTTTTATTCCGATCTTTTGAAATCTTGTTTGCATTCAATTCAATTTTGTCTTGCTAATAGAGTGTGTCCCAGAATTAATATCAAGATTTGAATTTACCACCAATTGTGCAGTAAAGTGCAGGCAGCCCTAAAAAAACAATTTGACAGCTGACAGTTTAGGGTTAGTAAAAATGGAACGTTACACGATAGAACAACGTGTCTTTATTGTTGAACATTATCTCAAAAATAATGAAAGTTTGGCGGCCGCGGTTCGAAAATTTCAAATAAAGTATGGTCGGAATAGTGTTTTGACTTCATCAACTGTGAAGAGATTAATTGAAAAATTTAGGAAGACTGGGTCAGTTGGAGATACTAAACACACTGGTCGTTCAAATGTCTATATCGAAGCAGTGCGTGAGAGTGTTGTTGAAAATCCAGGAACATCAATTCGGCGTCGTAAACACAGATTTAACACCTTTCGATTTCTTTTTAAGGGGGTTATTTGAAGTCAAAGGTGAATGTTTACAAGCCCACTTCCACCCGTGCATTAAAAGAAGAAATTCAACGCTGCATCAAAGAAATTCAACCGCATTTATGCCAAATGGTCATGGAAAATTTCGACAAAAGAGTGCGTATGTGCCAGCAATGTCGTGGAGGCCATTTGCCTGATGTGTTATTCCATAAATAATCCTATCCTATTTACTTTATAATTCAATAAAAAATTACTACAAAAATACTAAAAACTGTGTTTTCTATTTAAATCAAATCTTGAGTTAATTCTGGGACACCCTTTATATCATACTGTTTTTACAGCCAAATTCTGTTCTAATAACTATTTGTCTGTTATGAGTTTGGCCAATATTCGATCGTGAGTATTTTTGTTCATAGAGCCGAAATTTGAGATTCGGCTTTCAAATCGTTTAGACATGTCTCTGAAACAACTGACACACATCCTTTACTAAAATTCGTAAGGAGATTTGTGCCGATAACGGGTGCTGGTACTGTACTACACACGATGCGGGCAGCTGTCCTGTTTTCAGAAATGCAGTCATAAATTGAGATTGGGTGCTCCCATTCACGGTTTTGTAATATGTGGCTAAATCAATTACAAGCTCATAAATGTGTGGAGTAGAGACATAAATGTATGGAGTAGAGACATAAATGTATGGAGTAGAGACATAAATTGAAAGCACCCAAAGTGATATAACCGTTAGTGATTATTGTTGAGTTAACATTCAAACGGAATTTATCAGTGGTAGGAGTCAGCAGTGTCGACAATTTGTGCAGAATGTACACTTTACAAACACCATAAAGCAATCTCATCCCTAAAACATAACGGACTAATCTAAATTCAAGCAAACAAGACGACTGCACTGAACTAAAATAGCTGGCGGAGAAATAGTTCTGAGTTTGAAATTCTAGTTAACAAGTTGGTAGCATTTCCTCTCGCCTGGAATTAGATATTGGTTGAATAAATATTTGTTTTATAGTTAGTCAAATACATATATCTATGTAGAGATACTTTGCTGATTGGATGTAAATACAAATAGTTATGATTGTTTTATCTTTGACATCATTACAACGCTGAACTGTTACTATGCTGAGGCAATAAATGTGATTTAGATAGAGAAAAAAAACTGGTTAAAATGATAAAACGCGCCGTTTGTTTTGAAATATAAACATGACTATCTCACCTTGAACTTTATTTTTTGTAAAAATTCAAATGTGTTCAGATTACAAATAAAAAAAAAAATATGTTCTGTAGAAACTTTTTAAGATTTGTCTTGAATAATTTAATGCTTGATTGTTTCAGCCTGTTTAGCTCCCCCCCCCCCCCCCCCCGGGCTTACAGAATATTACAACTAGAATGTGGGCAGGATATTTCTCATTGCAGTCTTTATATGTAGATATTGTTATATTGCAGTCATGAAGTAAAAAAAAAATTCTATATACTCTTACTGATTACTTTTAATTTTATATTGTGGTTTTTAGAATTTTGTTTTGTCAGAATCTTGAAATTTGCCAATTATTTTCACTAATTACAAAAATTCTATGTACTCTTGCTCATTACTTTTAATTTTATATTGTGATTTTCAGAATTGTTTTTGTCAGAATCTTGAAATTTGCCAATTATTTAATTATTTTTACTAATTACAAAAAAAATGTATATACCCTTACTCATTACTTTTTATTTTATATGGTGGTTTTTAGAATGTCTTTTGTCAGAAGTTTATCATTTCATTTTGTGATTGAGAGGTGTTGTTTTTGGCTATTGTAAATAAATGATCCATTTATTCAACTTTAAAGTTGAAATGTTGATGAATTACTGGTTAGACAATATGCTACCCAATGGATTCCTTCTAAAAATGACATACTTATTAATCTCGTCTCAATGTGGTGTTTTACTTTCGCCTCACCTAATAACACATGACAAAGTACAGTTATAATTTGGAAATCGAATTGAAATTGTCAATAATTTGTAGTTAATCTATTTTTTGCTTTCCTTGAATAGGTCTCATTAGGGTGTCTAAGTTTCACATGCAGACTAATCGAACTGAAAGTGTTGGGCATTCGCAGGCTTTCCACCTTTGAACTCTTCAAGGGAAGCTATTGTGACGTTTGTTGTGATGTTGTTTTGAACTGAACAAATTTCATTGTATTATTGGAGGAAGGGTTAGTGATAATTGAAACTCATGAATTGAAGTTATTACTTCCAGCAATTGTTTTAGCGAGTCATTTCAACAATCTAAGTATAGTCAGTGCAACATAGGGTTATGTAGATCTGTTTCCGTAAAATTATTTCATAGAAGATATACAATTTTTCTTTCTTTATTTGTAGTTCATTTACAACAAACATACAAGCTATAGACAACAATCATCTGTACCACTCGGCTGGAAGGTTTTTTTGTCGTCCTTGTAAAAAGCACACTATGTTATATTTGGGGAACAAGACAGCGGGGGGGGGGGGGGGAGAGAAATGATGAACTGGTGGCGAGAAAAGGATTTATTAACTAGCCGTTGGATGGCAGCCAGGGCAGAGATTGATGGTGTTTCCTTGGCAACCATTATATATCATCAACCTTTAATTATGGATCGGTTATCGGCTTATGGTGTGTTCTGCTCCTGCGACCCCGCTCTTAGCTGCACAGGGCTAGTCCCATCGGGCCAACAAAGGGTAGAATGTACATAAAATATACCTAATCTACCTATTCGCACTTCGGTTAGTGATTACTTAGGTCAAAATGGACCATAATAGCAGCCCTCTTCTTACAAACGTGAAAACCATTTACTAAAAATAAATTTTCATAATAATTTTGGAAGTTGTGAGTTCATCATTAACCACCGTCATATACGTAAAAGAGTATGAGAACTATTTTCTCATATATCTATCAAATGGTTTAGATTATCAAAAGAGTGTTTTAAGCTTTCATCTGAATCAATGGGCACCGTTTCGAAAAACTATTCGTAAAGTCCTGATGTCGAGAAATTAGGTTTAAACATGATTGATAATAATTAGTAACAAAAATTAGAAACAAAAGAATGTTGCAGGTATAACTATAACTACTATATAGTGTTTGTTGTACAAACTCTGTAACAAAACTAGCCCACCGATTTCCATTGTATAATATAGTTACATATTAGTAGCAGTTTCATTAGCTACCTACTTAGTTTTGTTTCTAATATTTTGTAACTACAACTTGATGCAGACAGTATTTTGAAATATTGTTCGTCAACACCATTTTGGAACAAAAAAAAAAAAAAAAATTAAGGCCCTGATATTCTTGGTGTGAGTCTTTGTTGGCCGTGAGGGAAATTTCCGGCGATCTTACCTTTTTGTGAGATATTTTGTGATATTAAAGGCATTGTCAATTCCTAATGAACTTGGGAAACAAGTTCTTGGGCCGGTATAAATATTTGCTAATGTTGTTTTAGCCCAAAAAATATAAATAACACAAAACTAAGTATTGTTGAATGTACCTTTAAAATTTCGGAAATATAGATTCTACTACTGCTACGAGTTAATTTTCACGAAATAAGAGCGAGCCAGGTTCCATTGAGCTTGGCAATTGTTTGGGTGAAAATTAAAGATGAAGGTAACAGGTCTATAGTACATTTTTACAATTGCCATTGTTAAGTACGATTTAAGCAAGACGTATCATAATTCCTTGAGTATCGTTAATTTATTCCTTGGACTATGTTTCACAATTTTTATTTTTCCTATTTATTAAAATACCTTTTAACACGATCTGTTGTGTTTCTTTAGATCTAGAATTAGAATAAACTTTATTTTTTATCATCCTGGGAAACACGGCTAATTCAAATAACCTGAATAATAAAGGAATTGAATACTAGGAAAAAAAACCTCTTTTCCACCCTTTTGTCAAAATAGGCTCATATTTAATTAGAGTTCAGATAATAATTTGTGTCTTGTATTTTATAAGGGATGTCTTTTAGTACATTATAATTTTAAGAGAGGTCACCTCAATGATGGATTTTTAGTCCCAAAATATGAGAGCCTTTCTATTTTGGCACTTTTTTTTTTTTAGTGGCTCCTTCAACAGTTGTCCTAGGTAGGCAGTTACCTGTTTTCTGTGGTTGGTCACATCTTGATCATTAGGTATTTCAGAGACCTGAGAAACCGGGTGCATATTGCCCGTGATGGCTCACCCTCTGTGCTAGATATTCTCTGCTGTCTTTGCTATTAAGTCTCATTTAGGAAGACACATGCAGTAACGCTAGCTACTCAAACTTATGATAACACTGTATTCCATTCTTGTAACTTATTCGCATGTTGCCATAAAAGTTAAAAGTCTTTTGTTTTATTTATACAGTCCACTTTAACTTCACCCATATACTTCTCATTTACATATATCTGCTTTTAAATTATATGATTTTTATACGTTTTTAGTCGATGTGTCAGCTGTCGTTATGTTGTTTATGTGTTAATTCATACAAAGGGTGTCTCAGAATTAACGCAAGATTTAAATTTACCACCAACTGTGCAGTAAAGTGCTGGCAACCCTAAAAAAAACAGTTTGACAGCTGACAGTTTAGGGTTAGTAAAAATGTAGCGTTACACGGTAGAACAACGTATCTTTATTGTTGAACATTATCTCAAAAATAATGAAAGTTTGGCGGCCGCATTTCGAAAATTTCATACAAATATGGTCGTAATAGTGTTTTGAGTTCATCAGCTGTGAAGAGATTAATTGAAAAATTCAGGGAGACTGGATCGGTTGGAGACACTCAACACACTGGTCGTTCAAAAACAAGCCGTTCAAATGTCAATATCGAAGCAGTGCGTGAGAGTGTTGTTGAAAATCCAGGAACATCAATTCGGCGTCGTAAACACAGCTCTTTGTACCAAAATTAGATGATATTGATGTGCCCAATATGTGGTTTCAACAAGATGGTGCCACATGCCATACAGCCCATGAAACAATTCAAATACTGCATGAGACATTTCCAGGTCGTGTACTCTCTCGTTTCGGTGATCAAAATTGGCCCAGTAGATCGTGTGATTTAACAGCTTTAGATTTCTTTTTATGAGATTATTTAAGGTCAAAAGTGTATGTCAACAAGCCCTTATCCATCCGTGCATTAAAAGAGGAAATTAAACGCTGCATCAACGAAATTCAACCGCATTTATGCCAAATGGTCATGGAAAATTTCGACAAGAGTGCGTATGTGCCAGCAAAGTCGTGGAGGCCATTTTCCCGATGTGTTATTCCATAAATAGCCCTATCCTATATGCTTTATAATTCAATAAAAAAATAACAACAAAAATACTAAACACTGTGTTTTCTATTTAAATCAGATCTTGCGTTAGTTCTGGGACACCCTTTACATTTAGTTCGCGAACGCAGATGATCTTTTTATTGGTTGGCGAGTAAATACACAAGTATACAAGTACAATACTATAACAAGTATAGTGTATAAGTAAGTATACAAGTAAATACCGAAAGGTCTTAATATTTTTTTTTTTGTTTTTTGCTAAACCCCTTTTTATTTAACATTTTTACAACATCTGAACAATATAATAAGCAATATTTACAGAGTTTCTCCTCATGCTGCATACGCAGATGCATTAGAAGGAGGGTAGAATTACAAAATCAGCATTTCTTTTTGAAGTTAAAAGTACAGTATCAAAATAGACAGGTCTAGGTGATGGGGATCACCTTCGGATTACAATAATAATACCTTTTATTTATATTTGTTTACAATATGTGAACAAAATTCAGTGAACAAATAATTACAAATTTCTCCTCTTGCTGAATACGCAGATGCATTCGAAGGAGCGTAGGATTACAATAACTAATATTCTAATTGATCAAATATTCTATTTGAAGTTAAAATTACAATGCAATGTGTACAAGACTAGGTGATGGGGCTCACCTTCAGATTACAAAGGATATTTAAATTTTAACAGTTTAAATATTCTTTAATCCAAGTAGGTTATGTATAGGCGTATGGCGAGTACAGTATGTGAAGATACAACAACTGTTTGATTTTTTTTGTTGCTTATTAAAAACATACTTTGGTCAGCGACAGATATCATCAAGGGGTGGTTTGAGGGACGTACACAACTAATTAATGCCCACTGACAAGGCTGCTCGAAGCGGTAATAACTTCCTGCCGGAACTTGCGCAACCAATTGACTGCCAAGTTACATCTGAGCCTGATTTGTCGCTTTATAAGTCTATTAGGGCTTCTCAAAGCAAGTTACCCCTTCGAATTGTACAAAGCACGTATTGTAATGATAATTAGCTGTAATTACAAACTTTTCCCGATGTGCTATCATGTTGCGATCCTTACCTATTTTTTTTATCAAACCCTAACATTTGAAGAATTATATTAATGGAAGTTTTCAATCGTTGTAAATCAAAAAGTATTTCACGGCTGCATACAATTTATTTTTCAAAAATGCCGAGCACTTTTATTATACCGAAATTAATGTGCGATGTGTCTAAAAATTAAAAATATAACGACCAGTGTATTCCATTGTATCCTGGCATATATTTTGAGGTTGAAAAATATATCTAATATTTTTTAAGCCTTTAAAAAATTAAAGCTATGTGGACACTAAATATTTCATAGCAGGGGTTTCCATGGGTTTTTACAGTTTCGCAGGTTATTATCAACACGTATAATTATTAATAAATAACTACCCTCTTCAATCGGATGACGCTCCCGATATGAATTCTCTTTGGTCACACTCTCGCAATGACTGTAAGCATCATTATACGGTGGGAACGTAGTCCACAGATCGGACGTAGTACGCCCCCTAAATCAATTTTATAAATGCTGATGTTAAGGAATATTGCACCTCCATTTTAGTAAACATTTTACGAAGAAGTTGAAGCAAACTCGCACGAAGTCTTACCGGCTTACCCACTTATTGACTTCCCCTAATCTATCATTGCGTCTGAAGCTACTGATATATAAGAGTGTATTCAGACCTGCTCTGCTGTATGGTGCACCGCTTTTTCGTCATCTGACGTACACGACAGCTCGGCGACTCCAAAAATTCCAAAAGGTATACTGATGAAAGTGGTAAGACATACTTCATTCGAGCAGCGAAGCAACAGTGAGCTTCACGAGATCTTTGAGCTGCGTACGGTAGATGAATTCATCCAACGTAGACATGTCAATTTTTTCTACTCCCTGCAATACCTGATAAACCCGGTGTTTAACACGATAACCCCCGCTCCGTTCCCCCATCGATGGCAGGACGCTGTCGCGGCAGGAACACTTTAGTCTTAGGTTCTAGTATTTAAGTTTAGCATGTAAGTTTCCCACATTGTAAACCAAAGGTGAGCCCCATCACCTAGTATTTATACATCGCATTGTAATTTTAACGTCAATCTGATATTGTATTGTAACCAACCCTCCTTCGAATGCATCAGCGCATCGCAGTAAGATGAGAAATTGTTAATAGAAATTTCTAAAAATGTTAATAAATTCAGCGGTTAAGGAGGACAAAAAAAAAAAGAAGGAATATTACGATAATATTAGAAATATATCTTATTTGGAAAAAGTAAATTATTAATAATTATAAAAATATTTGAAACAGGTATTTCTTATTCATAAACCTTATCGTTTTTACTTTGTCTCCCCCTTTTTAGTCTTTGCGAGTCCTCTGAGTAAGCTGAGATATGTAATGTTACATAGATGTCCGAATAGATTTAAGTAACACACAAAAATCATAATAAAACCACAATATTTTAGTTGGATATCAAATGTATGCTTTCAATGTCTTTCTTAACAATGTAATTTGGTTTTTTCAAATTATAATATTAAAAATGTCATTGACATCTTGCAATATTAACTTGATCAGATTTTTTCTTAGGTTCCATAATATTTGACATAGGTGCATAATTCCAGGTCAATGCTAAATATATATCTGGCCCCATCAGAAATAATGATTAGTCATTCGTAAATTAATAAAATTTCTCGTAACATGATAAGTAAGGTTTCAAATTAAATATATCTATTAAATATATCATCCTGAATGATAATATATTGTGTGTTTGTGCTATATATAGGACTGCAATCAGAGAAAGTCATCACAAATGGACTTAGTGTATAAAGGAATCATAATTTGCAATGAAGTTTTACTTGATGGCCGGAGAAGCTAAAAATTGAAGCAGGCTTATGAATCGTACTAATCAATTGTTTTTAATCAACAAATAAACAGTTTGCTAATTTATTATCAAGGGTTCAAATTTAATAATATGTATTATGTTTTAGGGCTTGAGTAGACTAAAAAATATTACAGCTGACTTTATTTAATTTTTAAATAATAATTATTTCTTGCTACAACAAAAAAAAATAGACTAGACTTGAGAGTGTTAGTCGGAGCGCTATCTGACCCATTGGCTCTGGTCCAGCTGTGACCTGGTTCTTGCAAGGACGGGGTGACACTATCTGTCTTCCTTTGGCCTCGTACTCTACGTCCGTGTTCCAAGCGCTCACTTCCTTTGTTCTCATTCTCAAATCTAGAATTGCCACGGCCGAAGAGATTGGCTCTCTTCAACTTTCATCTTGTGCAATCGCCTTGCGCTAGATTGTAACTGTTATGTCATTTTAACTGATAGGGTGTTATGAAAAGATTAGATAAAAAATATAATCTAAGACTTACCCTCCGCCTTTATTTATGACAGGCTGGGTAAAATGGGACAGCAATGGCGGGGCAGGTAATGGAGCTATTAGGACCGGCCCCACTGGGCCCCATCAAAGGCTCCCGTGGGCAATCTGCCGCCTCTGGGGGTGGGCCCTCCACCGCATCATTAATTCAAGGGCGTCGTCTAGCCAGTGCAGCCTGGGAAGGTCTCCTTATCTGTATTTATCTCAAGGCGGCGTTGCAATCCTGAAAGAGATTGGTTAAGTCCACTTGATTTAAAAAAATATCAGAAAGGATTTTCAGTAATATATAATTTTGTTAAGGTACCCTCAATGTTTTTTATCCATTAAAAATAAAAAAAAAACCTTGTACTGCGGTCAGGAGCTTTTGAGAATAAACTAGAAAAAGACATTTTATTCTGGATCATCTATATCATTATAAAAATAAACACAATAAATAATTGCCATTAGGTTGATACGAAAGAGAGAAAAGAAAAAAAAGTACATAACAGCAAAATTATTACAAAAATAAATTCAAGCTTGAAAATTGTTCCAATGATGACGAGCAGGTGTTGGATTAGGTAAGGATGAAGTGGAGTTAGTGTTGAATTATTATTTTTTTTTTTCTAAACCCCTTAGGTAATTATTTTTAAAAAATATTATTTAAATTGTTTTCAATTTCGCAATTGTGGATTTATGCTTATATTGCATTTGCGTACATTTTAAACACTTGTTGTCTTAAAAACTAAGTCGTTTTGTGGTTAAAAGTTAATAACATTGCAAAAGGAACTCGATGAAGGGGCTCACCGAAGGGTGTGGAAGTCATATGTTTCCGTTTAAAGGTCTGAGGATATTGTGTTCCAGGAGTGGTCTGATGAATTGATCTGTAAAATATACTTTATATAAGGAGGGTGATGCGAATTGATTGATACGTAGGCATCTTGATAGTTTGATGTTAAGAGGTGTTTAATGTAGAAGAAGACTGGGCTTGCCCTTGGGTTTGCACTAGTAGACAAACCTAGCCTACGTTCCCTTGATGACCGCCTGATGCAATGGATGAGGGGACATGGTGCAAAACACCAGGTTTGTCAGGTGGTTGAGTGACTTGAAATCCGCAGTATCAAGTCATGGACCATTGGTATACTAAGTCCCTCGGTGTAGTTCCCATCTCTGACAACTTCTACCCCATTCTGTAATGTTTGAAAAGACTTCTAGATGTGCTTGTAGTTAGGTGCAGATTTGTAAGGTAATGCTTATGTATGTCAGACAGTACTGAATTGCTACGTTGTTTTTCTACTACCATAGGATTTTCACATGTCAATATTAGCATATATAATAATAATATAAATAATAATAATAAAAGATATAATAATTTACTAAACATCAAATCAATTCTAAGGGTGAAACATAGGCCAAGTTCGCATTTAAACCAGATTCAGGTCTAATTTTCATATTTATATTTATACTCTCATCCCTATAATCTCTTTAGAGACTAAAATGCAGTGGCCTCGTGGCCTGCTATATATGTGTGACAGTGGGAGTCCTGGGAATGCCCACTTTTTCCAATCATGTCCTGAGCGTATGTGTTTCTCGCGTTCTTCGTCAGCCTCCTCTGGGTCGTATACGGTTACGCGGCTGATCAAGGAGCGTGGGAGACTTTCCAAGACTCCGTTTCCTCTTTCACGTGCAAGGTAGGTGACAGCCATGTGGATTTGGGAGGCCTCTGGGGATTTCGCAAATACTGTATGAATGAGAACATTTATCACAATTACTTATTGTCTAATAAGACAGATTGTAATTTTAGCACAATAAAAAAGTTTCAATTACTATATTTATACTAAAACAGGTAGAGTAAGTTTGAACCATTGTCAATTGTGAACGTTCAAACTTAAGGCATTAAAAGAAACTAAAATATAAGAGGCTAACTCTGTAGCCTGGAGGTTTCCGGGAAATGAAAAAAGAAACTATATAGCAACTCTTCAGCTTAACCTACCAACTACATGGAGGATGGCGTCATGGATTTATACCAGTTTTAAAGACTAAGATGAAGCTAAGGGACTAAGAGGTCAGATAGGTTTTTTATTTTTGTCATTCAGTTCTTTGTCTCTCAGTGAACGCTTAAACAATTTGCTCAAACAGTTTCTAAGAAGCAGTCAGGGATCTATCGCTGTTTAAAGGAGATATGAAATGCGTAGGTAGAGAAAGGACTAATTATCGCCCATATAATAGAGCTGATAGGAAAGGGGGTTTCACTAGCGCCACCGCAGCAAGTTAGCGCATTGATTAATGGACCCGATAGTAACCGCCTCATCAATAGCGGATTCACTGCCTCATTTGGGACAGAGGAGTGCTTAATTATCAATAGGGGCCCATATCCAAAGCGTTATTCATAACTTTTGAATTAAGGTTCCTCGAAATAACAGCCTATGTGTGTTGACGCTAAAAGTGTTCTATTCAGTGTTTAATCACACATATAAAACACCAGTGTAGGCAACGAATGTTAGTTATGGATAGTTTATAAGTCAGGGCCTAGCGTGACTAAGTTTACCATAAGTAGCGACCGCTAACTACATTTAAATCACCCTATACTCTAGTGCATATATATTGTAAGCAAAATTAAAATGTATTATAATTAAAAATAAATCATTGTTTTTTTTTGTTTTTTTTTTTCTTTTTTTTTTTTTTTTCCCTTAGCTCTCAAACTTATAAAATAGGATGTGGGAAAAATAAAGGAAAATTATTTTGGGCTAATGAGTGTCTTTCACTAAGGGGAGTCCCCCATTTGATGGGTGTATGAGAAGGATATAGGGTGTGGAATGCCTGAAGGAGGCGGGTGGATTCGGGAAGGTAGTGAGAGTCTACCGAGGGTGGAGCCTAGGGGTACCTAGGCAATGGTTTGTAGTCGGCCAGGTCAAGCCTGGCCCACCCCGGCAGGGGGCTGAAATAAGTCGGCCACTCGGCCGGAAGGTCTACCCTGCTTAAACAGGTAGATGGGGTCTTGTAGCTTCGGTTGAGTCGGCCGGGAGATGGGCCTCGATATCTCGGCTGGGTGTAGTTCGTTCAGTCATCGGGTTCAATGACGTCGATCATCCTCCAGGCTTTGGCGGTCCAGCAGTGCTTCCATCTGACGGGCATTGGTGGTGGTTGAAGGTCGGAGAATAGTGGGTTGTGGCTATGTCTGAGTGAGTCAAAAAATTTGATGTGCCTTCTCTTGATAAAATCTTGAATGATGAGCACTTCAAATTTTTTATGCATCTCGTCTGCCTTCATTCGGTCGAACGGGGTATGTTTGAGGGAGGTGCGGAGAACTCTGTTCTGAAATTGCTGGAGCGTTTGGAGAGTGTTAGGAGTCAGATACTTGAAGAGAGGGGTCCCATACATCAAGGCAGGTCTTAGGACGCTCTGGTATATCAGCAGCTTGAGGCGTACCGATAAAGCCGGGCTGTGAAGTAGGTGTCCGAGGCTGAAGAATTTCTTCCTAACACTCTTTAATTTCTTGCCGAGATGCGTTGTGAACGACAAGTGCCTACCGAGGGTAATCCCGAGGTAGCACAGCTTGTTGCTTACAGGGCACTCTTTGCCGCCTAAGACGAAGGATTTCGGGAGCTTCTTTTTTCCGGATTTGTAACTGAATATAATTCCTTGCGTCTTGGCCGGGTTTACTTGAATGTGGACGGCATCGAGTTTCTCGGAGATCCGTTGACTAGCGCTCTCAGCGAATTTCAGGGCTCTGGAGGGATTGAAGCTAGTGCTGTAAACACCTATATCGTCTGCATACGCGGATACCTCGCAGTTGGGGTACGAGGCTCCTACGATGTGGGAGGTGTAAATGTTGAACAGCAGGGGGCCTAGCACCGATCCTTGGGGGACACCGGCAGTGTAGTTTCTTCGGGTCGTAGACGTAGTGCCTATACGAACCGAAAAAGTTCTGCCTGTAAGGTAGGATCTTATCAGGTTCTGCAGCTGATCCGAGAATTCGTATTCCCTCAGACGTTGGAGTAGGATGTAGTGGTCCACAGAGTCGAAAGCTTTCGAACAGTCCAGAGAAATCATAGCGGTAGCTCTGTTGCTCCGGACGTTTGATGCGACGTGGTGTTGCAATCTCACCAGATTGTTGTTCGCGCTTAAGCCTGTGCTGAAACCAGTCTGCTCTGGTGGGATGACTTCTTGTGACTCGCAGTGCCCGGAGAGATGTACGTGGATGATTCTCTCGAACAGCTTCGAGAGTTGAGTCAGCAGACTGATGGGGCGGTAATGAGATGGCTCATAACCGCTTTTTGCTGGTTTCAGAAGGGAGACCACTACAGCGTGCTTCCAGTTCTGGGGGAAATAGTGCAGCCTGAAGCAGGAGTTCAACACATTCGTTATGAATGAGATTCCTTTCCTCGGCAGCTGCTTGAGTAGGATGTTCTGGATGGAATCCTGACCTGGGGCCTTCTTGCCGGTCGTTCTTCGAATGAATGCAGCGCATTGCCGGTGTGAGGTGTAGATTTCGGTAGTGGTGGGGAGGGTGGGGGAGGGGGGGTCGAGGGCTCCTATTGGCTGTCCCTGGCCACGACTGACTTCCTCATAATGGGCCGCCAAGATTTCCGCTTGCTCGGTGGTGGGAATGAACTGCCCGTTCACGGCCAGCCTTACACCGTTCTTTTTGGACCTGCAGGTCTTCACAATCTTCCACAATTGCTTGTGGTCACCGTGGAGACTGGTGAGGCGATCTTCCCAAATCGAATTTTTCCACTGGGCCATCAGGGACTTAACTTGGTTTGTGAGAGCATTTAAAACCGGTTTTAAGTCCCTGTTTTTGGTCCTAAACCACCTGTTCTTGGTGTTATTACGCTGTCTAATCAGTTGTAGGATGTGATCCGGAGGTTTTTCAGAGAAGGGGGCTTCGGAGAAAATTTCGGGATCGATGCATCGGCAGCTCGATCGATGACGTCCTGTAGCTGATAGATAGCGTAATCTATGTCCCAAGTGTGTCTCAGGGGCGTGATTGTGGGCAACTCGGTCTTGATGAGATGCTTGTAGAGGTCCCATTTGGCCTCATCGTACCTGTACCTAGAAGCAGGCGGCTCTGGCATGTCGCCTTCTAGTTCATAGAGAACAGGCCGATGGTCGGAGGTGGTGAAATCTAAGGCCAAGCATCCGGTGACCCGGTGTGGCTGTTGTGTCAGGAGCAGGTCAGGCGTGGAGGTTCTGTCTGGGTTAGCGAAATGACGGAAGGTCGGCAATCCTGGGTGGATGACCGTAAATGGAGTTTTAGTGATGTAACGGCCTAGGGCGTTTGCCGTAGTACTGCTCCACCAGCTGTGGTTCGCATTTAGGTCACCCACGATGACGTGCCTTCGGTCATGAGCTATCGTAGTGAGCAGGAGCTTATACGGGTCGCAGACGGCTTTCGGTCTTCTGTAGACTCCTGACACGATGATGTTGTTCGTGAGCCGTAGCTGGAGCGTAACTATGTATTGGTCGGGGCCTAGGCTGACGGGTGGGGGCAGTCTCCTACAGGGTATTCCGTTTTTAACTAACACAGCTACTCCTCCAGAGATAGTTTCGGTGTCTTGGCGGTAAGCAGTATAACCCGGGAAGCGGCAGAAGTGTATTTTCTTCAACCGGGTATCGGTGAGAACGACAACGTCTGGCGAATGGCACCGTAGAATTACTTCTACGTCGGCTTTTTTGGGGCGAAGGCCGCAGACGTTGTAATTTAAAATTACGTGCCCCATCATTTAGATGTTTGATTTTTTGAATTCTGACATCATCTGCGTTACCGCCTCGGTGAGTTTATTCATGGCAGCGGTCATGCTGCTCAACATGTTCATCATGCTGCCTAAGATACCCACCAAGGCATCATTATTACTGTTAGTAGGTTGAGGTAGGGGCTCTGGGAGAACTTCCGGAGCCCTGGTGTTTCCGGATGCGATCTGAGCATAGGAGGCAGTCTGTCGTGGTGGAGGGGGAACAGGCATGTATGTGGCCCTTCTCGGCCCGGCTGTAATATTCTGTGCCTGCTTTTTTATCTCTGCAGTCTCTAGAAGTTTTACCCTGTACGGGCACTGTCGGTACGACGCGACATGATTTCCCCCGCAATTGGCACATTTGAGGGGAATTGAAGCGTCTCTCGGGCAATCTTTTATGTCGTGAGGCTCGCTGCACCTCACGCACTTGGCCTGCTTGAAACAGCACCGTCTGGTATGGCCGTATTCCTGGCAGTTCAGACACATCGGGATCCCTCTTTTTTCGTGAAAAGTGCTCACTCGAAAAAGCACATTATTTATATGCCGGAGCTGCTTCAAGGTCTCCGCCTTCAATGTGTGATCCCCTATCACTAGTATCGGTTCTATCTCTGTCTTAGCGCCATTTTGGTCGGAGCGCCGTAATCGATATACATCGATTACGTTGCTACCCACGCTTTTACTGTGGGCTTTTATCTCCTCGATCGGATGAGAGAGATCGAATCCATGAAGTAAGTACTTCTTATTGGGCTTGGTACTACGGGGGGCAAACGTGTATAAATCATTGCAAAAGTGTTAAGCAATAAAAGGCGGAAGCCAAACAGTCATAAACGAGAATGGGTCGCCAGCTGGCAGTCATAAACAGTCCTTTAGGGGACGAGGGGTCAGGTAATTAAGCGTGGGTACTGCACCACAAGTGTCCACACCCCCCAACCCGGATTATACCCTCGCAGCCACCGACATGAAGTAGATATGATATTTAAGCCAAGGTCCTGACCCTGGAAGTCAGTCTTTTAGTCTCCTCGCCAGTCTCCTTGCAGACTCTCTAGCGACCTGTACCCGTGATGCTTGCTTGGTTTCCGCTCGAACTCAGAAAACTTGCCTTATTCTTTACGAAACCTCTGTACCTCTTATCTTGAACATAGTGCATTGTCGGGGCACATACCTATCATAAATAGAGTCAGATAGTAACGCCATCCTGAAACGATTGCCCAGGTTATTAACTCGAACAATCCGCACTTGTCACCAGGGCTAGGCGATCAGGCATTAAGCGTCCATTGATTGAGGAGCTACCAACAGATCTCCACAACATATATTGTATACTGGTTCTAGTTTGCCTGAGCAAAAATATATTTTTTCTTGTAAGAAGTCTAACCTTAGGCCATACTTAATCTGTAAACTGTTTCAGATGCAGTTTGCTTAACCAGAAAAGCATACGTGAAGATTGGCCTGTGTATTGCTCTGAAGCAATGTGTGTTGAAGTCGATGCTAAGTGTTGTGTTTTTGTCAAGTAGAGGGTAAAGTTTGTACTACGTACAAATTGTTGTACGTCTCATACATTTAGAGCCTAAGTAAATACCAATATATTTGATGCCTTTACCCATAGAATTCGCATCATCTCCTTATCTCTTTGGAGTGTGATTACAAGAATTTCGATCAAGAACATTCATTTAGAAAACCAATCAGACACTTCTTGCAAGACTAGAAGGTCTCCTTCATTCCATTTTGGAATGCCAAATCATCATCAAATATGTATTCTAGAACACAGCTGTAGTTAGAGGCTAAATATAAATCGTGAGAGTTTGTAATATACTTAGATAATTAAATTAAAATCTATGAGTACCAAGGTGTGTATAAGTGCATGTTGAAGCATAATTGCCTCAAAGTACGGAAATTTGTGTCTAAATCTCTGTGGATAGTGAGTTTTATTTTACCAACGTAAATGGAATTGGGTGGCTGTTGCTATTCATGGGAATGCAATTCATTTTCAAAGGCTTCTTAAGACACTATAGAAAAAACGACTGACAAGGAATTAGTTAAGTATTTTGTTTTGTACCCTCATTCAGGTCTCATTCTTTCACCATTGTCAAAAGTAAAATAATCTTATAGAGGAAGGTCTTTTAAAAGAAAAAAAAACTTTATTATGAACTAAAATCAAAACACTGGTATATACAAATATTAAGAGATCAGTGTGGAATGTCTTAGAATGAGTGTGGTATGGGGCTAAAGCTGAGTTATATATGTATAATAAAAGGGTAAGATTCTGGGAATAGGGAGTAAAGGAAGTAAGGAGGGCTGCTTACTTAAAAATAACAGGAACCATCAGTGACTTCTATGAAGTCTCAAGCCCTTTCTCCCTGTTCTTAGCATTATAAAACTAATGATGAATTACTTTAAGCCAGGATTCATATGTGACCACACCTTGAGTATGTATGTCTATTATTTTTTTAAATTACTACAAGTAAAATATTTTCATTTCACAGGTATATGATGAGCCAATAACATAAAGAGTTAACCACCCCTGCGTTTGGGGTTTCACTCAGAAAGGAATTGGCTTCGCCAGTTAAGCTGATAATGAAACATTCCAGCTCGGATCGGATCCCGCAGGAAAGCCCCGGGTATTGTTCCCTTTGAAATAAATCATGCGTTCGTCCACTCTCCTCAATTACCCGGCCAGCTTTAATCCAATTAATATTATCGCCCTTCGCCCTAATTACTGTATACCCAATCACTCTCTCTCTCTCTCTCACTCCTGTATAATAAATTAAGATAAAAAGATATCTCTCTCTCTCTCTCTCTCTCTCTCTCTCTCTCTCTCTCTCTCTCTCTCTCTCTCTCTCTCTTAAAGTTTTATTAAATTTGTTGCCGGTTGTGGATGTACAATGTTTCAATTAAAAGTTTTCAGTCTCCCCACCCAATGTTTTTTTTATTAAGAAAAAAGTTTTTTATAGCTCTAAGCGGTCTTCTTCAGTTACTAAAATAAAAAGTCTTGTGATGAATAAAATTGAACTTACATTTTGAGACAAATACAATTAATTAGTAAAAGTCAAGACAGTTCATAATAATCATAATTGATAAAACATTTATAAACAAAGCGCACAGCTGAACATAAAATTATATAACTTAGTAAAATAACTCCATGTATTACGTATGAGACGTTATAAAAATTAAATAAAACAAGTACAATCTGATGGCAACTCACTTTAATCGATTTAAAAGAACAAGTGCTTTTTTGAAATACATGATGGATATTATTAGAATTTCTTTTTTTGTATCGCCGAAAACCATTTTCTTGGCGATTCCATGACGATAATGAACACTGTGAAAGGACTGACTAGTTTTTATTTTATAAACTGATTCCAAATGGAGATCAAGTGGAGTTTTAATGTTTATCCTTCTTCATAATTTTATAGAAGATTAACTATTCTGTTTATAAACTCCTTTAAGAGGAATAAAATTAAATTAAAAAATAAGGATAAATGCATAATGCCAGGAGAAAATGGATATAATTAGGGAAATGAAGCAATTTATAATATCCCTTGAGCCCAAGCAACAATAGAGAGACTAGCGACGAACTGGGAATTAGCAAAAACCTGAAGGTTTTTTTTTTTTTTTTTAAGTTTTTCATCAACTTTTCTTTTTTTAAAGACAATAAATATTATAGAAATACTGTAACACACGCAGTCGGGTTCTCGCAAGGAGGGGTAATATGTAGTTATTTTCCTTGACTGGTTATTCCTTGTTTTATTAATCCACATTAAATTATAAAAAGAACCATCAATATCGTTGACAATGTTTTATATTAACTTGGTTCATCGAATATTTCGTTTAAATAATTTTTATTTTTGGTCACGGCCTTAAAGACCACGCGAATATCATTACTTTCGGTTCTTTTCTTGTTTTTGTTTTTCCTTTTCTTCCATTTCTCTCTCATCATCTCTACGTGCCTTTGTTTTCTTTCTTCTGTCCACGCGACTCCCTTTTACGATTTTTTCTTTCCAACAAGAACCTTGATTTCCTTCAGTCTTTTCCTATATCTTTCTCCGTCCTGACAATCCTGGTCCGTTATTCCTAGTCTTTCAGTTTCTTCCTTCATCTGCTTGATGTATCCCCTTGAGCTTTTGTATCCTCGGATTTTCTAGAATATTTCCTTGTTTAGTCTTTCCGGGGCCATTCTTACCATATGTCCGTGGAATTTCAGTTTCCTGATCCTTATGTCCGTTTCTAGGTGTCTTTGTAGATTTCTTGGTTGGATCTCAGCCTGTATTGTGTCTTTTTGGGGCCGTAGATCCTTCTTAGGATTCTTCGTTCTATTGTCAGTAGTTTTTGTAGAAAGGGGAGGCATGAGGTTTCCGTCCCATATAATATTACCGGTTCAACGACTGTGTTGTAGTGTCTTATTTTCACTCTAGTGGACAGGTTGTTCTTGTTATATACGTTACTGGTTGCAAAACTCTCTAGTTTAGTGATTCTTTCTTTCATACGTTCTTTTTACAAACCGTTGTTACATATAGTCTCACCCAGGAACTTGTCGGGGTACGTGCCTATCAAATATAGAGTCAGATAGAAAGAACGTCATGAAACGATTGTCCAGGTTACCTAGTCAACCCTCACTTCGTCACCAGAGCTAGGGTAACTAGGCACCCCCCTCGTGACGACCCGACACAACCAATTCTATTATTGGTAGATGTTTATACTTAGGTATATAAAAAGAATGTATTTATTTAGTACCTTATCTTTTGTATACTATATTAGATAGGTAAAAACTTAATTACTGTGATAAAATTACAATCTGCCTTATTGGGCAAGAATTAATTGTGATCTCATTCATACCATACTTACAATTCTTCATTCGCTCGCTCATTCATACGGTATTTACAAACAGCCAAGAGGCCTCCCAAATCCACATGTTTGTCACCTACCTCGCACGTGAAAGAGGAAACGGAGTCTTGGGAAGTCCCTCACGCTCCTCCGTCCGCCCGATATAAGCCAGTAGAAGCTGACAAAAAGCGCGAGAGCCACAGACTCTCAGGACATGATTGAAAAAACTGGTCATTGCCAGGACACCCACTTTCATGTATTTATAGCTCCCAGGAGGAACTATATTAAGTGTACATTAATAACGTAGTCTGAATTGTCCTCACTAGGATCCTTTGTTTATTTTTAATGTAAGTATATTTTTTTTACTATAGAAGTATGCTTCATAAATGTCACCAAGAGAGAGTTTATAACAAAAACATCTTTTGTGAGAAAGGTGTAAAGTCGATGTGATTTTATGAAAGAGATTTGCCTACTTATTAGCGTTCTCAAAGCTTCTTACAAGAGCCAGTGGAGGCTGACAAAGAGCACGAGAGCCACATACGCTCAGGACATGATTGGAGAAACTGGCCATTGTCAGGATTCCCACTGTCACGTATTTACAAAGGGTCACGGGGCCACTAGAGGATTATAGGGATGAGTGGTGCAGTGCAGTGACTGTGCTAGGGGATTAGGATGGTTGGATAGGCTACTATGGAATTTCATGAACTTCGAAGGGATGAGTTCGAGAATGTAGGGTATATTAAGATCGTTATGAAGGGTTTTGTTACTGACGTAATAAGGGACGTTTACTATTGTAGGAATTTTGATTGAAAGTATTGGATATGCTTCATAAATGTCACCAAGAGAGAGTTTATAACAAAAACATCTTTTGTGAGAAAGGTGTAAAGTCGATGTGATTTTATGAGAGATATTTGCCTACTTATCAGCGTCCTCAAAGCTTCTTACAAGAGCCAGTGGAGGCTGACAAAGAGCACGAGAGCCACATACGCTCAGGACATGATTGGAGAAACTGGCCATTGTCAGGATTCCCACTGTCACGTATTTACAGAGGGTCACGGGGCCACTAGAGGATTATAGGGATGAGTGGTGCAGTGCAATGACTGTGCTAGGGGATTAGGATGGTTGGATAGGCTACTATGGAATTTCATGAACTTGGAAGGGATGAGTTCGAGAATGTAAGGTATATTAAGATCGTTATGAAGGGTTTTGTTACTGACGTAGTAAGGGGCGTTTACTATTGTTCTCAGGACTTTTGATTGAAAGTATTGGATATGCTTCATAAATGTCACCAAGAGAGAGTTTATAACAAAAACATCTTTTGTGAGAAAGGTGTAAAGTCGATGTGATTTTATGAAAGAGATTTGCCTACTTATCAGCGTCCTCAAAGCTTCTTACAGGAGCCAGTGGAGGCTGACAAAGAGCACGAGAGCCACATACGCTCAGGACATGATTGGAGAAACTGGCCATTGTCAGGATTCCCACTGTCACGTATTTACAGAGGGTCACGGGGCCACTAGAGGATTATAGGGATGAGTGGTGCAGTGCAATGACTGTGCTAGGGGATTAGGATGGTTGGATAGGCTACTATGGAATTTCATGAACTTGGAAGGGATGAGTTCGAGAATGTAAGGTATATTAAGATCGTTATGAAGGGTTTTGTTACTGACGTAGTAAGGGGCGTTTACTATTGTAGGAATTTTGATTGAAAGTATTGGATATGCTTCATAAATGTCACCAAGAGAGAGTTTATAACAAAAACATCTTTTGTGAGAAAGGTGTAAAGTCGATGTGATTTTATGAGAGATATTTGCCTACTTATCAGCGTCCTCAAAGCTTCTTACAAGAGCCAGTGGAGGCTGACAAAGAGCACGAGAGCCACATACGCTCAGGACATGATTGGAGAAACTGGCCATTGTCAGGATTCCCACTGTCACGTATTTACAGAGGGTCACGGGGCCACTAGAGGATTATAGGGATGAGTGGTGCAGTGCAATGACTGTGCTAGGGGATTAGGATGGTTGGATAGGCTACTATGGAATTTCATGAACTTGGAAGGGATGAGTTCGAGAATGTAAGGTATATTAAGATCGTTATGAAGGGTTTTGTTACTGACGTAGTAAGGGGCGTTTACTATTGTTCTCAGGACTTTTGATTGAAAGTATTGGATATGCTTCATAAATGTCACCAAGAGAGAGTTTATAACAAAAACATCTTTTGTGAGAAAGGTGTAAAGTCGATGTGATTTTATGAAAGAGATTTGCCTACTTATCAGCGTCCTCAAAGCTTCTTACAGGAGCCAGTGGAGGCTGACAAAGAGCACGAGAGCCACATACGCTCAGGACATGATTGGAGAAACTGGCCATTGTCAGGATTCCCACTGTCACGTATTTACAGAGGGTCACGGGGCCACTAGAGGATTATAGGGATGAGTGGTGCAGTGCAATGACTGTGCTAGGGGATTAGGATGGTTGGATAGGCTACTATGGAATTTCATGAACTTGGAAGGGATGAGTTCGAGAATGTAAGGTATATTAAGATCGTTATGAAGGGTTTTGTTACTGACGTAGTAAGGGGCGTTTACTATTGTTCTCAGGACTTTTGATTGAAAG
The DNA here is from genome assembly GCA_930367205.1 of Acanthosoma haemorrhoidale. Lineage (NCBI taxonomy): Eukaryota > Metazoa > Arthropoda > Insecta > Hemiptera > Acanthosomatidae > Acanthosoma > Acanthosoma haemorrhoidale. The sequence goes on along the minus strand of OV884015.1, from coordinate 106,946,763 downwards.
TATTGGATATGCTTCATAAATGTCACCAAGAGAGAGTTTATAACAAAAACATCTTTTGTGAGAAAGGTGTAAAGTCGATGTGATTTTATGAAAGAGATTTGCCTACTTATCAGCGTCCTCAAAGCTTCTTACAAGATAAAGTGGGTTTTAATTGACAATCAATTCAATTATATGAGGTGAGTTTTTATACCTATTAGGTATTGAGTGGTTTTTATCGCCTGTGGTATCTGTCCGGGGTTTTTTTTTTTTTTTTATGACTTTAAATTATGTGTCACTAATTTAATAGTTACGAAACAACAAATATTGGTTGTGTCATGAATTGAATGCTTTCATCTAAATATTGTATTGTAATTTTGCTAATGAATAAGATTTATTTTTCAATCAGAAATTTGACACTTAATAAGTACGATTTAAAAATATAATGACAGTGAAGAAGTTAAGTATAAATAATGATAGTAATGATAGATGATTTGTATATAACATATAACCCATATATAACCATATAACCCTGAAAGCAGAGCTGAGGTGAAACGCAGGCCAATAGCTCCTCATTAAAGACAAACTCTAATAAAGATGACTGAGAAAGAAGCAGGCCAGGACTGCAATCACAGGGACGAGGCTAGACAAAGAAAGAGGGACTATATTGCTATAGAGCTTAATAGCTTTTGCAGAGGAGGGACTTATTAGTAAAGTTTAGAGGGAACGCTAATATCCCCACGGGGAATGCACGAGAAAGAACCAGAACATCTCATACAGCGTACATTCTCCATCTTTCATCATATACGAAACAGCAATTTGATGAAAGATGCAAACCTCATTTGATGAGAATCCCTGGGGCAACATTATGAAGAGATAAGACGAAGCATGGCAGTGTAGATGGCGCTGAAGAAACTTAGGTATGACCTCGGTTTTCTAGACAGGTATACTAAAATAAATTACCAATTTACGAAGTTATACTTAAGCCAATCTGGCCTTACAGCATAGAGCTATGAGGGACGGCAAGAAAGTCGAACATCAAGCGCATCCAATCCTTTCAATCAAAAGTCCTGAGAACAATAGTAAATGCCCCTTATTACGTCAGCAACAAAACCCATCATAACGATCTTAATATACCTTACATTCTTGAACTCATCCCTTCCAAGTTCATGAAATTCCATAGTAACTTATCCAACCACCCTAATCCCCAAGCACAGTCATTACACTGCACCACTCATCCCTATAATCCTCCTAGGTTACCTGCTATAAATGCGTGACAGTGGGAGTCCTGGCAATGGCCAGTTTCTCCAATCATGTCCTAAGCGTCTGTGGCTCTCGCACTCTTTGTCAGCCTCCGCTGGCTCTTATCCAGTGACGCGGCTGACGGAGGAGAGTAGAGGACCTCCCAAGAGTCCTCTTTTGCATGCAAGGGAGGTGAGGACTTGGGAGGTCTCTGGGCTGCTTGTAAATACTGTATGAAAGAGCGAGCGAATGAAAATTGTAATTCATACTATACAACGAGATCATTTATCACAATTACTTATTACCCAATGAGTCAAATCGTGATTTTATTATAATAAAGTTTTTGTTCGTTTAAGACAGGTCTGCTACTTATTTAGTCATGCAACTGCTCATTTCTCCTTCAGAGGCTGTGTTAGCTCTTGCCTGGAGGGAAAAAAATCTTAGGATAGTGTTCAACTAAGCCCTTACCCAAGTAGATGGTATTTGGTTTGTTAAACCAATACAGTCATTGGGTTTCGCTTATGGAGAAGCATTTGACAGAAAATATATGTGATAGGAATTCTATTTTTTTTTTAATATTTCAACTTTTTAAGTGCTACTTTGGTTGCACTGGAGGTAGTCTCAGACAGTGGTAGTCATTTTGAAATAAAGAAGAAGGAATAAATTATTTATAAAGAATGTTGTCCAATGAAGAAGTTAGTAAACCAGTAATTATAAGTAGGGTAGAGTAAGTAAATTGGTAAGAAGTGAAAACTGATTAAAAGAGGGCATATTTCTTGTCCTAAGATCTTGTCAGGCTCTGTAAAGGGCTAAATGGGGAATGATATGGGCAACGGATAAAGGCTGAATGAACCAAAAGGTGAAAGACTGGAATTTCTTTGGCAATTGGAAATCGATTTTTAATTTGGAGAGTGAGTAATGGGCTCAGAATGGAATGTCCAATTGGAAACATACAAAGGACCGTTGGTGATTTCACGAAAGGGATTTTGATTGGAGGGACTGAAATTATGGAATGTAGGACACTTAGGACTTTGAGTACCATTTAGTTGGTAAAGGCCCTAGTTTCATTATTGGTTACGCGATGCACTGAGGGTTTCAGATGTAACATTAGGTTTGGTCTATCGTTCAGCAGTCTTGCAAGGGTTAACTTCTTTTCCTATTACTGATTAGTTGAATTTGTTGAGATATCCTCTTAAGCTGACGAGATACTTTCACATCAAATCTAATAAGGGACGAAGTTTAATGTTGTCTCCATGAGGTCCTGTATGAACTGGTAGACAAGAGATGCAGTCTGCTGCATCAATGTCCTAATGAATTGATCCACTCAATTATAAATTCATCGCTGAAATGAGCCCTTCGTGAAATTCTTTTGGTTTGTTTTGCTAATTGAGTCATGTAGGAGTTCTTGAGTCAGGACGAAATGTTTTTTTTTTACATCTTACCAACAAAAAAAAAAAAAAAATGTTTCATGAACTTTTATTCCCAAAACTCCATGTAATTATTTATTAATCGAAACATATACAGTCAGATCCTTGGTTTTGTTGAATATCCGTTTGAAACTTCGATTCAATTGAATGATTTAAGAATGTCTCAGGAGTTGATGACCGAATGAATTCTCCCTCAGTAAGGAGCAATAACGAACGATCCAGAATCCTGTTTCGTTTCACTGTGAAAAGTCTTCCAATTGGGGAAAGCTTTACGAAATTATTTCTTTTGTTAGCTTTGATGTCATTTTTTTTGTCATCCTTTTGCCACTGAGAAAAAAAGTCAACTGTTACGAATCAAGGATAATATGGACAATTAAGGGCTTCTGGCTTTCCGGCTGTGAAATCGCTTTTAATGACTTTTATTTTATTAAAATATACTTAATTCCCAACGTATATTTGGTATTATCGTACGGCCGTCGAGATAGTTCATTAATTGTATACCTTACCCCATATGATACAGGGAAAAGTTTCAATTTATTTAAAGAGCTGATTTAATTTTTAGCATCGTTGAGGCAACAAATAGAACTTCTATTCAGTGTTAATGATCGTTTGTAATTGTAATTAAAATAAACAAATTAGAAATATAATATATTTCTTTGACTCAGCTGTCCATATCAGGTAATTTTTACCCAAACGAATGCTAATCACCATGCCTGTTGCATTTTACTGTACACTGATCATTGATTTAACATAAGTTTTGTTCTGACATTATATGTCTAACCCACCCCATAATATAGTATTTTTAGTAACGTAGAATGAACATTAGGTACTAATTTATTTTCTTTTTTTTTTTTAGTTTAGTTAGTTAAATTCCTTTATTGTGCTAAAATTACAATCTGCCTTTTATAAGGCAATAAGTAATTAAGAAAAATGCTCTCATTCATACCATATTTACAGTTCATCATTCACTCGCTCATTCATACAATATTTACAGACAGCCCAGAGACCCCCCAAATCCACCGCGAAGAGAAAGCGGAGTCTTGGAAAGTCCCCCACGCTCCTCCGTCAGCCGCGTCACCGGATACTAGCCAGTGGAGGCTGACCAAGAGCGCGAGAGCCACAGACGCTCAGGACATGATTGGAGAAACTGGCCATTGTCAGGATTCCCACTGTCACGTATTTACAGAGGGTCACGGGGCCACTAGAGGATTATAGGGATGAGTGGTGCAGTGCAATGACTGTGCTAGGGGATTAGGATGGGTCATTGCCAGGACTCCCACTGTCACGCGTTTATAGCAGGTCACGAGGCCACTGCCGTTTCAGTCTCCGAGGAGGATTATAGGGATGAGTGGCGCAGTGCAATGACTGTGCTAGGGGATTAGGGTGGTTGGAAAGGCTAATGTGGAATTTCATAAACTTGGAAGGGATGAGTTCTAGAATGTAGGGTATGTTAAGGTCGTTATGAAGGGTTTTGTTGCTGACATAATAAGGGGCATTTACTATTGTTCTCAGGACTTTTGATTGAAAGGATTGGATACGCTTGATGTTCGACTTTTTTGCTGTCCCCCATAGCTCTATTCCGTATGTCCAGATTGGTTTAAGTATAACTTTGTAGATTAGTAGTTTATTTTCTATTGAGAGATGGGATGTCCTTTGAAGTAGTCTGTACAGTTGTCCAAAGCGTCTGTTTAGTTCTTGTCTTTTTAGTCTCGTATGTGGGTTCCAGGTCAGTCGTTTGTCAAGATGGAAGCCTAAGTACCGTACTGTCTCGGATACAGGGAGAGGAATAGAATTAAAATAAACTAGTGGACAAGACTTGCGACAAAGGGTGAAGGTAATGTGGGATCATTTTGCTTCACTAACTTTGATCCGCCATTGATTGCACCAATACTCGATCTCGTCAAGGTGTTTTTGAAGGTTATGGGATGCTATGTCGGGGTCTGGGTGGGATGACAAAACTGCAGTGTCATCTGCAAATGTGGCCAAGAAGGTATTGGGAGTAGAGGGGACATCAGCGGTGTATAGGTTATAGAGGATGGGGCCCAGGACACTGCCCTGTGGAACTCCTGCACTTATGGGATAGTAGTTAGAGTATTCTAAACCACAGCGGACTTGGAAGAAGCGGTTTGAAAGGTAGGACTGTAGGATTAGGAAAAGGGTCTGTGGTAAATATCTTTTGAGCTTGTAGAGCAACCCTGCGTGCCAAACCCAATTTATTTTCTGAAGTAAATTCTTTTTTTTTCCTTTAATATTAGACGTGCAAATTCATATAAATCAGATATGTAAATATACTTGCAAGTATCATTGTTGGTGGTTTGACAAACCAGTGATAAACACCCTTTTTACGCAGGGTTAAAAACAGGTCAAGGCAGAGGACTCGGGGTAAGTGGACTAACAGTGTTTGAAGACGCATTTCTTTTATATTTGGCTGGACAGGATGAGGAATCTTAAACCCCTTTTCGGTACCAGTGCACCAGATCATATAAAAACCCCTCTTTACACTAGGTCGAGGCTCTGGTAGAAACTCTTAGGGTGTGAATAGGACACTTTCAGATGACAAAGATGACCATAAACACCCTTATATGCACGGGGAGGAGGAAGTGGATTGGAGTGTGAGACACACTGAATATTCCTTTCACGTACTCTCCAAAGATAGCGATATTTCGCAAGAGACGATGTATATTAATAGTTAGTTATTAATTTTAATATAACCGTATATCAATTCATTATATTTTATTTCATCCAATTTTTAGTCACGTAAATGAAAAACTTAAATAAATTCAATTACCCATTGCCTTAATACAATTTCATTGTCTGCATTTCTTTCATTGATCAACATGAAATTAACTTTCGGAAAAGAATTAATTGGGATAACAATCAAATGAATTTTATTTTATTATAACTTTACCGCGATGCAATAAGCTATGAGTTTGATGATGTAATCAAATGAAGTAATCTTAATAATTAAATGACATCTCAGATCAATTAAATACATTATTTTAATTGTTCAACTTGAGCGTAGAGGCGTGTTTATTCAGATAAGGCAATTCGAATATATTTATGTATTGAAAATATATTTAGACAGAGACTAAACTAATCAATCCAGAATCCTGTTTTGTTCCACTGTAAAAAGTCCTCCAATTGGGAAAAACTTAATGAAATTATTTCTTTTGTTAGCTTTGATGTAATTTTTTTTTTCTTCACCACAGAGAAAAAGATCAAGTCAATTGTTACGAATTAAATATAATTTGGACAATCAAGGGCTTCTGGCTGTGAAATTGATTTTATTGACTTTCTGTTTATGAGAGTATACTTAATTCCCTGCGTACGTTAGGTGTTATCTGCACTACCTGGTACCTAAAAGTGGCTTATAGTGCCTCATCCTGTCCTCCCGAATATAAAACAAATATTGGTGTGCTTCTTCAAACACTGTTAATCTACTGAGCCCTCTGCCTTGACCTGTTTTCAACCCTGTGTAAAAGGGGTGTTTATCACTGGTCTATCAGTTCGTCTGTCAGACCACTAACAAAGATACTTGCAACATATTGTTTTGACTCAGCTGACGATAACCGGAGATTTTTGCTCAAACAACCGACCGGAATGCCTGTTTCGTTCTGCTGTACGCTCGTCCGTTGAGTTGCCTGGTCCAAGACAAGTTCTCCTCTGATCCGAAGACCTGATGAAGATCGGCGAGATGGCTGAGTACTGTCGCAGCCTAAGGCACTGTTCCCATTGGCCCACAAGTTTGGCAGCTCCGCCAGTTTCCAGGAGTTTCTCTTGTTGTACTTTGCCGATCCCGTCTTCGGAGTTTGCTTCCTCTAAGGTTTTGCCTTCGACTATTGTCACCGTAGTTCGCAAGCCTTTCCGCTCCGCTTCTGTCTAACGATACTATACGATACCATCTTTATTATGGTAATATTTATTTTATTATAATAAACTAATTTATTAGAGTTCCATGTAAAATTTATTACAGGGATTTTTTGTTTTAGAAAAAGACTACCTTAAAAAAACCTTACAAACCTTTAAAAAAAAAAAAAATCGTTTTTCAATGCCGCATGGTGTGTTTTTGACAATATTTTAGATGTTATTTTGAAAATCCTAAAAACTTATTTTCTGTGAAATAGAGTATTTTTGGTCAAAAATATGCAGTACCTTTATTCACTCAGCATACAATTATTATTCCATTTATATATATTTGAAATAAACACTACATTACAAGATTGGTAGGAATATGAACTTACTATGAATATGTTTCATTACGGACTAATATTGTAATTTTGTATAGACCTTATTGTATTTCAGCTGACGTAGAGCGTAACGAATATTTTTTTTCCCATAAAGCGAAAGTAAACAAGAAATGGTAAATAGTGAAAACGACATTTTTATCGTAAAATCTTTCAAAGGGGATATTGCTTCATTGCTAAAAACTTTTCTCCTTTAGTCAGCGAAACTCTTTAAATAAAAAAAAAAAAAATATATGGGAAGTAATAGCACTTCTTTAACACGAACAAGCTAATAAAAGGAATTCTCTTTCCCCCATTGGGATTTTCAGGGAATTTTCACTATCGTCTAAACGAACCCAGGTAATTATATAAATATAAGCTAAATATAAATTCTAAAATTAACCAGGACATAAAAAGTTAAAAGGGGGTTGAGGGGATGGTGCGGAAGGGGTGAGCTTCCACCCGCAGAATCAATACGAAGAGCCTTGACCTAAATATCACCACTACTGCTACACTGCCTCTTATTTAATGTCGCAACTGTCTAGGTAAATAACTTCATTCATACTTTCATTAGTAATGAACTATCTGGACGGTTTACTTCCGGAATGACGTGAACACAGGGATAATTAACTTACCGTAGAACGGTTCTGTGAATTAGCTACGAGCGCTAACGTAAAGCCAGTTCGGGTCGAACGTAGACAATAACAAACTCTGTGAGACGTTATGTTAAATTTTTAATTGTTCTAGGAAAATCTAAGATATAAAAGTCATCTTGTTTGAGTTTGGATATAAAAGGTTATACATGCCAATATGGAAATATTTTATAAAACTACATAAGAAATCGTTAAAAAAAATATCCAATCCAAAAATTAAAACAACCATTTTCCGACCGGAAAATCTAAGATATAAAAGTCATCATTTTTGTGTTTGATTTTTTTTTTTTTGTTTGTTGTATAAAAGCCAAATAATGTAATTTATGCATAATGACTTAACGCCATGCCATCAAAATGGAACTATTTTAAAAATGAGTAGTGAAAATGTTTACCTTACCCCGCTCATCGAATCCACTTAAGCTAACTGTAAGTAGCGATCGAACTTAAGCAGTGAGTGATCCACTAGTCCATAAAATAAGAAAAATCCGAGGCATATTTTAGTCCATAATTGTTACAGCCCACCCTTAAATATGATATGAATTATTGGAAGGAAAATAAGAATTTTCACTTGAAAACCATTGCCAACGTAATTTTTTGGATCATCCTGACACTCTTGTACTTCACAAACAAACTACTCCATCAAAACATACAAATAGAGACACCAAGAAGAGATTAACGGAATACCACCACAGTTTACAATACATACAACATACAATACATAGAAGAAGATTGCTAATCCGTCTTGAGATCCATGACCATGAAAGACATCCTATTACAAAAAAACAGATCATTGGATGTTCAATTCTATTTTTATTTATTGTCAAATTACTAAATAATCATTGTCATGACTTATTATAATATTAAATTTAATCTGCGCCTATTAAAAGCAATGTCATTATATTATGAAACTACCCGTGACGTGCCTTTTAATGAAACTTAAATAAGTTTATGCCCTCTCGGTAAATTGTTTTGTTGTTATTCAATGTGATATTATCCAAGAATGGCAGAGCATAGGTGTCCTCCGGCCAGCTCTGCTGTACGGTGCCCCGCTATTTACCCACTTGACTGACAATACAGCTAAAAGTCTCCAACACTTCCAGAATGGATTCATCCGAAAAGTGGTCCGACATACCTCTTTCGAGAGGTTGAAGAACGCTGACCTGCACCCGTTGCTTGGTGTGCCGTCGGTGGGTGAGTTCATCCACCAGAGACACATTAAGTTTTTTGACTCGTTGCAGCACCTGACAAACCCAGTGTTTAACACTATGACTCCGCCACCCCTCCCGCATCGATGGCAACGGACTGTCGGGGAAAAATTAGGATAAGAATTAGTATGTAAGTTAGTTTTAAGGTTGATCAAAAAGGTGAGCCCCATCACCTTTATTAGTCAGTTTAGTCTAGTCACGTATAATGTATATCATTATGCTTGTTTATTTGATTATATAATTTCTATTAAATTCTCAACCCGCTCTTCCGAGAGATGACACCACCACCGCTACCGGTAGGATGGCAACTCGCAAGATCGGGTAGAGCAGAGAAGATGATAGACATCACGACGCCGACCCACTGACAACAAGCCTCTAAGGGGCACCCTTACTCTGACATCAGACTAACAACGACGACACCACATGCCTAGAGAGACTCTAGGCCCAGCCACCGGTAGACTCTCACTACTGTACTGACTTAACCAACCTCCACCGAGGATTCCCACATCCCTAACTCCTCTCACACCACCTTCAAGCAGGTACGCCTAGTACAACGTTCCTTTTACCCCAAATATTTTATATTTTTCCTACATCCTAAATTCGACCTAGAGAGCTTCGGGAAAAAAAAAAAAAAAAAAAAAAAAAAAAAAAAAAAAAAAAAAAAAAAAAAAAAAAACTGTATATAATGTAGTGATGCTACAGGAAATACAAAATAATTTGTGAATAGATTCACCTGAGGATCTATAATTATATATAATTGTCTGTAAATTTAAAAGGGCTATGAAGAAAAAAACGAAAAAAAAACAAAAAAAAAACGGAGCATAGGTTGACTCTCACTACCTTCCCGAACCCACCCACCACCTTTAGGCATCCCACACCCCATATCCTTCTCATACATCCTTCAAATAGGACTTCCCTTAGTGAAAGGCACCCATCAATCCAAAATAATTTTGCTTTTATTTTTCCCACATCCTATTTTTTATGAGTTTAAGAGCTATGGAAAAAAAAAAGCAGAGCTGGTAATAAAAGTATATTAACATAATTATTTCCATAGTAATACAGCGATAATAATACGTTCAGCTAATGAGCAACAGAAAATTTGAATAACCCTTTTGATTTTAGAACAGCTGTTTTTTCAATCACATGCACTGTTACGTATAATATCATAGATCGTGAATTCTCAGTATTCTATGTGAGACCTTTTATGCCATATGTTCCTTTACTGAGCTTTACAAACAAATGCGAGTTAATATGTTGCGAGAGAACAGTTATTACGTCAGCAATAAAACCCTTCATAACGATATTAATATACCCTACATTCTTGAGCTCATCCCTTCCAAGTTCATGAAATTGCAGGGAAACCTTTCCAACCAACCTAACCATCTATCACAGTCATTACACGGCTCAGCACATCCCTCTAATCCTCCTCGGAGACTAAAGCGGCAGTGGCCACGTGATCTGCTATAAATGCGTAACAGTAGGAGTCCTGGCAATGGCCAGTTTCTCCAATCATGTCCTGAGCGTATGTGGCTCTTGCGCTCTTGGTCAGCCTCCACTGGTCCGCATCCGGTGACAGAGGAACGTGGGGGACTTCCCTAGACTCCGCTTCCACTTTCGCATGCGAGGGTGGTGACAACCATGTGGATTTGGGAGGTCTCTGGGCTGTTTGTAAATACTGTATGAATGAGCGAGTGAATGAAGACTTGCAAACATGGATTGATTGAGAACATTGAACTTTGCTTATTACTTATTGCCGAATAAGACAGATTGCAATTTTATTACTTAAACTTAAAATAGAACTTTATTGTGCAATAATTACAATCTGCCTTTTATAAGGCAATAATAATACAGATAAATGATCTCATTCATACCATCATTCACTCGCTCATTCATACAATAGGACATGATTGGAGAAACTGGCCATTGCCAGGACTCCCACTGTCACGCGATTATAGCAGGTCATGAGGCCACTGCCGTTTCAGTCTCCGAGGAGGATTATAGAGATGAGTGGCGCAGTGCAAAGACTTATTATTATTATTAAAGACGCAATTTTATTACAGTAAAGATTTTTGATTGTATTCTATAAACGAATGTGCTGCTTGATATGATTGAGAACTCATTGTTGTGTAGAGAGAGCAATACGCACCGCCATGTATAGTAAGTAGTCTATACAAACTATATGACCATGGACCACGAAGATCGGAAGTGATGATGAAACCTTATCTAAAAAGTATAATCTAAATAAAAAAAAAAGCTAATGTTATTTATATTTAAAAAATAAATAAATCTGATTTCCTTTCTAAAGTGAAGTATATAGATATTTCGAACCAATCTAAATTGATAGTCCTAAAACCGTTGACTATAATCGTTCCAAGGAATTCGTCTATCAAAAATTGTTTTCACTTTTTGAAATCCCTTTATGTTCTCTATCATAACGTGAAAATAATTATAGCAATTAAACATATTTTTCCTTCTTTTTATTTCTTTGAATTTTTGATTTGTTTTCTTTACGAGTGACTCTTACTATAAAAAATTTCTTAAATTTTTTCCAGGGGAGGCCCAGACAAGTTAGCTAGAGGGTTAATACAAAAAAAAAAACATGGGTGAGTTTGGATTTCGATGTTCACAGAAACTTAGATTTTTGAGTCCCAAAAGAATGAAAACCTGTTCGAGTCTTGGAATTTCTCGAACGAGTAAAATTTTACGCATAGTTGGAATTACGAATCGCGATTGAGGGTAGTTATTTCATAATTACATAACATAATTTATATATTTCATAACTATAACTTATTGTGATACCTTCAGTAATAAAAAAATATTTCTGCATGCCTGTATGCAAATATTTCATAAAACTACATAAGAAATCGTAAAAAAAAAAATCCAATCCAAAAATTAAAACGGTTAAAAAGCATTTTGTCGACCGCAAAAAAAAAGTTACGGGGAACAGGATGGGAATTAAAGGGGCACTAGAGGGCGAAGAGGCTTTTATGGTGAATGGCCACTTGGGACCTGTACTTAGCTCCGAAAACCTATTCGCGCGAAACCATGGCAACCAGGAAATTAACAGCTGTTTTGTTCTCGTGTATCGTCGGCAATTTGTATTGCTGTCATCGGAGAGTCATGCGCATTGTCTCATCCGTGCCCTCTCTTCTCTCTGGACGTCACTGCTGTATGCCCGTGTCGAGTGGCCTATGGAAATATTCACCAGTTCAAAATTAGTACCCGTTGTTGGCGATAATTGCTCTTGCTCTCATAACTGTCGACCGGTAAATGCCAACCAGCTCTTCAACGTACAGCTGTTCACATACCACAGTTGAAGTGATCGAACTAGGAATACTGAGGCAAATAGATGCTGAATAAAGCTTGTTACAGAAGTCCTTGTGAACGAAAACATTCTAGATTTTATAATATTATTATATTATATTATCTATAACCATATTTGATTTACTATTATATATCAGGGCGAGCCATAACTAACTTCAGCTTTTTTATCAGACATTTATTTTTCTCTCATTAAATAACAAAATTATATTAATTTACTATGTATTCACCACTATTATCTATAAACTCCCATCTTCCTGGCAGTTTATCAATTCCTTCCTTGTAAAATGTGCTATACCTCTTGTTGATTGACGTGGCTTTTGCCCCAATATTGCCTTTAAAAGTTGTCATCAAAGTCGGAAGGACGTCCCGCGCTCGGTTCGTCTTTTAAGGTCGTATCTCCAGAACGGAATTTTATAAACCAATTTCTAACTGCCCGATCAGTTATTAGTCCTTCACCATATACACTGGATATTTTTTCAAATGTCGCCCTAGCACTATTGCCTTGTTTAAAATCCCAAAGCATTACATGAAGAATATGTACTTTTTGACTCTCCATTTCAGAGGTTAAAATAGTTTAACGTAACGTGTATCACAGAAAACAGTTGACAAAAGACTAACTGAAGCCTTGTCTATATAGTGAAAACAAATACTTGTTGTCATGGTAACTCATAGCGGGTAGATACGAACAATAGATTCTACTTAGCTGCACCGGAAGTTACTTATGACTCGACCTGATAAAAATAGACAAAACCGGACCAGATCCGACCAAGCCACGCACCAAAAGCCAATGCGCTAAACCTTGTGTTCAATCGAAACATTTTTTTTTTTTTACTGGAAAAACTTATATTTTTGCTACTTTACTGGATCGTACCGGACCCGCGATTTGAAAATATTTTCCTTTCTGTAACACTAATCTATTTGTATATGCTCAAATTGAATATTGTTCTGATCGTAAGGCATGTATCATATATTAGGTTTCCTTTATCAGTATCGATACCAGGCAGGGCCACTGGGTTCTTTTCCTCGATTTCATTCCTTGTAAAATGTGGTTGGTTTGGACTGGAAGAAGTTTTCTACAGCCTGCCTGATTTGCTCTTCAGAATTGAAATTTTTTTCCATTCAAAAAGTTTTGTAAGAAACAGGAAACGTAGTCTGTCGGGGCAAGATCCGGGTAGTAATATTTATATGAGAATGTCCAATGAAAAAAAACGTGCTTCGCAGTATTTTCAAGCAGTGCTGGGGAAAAAAACGTATTGAGTGCGAAGAAATGTGCACGGGCACTGCATCGAAACATGGTTTAAACACTTCAATGCTGGGAATACCAATTTTATGTTCGCCCTTGAGATTCGATGGTGTGAACTAATCGAGAAAGCAAACTAAGTTAAAGTTATATGACCACTCGAGAATCAGCAAGTACAATCGGTATAATTTGAGGTGACTGTAGTAAATTTATTTTAAATTAAGGCCAATGGGAAAGAGAGCTAATTATTAGCTAATTGTCTCATCGCACAATCTGAAAATGTATGATTAAGAAATATTGGTACTGGCCTCTTTTATAACTGGGATCAATTGCCATTGCTTTAAACCGCTCCAACTACCCAGCTGTAATAAAGAGTTTGAACAATGTTCATACCTCAGAACTAACAACCAAATATCCATATTTTTAAACAATAATGGTTTTTTATTACATGGTTTATCAAAAAATTCTTAATAAATAAGTTTCTTATGGTTTGGTTCCTGGTTGTGTGTTTCGATTAAATAAATACTGTACAATTTCGACTTAATAAAATTTTATTTCTTTCAGACATCTTATACTGCAATTATCAAGTGCTCATAATGACATTATAGGTGATTTAAAGCACTTGTCATATAGAAACAAAACACGCAGGAATGCAAAATTGGACAGTTTTTCTTTAAAAAAAAAAACCAATTCAGTCAATTTCGTGCCTTTTAACTCAAAGTTGTGAGTACAACTTCTTAATAGTTTTTAGTAGCAGTAGTTTTGTTTACATTTAAACATTATATCAATTAACCTGGCGGAAAGTATTGTTTTGGTGGTCTTTCATTAAGCGCTTTCTATCTTTAAATTTAAATAAAACAAAGTGTGTGTGAGATATCGAATTTTTTTATTCGTTTGAAAGGCCTATCGATGCCATTATGTATGGAATATAACATCGTGCAAATGCCCGCCGTGGCTTCGCTGGGTGGCACGCATCCGAAATGTCCAATTTTCCATGACTGGCGCATAAATCAGGCTGAATTCGCCCGATGGCATGTGTTATGTTGGCTTTGAAGACCGCTGTGATTTGTGGCTTATTTACATAGACCTGCGACTTAAGAAAAACCCACAAGAAAAAGTCTAACGGGGTCAAATCGCACGATTTCACCCATTTAGCGAACACACGTCGTTGTCTATTCGTTTACCAGCTCCTTGGACAGCTGAATCTTGTACGGGTCCAGGTCCAAGTCAGGACGCGAAGTAGTGGACTGCGAAATACCGAGTTCTTGTGAGCGACGCGAAATTGACTGCCTCGGATTCTCCTGCACACTCTCACGGACAGCGGCGATGTTTTCGGCAGATCTTGCGTTTCGTTGACGTACGGGAGCTGTTTGATTGTTTACTGAATTAGTGGACTCAAATTTGTCCACCACACTGCGAATAGTCCTCTCGGTAGGACGGTTATGGCGGCCGCGGAACGTTGCCCGAACAGAACACCCACATTGATAAAACAATTTTATTATTTGCGCGTGTTGTTGAACGCTATATACATCCATGGTAATTTGGCAAAACAAACTGAATAAATGACAGTCAATTTTACAGGTGCGGCTTCAACAATATGGCCGCTATCAACTGTCAATGTTTGTAAGTCTTTTTTGGAAGACGCTTTAGTAAATAAAACGTATACACATCCATTATTATTTTCTTCTGTAATGATTAATATTATACGACTTAAAAAAACAACAAAAAAAGTTGGTTATTTTCTTTGGTGCGAGGTTTAAAGGTTAAAAATAAGGGTGAACTTTCATCAGTTGGACCATCTGGGTATCAATTCTTTCTTACTTTTTAGAAAATTGAAATTTCTAGTTTTTCAGCTTCAAAATAAACCATTAAAAAAGTGTAGTTGATGTCAAAAAAACAAAAAAAAACTAAAAAACAGCCTAGGCTGATAGGAAAGTCGCAACCTTCGGCCATCGACGAGGCGAAGAGCGAGGAGAGGGGGCTCAAGTAAATAAGCGATAAGCTGCTTATCAAGTTTGCTCGACGTCTTAACAAGATCGGAGCCTCTCGCTATCTCGCAGCTGACCACCTCGTTCACATTTAATGTCTTAGGACCTGTCTATATTATACAGGTGGGCTGAAAAGATTCCGACCTCAACATGAAGATGATAATAAAATAAATAAAAGCTAATGAAATAAAAGCTTTGTTAGGTAGGAACTTTTTTACCGCCCTCGTCTATATATATAGTTATATATAGTTATACTCGTATATGTATTAGTTATTTACAAGCTGTTATGGTTAGCAAAGTAATTTTTTCTAATTTGTTTTTAATTTACTTCATAGAAACCTCATCAAACCTGCCAGCCGATTCAAAGATCGCTAGTGTTGCCATTTTTAATTCTTTTACATTCAATTTTTTCCATAGCCGAGGTCTCACTATTAATGCTAATTGTTAGCGAGAGAAAAAAATCTATTGGGATGCTCGGGACTTAAACCCGTGACTTCGCGAATTTGTCTTGCTGTCTAGATCAGTTGCAACACCTAACTAACTGCAAGTTTTTTTTTAAATTATTAAACAGCTTTATTATGATAAAATTACAATCTGCCTTATTGAGCAATAAGTAATTCATAATATATTTTTTCATTCACTCGCTTATTCATACAGTCCAGAGACCTCCAAAATCCATATGGTTGTCAAACCCCTTGCATGCGAGAGAGGAAGCGGAGTCTTGGGAAGTCCCCCACGCTCCTCCGTCAGCCGCGTCACCAGATACGAGCCAGCGGAGGCTGATGAAGAGTATAAGAGCCACATACGCTCAGGACATGATTGGAGAAACTGGCCACAGCCAGGACTCCCACTGTTTTTTTTTTGTTTTTTTTTTTTCCTTAGCTCTCAAACTTATAAAAATAGGATGTCGGAAAAATAAAGGAAAATTATTTTGGGCTAATTAGTGCCTTTCACTAAGGGGAGTCCCCCATTTGAAGGATGTATGAGAAGGATATAGGGGTGTGGAATGCCTAAAGGAGGCGGGTGGAATCAGAAAGGTAGTGAGAGTCTACCCCCTGAGAGGACTCCCACTGTCACGCATTTATAGCAAGTCAAGAGGCCAATGCCATTTTAGTCTACGAGGAGAATTATAGGGTTGAGTGCTAGGGGATTATGGTGGTTGGATAGGTTACTATGGAATTTTATAAACTTGAAGGGATGAGTTCGAGAGTGTAAGGTATATTAAGATCGTTATGAAGTGTTCTGTTGCTGACGTAATAAGAGGCATTTACTATTGTTCTCAGGACTTATGATTGAAAGGATTGGATACGCTTGATGTTCGACTTTTTTGCTGTCCCCCATCGCTCTATTCCGTATGTCCAGATCGGTTTAAGTATAACTTTGTAGATTAGTAGTTTATTTTCTATTGAGAGATGGGATGTCCTTTGAAGTAGTCTGTACAGTTGTCCAAAGCGTCTGTTTAGTTCTTGTCTTTTTAGTCTCGTATGTGGGTTCCAGGTCAGTCGTTTGTCGAGATGGAAGCCTAAGCACCATAATAACCCGGATACAGGGAGAGGAATAGAATTAAAATAAACTAGTGGACAAGACTGGCGACGAAGGGTGAAGGTTATGTGGGAACATTTTGCTTCATTAACTTTAACTCGCCATTGCTTGCACCAATGCTCATCAAGGTCCTAACTGCAAGTATATGACTAATAATACCACTAGCCTTTGTTGAAGCTAGAGCTACAAGATTTTTCGATTGTAAACCAAATTATAGCCATCTACAAAAACAATGAGGAAGTTCCAAAATTAATTATAGTTAGTTTATAATATAAAAAAACGTATTTTTCTTTTATAAAGATGTTGAAGTTCTGAATAAGCAAAGGCAATTTTTATTATTACTTTTTTTTTTCAAACATTAATTATGAAAATGGAATTAAAATTGTCATCAACAGCGTGTTCTCAATTTCAACTCCATCAGTGTTTTTTTTTTTTTTTTGAGGCATGTTATTTTGCCTGGTAATTCAATTTGACGATTGAAAAAAATAAAACCAGCCCCATGTAAAACAATTTCTTTCACAATTAGTAATGAAAAAAGCAATTTTTTTTTCCATTACATTGTCATTGAGTATGTATATTTTTATATATTGTATATGTATATACACATAAACTGTGTAATGGGATTAATTGCTACACAGACGGCTCACTAACAGAAAACGGATCAGGGGCCGGCATATGGAGGAAAGATAAACCAGAATCTGGGATTTCTATTCCTTTAGGTAGACACACCTCGGTCTTTCAGGCCGAAGTGATGGCGATCAATGTCTGTACCCAAACCTTAATTGGGGAGGGTGTAAGAAACAGACTGATCACAATTTTCACGGATAGCCAGGCAGCCATTGGCGCCCTGAGAAGCTATACGACCAGATCTTATTTGGTTGAGGAGTGTAAAAACAACTTAAACACACTCTCGCTAGCCAATAAGGTTAGAATCGACTGGGTGCCAGGACACACAGGCATCACAGGCAATGAGAAGGCAGATGGCCTTGCAAGGGTGGGCTCAGAACAGACACCTCTTGCACCTGAACCCATATGTGGTATCAGCCTCAGCTACGCTAAAAGGCGTATAAAATTAGCTTTAGAGGACAAGGCAAGACTTTCTTGGAGAGAAACTAAGAAACAGGAACACTCGAAACTGTTTCTTGATGGACCCTGTAAGAGAAGAAGCTCAGCACTTCTATCAATGGACAGGTGGACACTCAAAAGTGTGACAGGACTCTATACAGGTCACTGTCGGTTAAATAAACACCTCTTTAATTTGGGGATAGTGGGATCACCAATCTGCAGATTCTGCAAGAAAGAGGGAGAAACGGCACGTCATATAATATGTGACTGTGATAACTTAGCTAGAAGGCGATACCTTCACTTTGGTAGTGATCGCATTGTAGACCCCAAACTATGTGAACTGATCGATCCATTCAGTATCCTCAGATTTGCAAAGGCCGTGGGCCTGTCACATATATAGGACAGGGACATGGACGGCGCACAATAGGTCTCAGTGAGGCCGCGGTGCACAAATGCCGGAACAAATAATAATAATAATAATAATGTATATTTTTTCGTAAATAATAGTTTGGGTTTAATTAGGGATTAACTCATCTGACATAAAAAGTTTATTCGCAATATTTTATTTTATGTTTAGAGGGATAGCATAATGCAAGAATATTTTACTTGATACCCTAGAGGTTTTCAAAATAAATGCTACCTCATAAAAAGCGTTGAAAGGTATTTTTTTTTAAATAAAGGGTCTAGGTATACAGGCCAACGTCTATAGGGCAGGTCCAAGCCTCTTGGCTTTTTTAAAATCCCAATAAATTTGTAGTAGACTGCTCTGTTTTTTAAAAGTCATTTTAATTTTTTTTTACCCTTGCTGGAAATATATTTTACAAAAGATTGCCAATGTTTATAATATTTACTAAGCAAATTATATCATATTCGATCGAGGTAAGCACACTTTCTTTTCCTATATGCCAAGCATTTTCTATCTTCGTCTTGAGAGAATTTGTGGTCGTGATTATGCCTATGTGGTCTAAAAACCTCTTCCGGTTCCTATTTTAGTTCTCCTTGTCTCCTTTGGTTTGGATATCCCATGGTATCTATACATGAAGAGCGTTAACAAACATAAAGGTCGGTCGGTAGTTGTCAAAGAGGCTTTTGATTTACCTTCTTGTATATTTGGGTATAACGATGCCCTCTGGGTATTTAGCACCTTCTAAGGCGATTCAAATACTTCCGGCAGACTTCCCTCTTTCCAATCTCCCTAAAGCATATGGTTGAATAATAATGCCATGGATTTTGTGAGAAAAAAAATTGGACCTCATATCTATTAAATGACTTTGGTTTTTTTTTTTTTTTTAATCATTGTTTAGCAGCTACTAAGATCAGATCGTTGAGAAAAAATTATACTTGGTAAGGTCAAGTTAGATTGAAACATACTCCTAAAGTGGAAAATTCATCATCCGGGGATGGATTAACCAGGGATTACGAGGCATGGAATTCTTAAATGTAACCAGGTGTTATAATGAGATACGTTATGTTAATTAGGACTAAATAATGAACAAATTAACTCTAATTAATATTAATATTAGTGAAGGGAAAGATAGTCAAATTGGTGAATCGCTCACTTCTAACAGTTCTTAAGCCTGGTAGCAATGTGCTATGTTTTGTTGAAGTATGCGCCTCATGATTAATTTCACGTGTTTATTATTGTGATATACATTCTCGAACTCATCCCTTCCAAGTTCATGAAATTCCATAGTAACCTATCCAACCACCCTAATCCCCTAGCACTCATCCCTATAATTCTCCTCGGAGACTAAAACGGCATTGGCCCTTGACCTGCTATAAATGCGTGACAGTGGGAGTCCTGGCAATGGCCAGTTTCTCCAATCATGTCCTGAGCGTATGTGGCTCTCGCGGTCTTCGTCAGCCTCCGCTGGCTCGTATCCGGTGACTCGGCTGACGAAGTAGCGTGAGGGACTTCCCAAGACTCCTCTTCCTCTTTAGCATGCGAGGGAGGTGACAACCATGTGGATTCCGGAGGTCTCTGGGCTGTTTGTAAATACTGTATGAAAACATTTATTACAATTACTTATTGCCCAATGAGGCAGATTGTAATTTTATCATAATAAAGTTGTATATATAATTATAATTATTGCGATAGTACTTATCCCGGACTGGTAGTTATCGTGAATCCATTCTGGCACCGGGCCAAGATGAGAATATAACTAGAATAGCATCAAAGAAACAGTTGTTGACAAAAAAAAAAAAAGGAAATTGCTTGTTTATACATGGAAGTTGTGAATAATTCTCACGATTCTGTGTTGTCGCTATGACAGAATGGAAAAGTTGAGCACTCCGAAATAAAAGTTGAGGGAGACAGTTCTCAAAGTTAGTGTCCTGATGTTTGTTACAGAGCGATTCACATTCTCGACCCACTCGAGGTCCAAGGATGTAGCCTTTCTACATTCTCGACCTTTTCAGCTTTACGGATCACACTTTTCCAGTAAATATTCTCCGAGGCTCACTCAAAGGGCCCATCGCATATGAATGAGCGTTATGTACAAGTTATTTTCTTAAATTTATGTAGTAGAACACAAAAGTAGAAAAAAAATAGAATACAAAAATACATTAGAGATTTATTTGATTGCAGTTCTTTTAAAGATTATTTATTGATTAACGACTGTCAAAAGCAGTAAATATAACAAAATATCTTAAATGAAGTGAGAGGACAACCAGAGAGACATTTCTACCTGAATAGATTTCTATTCGACACACTTTTTGTGTGGGTTTCTGTATAAGGTTCCAATGATATGATATAAATATATGAGGTATGATTTCGTAGTGAAATGGTGAAACTTGTGACAAGTATTAGAACTTTTGGTTGAAAAATCTCTATGTTAGTTTTCTTATCGTGTATATGGGTTCCACATGCCCAAATTGGTTTTTACGTGAGGAACATTCTCACCTTGGATTTGAAATTTAGAAAGTTAAATTTCTTACATATGAAAAAAGTGGTAATGGATCTTTGAGCTCCCCGCTAGCACCAAGTATGTTTCCTGCCCTTTGAGGATCTTGTCTTTTATATTTTCTAACAGGAGGCAAGGGCAAAGTTTTTTCTCCTTTAACACAGGCACTCCACATCAAAGGTTTTCCTCGTTATAAAACAGTCTACGGCATACAAAAGTAATTTTGCAACGTGCTTTGTAACAAGGATACCGCACAGTAGTATTACCGTAAGTAATATTTTACGAAGGGTAATACATGTTGCTAAGGCCTTTAATATAAAAAAAAAAAAAAATATTGCGGTAAAGTTTTTATTGTTTCTCTCGAAAATAAAATTATTGAAAGCAAAACATTTATTTTGATTTATTGGAAATGAGACATATTCAATTCCCTTTCAATCAAGGATGTTTTATTATTTCGCAATAAATAATATTAATTTGTATTATGTAATTTTAGTAACAAATAATGTTATTTGTGTACATAGTTAATTCCATTTAAGGGTGAATCTTAAAATAAATCATTGTGTTGGTGCGTGAACAAGTGCCCGATGTTTATTGTGAACGATCTAAGTAATAGGGCTCGTGAAGGGCTCGGACTGCCAGTCCACCTTAGTTTATCGACTGTGACCTCACACTCACACTAGCAATTATCGATTCTCTCCACACCATCGATATCACTGTATCGACCTCACCCTTTGATATCACCTCTTACTTCATCGAGTACGGTTGTGAACCTCGTTGGATGTAGGTTTACATTTACAGCTGCAGGTATGATATGTTCAAATGTAGAATTGCTGGATCCGCTGGCACCCAAGGCAGTCTCTTCATACCGGCTGTTTTGCTTCATACTTGCTAAATTTATGAATTAAAATTCATATTCAAGAGAACATTTCATTTTCTGCCTCATTATCTCCTGCAATAAGATATTTATCAGCGAGCTAAAGGACAATTTATACAGTTGACAATTCTAATCAAAAAGTTGTTTACTAACAATATTATTTATTATAATAATTTTTTTTTTATTTTTAAATATAAAAAGATCTTAGCTTAGAAAAAAATTAATTTGATGGCTTTTAATTAGATTAGATGTTACAATGTTCATTAACTTGCACAAATCGATCTGTTAATTTTTTGTTTTTTTTAAATAGTTTATTTTAATTTTTATTATTATACTATTCATTTCTTCTTAAGTGTACTCATTGTAAATAATATTTATATTGCGCACAAATTCTGCAGTTGCCTTTTATTATTATTTATCTGGCCTTAATGGGTAAACCATTTGTTTATAACACATTTGCTTTTAATAATTTTATTTTTGATCAACTAATCACAGTTTTGTTCTCTATACATTCAAGATATTTTCCGTTGAGCCATCTAACCGTTTCAGTGCCCTTTGCTAGTGATCCGGATCAGTTCGGAACGGGGTTGGAGATTTGCATTTTGGAATTCAAAGTTTCCCCTCCCACCAACACATGATATTACATTATATATGAATATAACATAACACAGTAACAAATGTTAACTAATGAAGACAAATATAAATTTTGAAGTGTTGGGATGTCGCCGGTTGTACTAAGCAGTAATAAAAAAATACAAAGTTTAATGCTCCACGTGAAATAATTTAATTTATAAAATTTTAACCCTAATGCCGGGTTTCCACGGGGCGTGAATCACGAAAGTGAATACTATTTATACGGATTAAGAAAATGTAATTACATTAAATCAAATTTTAATAGAATAATGTTATTTGTGTACATAGTTAATTCCATTTGAGGGTGAATCTTAAAATAAATCATTGTGTTGGTGCGTGAACAAGTGCCCGATGTTTATTGTGAACGATCTAAGTAATAGGGCTCGTGAAGGGCTCCGACTGTCAGTCCACCTCAGTTTATTACAATACAAAATTAATATAATAGACTGGAAAAAAAATAGACTGGAAAAAATAGACTGGAAAAAAATAGACTGGAAAAAAATAGACTGGAGCCCGGGTATTATATATTGGGTTGAAGACCCGATCCTTCCAATAGTTTTTTTCTTCAGCTAATAATAAGGGGATATAAACCTTAACGAAAATTAAATTTTGTCTTTCAATATTCTCCTCCTACGAATTTTGACGCTCCAATACCTTGACTTAATTGAACTTTTTTTAATTATTTTTTAGTGCCAAATATATAATAAGTGGATTTACACTTGCAAGATAGTAAACCGTCATCCCGCTCCATTCACACACTTCAATGTGCACACTAGTTTGTGTTCCCTTTGAAAAAACTGTTCTTGATGTTTTACTTATAAAGGGTGTCCCAGAACGCAAGATCTGATTTAAATAGAAAACACAGTTTTTAGTATTTTTGTTGTTATTTTTTTATTGAATTATAAAGTAAATAGGATAGGGTTATTTATGGAACATAACACATCGAGCAAATGGCCTCCACGACTTTGCTGGCACATACGCACTCTTTTGTCAAAATTTTCCATGGCCATTTGGCATAAACGTGGTTGAATTTTGTTGATGCAGCGTTGAATATCCTCTTTTAATGCACGGGTGGATGTGGGCTTGTTGACATACACTTTTGACTTCAAATAACCTCATAAAAAGAAATCTAAATGTGTTAAATCACACGATCTAGGGGGACAATTCTGATCACCGGAACGAGAGAGTGCACGACCTGGAAATGTCTCATGCAGTATTTGAATTGTTTCATGGGCTGTATGGCATGTGGCACCATCTTGTTGAAACCACATATTGGCCACATCAATATCATCCAATTTTGGCACAAAGAACTGTGTTATGGATTTTCAACAACACTCTCACGCACTGCTTCGATATTGCCATTTGAACGGCTTGTTTTTGTACGACCAGTGTGTTTAGTGTCTCCAACTGATCCAGTCTCCCTAAATTTTTCAATTAATCTCTTCACAGTTGTTGAAGTCAAAACACTATTCCGACCATATTTTGTATGAAATTTTCGAACTGCGGCCGCCAAACTTTCATTATTTTTGAGATAATGTTCAACAATAAAGACACGTTGTTCTATCGTGTAACGCTCCATTTTTACTAACTCTAAACTGTCAGCTGTCAAATTGTTTTTTTTTTAGGGTTGCCAGCACTTTACTGCACAATTGGTGGCAAATTCAAATCTTGCGTTATTTCTGGGACACCCTTTTGCTACTAAGTTTTGAAATTACGACTCTTAATTATGATTTTATACAAAGAGGTGATCTGTTTGTTATCGTTACATTTAATAATGATAATACTATGTATACTATTTGTTTCTACATCTATTGTTTAATGTTGCAGTTCTGGCGAAGACGGTGGGTGCTGCAGGACAGGCCACCGTAGCCCCTTGCCTCCTGTCTGAGATGACGTGTGCCAACGGCAAGTGCCTCCCCCTCAACAAATACTGCGACGGGATCAACCAATGCGGCGACAGCAGCGATGAACCCAAGCAATGCACCCGTGAGTACATCAAACTTATTTTTATAAAATTAATCTGGGTTTGGCCAAATACACAGCAAAATAGACGAAGCATACTTGTTCTCAAGCAATTTTTTCGTAATATATATATAATTTTGTGGACAGTGCTTAGGCATGGAAAATTCTGCAATATTAAGAAAAAATGGTTATTTTTTTTTCTCCTAAAAACTGAGCACTCGTACTTTTGAACCTATTTTCGATTTATGTGCTTATCCATTTGTATTATATTTTTATTCATAGTATACAGTTTTTAAGTTCGAGGGGACGCGGAGGTAACTGGAGCTGTTTGAGTAAGTTTTTTGTGTTATAGATACTACCATTAAAAGTATGTGATATGGACAAGGACTCAAACCCGTGACCTCCTCTTTAGCCCAAACAAATACTGTGAAGATCGTCACTCGTACAGGCTAGCTTGGTTGTTAGCTTCATAGATATTGTCCCGCTCTGCTAGTCTATTTTTTTCTCTAAGTGGGTAGCGTATTTTTGTGGCATAAAGGTTCTGGGTTGGAATCCTTATATGAAAAATGATTTTTTTTTCTTTTGTTCAGAGTACCAATAATAATACTAGTTCGAATAACATTCACTCCAAGCGGTATTTGTTTTGTTTTTTTCGAATAGCCAACAAACAAATATACCACCCTAAAAAAAAATTGGACCGTGTGGTTAGTTTACACTGTGACAAATGTACCGAGCAATGTTCGCAGCAATTACAGGTCAGTACGTCACCGCATCAAAGGTGCCAGAACCTCCTGTTGCACATCTCTCTGAGGCGTGCGGTACGCTTTGTACTTCCCGAGTGCTCAGTCATGCTAATAACTCCTATTGTTATAATGAGCTGTTGTTGCCCTTTCTCGTTAGTGCTCAAGTACTCTTGTTGTTGTTGTTGTTGCACAATGAGCGCTTAGTTATGTCTGCCCGCCTGTGTATATTTGGGGGTAATATTATAATTTGCGAGCACGAAGGGAGAAAGGGTTTACTTCTAGACAGGTACGGGGCTAACATCATTCTTCTTTTTTAACGTTAATATGAACAGCTGTAGTATATCTGAAAGAAAAAATCAACGTAAGAAAATTTGGTCCTATTTATCTTGTCTTTTTCAGTCAAAATTCCAGGTGTTTGCAACTAGTCATATATCAATTAAAGTTAATTTTTAATCCGTCGCGAATAACAAATAATATTTATTTTGGTCTAAAATATATAATAGGTTTTACAATTTTTATAATTTACTACTATAGCTAATTAATAAATGAAAGAAAAAATATTTCTCCAGTTTAGGTGCAGTTATTTTATTTGTCATATGCAAAGACGTAGAATTGAATAAAACTTTCAAAAGATATGTAAGCCCATGTATAAACTTGTTTTGTTAAAGAAATATTACATTAAGTACAGATTAAAGGAAAACTAAAATAGCAGCAAATATCTTACTAAGACTAATATTAAATAAATATGATATTAATAATAAATTATGTTGAAACAGAGAGTAATAGATGTGAAATTTTTGAAAAAGAAACAAATCTTCACCAAGTAATTTTAAATATATATATGTAAGACAATTATTAAAGTTGGGGTGAATAAACTGAAATCAGTTTCTCAGTAAACAAAGCAAGCAATTTTATTCACAATATTTTATATCATAAAAATATTCATATTATTTACACAATATTACCTGTAAACAAAGAAACGACAATTACAGTTTATAATTATCACTTCTCTATTCATGCTCTAATTACAATTTAAATTACTTAATGTAACTTTTCTCTATCCTCTCACTTTTTAGAATCTTTCTGATAGCTCCATCTAGTGGTGGTCAGTAGAAGCAGCGTGGAAAATTCAAATTAAAAAGAGTATACTTTCTTTACATATATACAACGTTAAAATGCATTGTAAAGTTTAAAAGTGAGTTTTGAGCAGGCAAATAAGAAAATTAAAGTAAAAATACATATTAATGTTATCGCTATTGAAACTTCTTTATTGTGCTAAAATTACAATCTGCCTTATTATGCAATAAGTAATTGTGATAAATGTTCTCATTCGTACCATATTTACAATATGCATTCATTCGCTCATTCATACAGTATTTACAAACAGCCCACAGGTCTCCCAAATCCACATGTTCATATTAATGTAAAGACAATTTTTAAAAAGAAAAAAAATTTTCTACAAGCAGCATTTATTATGTAAAACATTAAAATATATTTCTCAGTCAAAATTATTTTTATTCCTACCGTCAAAAATAACATTACTACAACCGGTGGAAAACCTCGGGCATACAAACCTTGTGACCCGTACCAGATTCAAGGTAAACTTAAACGGCATTGTCTTATGAGATTTTTAAGTTCGATTCAGTCATGATTGATGAATGACTCTAAGTCATAAGCCCGTCGCTAAGAAGTTACTTGGTCTCAATGAGGAAAATTTTAAGACCTCGCCAGTTATCGATCCCAGGGCCACAAATGGCACATCATAAAATGGCTATTTCTTGCCGTAGAGGTTCTTAAGATCCCATCGGCCAGGCTCCTAGCGACTAAAACACTTAACCGAAGGACTTTATAGATCTATCAAGTATTAATAAATGATCGGAATATTACTAACTGTCTTTTAGCGATCGTATCGAGGTAGAGCTATAAAAGCGGATATGATTCAGCTGTACAGTCATAAAACCCATCAAATTATTTCCCCTTGACAATATCCCATGCGGGATGCTTGAATACGAGACAGCTTGTGACGTTAAAAACTATTGATTAATCATTAGGCCCACCACAAAAAGAAGCCTCTACGAATGTCCGCCCCCACGAACACCGCTATAATACAGACAAATGTTTACAAGGCATTATATTAGGGGGACCGGAAAGTAACGTCGTTTTTTTTTTTTGCATTAAATTCAAACAGATAAAGTTTTTGTTTTTGATCAATGAAGTAATCACCCTCGTCATCAGCAACCTTTTTCTACCTAGTGTGCAAATTTTCAATGCCGAATCCATGAAAATCAATTGGTTTTTGTGCAAAATATCTAGAGACGGCATTTTGGACATGGATATCCGAATAATCAAATTTTTAGCGATCGGAATAAATGGATGTTACATAATCACACTGCCTTTATTATTGACAATCGCTCGGGAATTTTCAATTAAAGATTGATTTACTCGATCAAATTGTTCACTGTAAAGATCTGCATTCGCAGTTTTTCCAGCGATGAACGACCTCGCGAATACTCCACCAAACACACGAACGCGCCTTTTTGAAGTGTAAACCATGCTAAGCTGTACTTCGTGCCAATTCGTGCGGAGAGAGATTTTTGGATTATCATAGAGGACCCATTTTTCATCTCTTGTCTAACCCACCATACTCGCCCGATATTGCGCCATCGGATATCCATTAATTCCTATCGCTAAAAATTTGAAAATTCGGATAAAGTCCAAAATGCCATCTCCAGATATTTTGCACAAAAACCAATTGATTTTTATCGATTCGGCATTGAAAATTGGCACACTAGATGGCAAACGTTTTCTGATAATGAGGGTGATTACATCATTGATCAAAAACAAAAACTTTTGAAAAATTTATTTTTTGACTTGAATGTAAAAAAACGCAAATTAAAGAAAAAAAAAGGGGGTGAATTGACGTAAGTATTATGGATCTGGTGAGAAGTAGGTAAGCAAATGATTGGAATTCATCGATTATGTATCGATTGTTACTTTGAAACTGCGATGAGTAAAACTTAAGTAAGTAGACCTAAAAGTTTCTGCAGAATATAAGGCTTCATACGAATTCTTCACCATTGACGCCTTTCTTCATTCGGCTAAGTGAAAAAAAAAATGTGGTTTGACCCGAACTCAAAGAACACCTTGACAAAAAGGAATATAAAATGTCCACCAAAAGGTCACGGCTTTCAATACCGAGAGAGTAATTATTTGTTTTCTCAGAGGCCACATAAAACTACAAGTTAAAAACCTAAAGACTAATCCATATATTGTGACATCATTAATATATTTAGACTGCATGGTTGGTAATTATTTTGACACGAGTCATTCTACTATGGGATATCCCCCAGGTGAGTTACAACCACTTCTTGGACTTTTACGGATGTGGTCCAAAGCCGTTTTTAACTAACTGGAGTTATGCCACACATTGTCTACCATCCGTCGTGCAGTTTATCCTTCGACGGCTGAGATTTTTTAACTAAATCACACTTAATGAAGCAAAATGTTCCCACATTACCTGTATGTGGGTTATCCCTGTATCCGAGTAAGTACAGTATTTAGGCTTCCTTCTAAGCAAACGACTGACCTTGAACCCACATACGAGGCTAAAAAGACAAGAACTAAACATACGCTTTGGAGAACTGTACAGACTACTTCAAAGGACATCCCATCTCTCAATAGAAAATAAACTACTAATCTACAAAGTTATACTTAAGTCAATCTGGACATACAGAATAGAGCTATGGGGGACAGCAAAAAAGTCGAGCATCAAGCGTATCCATCCTTTCAATCAAAAGTCCTGAGAACAATAGTAAATGCTCCTTATTACGTCAGCAACAAAACCCTTCATAACGTTCTTCATATACCTTACATTCTTGAACTCATCCCTTCCAAGTTCATGAAATTCCGTAGTAACCTATCCAACCTCCCTAATCCTCTAGGACAGTCATTGCACCGCACCACTCATCCGCTCTTGCGCTTTTAGTCAGCCTCCACTGGTTCGTGTCCAGTGACTTGGCTGACGATTTTTGCGATCGCGTTCGATAGCTTAAAGAGACGACGATCCATAGCTTCCTTTTTCGCACGCGAGAGAGGTGAAACCATGTGGATTAGGGAGGCCTCTGGGTATTAATAAATGTTTGTAAATACTGTATAAATGAGCGAGTGAATGCATATTGTAAATATGGTATGAATGAAAACATTTACCACAATTACTTATTGCCTTATAAGGCAGATTGTAATTTTAGCACAATAAACATGTTTCAATATTATTAAATATCACACGACCATGTCCTTTGTGTGCCTTTATTGGCTGCATTGTCTAGTATAGTGCTTACATGTTAATAATTATTACTAATATTGAAGGATTGGATGAACTAAAAATAATAATATTGTGTAGCAGTTTGAACTGAACAATAATTCACAGGTCAAAAACATAGATAGGTACGATTATTGTTGTTATTATTCACAAGATGTCTAAAGACTGCCATCAACCGAAAAATGAGCTTTTCTTGGAAGAGACTTTGAGGGTGTATTATTATGAGTTTTTTGCGCCACTGGTGTATAAAATAAGACATAAAAAACAACAACATGATAACAACCTTGAATTTTCCTTAAATCAAAAATGTAAACAACTGTAAATTGCTGTAAATTTGTAATAAGAATATATGCTATGTATACATTTACCTTATTTAATTACAAATAATTAACATACCTATTTTACCCAGTTTAACACATAATGACTGTAGTGGATTACCACCAAATCTCAGTTGAATATCACATTGGTGAAAGATTTAAGAACAAAAACCCATAAAACAACAAGTAATAAAAAACTTAACAACAAAGCCCACTCCTTTAGTCAGTGAATTGATAAAGTAAAGATAGCCTCTAAAAATAATTCTGATTACAGGAATTATTAAGTAATATTCAGTTCTTGAAGAATCTTATTTGGTCTTGTGTGAAACGGGTCTAGCGAGGCCTTTTATAGTCCCCAGTTCATCCAATTTGTATTAGTTTGTTAGCGTGTTTTTCTTTAAAATATTTTTTCAGGATATTCTCGCTCTATCGCCACTCAATCTCGGTGTGAAAAAAAAAACAATTTTTATGAATGAATAAACTTGACGAAGTAAAACTGGAATAAAGAGAGAAAAATTTCTTTTCATCTGATTCCCCCTATCTTATTAAAAAGGCTTATGAAATGAGATTAGGAAAAATAAATAAATAAAAAAGAAAGAGAGGGAACCTTAAAAGAAAATACGAGAGTTAGTCGTTTATAACTAAGAGGTGGGACCTATGTTGAATGGGGATGATGATGATGATGCACGGATGGATGCTGCGATCGTGCCACGACAGGCCTGTTATTGTTGCCTGATAAACCATAATCTACATACAAGATTACAGACCGCCATCGATCCTGTCTCTTCTCTATCTCTGATAGGACCCATCACTCCAACCGTTTGTTTACTGGAGCCATACGCCTACTGTGGTTTGTTTACAGACTAAAATTTGTTTATATGTATTTATGATTTATAAATGAACTAAATAAAGGACGTGAGTGTGACAGTTTTTTGAATTCTTATTAAAAAAAATTGTGAAAAAAAAAATACTTTGTATTTCATCCACAAAGCTAATTTTTTTAATAAGTCGATCACAGTCCCTGAAAATTTCTTAGTTACATTTGTACGATTTGCTATTTTCTAAGTGCTAATTTCCTTATAGATGTAACTCAGCCGGTGGTAGCACTCTGAGTGACGAGAGGCAAAGAAGTTGATAAACTAGTTGGACAGGGTTGAGTGTGTAATTGCTCAAGGTTTAGTGCAACTTGTCTGAATGTTCTGTAAACAAGATCTTAGTGCTAGGAAAAGGATGAATGGGATATGAGGAAGTGACATTGGGAGAATAAAGGGATCATGAAAAAAGGCAGAAGTCACTTTTTTTTTTCAAACCTCTCAAAATTTGAAAAGAGGAAAGGGGGAAAAATAAAATAATGGAATTTATAGGAGTGAAAGGGATCCTTTTACTAGAAGAGACCTATTTGAAGGTTGGGTAGAAGAGTCACTAAATTATTTGTTGTACTTAGTAGAGTGAGAAACGGGATGCGCAGATCACTGGAGAGTGTTTTGGAGTCATTTTTTAATTTGAGGGTCTGGACTTTTTGAATGTTGGACCGTTTGACTGACAGCTCTAGTCTGTTAGTTATGGCTTGTTCGATGAATATATATGATATAGTGTGAGTTTCGAATGTAACGTGATTTACAAATAACGAAATTTTTTATTTTGGAGCTCTCAAAACTTTTTCGGAATATCTGAGAGTATCTTTATACAGTCTGAAATGTTCCTTTAAATGTGAGGCCAAACACCAATAATAAGTAAAGTATCAAATAGCTTGAAAGCAGTCAAAATAAGCCTAGTTAATATGCAAACTTCTGTTACGATTAATTTAGACATTTTTTCGACTAGCTTTCTCTTGAGAGCACCATCTCTTAAGGACCCGGCAACATAACAAGACGCGAGCACTTCCAGACAAACAACGTGCGCACGGCACTATGCCATACCCGTTTCCGTGAAATGATGGTTCCCGACATCCTCGAAAAGTTCGAGGTCCCCACCATCACCGAAGCCATCAGAAGAATAAGAAGAAGAAACACTCCCAAAAACCCCTATTACGTGACCTGCACAAGATGGCAACTGAATAGGTCTGGGAAAGCAGACTAAATGGTGGACATTACGGCCCTTGACCTACCAACAAGCCCCTGACGGGCACCCATCACTGCTATCCAATGAATGAGTCTGCACTACATGCCTAGAGGGACTCTAGGCTCAGCCTTCAGAGGAATCTCACCAGAGCACCGTGACATTTACACCTCTATCGAGTTCTCCCACACTCCTTAATTCCCTCACTCCACCTTCAAACAGGTCCTCCTAGTAAAAGGATCCGTTCACCCTAAATAAATTTTCCTTTATTTATTCCTTATCCCTTATCTTGTAAAGTTGTACAGCTAAGAAAAAAAAAAATCTATAGGACTACATCAGTTGGCAGAGCACCCGACCAGAATCAATGGTAGTGCCCATACTCCCAGTATTTTCTTTGGTTAATAATTATTACTAATAACCCCTCGATATTTCTAATTCACGTTTTACGTCCTAAAAATCCAACGCAATGCATTATTAATGAATAAGAATGTTTAATAAAAATAATATCCTTCCAGTAATGAATATAAAATATTGGAGTCCTCTGATTTACTGACCCTCTGTTAGTATATTACCGAGACCTACAAGTGAATCTGTTCCCCATTCCCTTTAAATCTCCCCCCCCCCCTGTGGGATCCATTTATAACCCCCCCCCCCAGCCGCTGTACAGTTTTCTCTAAGGCTTGCATTAATCACTTGATCGCCTCAGCTAGGCAGTTCCGCTTCGCAGCTCTCTTTCACAGACTGGCCAGGTCTCGCTGATTGGACCATTCACTCCCAGTCAAAAGAAATTCACTTTGCTCCACTCCCCTTCTGCCCTAAAATTGTCACCTCTCTCTCCTGTATAAAACAAACTTCCATCTTTCGAAGGGATCGCCTTAAATGACGCGATATTTCAATACGAATAATTAAATATTAACTAAAAGATTGCCTCGAAATTCACTTAACTTCGTCAATTTGCGATTGAAAGTAATATAATTATGTGATATTTGATAGATGATCGGTATTATTAAGGTGGATTTCTGTTATATTCTCGTCCTCATATTTCCCGAATTATTCGGTGTTTACATTATAGAGGGTCTTTCATTAAGCGCTTCTTGTCTTTAAATTTGAATAAAACAAAGTGTGTTTAAGATATCATCGACATTTTTTATTCGTTTGAAAGGCCTATGCCATTATGTATGAAATATAGGATTGTGCAAATGTCCGCCGCAGCTTCGCTGGGTGGCGCGCATCCAAAATGTCCAATTTGGCTCTGACGCATAAATCAGGCTGGATTTGACCGATGGGATGGTTTATGTTGGCGTTGTGGACCGCTGTGATTTGTGGCTTATTCATATTTGACCTGCGACTTAAGAAAACCCTACAAGAAAAAGCCTAACGGGGTCAAATGGCACGATCTTGGTGGCCAGTTCACATCACATCCACGTGAGATGACCACACGTCGTTGTCTATGGTCCTTTACCTTCAGCTCCTGGGTCAGTTGAATTTTGTACGGGTGCAGGCCCAAGTCACGAGGCGAAATTCGCCAAGTAGTGGACTGGGAAAGACCGAGTGAGCGACGCGAAATATTTGATTTAATATCACTATCACTTGTCTAGAAACCTCGACAAAAAATTAAGCTACGCGTTCAACCGAAGTTATTTATCTTCTTTGACGACCGTGCAAATAGCCGTTAATTATAGTCCAGGGAGAAAAAGGGACAAGATTAATGTGGGAATTGAACAGGCGAAGGGATGGAAACACACTGTCCGTAGCACTCAGGGCAATCAGTAAATATCTCCAGCTGTGAGGAAATATTTCAATTTCGCTTAGTCCTTTGCCATAGGAACCGTTTCGTCGCTAATGCTTCCAGTCACCGAGCGACACTCGGCTTCTCCTTCTCGTCCTTTGCTAAATCAAATTATACCTGTCACTCTACCTGGCTATTCAAATAGCTGGAAGGGCGGACCGGTGGAATATTCAGACTTACTTTTAATGGATTGGTTTTTAATGACTGGCATGCCAAAGAGTGAAGTTTACCTTGACTGCGTGTATGTGTATTTTTACATTTGTTCTTATTTTCGACTGACGTGGAACCCACATACGAAGCTAAAAAGACAAGAACTAAACATACGCTTTGGACAACTGCACAGACTACTTCAAAGGAAATCACATCATTCAATAGAAAATAAATTACTAATCTACAAAGTTACACCCAAGCCAATCTGGACATACGGAATAGAGCTATGAGGGACAGCAAAAAAGTCGAACATCAAGCGCATCCAATCCTTTCAATCAAAAGTCCTGAGAACTATAGTAAATGCTCCTTATTACGTCAGCAACAAAACCTTTCATAACGTTCTTCATTCACCTTACATTCTTGAACTCATCCCTTCAAAGTTCATGAAGTTCCGTAGTAACCTATCCAACCTCCCTAATCATCTAGGACAGTCATTGCGCTGCACCACTCATACCTATAATCCTCCTCCTTGGAGACTGAAACGGCAGTGGCCTCATGACCTGCTATAAATGTGGGACAGTGGGAGTCCTGGCAATGGCCAGTTTCTCTAATTATGTCCTGAGCGTCTGTGGCTCTCGCGCTCTTGGTCAGCCTCCACTGGCTCGCATCCGGTGACGCGGCTGAAGGAGGAGCGTGGATGACTTCCCAAAACTCCACTTCCTCTTTCGTATGCGAGGGAGGTGACAAACATGTGGATTTGGGAGGCCTCTGGGCTGTCTGTAAATATGGTATGAATCAGAGCATTTATCTTAATTACTTATTGCCTAATAAGGCAGATTGTAATTTTAGCACAATAAAGAAGTATAAAAAGTGAAAAAAGTGTTACTATTTAATAATAAGTAATACAACCTTTAGTCATTTTTGCAGAATTTCGAGCATCTTCAAACCAACTAATAAATTTTTATCGTTTTTGCAAAAGTAACTGTGAGCGCAATAAATCAAAAATACACTTTTGATGATAGATTTAATGACTTTTTCATTAAATTCCTAGCATCATTGGGTCGTAAATTGCAACTAACTTTCCTCATTCCTTTGAATAAAACAGTGGTTAATTCAAAGTTGCAAATGCAGTGCTATCAGCACTTTTAAGACGTACTACTCATATAATATTACTGCTTTTGTTTTCAATACTACTATAGTTATGAAACTTACTGTATTTTATTGAAATGGCTAATAATTTACGGCTTACCAATATCAACTAGAACCATCAAGTAAAATTTTATTTCTCAAGGTTGAGCAGGAATTTGACAAAGATAAGCTAAGATAAAGACTATATTTATGCTATAGGTCCCTGATAAGTGGCCAAAAAAAACATTAAACGCTATCAAATTAAGTACGCTTTAGCATATAACTATAAATTCATAAGTAATATTGTTCAAGACAATTTTAATAATTTTTATTGTCGAAATTACTTTTGTGGATAACAACATTACTATCTATATATGATTCTTTTGTTTCCTTTGACTAATTCTATTCCCCAACCGTCTTTACGTTTCGTTTAATATTTTATACATAAATATATAATGGAACAAGTATATCAAAAGAAACAATATATTGATGGCGATTGTGGTCTTTTAAGAAACTAGAAAAAAGAAAACGGTTTTATCGAAACACGTCAGCGCTTTGGTTGGTCTAGGAATACCATTTTTCAAGACTCGAATGAGGTCACCCTAATGTCATCAGTGTTAGACGTGATTTGTATGTGACTACGATTTAGGATCAAATGCCGGTGTAAGTATACACAGGTTTTAAAATTACTGACAATCAAAATATGACAACTGAAAGTGTTTTAAAATCCCTACAATCTGCTTTAATAAATATGTTGTTTTCTAGTATGAATCGATGATATCTGATGTTGTCTAAATTATCATCATTAGTTACTTAAAGTATCCCTGGGTTCAGTTTTGTTTTTGAACAAGTTTCATTAACTGGAAAAAAAGATTGCTAAATGAATGGCTGAGGTAATAAGCAGGCAAATGATTCTTGTAACTTCTTGAAGGGCAAGCTTTCTCAAAGGAATGTTTCTTCATACAGATAGCTGATTTTACTTTTCTCAGTTATCGAGAAGATTAATTAGCCGTTTGTCGGTAGACTCTTTTCCCTTTTCTTCTGTCTTATTCTGTAAGAGAGAGAGATAGAGGGAGAGAGGGAGAGAGAGAGAGAGAGAGAGAGAGAGAGAGAGAGAGAGAGAGAGAGAGAGAGAGAGAGAGAGAGAGAGAGAGAGAGAGAGAGAGAGAGAGCGAGCTAAAACCGAAAAAGCTAATAAGCTGAGATAGAACTAATCTTCTACGGAAGGGGAGAAGCTCTCACAGATATAGGTCCCGATAAAGGAGCCTTTGCAACTCGGGCAACAACTGCTATTACCCTCCTCTTCAAGTTCAGCTAAAGCCTCCCAACTTAAAGCTGCTCTAGCTAGATTGTAACTTCTCCTTGCGATTATTAAGTTGATTAAGGAATTATTGATTTTGATAAATGCCATTTTTAGTAATATCATTATTACATTGAAATAGATAAAGTAATAGTATGCTTCGGGCGCATGATTTTTACGATCGGTCTGAGAATTCAAAAGTATATTCTGCAACATTCTTTAGTATTTTCTTCCCAGTTAAGGACACTCACTAAGACGATAAAATAAAAAATTAAATTGAATTGTGTTTAATCCAATAACTTCACAATGGTGGAGATTTAAATATTTTACACTTAAGTATTACTAATTTAAGTATACTAAATGTAAGTACTATTTAGCCTCTCTTCAGCTTCAGTATTTTCGACAACAGGTTAATAATCTTTGTAGAGGAGAGTCTTTTAAAAGAAACGAAAGAAAAGCTTTATTATGAAGTACGAGATAAACACTGGTGTATACAAATATTAAGAGTTACGTTTCTACATACTACTAGATGGAATGTGTGGGAACAAGTGGGGTCTGGCGCGAAAGCAGAGACATATATCTATAAGAAAAGGGTAGTTCTGGGAATAGGCAGCGAGGTCTTGGAGGGATGCGGTCGCTTACTTAAAAAAATAACAGGAAACGTCAGTGACTTTTATGAAGTCACGAGGCCGGTATACACTAGAAAGGGCTTTTAGCATTATGTATAATATTGGCATTATAATATTCTTAGCATTATATAACTAACGATTTCTGGATTTATAAATCATTGATGACTTTGACAGCTCGTAGGTTCCGGATGTTGTTTATTCCTTATCTTGCTCTAGGTAAACTTGAGGGTCGAAGCTTTGTACGAGTATATAGTCATTCCTCTGTTTGTTTAGGTTCTTTAAGCATGCGATGAAATGCTCGGGTGTTCTAGAAAGTGATACAGATGCGTCAGTTTGGTAAGGACTGTCCTGTCTCGTTAACTTGCCGCTACATCTTGTTAACAGGGCCGACGGAGGGCCGACATCTTGTTGACGGAGTGTCCGAATTGCGTTCCTTCAACTTTCTCAAAAGGTTAAAACTCAATTCATAGTTCCATTTCTTCTGAGTTGAGTATAAATTTTCGGCAAGGTCAAACGCTTCTTAACCGCTTTGTCTGCGTGGTAGTTTCTTTTGATTATGTATAAGTAACAGTCATTTATGGTCACTTGTGTTTATTAACCTTACCTCTTTCTATGCCGATGTGTAAGTTATAAGACAGACAAATATTCATTTGACATAATTCGCCAAAAAAAACAAAAACAATATGTTAAAGTGAGGATTCAAAAATAAAGCTTAGCCACGATTAACTTTAAGGCACACTTACGCTTTATTAAAGCATAAAGCCACGATAGTTGAAAGGCCACTCATTTAGTAGCAACCATAGCTTGAATGTACAAGCAGATCCAATTCTGCTTCAAATGTTCAGGATAATACAGTCAATATATTCTCAATGAGTATAAAACGCAAGATAAATGGCTGTTTAATGCAAGAAAGGTAAAATGACTATATTTGCACAGTATCCTATCCAACCACCCTAATCCACTAGCACAGTCATTGCACTGCACCACTCATCCCTACAATCCTCCTCGGAGACTAAAGCGGCAGTGGCCTCGTGACCTGCTATAAATGCCTGACAGTGGGAGTCATGGCAATGGTCAGTTTCTCCAATCATGTCCTGAGCGTCTGTGGCTCTCGCGCTCCGCTAGCTCGTATCCAGTGACGCGACTGACGGAGGAGCGTGAGGGACTTCCTAGGACTCCTCTTCCCCTTTAGCATGCGAGGAAGGTGACAACCATGTGGACGTGGGAGGTCTCTGGGCTGCTTGTAAATACTGTATGAATGAAAACATTCATTCCAATTATTTATTGCCCAATGAGGCAGATTGTAATTTTATCATAATTAAGCTGTAAGCCTCCTATCACCCTTTGTTTGGGAAAGACATCTTGGTATGGGTTTGGACATTTTCCTTAATTTAACTTAAAATTAATTGCTAGTCGCAACTATTGGCTGATCCCTCGGAACATTTGTCATTTCGTTTGTTCGGATTCTACATCAATAGCTGATAGTATGTGGGGGTAGGGGGGGGGGGGTAGCTGAATTATTTCCAGCGAGATAAGAAGTTCGCTCATCTGTGAGTACAGATATCGGTTCTGAATTAGAGCATTGTCTTGTGTTCGCATCGTCGTACCTCTCTGCGAAACAGCTTGGGATTTTAGTAAGCTAGCAGGTTGTACGGTTTGTTTTTCCACCACAATCATTATAAGGTGGTTGTTGTTTGACCTCATTTGATCCACATTATCATATTTCACATACTCTTACAACAAGGCAAATACTCTCTCTTCTGTATTAATCTAAGCTCCTTGGTTTTTTAGTGGTGTTTTATGTGATCTTAACCGTATCATGTATATGTTTTTCTTTGAATGTTGTAAATGAGATGGGCTACTTACTTTTTATGCTATTTAATTTTGTCTATGAGCTCAGTGCTTTTTGGAGTAAGCATGTCATTCTCAGCGACAACAACAAAGATTCAATAGATATCTGATATATGTCTCCGGATGTCAATGCTTCTCAGGTCAACACGGAACAAAAAATAATTAAAGGCATATAAAAACAATAATTTTATTCTTTACAACAAAAAATAAAATAAAACAATGTTATTGAATTAACTATTGCTGTGCCTGTATTTAAACTGCTCGATTTTTGATCATATACATATTTTATTTTTAATTTAAATGCTTGTCATTGTTGTAATTATTTTAAATATTATTTGTCGGGTCGTCACGAGGGGGGTGCCTAGTTACCCTAGCCCTGGTGACGAAGTGAGGGTTGATTAAGTTTATAACCTGGACAATCGTTTCATAGTGGTCTTACTATCTGACTCCATTTTTGATATGTATCTGCCCCGACAATGCACCATGTTCAGGAGAAGAGGTATAGGGTAGGTAGTTTGTATGGTCTTGGAATGACCACCAATTCACACTCGGTATCTGAGGGTAGGCGAAATCCGTACGGATCCCAAAGGCGAGTTTGAACCGGAGAGAGGCAGACTGAATTGCCGTGGGGAACACTGCTTGGTAAGCTTGCAGGGCCACGACAACCTTGTCCACTAGGGAGAGGTGCTAGATTTAGCGAGACGAAGGCAGAGATTCCCACTAGGAAAGTGTGGGGTCTGAC
Organism: Acanthosoma haemorrhoidale; assembly: GCA_930367205.1. Lineage (NCBI taxonomy): Eukaryota > Metazoa > Arthropoda > Insecta > Hemiptera > Acanthosomatidae > Acanthosoma > Acanthosoma haemorrhoidale. Next base: position 106,907,481 of record OV884015.1, on the reverse strand, counting down.
AACGCCGGACTAAAACGTAGCGAGGTGAGGAGAGAGAAATGCAGAGGTTTTCATAAAGAAGAAGCCAAGTTTCAGAGTTTCAAGCAGGAGCCACGAGCCAGTTTAGTTGCCAGGAGAATGATATACAGGCCCCAAACCTCCGGTCTTAAATACCCAGCTGGCTTCGTCAGTAGCCAATCAGCACTGTTTTTGTAGTACCCAATGCCTGTTTAATATGTGGTTTTCTTTGTTCTCTGATAAAGAAACGTGAGCCAGAGAAGGGTCTCTTGGCGGTTGGGTCTAGTACCTGCTACTGGCAGTTGGCGCTTATGTAGTTAGTGGTCGCTACATTATTTATATGTTATTCAACACACGTCTGTGGCTCTCGCGCTCTTGGTCAGCCTCCACTGGCTAGCATCCGGTGATGCGGCTGATGGAGGAGCGTGGGGGACTTCCCAAGACTCCGCTTTCTCTTCGCATGTGGATTTGGGAGGTCTCTGGGCTGTCTGTAAATATTGTGTGAATGAGCGAGTGAATGATGAACTGTAAATATGTTATGAATGAGAGCATTTATCATATTACTTATTGCCTTATAAAAGGCAGATTGTAATTATAGCACAATAAAGGAGTATACATATTATTCAACACAGTGACAAAAATTTAGCGAAATTATTCATCCATTTAATACAAAACTAATCAAATGGTCATAATTGATTCTCTGATGTTCTATTGTAATTGTACCGTGTTGTATTCCTGGACTGGGTTGAGTATTTATGATTTTGGGATCGATTCCCTAGTCAAATAAAAGTGAGAATAATCTTTCTGTAAATTATCATTAGAAAGTTATTGATATTGGAACTTAGTTTGTTTTCGGGAACATATGCTATACATGTTGATATGAAATGCAATTTCTGGTAGGAGAAGTTGTGAAGCTTTTCCGTGACGCGCAAGATAAATGACTTCCAACTTACACAATCTTGCCTCGCCCCCCCCCCCAACCACAATACTTTCTTCCCTGAAGGTAGCATTCCAAAATTGAACCGATAAACTTTCTGCGGTAACCGCTGGGGCACACAAATAATTATGCCAACGATTTCTCGGCACCTGGTTCACTGTGTTGTATAAACCGACCAGCTATTACAAATATAGTTTAATGAAGCCTTGATAATCAATAAATAGATACTTACTACACTCTCGAACACAGACTCAATCACAAATGAATTTCAGGAAGGGCCGTTATAAAAAATATCAAATGTTCATAAATTTTACAAAATTTACTAAGAGATGACATGTTTCGCAAGGTGAATGGAAATTTAAACGAAGACCTGCAATCAGTATTTCAACTGTAAAATTTTCTATTTTTTTAAATTTGAAAAAATCTGTATCAATTTCTGGTTTGATTAAAAAATATTAGGGAAAGTAATGTCATTTTTTTTTACAGTAAATTCAAACAGATAAATTTTTAACAAGTTTTTGTTTTTGATCAATGATGTAATCACCCTCGTTATCACCAAACTTTTACCATCTAGTCAATTGGTTTTTGAGCAAAATATCTGGAGATGGCATTTTGGACATCATCCAAATTTTGAAATTTTTCGCCACTTAGAAAATGTAGCGATCGGAATATATGGAAATCCGATATTGGGCGAGTATGATGGTTAAGGCAATACTTCCAACCCAATTCATTATTTTTTTCCAGGGTTCTTGCGGAAAAAATAGGCGCAGTAGGGTCTTGCATTATCGTGTTGTAAAATAATGCCTTTTTTATTGACAATCGCTGGGCAATTTTCAATTAAAGATTGATTTACTCGATCCAATTGTTCACTGTAAAGATCTGAATTCACAGTTTTTCCAGGTATCAGCGATGAACGACCCCGCAAATACTCCAGCAAACACACAAAAGCGCCTTTTTGTAGTGTAAACCTGGCTTAGCTGTACTGTGTGCTAGCGGTACTTCGTGCCGATTCATGCGGAGAAAGATTTTTGGATTATCATATAGGACCTATATTTTATCTCCAGCCTCACCCGATATTGTGCCATCGGATTTCCATCAATTCCAATCGCTAAAAATTTGGAAATTCGCTTGATGCCCAATGCATTGAAAATTTGCACACTAGATGGCAAAAGATGGCCGATTACATGATTGATTAAAAACTTGTTAAAAATTTATTTTCTAAACATTCTCTAGAATTTAAATTATTATAAAAATGGTTGAGGTTTTAGTTAGCATTTTTTTTTTTTCGAACAAGTGAATATTTACACACTGTATTCCACTCACTAATTTTTAGTTTTCAATCTCTTCCTACTTTATTTATTTCAGTTATAGTTTTAGTTTACGATTCAAACTGAAATTGTTTAGTAAGTAAAGTCTAACGTCTATGCAATAAGCCGACAAGTTACCAGACAGTTACCAGACCGGTGCCCGGACAGGACAGCTACCCTGAACAAGCCCAGATGCAGACAAAACTGATAACCCACAGTGGGTATTACTCAGCTCTAATGGCCTCCTACCAGGCTGTATGGTCCCGATACAAATGGCCTTCTTTCTCCTAGCGAGCTTTTAAACTCAGATTAATTTCCGCAGGCAAAGTGATTGCTTTTGTCTTTACTCATTCCGCAATTCATTTTCATCCCCTAACAGATTCCATTTTACCCTTATCTTTTTTTCAACACGAAATTAAGTTATTAGTTTTTTTTTTATAATATCTTTTTTCGAAACATTTTGTATCTATGTCATTAATTAGCTTTCCAAAAAGTCAAGCTAGTCACAATCTTACTACACAAAAATTAAAGATTGCACAAGCTTTAGCAAGATGTTAACATTTGAATCAAACAATTTGCTACGTAAATAAAAGCACTCTGGAGATTGAGACCAAGCGTGACTAAGAAATTATTTTCAAAATTTAATTGAGGCAAGTGAAATGCACTAAAAAAGAGAGCGATGAGTCAGAAAATACAACATAAAAACAATAATATATTATAGACGCAAAATCATGGATTTAGTCACATAATTATTAATAATTTAGAATACAATTCTTAGCTAAAGAAGGTTTGGGAATCACAAATGAGATTCTCACTCGCTAGCGTCAAGCTAGCTCAGATAATAGAGCACACTACTAGATACTGTGGAAGTCAGAATATATTATTGTTATTATTATATATTATTTAGTTTATCAAGACAAGTCTCTCAAAAAATGGCCCAACTGGAGAGCAAACATAAGAGGATCGACCTCACGTTGAGAATAGCAGGCAACATTCCAAGAGACGAACAGGGGTTGAAACCACTATCTCAAAGAAGAATTTCAAGAAATTTAACCCGAAACACTTTTAAAGTCGATATGTCGAAGGATATGTCGATGAAGTAGTAGTTATGAGAATATTCGTTGTGTAGGTCACTATTATTTATGGTGAAATGTACGAAGGACTTAACTTATTCTAAATAATAGGCAGGTAATAGATAAAACCACCCACTAATGACAACTCTAAAAGATTGCAACATAATACTAACGGTAATAATTTTATCTATTAAAGCGGGACCGGAAAGTAATGTTTTTTTTTTACTCTAAAGTCAAAAAATAAATTTTTAACAAGTTTTTGTATTTATTCAATGATGTAATCACCCTCGTTATCACCAACCTTTTTCCATATAATGTGCAAATTTTCAATGCCAAATCGATAAAAATCAATTGGTTTTTGTCCAAAATATTTGGAGATGGAATTTTGGACTTCATCCGAATTTTTAAATTTTTAGCGATCGGAATTAATGGAAATCCGATGGAGCAATATCCGGCGTGTATGGTGGGTGAGGATGGGTCCTCTATGATAATCCAAAAATCTCTCTCCGCATGAAGTACAGCTAAGCCAGGTTTACACTCCAAAAAGGCACTTTTGTGTGTTTGCTGGAGTATTCGCGGGGTCGTTCATCGCTAATACCTGGAAAAAACTGTGAATGCAGATCTTTACAGTGAACAATTGGATCGAGTAAATCAATCTTTTATTGAAAATTACCCAGCTATTGCCAATTAAAAAGGCTTTATTCTGCAACACGATAATGCAAGACCTCACTGCATCTATTTTTTCCGCAAGAACCCTGGAAAAAATTAATGAATTGGGGTGGGACGTATTGCCTCAACCACCATACTCGCCAGATATCGGATTTCCATTTATTCCGATCGGATGATGTCCAGAATGCCATCTCCAGATATTTTGCCCAAAAACCATAGCCCCTTTAAATTTACAGATAATTATATATAATTATAGATCCTCAGGTGAATCTATTTACAAATTATTTTGTATTTCCTGTAGCATCACTACATTATATACAGGTTTTATTATTTTATAGAAATTATATAATGTATAAACAAGTATAATGACATAAATTATACGTGACTTGACGAAACTGACTAATAAGGTGATGGGGCTCACCTTTTTGATCAACCTTAAAACTAACTTACATACTAATTCTTATCATAATTTTTCCCCGACAGTCTGTTGCCATCGATGTGGGAGGGGTGGCGGGGTCGTAGTGTTAAACACTGGATTTGTCAGGTGCTGCAACGAGTCAAAAAACTTAATGTGTCTCCGGCGGATGAACTCCCACCGACGGCACACCAAGCAACGGGTGCAGGTCAGCGTTCTTCAACCTCTCGAAAGAGGTATGTAATACGAAAACGACAATACCTTCGGTTCCCCCATTATATACAATATTGTATTATATATTAACCGGGAGAAATATACAAGTAAATGGCTTACAGATACCGTAATCTTACTTTACTTGAACATGAACTGTCATAAGAAATCATTTTATTGTTATTTAAAGCTAACCGTATTTAATTTCCAAACCTCAAGGGAGACGCTCTATTTTTGAACAGGTATGCGACAATCTGTCTAAGTGCCATAACAGTTGTAAAAATTAAAGAATCGATCTGAAGATATTTCAAGAAAAACAAAAAAAAGGCACCGACCCCTGTCCCCAAGCACGGCGCTGTAGGATACAATACTGCCAAGACCGTTACGCAGTGCAAAAGTGTATACCTAAGTAGCCTTCCTACCCCATGTTCCGAACCTAAGCTAAATTACTTTTAAACTTTTACAAAACAAATTAACCTGGCCTTAATTTCTTACTGATAATTTTATGTGAGTGTCTAAAAATGTTGAGATTCAAGATAGGAATTGGAGTTTGTCAGGTCGTCACTACGTCCTGGTGACAAGTGAGTATTGTTCGAGTTTATCGTTTCAATCGTTTCAGGGCGGCGTTACTATCTGACTCCATTTTGGATAGGTATGTGCCCCGACAATGCACTATGTTCAAGATAAGAGGTACAGAGGTTTTTCATAAAGAATTAGTCAAGTCTTCAGAGTTCGAGCGGAAACCACACATCACGAGTAAAGGTCACGAGAGACTAAGAGACTAATTAACAGGGTGAGGAGCCTGCTTTAAGTATCCTCTCTACTGGGGGCTGCAAGGGTCTAGGCCGGCGGTGGTTCCCACGCACACATGTGGTGAGGAACCGTGACCGCCGCCTGATTACCCGACCAGGGGACAGCCCTGGAGGTAGAGAGGCCTCAAAAGGGTTGTTATGTTTATGACTGTTTATGACCTGTGGTACCCTCCTCATCTGGCTCTTAGGCCCTGTGGGTGGGTACCTGACTGTTTATGACTGACAGCTGTTGCTCTTCTCGTGTTACTTGGCTTCCGCCTTTTATTGCTTAACACATTTACAATGATTTATATTTGTTCATGTTATTTACCTTTGTCTATAGTACATTTAGTTCATGTTATTTTACTTTTGCTTACAATATATATGCAATCGAGTATAGGGTGATTTATCTTATGTAGTTAGCGGTCGCTACAGTGTTATAGAAAATTAAGTGATGGATTAGGTACCCGTTCCATACTAGTGAATGACCCATTAAGGTCAAGCATTTTATCTCGTAAAAGTTTAACCCGAATAAGAGATAATTTTTTCCGATAGAGCAGGATAGGGCCTCTTCAACCCGGCCATTGCCCGGTGGGCATCAAGAACGAGATGAAATGGCTGGACCTGTGGTCTTTGACCTTTGCTGGTGGCCTACTACTAAGAGGAGCAATTTCCTGTAAATATTGTTCATATGTTCCAAAAATGTTAAATAAAAAACAAAAAACAACATCTCTCCGACAGCACAAGGAGCTTTATCTCTGATGTGAAGAAGTGTTAAATGTAAAAAATAACTCTATCCTATTAATAAACATTGGAACTTCACGAGATCTTTGAGCTGCCTACTGTGGATGAATTCATCCAACGTAGACATATCAAATTTTTCGATTCCCTACAGTACTATACAAACCCGGGTTTAACACGATAGCCCCCACTCCATTCCCCTATTGATGGCAGGACGCTGTCGCGGCAGGAACGCCTTAGTCTTAGGTTCTAGTGTTAGGTTTAGTTTTTTGTTTTTTCCCAATTGTAAACTGGAGGTGAGCCCCATCACCTAGTATTTTATATATATTGACTTTTTAACTTTAATCTGAAATTATATTTATGCCCTCCTTCGAATGCATCTGCGTATGCAGCACGAGTAGAAAATTGCAAATAGTGATTTTAGTTCATTGTAACTTACAAATTAATAAGGGAGGTTTTGAAAAAAAAAAAAAAAAAATAGACATTGGAATAAATATTTTTATAAAGTAAGTCAGTTATCCGTGGCACAATCGTCCTTTGATCAACAGCTGCAAATTGAAAACTCCAAAGGCGCGATCAGCTTTAACGTCCACACTAATTTACTATTAATTTCTCGTTGAATGAAAGATTTCTTCATGAATAATGTATTATTCATTTATAATGTACGTCCAAAAAACATGCCAAAACCCTTGTAAATACACTATCCATTAAATGTCACTTCAGAAAGGGAATCGTTTAAGAAGTTTCCAGTTCGTATACCCGGAGAAGTTTTCGCATAAAACCTACGAGAGGGCATTTTGAACTAACTTCAACACTTTACTTTTCCCTGAAACAATCGTTAAATATTTTCTTTTTACAAACATGTATGTACTATATACACATGAATGACGTAAAGTATATAAACTCCGGAGCAAAATTATCTAAAACGGGGTCCACGAATGGTACACGACACAAGTCAAGTGCTTCGTCAAGTGATTTTTAGAAAATATTCAGTACATTCGAATCTACGCTTGAAAAAAATCTAGTCAACTATGTTGCATCATAAAATTTCAGTTAAGATTTTAATGTTCTTTATGATGTGTTAATTAGTACCTTTGGCGTTCAATGGCGTTAGAAAAGTCCAAGTCAACCCTCATCTAAATATTATTAAGATTGCACTTCGCAATTAAGGGTTTCGTTATGGTTTGATTTTTAGATTAGATATTCCTTTATTGTGCTATAATTACAATCTGCCTTATAAGGCAATAAGTAATTTAGATAAATTCTCTCATTCATACCATATTTACAATTCATCATTCACTCGCTCATTCATACAATATTTACAGACAGCCCAGAGACCTCCCAAGTCTACATGCGAAGAGAAAGTGGAGTCTTGAGAAGTCCCCCACGCTCCTACGTCAGCCGTGGTTGGAAAGGCTACTGTGGAATTTCATAAACTTGGAAGGGATGAGTTCTAGAATGTAGGGTATACTAAGGTCGTTATGAAGGGTTTCGTTTCTGACATAATAAGGGGCTATTGTTCTCAGGACTTTTGATTGAAAGGATTGGATACACTTGATGTACGACTTTTTTGTTGCCCCCATAGCTCTATTCCGTATGTCCAGATTGGTTTAAGTATAACATTGCAGATTAGTAGTTTATTTTTTATTGAGAGATGGGATGTCCTTTGAAGTAGTCTGTACAGTTGTCCAAAGCGTCTGTTTAGTTCTTGTCTTTTTAGTCTCGTATGTGGGTTCCAGGTCAGTCGTTTGTCGAGATGGAAGCCTAAGTACCGTACTGTCTTTGTTACAGGGAGAGGAATATAATTAAAATAAACTAGTGGATAAGACTTGCGACATAGGGTGAAGGTAATGTGGGAACATTTTGCTTCATTAACTTAGATCCGCCATTGGTTGCACCAATACTCGATCTTGTCAAGGTGTTTTTAAAGGTTATGGGATGCTATGTCGGGGTCTGGGTGGGATGACAAGACTGCAGTGTCATCTGCAAATGTGGCCAAGAAGGTATTGGGAGTAGAGGGGACATCAGCGGAGTATAGGTTATAGAGGGTGGGGCCCAGGACACTGCCCTGTGGAACTCCTGCATTTATAGGATAGTAGTTTGAATATTCTAAGCCACAGTGGACTTGGAAGAAGCGGTTTGAAAGGTAGGACTTTAGGATTAGGAAAAGGGTCTGTGGTAAATATCTTTTGAGCTTGTAGAGCAAACCTGCGTGCCAAACCCTGTCAAAAGCTTGAGCTATATCATGAAAGGCAGCAGTGCAATACTGTTTGGTTTTAAGGGCTGAGGAGATGTGATCAACAACGCGAAGGCCTTCTTACCTGAAGGCCCTTAATTTGATAATCTACCTTATCTGACAAGAATATATTTACTTTTTAATTATAAAATTGACCTTCCATTATTGTTCATAAGGATTTTTTACTTGTGGCACATAAGTGGCATCATGTTAAAGTTTTATGCAAAATATCGCCCATCTATATGAAAATATCGTTAAGTAAAGTTTTCTTTACTGGACTTAGTGGAGTGGATGATAGTTTTAATCACTTAACAGTAACAACGGTTTATTCACCCCAAATATATATTCAATGTTATTAATAGGAAAGTCGAGATCTTTAATTATAGTCCCTACTTAATATAATTGAAAACATTTCTTTATATTTCTTTAATTATTGATGGTCTTTCAATATTCTTCATACGAGTAGTTTTAGTTTTAGGATCGTGCTACTAAATGGAACCACCATGCAAAATATTTTGGGTCTAGAAAAACACTGAGTGATATGAAGTTGGGAACACTATCAAAAACTATTCAAGCGGAGAAAACAACATTCACAATCACAACAGACTAGATACAACATTTAAGAACACCTCCTTACAATTTCACTCCCGAAATCCCACTACCACATTTGGGCTGGATTTATCAATTTTGAACCTCACGGTCCATAGTTATTAAATCCTGGTTGATGATGGTTACGCAACAATGTTTGCGAGGTGTAACACAGTTTGGACCAAATCTCTCGTACATAATTAGTAATATAATGTACACAAAATGTGGACGAGAATATTTTACATTGTATTCCCTAATTATGTATTTATATATTACTATTTTGTGCCTACCATTGCTTAATACATTATATTTTGTAATTAAGTTGTGGTTGTTCTTGTGGTCGTTTATTTAGCAACAATATTGTGAATTGATATACTTTTAAAGTTATCCTTACAGATATACAGAACGGTGAATGATACCACACGTATTTTCCGACCATAAATAACTATTTCAAATGATAGTGTCATTCGAGAAGTTGAATTTGACGCTCGTACCGGATGTAATTTGTGTATTTTCTTTCTCAATAGCAGGTTGATTTAAATGCGATATCGAATTATTTCAGACTTAATTGCTAGGGCTATAAAGCAATAAATGGGCCGGCTGGAGCCAATGGAGCCGCGATAAGACCCGAGAGGTCGAGCCGCTATCTGTGAATTGGCCCATGTTCCCACTAGTGAATGGAACACTCTGATTGCCACTAATTGCTGGAACCTCCATGATAGCCTTTTAGTATCAGCACAATATTCTCCTCAGCAGCCAATGGCCAATGCTACTTTGAAGACGCTTCAACGCAGATCACTGAATAGTGTACTGATCAATTGAAGGGCAGGATTATTCCATCAGTATTTGAGAAACACTTACGAACGGTCTATCCCTAGGTATTCTTCTCCCAGTATATACGAAATTGGTCAACATATATTTTATGTATATTTACACAAATACAACTCAATAATCAATAGTTAGTAAGAAATCGACATAACAATCAAAAAAATCAATCTTCATTTGCCAAAGAAAATAAAAATTACTGGACTGAAATTGTAACCATGTCAACCACTAGCTGTCTCAATATTCCATTTCTTTATCAGTAGAGATCAAAGCTATTGAAAAATTTGCTGCAAAAAGGAGGTAGCTCCAATTTTTCCATTTGTTGGGAAACCAAACAAAACGTTTAAAAAATTCAAATTTTAAGTTATGTAAAAATATTGTTGTTGCCTACTTTCAATTATGGTGTTTACATATTACGATTGGAGCTGCATCCTTTTTGTGCCAAATAAAAGAGGTTTTTTTTTGACACAAGAAAGTGTTTCTAACTCCCAACAGCTATGGGATGGAGCTACCTCCTTTTTGCAGCAAACCCTTCAATTATCTCTGAACGCAAATGTTAGGTGAACAGATAGTACTCATTTACCCGCTCGCTCTCACACTGCCTGTTCCAAAAACATACGTGCCCACTAGACTCCGTACTAAGTCAGATGTTTGATGAGAGACCAAACATGTGAATATCGATTTTTCATTATTGCCTAGCCCGAAAACAGAGCTTTACATGGCAACATTTCTGTGGATATCTGCCTGTGAGCTATCTATCATTGACACATTTCACTATTGAAGATACCTGTGGTTACAGAAACGATTTCATTGTCACGTTTTGATGATGTTACTTACTTATACTCCATATAAAACGCATAACATACCGTTAATAACGGCGACAATATATTTATTTTTTAGTTACAAGAACATTGATACGTAATTAATTCTTAATTATTTTTGTTCATGCATAAGCAATAGTGTTCACCAAACGTGTTAACCCACAGTGCATCCTTATATTTTCACAAACAACTGACACCTTGAAACAAACTAATACTACAAAAAGCAGTGATCTGACCAACAATGTCATATCTGCACCGGTTTTGAATAATACTTTTGCTTACAATCACAGAATATTGAAAGTCGTACAAAATATTAGTATGTAAATAATTAACAACTAACCTGGATACACCAAGATAACTATATTACATAATTTAACATATAATGTATTAATGTATAGTTATTATGATAATGTATTAAGCAACAGTAGGCACAAAATAGTAATATATAAATACATAATTAGGAAATACAATATAAATTATTCTCGTCCATATTTTGTGTATATTATGTTACATTGATCGTGGTAGTAGACCTACAATTGCCAACAATCTAGTAGCACGTACACACCCATGCAGAGAATTCCTTTTTCCTTGCTATTAAATCAATCATTTATGACATTCGTAGTAAACAAATAAATTCAGACGCGTACACTGCCCGGCTTACGGTCTTAGAAAACAAAGCTTGTACTATTTTATTGTGTTTCCCATCAGAATTGTAAATTACGTAAATAAATAAACGGTTATCTATATTATATTTGGGGTATCCAGTAGAATTTTCATGAAAAATATTATCTCTCGATATGAAACCGGGGCTGCAAACAACTTGTGAATTCACTTTTGAGGACAGTTTCAATGACTTTGCATAATTGGCTATAAAGCCCGTCCCGACATTTTATATTATTAATAAGAACAATGAGAACATTTATTAAATAATTGATAACATTGCTTTATGGAGAATTTGTAATATCTAATGGTATCTTCTTATACAATTTCATATGCAAGAACAAGGAACTGACAAAGACATCGAACCGATACACTCAGATTTGGCATATTTTGAGTCGCAGTTTCATGACTATTCCATCAGTATTTGAGAAACATTTATGAACGGTCTATCCCTGGGTATTCTTCTCCCAGTATATACGAAATTGGTCAACATATATTCTATTTATATTCACACAAATAGAACTCAATAATCTATAGTTAGTAGGAAATCAACAACAATCAATAAAATCAATCTTTATTTGCCAAGGAAAAAATTACTGGACTGAAATTGAAACCGTCAACCGCTAGCTGTCTCAATATTCCATTTCTTTATCAGTAGATATCAGGGCAATTATCTCTGAACGCAAATGTTAGGTGAACAGATAGTACTCATTTTACCGCACGCTCTCGCACTGCCTGTTCCAAAAACATACGTGCCCACTAGACTCCGTACTAAGTCAGATGTTTGATGAGAGAGTAGTAGCGAGAGCAGCCTACGACCTCAGGTGTACACGCAGGTACGAGTACAGAGGTCTCTAGTCTCCCGGCAGTTTCAGAGCGCAGAGACTGTCTAGATATTGCCGAAAAGGATTCCAATATTCAAGTCAAAATGAAAAGAAGATTAATACCTTTGACTTGAAGATTGATGAGCGGATGAAATGATCAAGATGAGCGGATGATGTCTTGTAACCGAGCTGCCTTTATAATTAAATCTTGCTGGGTCTCTATCCTCCTCCGTTCCCGCAGACTTCTAATTACTAAACCACAGCTGATTACCTTTAGCAGAAAGTGGAATATTAGTCTTAGCAGCATTCTCGGTCTCGACCACAGCTCTCTGTTTTCTAGCTTGAGATCAACTCTTCAACCTACAGTCTACTCTATCTCATTCATACGACATAGAAAGCCCATTAAATTTTTTTTAAATTGTCAATATACCAATGGTCATAATAATACATAATTATGGTGTTAGATTGCAAGAAGCCGTATTCGCAACAAACCTTATCGACATCCTATGGCAAAGAAACACTAATCAGTTCAAATTTAAAATATTAAAACATCAATATATTAATAAATTATTATTCTAAAATAATAATTAAACGCAAGTTAGTTATTAAAGTCATTTCGTTAGAAAATATTTAATAATTTTAAAGGAATTTGAACGATTGGGGGTTGATTTAGCAGGCTAGTAAATAGCTTGGAAATCGTATGTCTTAATGTTAACAAATTTGGTACTAGCAATCTTGGAGTCTCGCCGTCTGTTAAGTATAATTTTCATTGCAAATTGCTTCCTGCATGGTTCAAATATTCAGTTATAAAGTATTTTTTATCTTATTATCACGAAGTTTTTTTTCAGAAATATAGGCAAAATCTTTATTGTGGTAAAATTACAATCTGCCTAATTGGGCAATAAGTAATTGTGATAAATGTTCTCGTTCATACCATGTTTACAATTTAAATTCACTCGCTCATTCATACAGTATTTACAAACAGCCTAGAGACCTCCCAAATCCACGTGGTTGTCACCTCCCTCGCATGCGAAAGAGGAAGCGGAGTCTTGAGAAGTGCCCCGCCCTCCTCCGTCCGCCGCGTCATGAAATAGGTGGTCTGAAAAGTTTCCGACCTAACAAAGCTTTTATTTATTTTATTATCATCTTCATGTTGAGGTCGGAAACTTTTCAGCCACCTGAATAAGTGACACTTATGCGAAACCGCATTTCTTTCAAATTTCGCGATGCATTTAGTTTCTCAAAACTTTGAAAAAAACCTTTAATGTTCGTCTCAGATTTCGGAAATCTCAATTAGACGTTTGAATTAATTAAAGTTTGGTTTTCGCCATAGTTAATAGCACACATGACTGTTGATATTTTATTTTGATATTATTTCGTTTTCATAAATATATATATTCTTGAAATAAATACAGTTTATGTCAAGTGATTTTGTAAATAAAATGTCATTAAATAAAATATGTGAACTAATTAAAGGATACAGTTAGCCTAAGGTCGGCGAGGAAGACTTAATTACGTGAGTCAGTGACCGAAATAAGTCAGGAAAGGAGGCCATCTTGGCTAATGCCTTCACTAATCCCTTCGGCCCCAAGCCCCCTAGCACACCCCCACCCCCAGGCACCCCCAGGCCAAAGGGTAATTGTTATCCACTTTATGTAAATAAACCCCGGCCATTTTATATGCAAATATCTCCAGGCTACCACCTCTGCCCCATCGGCTCTTCCTTGTCTTCTGAATCTTTCTTTTGTAGTCTCTCCTGTTATCCACATTTATTTCAATATAAATTTATTCTCTGACTTTTTAACTTCTTGTCGAGTCGTCTATACAATGCACAACTTACTTCAAGTTAAATATTAATTTGTTGTTTTTTTTTTTCAATCGACGACTTAATTTTAGTGCTATCATTTCGTCAACTAAATTTTGTTTTTTGTTATATATAAATATATACAGGTACATATATAAGTTAAGGTCCGGGTAGCATCAGTATCCAACCTTAATCCCTGAACTTCAGGATGTAAATAAACAGGATTATAGACTTGAAATAAACAGTCTTGTTCTAACTTTCATGCGTGAAATTGAAATTGAAAGTGTAGTATCTGTTCTTATCAGCTTAATCTCTGGTACGACTCCCATCGGGGGTCCAGAAGATTAAACTGATTTTTGGGAAATGACGGAGTGCTAGGGGCTTGCTCCACCTCTGTCGCGGGTTGACCCGGTATTGCAGTACCTCCGGGAACGGCCCATATAAATAAAAGCACTGACTCAATTAATTAATTTAATTGAGTCAATAAACGAAACAAATATGGGCCGTTTCCGGAGGTACTGGTCAACCCGCGATAGAGGTGGAGCACAAGCCGCTAGCACTCCGTCATTTCCCAAAAATCTTCTGGACTCGTCGTACCACTACCAGAAAGAGATTAAGCTGATTTTTAAGATTAACAACCTATTCATTATTAGAATTAATTACTAGTGTTATTTTAAAATAAATAAATTAATAATACGCGTGTTTCAGCGTGTTTCTTAGTACCTTTGTTCCTTTTTTTTTTTTAATTTGAAAGCCGACTAACATTAGCTTATACGCATGTATATATAAAAACACAGGAGTTAAGCGATCAAAATATGATGTGTTGCAGACAAATAATTTGTTTCATTTGTTAAACCAACTTGATCACAAAAAGAGCAATCACTTTAAAAAAATTTGAAGGGAAAACTATTAATTATTAATATTCAATCAATAGTCATAAATACTTAATTTATAGTGTTGGTTTAGGTTTTTATAAATATTTATATATTTTTTGTGATATGATTTCAATTCATTGACATATTGTTATTGATAGAGGAAAAATTTATAATTAAATCCCAATTAAATGGTTGATGAAACAAAATATATTAAGTTCCTCTCCAATCCTCATTCCTAATAATATACTCATGTTATAATAAATCGTAAATAGTTTTTCAGATGTATATTGAGAAATCAACGATAAGTTCCTACGGACCACTGCACCGCGACAACTACACCTCAATTAATTCCCTCACCAATAGGTTCTCCTAGTAAAAGGATCCGTTCACGCTAAATAAAATTTTATTTATTTTCCCCTTATCCTACATTTTTAAAGTTTAAGAGCTAAGGAGGAAACAAAACGATAAGTCAACGTGTGGAAAATCGAAGTAGGTTGTGAAAATTGTGGTATTTTCACTAAATTTAATATAATAATGTATGATTAGATATATTAGATATACCACAACAGGCCCTATTGACATATTTCAATTGGGAATGAGAAAGTGGATTAAAAGACTATCATCTTTTCTACGATTTGCGCAATAAAAGCGAACTATATCTGTACTATGTCCTTCCTAAATTTTCTACTTTATATATTCTATAACTGATGCATTGAAAACTCACTAGAGAATTTTCTACTTTATATATTCTATAACTAATGCATTGAAAACTCACTAGAGAATTTTCTACTTTATATATTCTATAACTAATGCATTGAAAACTCACTAGAGAATTTTCTACTTTATATATTCTATAACTAATGCATTGAAAACTCACTAGAGAATTTTCTACTTTATATATTCTATAACTAATGCATTGAAAACTCACTAGAGAATTTTCTGCTTTATATATTCTATAACTAATGCTTTGAAAACTCACTAGAGAATTTTCTACTTTCCAGCTTGCAATAGGACTTACTACGGAGAGGTGGGTAGGTCCTACGACTTGGAACTGCACAGACCCAGAGAGAACAAACTGCCCTACGTCTGCCACCTCACCCTCACCGCAGCGGGAGGTGGCTTCGGCGATATAGTACAGGCCAGTGAAATAATTATATATTATATTAAATAGTTCATATATTATTTATAAATTGTTCACTTTGTATTCAATGTGTAATAAGTTTATTATTTTAGTTATATATGTACAACGTATTCATTAAACACTGTACAGCAGGCCAAGTTTCCTCCTGACTGAGACTTGAAGTTGAAAATATTTTATTTTTTACTTTACATGCAGTGTTATTTTAAAAATATTTTTTTTAGCAATTGTAACAGTAATAATTACAAGAACAATTTTAACAGTTTCTTCCCATAATTAAATCAGAACATGAATAGGATTAGAAATAAATATAATAGCATTTATACCTTTAATTTTAAATAAAAAATACAAAAATTGATCAATAGCTGCTATAATATATTTTGACTAATTTTGATATTTTCAATATTAATAAAAACTCAAATTGATCTGTTTAATGAATTAATAACTTTAATTATTATTAATTTATTTATTTATTAATTTGTCCCTTTTCGCATATGAGTGCATATATGCATACATGGTACGTCAGTAGGATTTCGGACTTGTAATAAATTATAATTATTAGGTAATGAGCTTAGCATGTAGTAATGAGCTCCCAATATATTTTATTTGATGTTGCCAGATTCCTGCTGTTTCCAATCTATATTCGGCCAATTCAATATTAAAAGTGTGACTAACATCAGTTTGGATCAGTGGGCAACTCTCTTATTACAATACTTATATAGATCAATATTATGTAACCCCTCAGTTATAAATCACAAGTGATAAGAAGCAAAAAATATACAATATATGAATTTCAACTTATCATATTTACTATTTCTGTGACAACAATACAATTGTGAAAAGGGTTTTTAATTGGAGTCGAATTTGATTGAACTTTTGAGCTTGTTTTAAAAGGTGAAAGAGTCTTTTCACACTATGTCGATAGTCTCTCATGCCGCTAAATAACCGGATGTAAACTCCAGCTGAGATCTAGCTAGCTGTGTTTGTTGTGTAAAGCTTACTTAGCTGTGTTTAATGTGTGAAGGTTACTTTCTAGATAAGACTTATGTTTACTGTTTGTGTTGTGACTATCCACTAGAATACCTGATAAATAACGTGTAATTTAATTAATCTTTACGGGTATGCTTATTTCGTTGATTTTATATTGTTCAATCGTTTGATGCTTATAATTCTAATGCCATTTTAAATCTTTACAGATTAATAAAATAAGTTATTGAATTATTAACCACATACTTCACAACACCTACTTACACACATTAACCAAATTACGAGACAATAAAATTTCATTAGTCGGGTTATTGAATTTTAATGACCATCTCAGTAAGTCATAGGCTATCAGTAATGATAATCTTCTGATATCTACGATGTTTAGATTCGTGTACTTTTTACGAATCAAAGGGTCCAATTCGCATTCGACCCCCTGAGCGATATTTTAACATGAAAAAAACCGTTGGGAAAAACAAACAGTTAGAACTTACGGGTAACAAAGTGAGATAGTGGAGCACTTACCTCAGAGGGTTCACTTTTATGCTACTGGACTAAACGACAAAAAAAAAATAGAGAGTGCATTATGAGAGAAACGAGAAAAAGATTGCCACCATTTAGCTGTCATACGACAGTCCTGATATCTTAAGCGTACAGCCATTACCGTCCTATGTACTATAGCTGTGTAATTATCTCATATGTAACATATTACTTTACTATGGATATATATGTACATACATAGACATTACAATATACTAGCCGAGTCAAAAGAGTAAGGTTTCACACATATAAGGGCAATCATCTTATGTGAACACTAAGTCAGGTCATCATGTTTTCCTGAGAAAACCGTTCTACTATTTTAAGAGCCCTCTCGGAATGTAAGAGATCATTATCCATTTAAGGTGAAAATAAATATCAATCTAAGGCTTATAGTCATCAAAAAAACATGCCCCACATATTTTATTCCAGGGTATGTGTTGGAGCCTAGTTGGATTCAACCGTCGACCGCAAAACGTGATTTGAGCCCTCTAGAGGCTAAATGATATCAGTAAATGCAATAAAGTCTGGGGGGGTCATTATAAATCCCAATTATCATACAATTTTACGCTCAACAATAACAATAATTGATACAGCTCATAAAACATTTCGGGTGGTAGGTAATACAAGACAGAAATTGAAATGCCTCCCAAAGGGGAACAATTATGTTTTAAGGGCCTAAACATAATCAAATATTTTAGATATCGCCAAAAAAAAAAAGATTAAATAAAATCTCTTTTAGGTTAAAGAAATATATTTATAGTATATTGTTATGATTTTTATCTTTTTTGCTATTATTTAATTTTACCTGAGGGTTAAAGGTTCTTTTAATATAAAAAAGAATTCTGGCAAAAAGGAAACTGTTCAATTACAAAACTTTTCTTTAATTTTTCAACAAGCACATCTGTGACACAGGACTACAATGGTTTACAAAACAAATTTTTATTATTTTTACCTTATTATTATTATTCGCGACTTATTGTTTCATCAATTTGTCTTCGTTTGTTCCTATCCTTTGCCATGCGATTAGTAAAATATCTTTTGTTATCACTTCAGTCCTTTTTCTGAGAGAAAACTATTCTTCTGTCAACTGTTCTTTTGTGCCCAATCATCATTTATTGTAAAAAAAATTTAAAGTTTCACAACATTTATAATCTTAACTTAACACTTTGCCTCATGAGATAAAAAAAAAAAGAACAACGCTAATAGACCATATTGGTATTCAAGTACTTGTCTGTTCTCGCCTTCTTGATTTCTTCATCCTTCTTTCTTCCAATGCCTAGTCTCACATTTTCAACCTTTCCCATTTCAAAGTTATCAAATCCAATACCATAATATTTTAATTCAATCATTGATATTATTTATATGACAAATATCAATATTAGACAGAACGGCATGAAAACCATGATCCAAGGGTCGTTTGCCACCCTTTTATGCCCGCTAATTTCAAATTCAAATCAAAGGCAACATCAAAATATCACAACAATATATCTATAAGTATTTATAGATTTTTCAAGATCATTAGTAAAATTCCACAACTAATTAGGTGTTAATTATAATTTAATACAGTCAAATAAGATAAATAAAAACATACAATGTAAATAATACATGCAAAGGTCTCCTTTTAGGATTACTACAGGAAGAAATCAATAAAAACATAAATATTAAACAGATTATCAGTTAATGTTTATTAAATTACAAGCTAAGAAAGGTTGGTAATAAGAACACGTAGAACGTTATAACAAGACTGCTTTATTTAGACCAAGATACCTCTATCTATAGGTATTACCTGTAAACATATACAGATAACATATGTTTGGGGATTAAGGCTGGGCACTAGCGGCGCCTGGACTTAACTCCCCCCCACCAGTTTACGAACACCCATTCGAAAACTTTGAAGTCCAACACTCGGACGTCTTAGTCCATTCAAATAATGCTCCGCTAATGTTACAAAGGAGCAAAGGCCAGCCCCGCCCGTACACAGCCTGTAATCCCTCACATTAAGCTCTAAACCTATAAAACGTAAAAACCAACTGTCACTTGTAAAAAAAAACATAAAAGAAAACTTTGACTTTGAAAAAAAAACAATACTTCTGTGGGAAAAATCACGTAACTATACTTATTTACAATATTCCTCGCGTGTATGCTGCGAGGACACTCCAGCTCATTCCTGATCTACAACCTCCCCCCCTGGTGGAAGCTTTAACTGTTCTATGTGGACATTTCGCCGCTTCTTAGGGGGTCGTATACTCTCAATTGTCACGACGTTGTGTTCCCTAATCACGACCACTTTAAATGGGCCCTCATATCGCACCAGCTCTTTGCTCCTATTTGACCCTAGTTTTTTATAGACGATAGTCCCGATTTTAAGTTCCCCCATTCGATCCCGGACTTTGAGGTTTTCCCGTTCCACTCGTCTCGCTTTGTCCCTTGTTAGCCTTTCTCGGACTTTGTCACATATTTTCCTCAAACCGACAGTATTACTCGCCATTTTCTCCGCCATTCCCTCGTCTGCTACCGTCTCTGCCCCATTTCTCCGTCTTTCGCGCAGCCCAAAGAGGATCTCGAACGGGGAGAACCCCGTCACGGTGTGGATCGAATGATTGTAAGCGGCCACCGCCTTCGGCATTGCCTCATTCGCCGGCAGACCCTTTTCCGCGTGATATACCCGCAGGTGGTCACTCAGGGTGCTGTGCAATCTTTCTATCCCTCCTCTACTCTTAGGGTGCCCTGGGGTATTAAGATGCCAAGAGACATCGAGAGTCTTCATTTCTTTTCGGATTTTGGCATTGTCAAATTCTCTGCCCCCATCCGACGAGATCCGGTTTGGTACTCCGTAAAACTGGAACCAGGTATTTAATGCCAGCATTACCGCGTCTGATGACCGATCTTGCACCGGGTGCGCCATGGCCACTTTGCTAAAGCTGTCGATTGTGGTAACCCACTTATACCCCCTCCAAGTGAAGGTATCCACTTGTAAGTCACTCAACGGTGTCTCGGCGGTGGGCGATTCTTCTTGTCGCCCCCGTGGCGGATGTCTGTCATACTTCGTAGTGAGACAAACTGCACATGCCCCTATCATTTCTTGTATGCTCTTTTTCATTCCCCACCAAAAGTACCTCCGCCGCAACGCTTGCAACGTTTCCTGAACTCCACGGTGGTTCGTTTTTCCTTGGTGATAGGCCAGCGTCACTTCCAGCTGCTGTTCTCTGTCTTTGAGTGTCTCCACCATCGACGTGCACCGAATAAATATCCTATCCACTCCAAGTTGTTCCGTTCGCCAGAGTCTACGAATTTTCTCCCAAATAGTGGCATTCCCTACAAATACATGATGGGTCTTTCCGGGTTCCGAGGCATCTTTCAATGCACGGCAAATTTGGTCGTTCCTAACCCCTGGTGGCGACCAAATCGTCGCGATTTTACTTCTCCCATAACTGTCATATGCGATCTGCAGCCACCCTGAGGTCTTGGATTTCCAAATGATCTGCCGTCTTTTGTCGTTCACGATCCCTTCTGTTACTTCCATTTCAACAGGTCTTTCGGCGGCGGAACCTTCCTCTTCAAGGGTTTCCTCAACTTCGCTATCTCCTCGCGTACCGAGGCTTCCTTCCTCCCCGGGTGTCCATTCCCGGAGAAACTGTTGGATTTCCCCGGATGGTTCCCCTTCTTCCAATGCATTCACAGTAATGGCTCTGGACAGCCAGTCTGCCACTACGTTCTCTTTCCCGGGTTTATATATGATCTCCATATTGTACTGGGACAAAAACTCTTTCCACCTCGTGACCCGCGCCGAGGACTCCTTTAACTTTCCTACCCATTGTAGGGGTCTGTGGTCGGTGTGAACACGGAATTTTCTGCCGAAGACATATGGGCGGAAATGGTCTATAGCCCAGACGATACCTAGGAGCTCTCTCTGTAGAGCACTATACCGCGCTTCCGTTTCTGTGAGCCGTCGACTAGCGTACGCCACCGGGCGCTCCCCACCGTCTCTCTCCTGCGACAACACTGCCCCCAGTGCGTATTCGCTGGCATCAGTGGTGATTGTGAAGGGATGTTGGAAATCGGGAAATGCTAATATTGGTTCCTCTTGTAAGCTAGACATACATTTCCGGATGTTCTGCTCCATGATTGGGGTAATTACCACCCTCGCTCCCTTTCGCAGTAAATTATTAATAGGCACCAGGTATGCCGCCATGTCCGGCACAAATCTTCTGTAATAATTAAGCGTCCCCAGAAGTCGACGGATCCCCTTTACATCTGTGGGCACCACCATCCTTCTAATCGCCTCGACCTTCGTAGAGTCTGGCTTAACCCCCTCCTGTGAGATGGTGTGGCCCAAAAAATTGATTTTTTTCTTCCCCAACAGAGACTTCTCCATGGACAATTTTAATCCGAATTCGCGGACTCTTTGAAATACACTTCTTAGGTGCTCAACGTGCTCTGCCTCCGTTCTGCTGAAAACTAACAGATCGTCCATGTAGACCTGGCATACCGCTTCGTCTATTCCCCTCAAAAATTCATCCATTAGGCGTTGAAAGGTAATCGGGGCGTTTTTCAGTCCAAATGGCATCCTGGTAAATTGATAATGCCCCCTCTCAAATGTAAAGGCCGTTTTGTCTTGGTCGTTCGCACTCATCTTGATCTGGTGATAGTCTGCCTTTAGATCTAGGGTACTAAATATTGTCGCCCCGTTCAATCTGTCTAATATGTCCTCAAATCGGGGAATAGGATACTTCTCGTCCGTCGTGTTCTCGTTTAACTTCCGATAATCGATAACTACCCTGTATTTCTCCGTCTCGTCCCCAGGTCTATTTTTCTTCCTCACTGCCCATAGAGGACTGTTATATGGCGAAGTGCTATCAATTATAATCCCTTGCCGTTTGAGACTCTCTAGCTCCTCTCTAATATGCCTACGTAGTGCCTGCGGATATCGTCTCTCTTTCACGTATGTGACGCGTTCTTTCTTTAACTGGATCTCGTGGACCGTCTTCCTAGTCGCTCCTAGCGTGTCTCCCTCTACGTAAAAAATATCCTCAAACTCCCTCTGTAGGCCTTCCCTCCAGCCCTCTATTTTATTAACCGCCCCATCCGCGCTCTTCCGTCCCATATAGTCCCTTGACATTTATATTCCACTTTCCCCAACTTAATGTTCCATTTTTCCCCGATATTCTCCACACGCGCGCCTACCTTCCCCAACATGTCGCACCCAACTATCACCTGGTACTCCCGCGGCATGTTTCCTACGATATGTATCTTTAGATCTCCCCCTTTCTTCGCCCACCTATTTAGCCCTATGACTAACTCTCCCACTACCTCGCAAGGGCCTCCCAGGGTGATTAAACTACAATTACATACCTGAATCTGGAGTGCCCTCTCTCCGCCATACAGCCTCTCCAGTGCTCCGCGGGACATAATGGTGTTGGTGCTTCCCGTGTCCACCAGACACATCTCTCCTCCTTTGACCCTAATTATTGGCAACGCACACATCCTCTCCCAAATTGCATTACATCTCAGGATGCGGTCGCCTCTCTGCCAACACGCTCCTCAGGCTTCATCACATTGCTCCCATCTACGTGACTCGACCTTCTGCCCTGTCTGTCTCCTGTTTCTGCTGCGCCTCGCTTCTTCTCCTTCAGTTCCCGAAGTCCCTGATGACTCATCTTCTGATGATCCACTCTCCCCATGTGTCATGCTCCGTCTCTCTCTTACTTCTTGAGTGTTTACCTCCATTGGTTCTGGTCGTTGGTATTCTCTCCTCCGGAAGATATACGGGCAATGCCTCGCGATGTGTCCTTCCTCGCCACACTCAAAACATTTTGTTCGAGGACACTGTGCCACTAAATGTCCTGCCTTCCTACATCCGTGGCCTTTTCTTTCTTCCCTGGGCGGGGCATACCTCGGTCTCGTTCCTCTAAATCTTCTTTCTCCTGTCGTTCCCTTGTCTCTGCCAATAACGGACGTTTCTGGTCTCCTCCAGGTTGGTTTCAGGGTCCGGGTTCTTTTGTATGCAACTCGGCTCCACTCATTGTCGACGTCTTGCACCCTCACTTCTTCCTCCTTGGCACTAGTGTCGATCATTGATTGTGCACACTCCGAGAACGAGCGCTCATCAGAGAATCCTTCCTTTCTTCCTGTCTCCTTGGCCAGTTGCACTTTTAGAATTGTGGATAAGAATCCCATTCTACCCTCCACCTCTTCTACGCTAATCGACTCTCTCATCTTCTCCGTTATCTTATTGAAACGGACTACTAACCCCGCAGCATATTGCCCGTTACTTTGTCTTGGGGACTTTGTCTCCCTAAACATTTGGAATATGTCCTCCTCGGGAGTCCATCGTCCTCCTCCGTACGCCTTCTTCAATCTCATCTTAATTAATTCCCACGGGGTTTCTTCATCTGCCTGAATTTGATTCAGTATACTTCTCTTGACCCGACATATCAGGGCCGCCTTCAACGAGTCCGCGTCTCTGGGATCTATTAAATTTTCTTCTGCTTTAGCTCCAATTAAAGCTGTGAGACGGTCTCCTCCTTTTAGGAAATGGTTCAGCTCACCCAGTTCCCCAGTGAATCTCTCCAGCTCCGCAACAGCCTTCCTCAGATCCTGGGTATTCATCGCTTTTACCCTCATCAGCGCGAGCGCCGTGGCATGAACTTCTGGCATAGTTCCCACTCTTCTAATATCTGCTCCCTCTACGAGATTCAAGACGGGCTGTCTCAAAACTCCTCCTTCAGTCATCTTCTCTCTTTCGCGTATAGAAGAAAAAAAAACAAAAAAAAATTACGCTCGCACTCGATAACTCTCTTTCTCCACGGTTCCCGGGTTTCGGCACCAGTTAATGTTTATTAAATTACAAGCTAAGAAAGGTTGGTAATAAGAACACGTAGAACGTTATAACAAGACTGCTTTATTTAGACCAAGATACCTCTATCTATAGGTATTACCTGTAAACATATACAGATAACATATGTTTGGGGATTAAGGCTGGGCACTAGCGGCGCCTGGACTTAACTTATCAGTAAGGATTTATTTAAATAAATGTTTCTTAGCGACATGTAGTGATTATAATCCATCAATAATATAAATGAAAAGTGTAAAAATGTTGATGTATCCATTGTTATCCAAAAATAATTAAGAAATTCTTAGTCAATTTTGGTTGTTATTTATATCCCACTGTTATTGAAAATTACCATCCAAAGAAACACTAGCTCTAGCCCAGGATATCCCATATCAAGTCCACCTATAATCCATACTGGGAAGATCCTGACTCGTGCAGAAGTAGCTAGATGGCTAGAGCACCCGACTTGATATCGGCGTGGTCCTGGGTGGTTTTATCGAGTCACTTGACAATGGCGTCATATGCTCTGTAAAGATCTCGTTGATAGAAATATAAACTTATTGTGGGAAGCCAATGCTATGTTTTATTTCATTGATTAGAACCCAGCCAGCAATATTAGCTGATTGAATTCGCTTCTTTTCGCAGGCCAATATTTACCTGTCATATTTGCCTGTGAGTGATTGCTTTTTAATTCGATTCGGAACGGCATTGAACAAAGCCGTCACACAAATGTGGAATAATCGGACTAATCTATATCCACCCTGGTTGAGACTGGAGTGAATTAAGCTGAGCTGCTAAATCCTATACCGACCCTATACTAGGCTTTGAAGCTAACTTTTCACAACCGACTTAAAACTTCATACTCTCTTATTGAAATCCATAACGCTGAAGTTCGGCCAAAGTTGCTGAACCTAAGAGAGTTGAGGAGCTTCAATTAGTGAGTTTATCATGAAGAAATTTATAATAAAGGTTAACACGTACAGCTATTAACTATAAAGCCCGGGTTCGATTCCTTGATCCCCAGAGTTTTCTGGTCTGATATATCTTGTCGTGGTCCACTTGAGGGAATTGAGTTACTGTTTCAACAAAGAAGTTACAATCCGTAGTGAGAGTTAATTGTATGCGACTACCATATATGGTCAAATGCCAGTGTAAGTATAACTGTAGCGGCCGCTAACTACATAAGATAAATCACCCTATACTCTATGGTATATATATTGTAAATTAATTTAAACAAATGTAAATAACATTACCAAACCATAAATCATTGTAAATAAACACCCTACCCAGAGCAGGTAGTATAGCGACCCAGACAAGGCCTGAGTCACTACGAGAACAAAGGCCACCACAAATAGACCCGGGTCTTTGCCTGTAAATCATTCTGAAGACGACTAGCTAACTGATGACTTGCGGCTGCACTGATGTCTCAAAACTTGGCCTTCTCATTTATGAAAACCTCTGGACCTCTCTTCCTAACCTCGCTATGTTTTAGTCCGGCCTCGTCAGACCCCGCACTCTCCTAGTGGGATTCTCTGCCTTCACCTCGCTAAAACTAGCAGCTCCTTGGGAGAGACCTCTCCCTCGCGGACAACGGTTGCCGTGGCCCTACAAACTTTACCAAGTAGTGTCTCCCACGGTAATCCAGTCTGCCTCTCTCCGGTTCACACTCGCCTTTATGATCCGGAAGGATTTCGCCTCCCCTCAGATACCGAATGTGAATTTGTGGTCATTCCAAGGCCACACTAACTACCTTCACTACCTACCCTATACCTCTTCTCCTGAACATAGTGCATTGTCGGGGCACATACCTATCAGATATAGAGTCAGATAGTAAGACCCGTCATGAAAAAATTGTCCAGCCTAATCAACCCTCACTGCGTTACCAGGGCTAGGGTAACTAGGCACACCCTCGTGACGACCTGACACTAACAATCGAAATAAGTCAACTGAAAGTTTTAACAATCTGCCTTTTGTTTTCTAGTATGAATCGATGATATCTGATGTTGTCTAAATTGTTATCATTAGTTCATTTAAAGTATCCCTGGGTTCAGTTTTGTTTTTGAACAAGTTTCATTCACTGGAAAAAGAATGAATGGCTGAGGTAATAAGCAGGCAAATGATTCTTGTAACTTCTAGAAGGGCAAGCTTCCTCAAAGAAATGTTTCTTCATACAGATAGCTGATTACTTTTCTCAGATATCGAGAAGATTAATTAGCCGTTTGTCGGTAGACTCTTTTCCCCTTCTTCTTCTGTCTTATTCTGAGAGAGGAGAGAGAGAGAGAGAGAGAGAGAGAGAGAGAGAGAGAGAGAGAGAGAGAGAGAGAGAGAGAGAGAGAGAGAGAGAGAGGGGGGGGGGAGAGAGAGAAAGAGAGAGAGAGAGAGAGGGGGGGGGAGAGAGAAAGATAGAGAGAGAGAGAGAGAGAGAGAGAGAGAGAGAGAGGGAGAGAGAGAGAGAGAGAGGGAGGGAGAGAGAGACTTTATATTTCACACAGCACCAGTCAATTATGAAGCATAGTTCGTTAGAATGATTGTTTGAAACTAACATTGTGTTTCCAGAAGCTTATGAATTAGTAGAAACAATAATAAGACGAATATTAAAAAAAAATCCAAACATTCCTTGATGATGTAGAATTATCGTTTCTGCTAGAACCACTAAGTCCATCATGGTGAGCCCCAAGAAACCTTTTTTTGGAATGGATCCTCTGACGCCAAACTACAGACCTCTAACGGGGAACACTGTTTCACCGGAAGGTTCAAAGGACTTTTCCAAGGGTCAAATTTCATTTCCCTTCTTTTTCAAATTTGTAACCAGAATTTTCACACTGGTAAAGAAATAAATTACTAATCTACAAAGTTATTCTAAAGCCAATCAGTCCTGAGAACAACAGTAAATGCCCCTTATTACGTCATCAACAAAACTCTTCATAACGATCTTAATATACCCTACATTTTTTAACTCATCCCTTCCAAGTTCATGAAATTCCATAGTAACCTATCCAACCACCCTAATTCCCTAGAACAGTCTTTGCACTGGACTACTCATCCCTATAATCTTCCCCGAAGACTAAAACGGCAGTGGCCTCCTGACTTGTTATAAATGCGTGACAGCGGAAGTCCTGTCAATGGCCAGTTTCTCCAATCATTCCCTGAGCGTCTGTGGCTCTCGCGCTCTTCGTCAGCCTCCCCTAGCTCGTATCGGGTGACTCGGCTGACGGAGGAGCGTGAGGGACTTCCCAAGACTCTGTTTCCTCTTTCGCATGCGAGGGACAAACATAAGAATTTGGGAGGCATCTGGGCTGTTTGTAAATATTGTATGAATGAGAACATTTATCTCAACTACTTATTGCCTAATAAGGCAGATTGTAATTTTAGCACAATAAAGAAGTTATATGTAATTATAAAATTATCACGTAATTGTTAACGTAAGATCCCTTTAATTATTTTTGTGAAAATTGCTGTATTTTTTGATATCATCAAGAAAAATTGTATGCCTCTAGGTATGCCTGAAATGGTGAACAAAAGCGAAACCCTATAAAGGGTGAAAATTTGTGATACTCGTAACTCGAGGGCTAAAATGGAAGATTAACACCTGACCTTACTTGAAGCAGTTGGCATGAGTCCAGAGCTATAGTGGTCCTAATCTTTACCAGTTAAAGAACAATTTGGCACCTCGTGAAGCTCAATTTATAGCTAGTAAGAAGTGTATACCTTTCAATTATCTCAAAATGAGAATTAAACTTGAGGTTTATTACGTCTTACGAATATTATTCTGTATTACTTCAAATGAAACTGCTGTCTTCAAATTTCAAATTTATCTCCCATATTCAAGGGCTGCTTGACCTGAACAGCGTTGGACATGTTACTTAACTGACAGATAAGACGTTCCTCATTTCAACAATTTCTGACTAATGATCTATTCATTACATGTGTATGTTTGTTCAACAACAGAATTTAATTTTTAACTTGTATGAAACATTAGCAATATCGTGGAAGCTTTAAAAATTTTATTATTTATAATTATCATGTTTTGGTACTATAATAGTCAGCCTCCGCTGGCTCTTATCCGGTGACGCGGCTGACGGAGGAGCGTGGGGGACTTCCCAAGACTCCGCACGCGAGGGAGGTGAAAACCATGTGGATTTGGGAGCCATCTGGGCAGTTTGTAAATATTCTATGAATGTGCGAGTGAATGATGAACTGTAAATAAGGTATGAATGAGAACATTTATCTCAATTACTTATTGCCTAATAAGGCAGATCGTAATTTTATCATAATAAAGTTGTTTATCAATTAAGTACTATCAGTCGCCAATTTGACATAAAGGCTTGTCGGGAAATGCCACTAGGGGAGTGCCCAATCACTCTAGCCCTGGTGACAAGTGCGAATTGTTCAGGTTTGTAACACCTGGACAATCGTTCCAGGTCGGCGTTAATATCTGACTCCATTTCTGATAGGTATGTGCCCCGACAATGCACTATGTTCAAGGGGTACAGAGGATTCATAAAGAATAAGTCAAAGTTTCAGAGTTCGAACAGAAGCAAGTATCACGGCGGAACGGTCGCGAAAGACTGGTCGTCCGAGGCTAGCCACCTCCGTTAAATATGTCCCACGCCTCCTCGGAGGGGCTGAAACAAAAAGGATGCTTAGTGCCTACGAGATCCTAACATGTGGTGAGGACCATGCCGATTCTCAGTAATCTGTCAGGCTGCTGACAGGACCACTTAGCTTGTGGTTTACATGTGACAAGGGTCCGCAGGCCTGGGCTGTAAGGGTCTCTCTAATTTATGACTGACAGTCGTCGTCCCGTCTCATGTTACTTGCTTCCGCGTTTTCTTTATTGCTAAAAGATTTATAATAAATTACTTCTGTTTATAATATATCTGCAATAGTGATTTCCTTAAATACTAATAATCGCCACAGGCTCACTTGGAAAAATTTGATGGAAATAAAATATTAAACTAAATTCTTCATTCCTGACTATTATTTATGAAAATTTTACAATTTTCTAAAGGCTAATAAAGGCTTTGAGAGAAGAAATCACACCCTGCGTTGGAAAGCTGAAGTATGAAAAAACGAACGATAGTACAGGTATAAAGTTGTGAGAGGAAATTGGTGTGCTATCAAGAGACAGAGAGTCAGTGAGCGTGGAATGGGAGAGATTGCTTGTTAAGTGTTCGGAGTTGATTAGGAAGGGTCAGTAATTCTGAGGCCTCGGCCCTTTTAAACAGTGGATAGGGTTAAGTGAGGATTTAAGCTGAATGAAGGGATTGATACGACTCAAAGTAGAAATGTTGAATTATAAAACAACTTGTTTGTCTTTCCACAATTTACAATTTCTTCTCAATTAAAAAATCGCTTTTGACAGCTCTAACCAATTGGAGATAACTGAAAATAACAGCAGTTACGTCCAGTTTTTTTTCTCCCTAACCTTGTTAAAAATGTTACGATTTCAATTATAGATTCTCAGTCGAAGGTATTCACATATTTATGTCCAATTGGTGACGTAGGATCTTTTAACAGGTAATATGGAGTATTAGAGTGAGTAGTGCGGATGTAGCAGCCCTGGTTAAATAGATACAAATATTCTATTGTTATAGTTGATTTAAAAACTCACAATAATTATGCTACGATATATTGGTCTACTTTTCTATCAAGTCCTATTTTGAATTTTTCGCGATTTTTTTCTGGCAATCAAGTTTCATATCTCTTTTTGGTCAGAACTGGTAGCCTTTGGCTTTTGGACAGAAATGCCTTTAACGTTTTTGAATGTTGGTCACAATACTCCGAATAACCATTGACTAAGAGAAGGATACACATTATTACCTAATTTAGCAACGATGTTTTATTCGATAAGCAAGAAACATGAAATTGACAACATAAAGACCAATACTTAAAAGTTTGAATACAGGCCACGCGAAAAACACAAGTGTTCTAACTACGAAAAATAGTAGGTATGAGAAGGAATTTGTGTAAATGATGGTCCCTCTAGATGCCGTCACGATAATTAAAGAATTGTTGGTTGTGCTATTAGTATTATTAGTAGACCAAAAAATGGTGAACAAATGAATAGATTGCGTCTACAGCTGACATACAGGTTCTAGTGTTCAACACATCTTTAATTTGGTTATCTTTACCGGAGTCAAGATTCTGGTTACAAATTTGAAAAAAATGGAAGTGAAGTGTAAACCTTGGAAAAGTATATATATATATGTATATATCCTATATATATAAGTATATATGTGATAACCAATAGGAGATAACTGGAGATGACAGCTCAGAGCTGTTGAAAGTGCTTTTTCAATAAAGAATTAACGTCAAATTATAACACGTGACACTGGGAGTCCTGGCAATGACTAGTTTCTCCAATCATGTCCTGAGTGTCTGTGGCTCTCGCACTCTTGTCCAGCCTCCACTAGCTCCAGTTCAGTGACGATGGTTGGTTCGTTGGGGACTTCCTAAGACTCCATTTACTCTTTCGCGTGCGAGGGTGTTGACAGCGATGTGGATTTGGGGGTCTCAGGAATGTTTGTATGAATGAGCTAGTGTCCCATTGCACCGGAATACGCGCACCACAGGCTACGTAACCCCACGATCCCGCTTCACGGGCTTGTGGGGCATGCCCGTTTGAGGCTCAGCCTCATGTAGGGCGGGGAAAAAAAAAAAAAAAAAAAAAAAAAAAAAAAAAAAAAAAAAAAAAAAAAAAAAAAAAAAAAAAAAAAGAAAGCTAGTGATTGAAGAACTGTAAATATGGTGTTGTGGCCACCTCATAATTACAAATAATTATAAGTCACCCTCTCCTCGATCAGATTATATCGATCACTGTTTCCATATGTTTAAATAAATAATGCTTACGACACCAGTGAGAGTAGGGGGGAAGTCAGTAGAGTGGGGGCTCATCCCTACTACCTTTCTAGCCACCTGGTGGGGGGCCATCCCCTCCAGGCGAGCCGGCTATATAAGCCCGAGCCCCTGAGTCAGAGCTCAGCCAGAAAAAAAACGGGACCTTGAACACTTCTCTCTCTCTCTCTGCACTGGCGCTGCTGCTCTACTCAAAACCATGGACTTCTCATTCAACTACCTCTGCATCTCTCATTCCTAACCTTAACCTCGCTATGTTGTAGTCTGACGTTTGTCAGACCCCACACCATCCTAGTGGGATCTCCGCCTTCGTCTCGCTAAAACTAGCACCTCCTTGGGAGAGACCTCTTGGAAATAAAGAATTGGGCATTGATGATTTTTCGAAGGACTTTTTATAGTGGGATAGAAGGTCTGTTATCTGGAATGTTTTTGTGGTATAGTTTCTAATCTGTCGTATAGCACTGTTGTATAGTGTTAATTAATATTTTAGTTTTTATTATTAGCTTCTTGCCAATTATTGGTATAGTGGTTTTGTCCATCAAGTGAATAGTGTTAGTAGGCAGTTTCATTGGCCTCAGAATCCTTGCGACTATTTCCAAATAACTTATTAATGGCAGCTCAATGAAATGATTTACTCGTTTTTAATTTACCATTACTAATTACTAATGAGTTAGAGACTTGTTTAAACACGTCACTCAAACAGAGATTAAATCCTCACTATCGATTATTTGTCAAATCCTTTTGTGTAGTTTAGTATAATAATTTGCTACAACAAACGTATTTAGTTATGTATAACTTCCGTGCTATCTCGAAATATGAAAGGCGAAATCAGCCTGTAAGCTATATAATTATTATTTATAAAGGAGCATCTCTAGACTAATTATTGTCGTAAAAGAATAAACATTAAACATTAACTAATTTATGGATCTCCTCAGCGCTGAGGACTATAAAAGATAGTGGAGGGAGCCCTTGGAGAACGATGTTTGTTATCGAGGTGAACTTTCAGCTTTATCTCCTTGCAGGCCCTGTCGTCGCTATCTCGCCGCCAGCAGGCAGAGCCCACTATACAACATAATAGAAAATAAGCAAACACAATGTTTATTTTCTCGGTTTATGCACTATACGTTAAATTGGATGGAAATAAATATAAATAATTTATGAAAGTATTAATAATAAAATATGAATAAATTAATCAATAGGTCCGAGGGGAGAGGCTTTACTTTCAATCAGGAACGGAGCAAACGTCTTTTGATTGTAGAATGTATGTGCTGGTTGAACTTATATTCATTTATGACAATGCCTGGCCAAAAACTATCATGCTTATGAACACATGTTAGCGTTTTCAACATCGTGCGCTGCTATTATGAAGTGCTACAACAGTGAACGAAAATCATCAGAAATGTCAAAAACATTTTTTTACAACATAAACAATATAAATATATGCATTAAATTATTGACAAAAAGGTTTTGTAGCAGACCGTTTTAGAAACCTTCTGATGGCGAAAAAAGAGAACAAATACGAGAGGAGTTTGTTTTGGCTGTTCACATGTCACGGAGTGAAATTGGAAGGTTTTTTTGTAGAGTTCAGTTTGAAATATGAGATTGTAAATACTAAATATTGAGTCTGTTAGTATTTAATGGGTATTTAGTGTTTTTTTTATGTTAAGATTTATTTTTAATGCCGATCGTTTTAAGGTTACTAATTGGTTCATTATATTTTTATTTATTTAAGTTTAAGTTTGCGCAGTTTTCTGTATTAGGGTGATTATCATACCAGGTGGACAGAAAAAATAACTAAACGCTCTGATAATAACTAAATAATTGGAAATACAAAGCAATCGAAACATATCACTTACTTCTATTTATTACACATATATCTTCTGTGTATATTTATTTTGTTTTAAATCTATATTTCTTGTTATTTTATTTCGTCAGTGACTTGTAAATCATTTCAAGAACAAAGTTTCAATTATGATTATTCCCTCTTATATGAATAATGCATACTTAAAAATAGTATCTTTACATTTTAAAAATATCTTCCTCAGGGGTCCATCTTCCCCCTCCAAACGCTTTTTTCAACCGTTCCTTCACTATGTCCTAGGAGGTCTCCTCCTCGGCCTGGATCATGTTCAGGATACTCCTTTTTACCCTGTATACGAGAGCCGCTCTCAACGCTTCTCCTTGTGTTATTAAGTCTTCAGTCCTTGACTCTGTCCGTGTCATCAGCCAGTCACCCCCCTTAAGGAAGTGATTCAGCTCCCCGGTCTCACCCGCGAACCTTTCCAGGTCTGGATGCTTGTATCTTCATCCAAACCAAAGTAGTCGCATGGGCCGCTGCCATGGTTGTTTGCGGAAATTGCTGATGCGTTCAACACCGCGAGTCGCAATACTCCCTCAGGCATTGTACGATTAAACTTAAATTAGCAAACTATATTTTAACTTATCGTTCGCTCAGTACGAGTGAGAAAAAAAAACAAAATAATAGTACTTTCTACATCGCCATACGAGTATCGCGGGTTTCAGCACCCCGCAGTTAATGGTTAAGGTATGATTAAAAGGGAAAGAAGGAAACGAACTGACACACTTGGGCTCAAAAGAAAGACTAACTTTATTATTCCGACAATCCTACACATATAGGATCATGGGTCGTTTACACCCCATGATCGTATTTATTTACAAAACAGTTACAATCCTTACTTTAATTTCTATATATTTATATGATCTAATTCATTTCATATGTTCTTCTTTTCTCTTCAATTCAATAGAGAATTTTTATATGTATAATAGATACTAAATATTTTAATGTTAAATGATTTGCTAAGAGTACCTTTGCGATTCATCATTAGGATTTCAGTGTGACCACCACCCTGTGTCGGTTGAGGTCAGTTTCTTTTCTCGATCCCACCAGTGAGGTCTGGCTCCCGTTACCCCTTTAATTATTAACTATTAAAAAAAATAATGTTAATGTATTGATTTGATTACTTTATTGCAACGGGAACTGATGGAATCAAAGGGGATGAAAAAAAAAATCAGGGGCGTATCTGCATCTTTTGAGCATATACACCTTTCAAATCAGATCCTGTTTAAGGTTGAAATCCCTTTTTTTTCTTGCATGGTTTAAGAGATTTACAATATAAAGGGTCAACTCTGACGGAGAGGAGTGGCGTTAGGAGTTGTTGAAAGTCGGGTCTGTTTGTGAAGTGTGGATGGGTGGGCAGTGTCACTTGACCGGTGAGGGATAGTGTTAGCATAGGCCGCGGGAGCTGGGCGCTATGGCGGTCACATGTTTGTGCCTTCACGTTTATAAACTCATTCAGCCAAATGAAGGGGCTCTACTTTCAAACGGGTATGACGCAATCGTCAATTGTATGACACATTACTATGAATATAGCACGTTACTACGCCTAAACACGCTACTAACTAGTCCCAAATAAGTTACGAACACTAAAAAAACACATTCTAGAACATAATCCCCTGGTTGATAAGACATATGCCCTTTGATTTATCATAGGTGTAAAGAATAAGTGTATTCACATAAGATCTTGGTAGCATGGGCACTAAACAGAATAATCACTACCAAAGGTTGACACGGATAAACAATCCTTATCTATTATAATATTCTACAGTTCAAATTCTCAGTAAACTCCCGGAACAGAAAAACACGCATTTCTTACCTTCATACTCCGACCAACAAAACAAGAGTGTACTCAGGCCTACACTTCGGTATGGTGCACCGCTTTTTCGTCATCTGACGTATACGACAGCTCGGCGACTCCAAAAATTCCAAAACGGTATACTGATGAAAGTGGTCAGAGGTACTTCATTCGAGCAGTGGAGCAACAGTGAGCTTCACATGATTTTTGATCTGCCTACGGTGGATGAATTTATTCAACGTAGACATAACACATTTTTCGACTCACTACAGTACTTGACAAACCCGGTGTTTAACACGATAACCCCCGCTCCGTTCCCCTATCGATGGCAGGACGCTGTCGTGGCAGGAATGCTTTAGTCTTAGGTTATAGTTTTAGGTTTTCGTTTGTAGTTCCCTCATTGTAATCTGAAGGTGAGCCCCATCGCCTAGTCCTGTACCCAGTGATTTGTAATTTTAACTTCAAATAGAAAATTTCTATTGTAGTTCTACCCTCCTTTGAATGCATACGCAGATATGCAAGTAAGAGGAAAAATTGTTAAATTGAACTTTGTAATTGCAAAACCAGACGCTTGCTAGGTCGGGAACCATTTATTTTTCTCACTTTTATTATTATTATCATAGACTACTATATTTATTTAATGTTTAGCTGGCAACTTCCTTGGTTTTAAATTACCGTTGAAGTTTTGTAAGCAATTACAAACATTGAAACATTACCGTTTCATTACACCGGGGTGTTTATTGAAGAAAATCAAATGAATTAAGTATTCATCTTCTAAAGCAGTAGAAATATTCTAAGAAAAAATTGACTTTTTTCTCAAAATTAACTAACATTAACAGGGCTAGTCTCCTTGACTACCAGTCAGGCACTGATGGTTAGAATAATGCTCGGAGAGGGCATTTTATTTTATGAAAATATTACCTCACAAAGGTTACTTTTGTTTTTATCACTTTAATTGTTTTCATTTATTGTTGTATTGTACTTCTTCAAATTATTGTTTCTCTTTTCGTGATTGGAGCCATCTATGACTTTATTTGTTAAATGGTAAATAATCTTATTGTGTTGCTGTTATTATGTTTTCATACTTACCCTTACAATTTACTTTACATTTTTATTTTACACATATTTTTTTTATTTTGATGTAACAGGTCTTTTTATTTGCCAGGTATGAATTTTTCATTCGAACATTATTGTTATTTATAGAGAAGATTTTGTTCCGGAATACATGTTTTTTCAATTCTATTCTATTTCCTTACAAATGCGCCCTGCATAAGAGGATGGACAAGGAAAGAGAAATGTGAGACCCATGAGGGAATAAACGACTGGCATTAAGGGACGTCTCTGAACTACCTGACTTAACCGGATGGCAACCTCCTTGGATCCAGTTTAGAGTTATATTTCTTCCGGTGGAGTCCACTTCTGTGCCCTAATATTTATAATGACGTGTCACCAACACTTCAAGTTCTTCTCTATTTCTACCAGGAGTCTTGGCTCAGCCTCAAGTTCGAAATTGTCACACAATATCTTCCGTTGCGTAACATATTGCATTCTGTCAGAACAATAGAAGCGTGGGAATGGAAAAGAAGCCGCTACATCGCTGTAGTGGATAAAAAATATATGAGCGACTGGTGAGTTATGGCACGTATGATGTGTGGCTACAGTCAGCTATACATCGCTATGCAGGCTAAATCTAATGGAGTCGGCACGATATTTCCGCCTGCTTCCTTTCGTCGTTTCCATTCTATCCCATTTATTCCATCGCTGGCTACACCGGAAGTGAGGATTTTACCGGCAAAGATTAACGATTCTCAGCTCAGCAGCTAGCGATATAGATTATTGAAGAAAATCAAATGAATAAAGTATTCATCTTCTAAACCATAGAAGTATTCTAAGAAAAATTTGACCTAACTAACCAAGGAATTTTATTTTAGGAAAATATTACCTTACAGTTCTATGGATGACGGTCAAAGGGGAATCTGCAGTTAGCGAAGCCCCGGTTACAATGACCAGTCATTGATGAATGCTCAGAGCAGATTCCAAAATGGGATCATGCGAAAAGTGGTCTGACATACCTCTCTCGAGAGGTTAAAGAACGCCGATCTGAACCTGTTGCTTGATGTGCCGTTGGTGGTTGAGTTCATCCGCCGGAGACACATCAGGTTTTTTGACTCGTTGCAGCACCTAACCAACCCAGTGTTTAACACTATGGCCCCACCACCCCTCCCGCATCGATGAACACAGACTGTCGGGGAAAAATTAGGTTAAGAATTAGTATGTAAGTTAGGTATCGCTTTGAAAATAAAGCTAGTTTAACTTTATGTCGGAAGGCTGCTTGTGGCATGTTCGTATTATTAAATAAATTCCTCTCAATTTTTTTTTTTTTTTTTTTTTTTTTTTTTTTTTTTTTTTTTTTTTACCCATAGCTCTAAAACTTGTAAAAAATAGGATGTGGGAAAAATAAAAGGAAAATTATTTTGGATTGATGGGTGCCTTTCACTAAGGGGAGTCCTATTTGAAGGATGTATGAGAAGGATATGGGATGTGGGATGCCTAAAGGAGGCTGGTGGGTTCGGGAAGGTAGTGAGAGTCTACCTATGGTGGAGCCTAGGGGACTAGGCATTGGT
Source organism: Acanthosoma haemorrhoidale (assembly GCA_930367205.1). NCBI lineage: Eukaryota > Metazoa > Arthropoda > Insecta > Hemiptera > Acanthosomatidae > Acanthosoma > Acanthosoma haemorrhoidale. The sequence goes on along the minus strand of OV884015.1, from coordinate 106,870,079 downwards.
TTGTAGTCGGCCAGGAACTACCCAGGAAAGGACATGCTCATGTTACTCAAAAATCTACCTACAGAATTTAGTTTATTGTGATCCAAGCGCTTTTGGTAGCTATACCGTTTATACATTTCATTGTTAAACTAGTTATTCTTTTAGGTTTTCTAATTTCAACCGTTTAAATAGCTTGAGGTTACAAATTGACTTATAGTCACAAACGTATGCATTTTTTAATAGTTGGTTAGTACTTATCTGGAATTTTGAGTAGTTTTTTCAAATGTTGAGATTTCACCTTATAATAAATTTACAAGCTGTTTTAAGTGCATATTGTTTTATGTCTTTCAAACCCTCATATTATGTTAGGATTATAATTAGAATCTGTAATTAATGTAAATTCTCTTTAATTAAATTTTATTATGGGATTAAAATCAGCAACATCTCGTTGAATAATGGTCGCATCAAATCCTGCTGAGACTTGTCTGTGCCTCTCTAGTGAAATTTCTGCGAATCGATTGATGCTGGTTTTGAAACGCTTCATATAACTTATGAGAATATACTCATGTTTAACTAATTCTAATGAATTTAAATAACACAAGGTAATTATAATTTGATAGGGCTCAACCTCCACCAGAAAGGTAGTGGACTAAAACTAACTAAACCTAAGTTTCCGGTACCTGTTACAATCTATGCGGGGACCGCTTCCTCTTTTGCATGCGAGGGAGGTGACAACCATGATAATACTACACCCTCATCTATAGTTCCTCGCTGTAGTATGTTTAATGCACTTAGAACTTTTCTTAATCTTACATTAAAGTCGAAATGCCTTGAACTGAATTCCTATTTGACTCAAATCATTTATATCTAAATTTATTGTCCAATAATTTATTTGATTATTAATCACATTTCAAATTATTCGATCTTATCTAAATCGTTTTAAATCAAAATTTTTTGCAATCATATTAGCTGCCTTATATTTCGACCTCATTTCTAAATTATCTTGCTCTGTTATCTAAATATTATTTTCATGTGATCCTTGTTTTGTTTTTTTTCGGTTTTGTGCCTGTCCTTACCATTCCAATTCCCCAATCCGACTTATAGACATGATGTTTTTTTGTGACATGCACTTGGGAGGTCTCTCTGGGAGGCTGTTTTTAAATACTATATGAATGAGTCAGTTTATGAAAATTGTAAATACGGTATGAATGAGATCATTTATCACAATAACTTATTGCCTGATAAGGCAGATTGTAATTTTATCATAATAAAGTTGTTGATTCCATGCGGTGGAGTCATGGTGTTAAACACTGGGTTGGCGAGGAGGTGCTGTAACCAGTCGAAAAACCTAACGCAGCAACCGTTCGGCAGTTAAATAATCTTGTTCGAGGATAGTATTTTAAAAAACTTTATTATGAATAACAATCAAAACACTGGTATATATACAAATATTAATGAATTACTTTTACCTTTGGCTAAGGCTAAAGGACAAGTGTTCTGGATGTGGGTTGCTGGAGGCAGGTAGTCGAGGACTAGGGGAAGGGTTGTAAAAGAACAAAGGAAGGGTAGACCATATGTCTCAACTGAAGTACACATTTCAGCTAAAAACGAATATTAAATAAATGGCGCTCAATAGCCTCTCGAGAGAGCTAGGTCGGGCTGTTAAAATTTGAATATTACTAATTATTATTTTGAATGGTGTTTCGGCCACAGATATGGCGAGTACCATAATGATAATAATTAAAGGAAAGAGAGACGCTTTTATTCACCAGATTAATGACTTGATCTCCTCGTTGGCCACCAGGAATGATGAATTCTTTATCATACCATTAGCAGAAATGTGGCCAATATTTGTTCTATTTAACGTTTATCCTTAGAAAAAGAAGGAAAAGGGAATCTACAAGACGGGATAGAAGAAACTTTCGCAATCAATTCTTTAATATCCCAGGCTGGAAGCTGGAAGATCTCGCCTTTAAATGGACCCTTTTATCTAAAGCCGTTTCACTTTTCTCAACTTTGTTTTGAACGCACTTAGACCCAGTTCCTGGCCGTGGATTCACTTCAACGCTAACAAGCAACTCTCTTTAGGCTAAATACAACCAGGAAGGGAAATCGAATGCTCAACTCTTTAGTGGAAAATCATTCGTTTGATCCCCGAGTCTGAGATGCGGGTTTCGTTTTATCAGACCTTAATGAATAGAGAGGCTCTGAAGTAAGTTATTGTGTTGAAGTCACGGAATTGAGTTAGTTCTTGTTTTTAATCAAGGAAAGATCTGATGAAAAACTAAGGAGCGACTGAAATCTACAACAAAAATACAATTCAAATAGTAAGAGTGATAATTAGTTTATTCAAGGTTCTTGTTATTATAAATCATGGAAGTAACTTTTTAATAATATTACAATGCAGTGATTGTTACAAAAGTATAATGCACATTATACATTCATAGTCTAAACACCTTATGAATCATAGACTCCGAGGTTCATTGTTTTTTTAGCATAAATATTAAAAACTAACAGTAAATATAACAGATTGAGTTGTAGTCAATAACCAAATAGTGACTAAATAGTTAAGTATGGTTTCTTAAACTTTTTGTTCCAATAAAATACTTGGGTCGCATAAATATTTAATTATCATCGTTTCGGTAAATTCAGGCATCTCAAGGATTTGAAAAATCACAAAAAACACAACCTTATAAATCACAATTTTAAAACAGATTTAAGCTGAGATAACAATTACATGAAATATCATATAGTGACAGAATGCGCACGATGTTTTACTAATAACTAGAGAAGTGATGACCAGTAATTATACATACATTTTTACTGACAATGTGGTACTTATTAATAGTTAATAAATAAAAATTTGTTCGTAATTTTCGGTCCAAAATACTTGGTTGAAAAACTAAAAACTTTTTTCTTGGGATCAGACTTTTGGGTCTGAAGGTAATCAAACATTTAGCAGCATACGATAGATCTTTTTCCATACTTCCTTTCTTGTATCTCTTTCAACAAGTATAAACCATAATCTGGTTTGTTTTTAGAGAAAAACAAAACATTTAAATATACGCATTAAATTTCAGAAAGTCGGATCATTTTTATGTGAAACGAAGAATAATTGAATTGCGATAAATAAATATAAAACATAAATAGTGTAAAGATGAAGGCGATACAAATTGATGGACAAGCAGAACCACAGACCCATACTGACGTACCGTAATTTATCATCCTCAAGGCAGTTTATTCTTCTTTTTCTTTTTTTACTTAAAAATAAATCTCTTTCAGATTGCTTCTCAATGCCATTATCAAACTGTTATGATGGACGTTTTTGAAACGTCTGCGGTAACTTATCACTGAGTGTAATCATTGGACTGTTTCATTGATAATGTTCACGATGAGGGAACAGCCTCGACTTGATTTATTGCTATGTCGGATTGAGTTCGATTCCAACCGGGCGCTGTTTTGTGCCAGACTCGTAGCATAAATTTGATTCAGTTTGGAAAATATTACCATATTGTTGCACTAACTTACTTTAATCATTATAGCATTAACGTTTGTGCATGATGCATACACCAATTAGAGTGATTATAATATTATACTTATATACAAATATATTACAATGTACTTCTTCCTTTCATCTTATTTATATCAATTCAACCATTTAAACCTTCAGACAATATTTATTAATACTAATCTAATCTATTTGTTATTTAAAACCGGTACCAAACACTACGCAGACTTTCATAACTACAAAATGTATTATATTATAACATTTAAGAACACTCTCATACAAAATAAAAGAAAACAAAAACAAACTGTCGGGTAGCTATCAGATGTGAGGGTCCCCAAGGTGAGGAGGAGACGCCCGCCGCGGGCTAGGGTCGTTACAACCGCTAGCCACCGTCCGACGAACGCCTAGAAAGAGGTAAGACGGATGGGTCTGTGGTCTTCCACCCTGGCTGGTGGCCTAGTCGGTGGGCAGCTTAATTCGTTTTGATCCGACTCCATAAGATCTTAGAAGGTGTGCCCCGACAAAGCACTATGTTCGGGAGAAGAGGAACAGGGTAGGTTTATAGGTAGTTTATGTGGTCTTGGAATAACCACGAATTCACACTCGGTGTCTAAGGATAGGCGAAAACCGTCCAGGTCAAAAGGCGAGTGTGAAGCGGAGAGAAGCAGACTGAAGACGCTACTAGGCAAAAGTTGTAGGGCCACGGCAACCGTCGTCCGTCAGGAAGAGGTCTCTCCCAAGGAGGTGCTTGTTTTAGTGAGATGAAGGCAGAGTTTCCCACTAAGAAGGTGTGGGGACTAAAACATAGCGAGGTTAAGAGAGAGAGAGAGATGCAGAGGTAGTTGAACGAGAAGGCCATGGTTTGAGTAGAGCAGCAAGCGCCAGTGCAGAGAGAGATAGAAGTGTTCCAAGTGCTGGTTCGGTTCGTTCTGTCGTCTACCCTAAGGCAGGGCAGCCGTGGTGGGGATGGTTTCCCCACCTGCGGCTGCTTTCCCCACTAGCTTCTCCCCTCTCTCTGACTGACGTCATAACTTTATTATAAAAATATGGAAACTAAAAATATAAAAATAGATATTTTCTGGGCCAAGAAGAGAGGAACTTCTTATTATTCGTAATTAATAGGTGGCCAAAATACAAACATTATTTACATATACAGCCATACACGAAAATTCAGAAGAGCACGCAGCGTCACCTCTTCCTTCCTCCACGGTGACTTCATCTCGAGTCCTTTTTTCCTCTCTCAACTCTCCCACTCTTACGACGCCTATTCAACATCAGCGCTCCTGTCGCCAGCCTTCCGAAACTCCATCCAACAAAACGTCCCGCTTTAATCATGTGATCAATTAATCAATTGATTAATCATCAATTGATTGATTGATTCATCTCAATATATATATTGAGACGTCCTGGATTTTTGGTTCTAGTAAATAATTACTAACTAAAATAACCTTCAGCAATCTTAGCTTATCATGTTTAATTCATACAATAAGTTTTAATGTGTCAGCGAGCTGGATATTCGAGATGCGAAAGCCCTTACGATCATAGGCAGGATACCCTTTTGCGGTCAGTTTACTGGAGGTTCTCAGAAGACGCTGGGAGATTCGCGCGGGCGCCCTTGCTATTTCACTCACTCCGCGATCGGATGACAACGCCCGGCCAATCAAATCCAGGAGTGGACATGTGATCTTTCTTTTAGCCGATAGAATGGAGTATATGAAGATACAGCTCTGATAACATCGAGAAGAGTAGGATGGGTGGGCAGTCCCGTGTCAATTTGATTTCGTTAAGTATAAGCAAGTTACTAGTTAAAGTCAGCTGTTAGTAAGAAGTGAGTGTGATCTCAGAAGAAATATTAAAGGCATAATAAGGATTCAGTCAGGAAACTCAACAAAGGAAAATGATTTGTGTGGACACAATAAAGAAAACCTCAAACGACCCCGATACTTAAGGAACTCCCAATGAACAATAATTAAGGTCCCTAAAATACGATTTAAATGTGTAATGAATTCCTTCAGAATTCAATAAGCAGTAATGATTTAGGATAACGAGATCAATTTAATTTATTTGTATAACAATAGTTTATATAATTATTTTTTATATAATAAGTTTATTTTTTTATATATGCAGTAACATTTTTACTAAATCATGAAAAATAAATTGTATAGTGAAATAAGTTTTAATTATTTTAACCCTTCCGAATTTCTTTTGGTATTTAATAAAACATTGGCTTTTTTTGTTAACTAGTCAATTAGAAACGTAAAAGTAAATTATTTGCACTATAAATAAAGTGGTGGGGGCCACTTCAGTAATTGTTACAATTAAAAGTAACCTTATTGACCGCATACTCATCAGGAAACGAGGTGCGTTACAATATATAACATTTATAATGTATAAATATATGTGTCTTGACAAGCATGAATTACTGACATTATTGAATCTAGTGAATGTCGAGAAAATCAAAACACATCATTTCAAGATAATGTAAATTTAACGTTCGAATATTTACCACCCTGCGTCAACGTATACAAATGTCAGTCAGATACGACAAGGCTTAACTCGAAAATCCCCTAGCTCACCTGAGCTGCTATTCATTAAAGGGGGAAAAGTGGGAGGGGGGGGCGCGTTAACTGTTGTATTTACAACATGAATGTTAACAAACATAGTTCATTGTGTCGCGATAGTTTTAGTTGAAGGAATTAATTTTGATAATTATGACTTATAAAGTTTAGTTTTTAAGTGGTACCTTGGCTATCCAATATTATTAAAATATCATTATGTTGAATTTTAATTTATGATGAATTTCCTCGTGCAAGTGAGGAATTAAATTATTTGAAAAATACTTCCTACTTACACCCAGTGTTCGCGCTAGGGCTCTTGAGAATCAAGAATTCCCCAAACGCCAGAAAATTGCGCCAGTTACGTCGTGAGAAGTTGGATTGACTCGGTTAGCGTTACAAAATTGCCAACAGTAAGGCATAAATAACTTTAAACATAAACGCATAAAGTACCAAAAATAATATATAAATAACTATTCATTTTATTCAAAATTAAAAAAAAAAACTGATCAACAATTTAACAGTCAATTTAACCAGGTCTGATTGTTAGTAAATATAAATATAATGTATAGAAAATAATGAAATAAGTTTATAGTCATTATTTGTAGTAAGCAACGACTTCTTGTTCGCAGGGGAACAGGCCCGTATTCTGCTATCTTCGACACTGACTAAGCCAAGCTCCTTGTCCTCTAATGCGCAAAGTCCTATTTCTTCACTTCCTCGCGCTTTATAGTACTTCAAACTATCTTCTCCTGATGTAAAATATCTGTTTGTTGATGAAACAAAAATGAAAACTGCTGTTCAAGAGAAAAAATAAAACACACTTCCTAACCTACACTTTCTTTTGTTTTTTAATCTTAAACATGTGTTCGTGTATACAATATTTACATACGCTTTTCCTAATTTTCTCTAGCCAAAACAATCAGAAGATAAAGAAAAAAAATAAATTTACAATTTTCCACTCATCTCATTACCATAAAAAAAATAATTATAATAATAAAATATTTCTGAAATACTCTCAAACAAAAATTAAGTCTAATCAAGAACTCTGTGGAGCCCAAACACCCAGCGACTAGTGAATTCTGACAATCTCCAAGTTTTTCTACAGTAATAGATTGCTCCTCAACACCTAAACCAAATCTGAATTGTACAGTATAAATAAAAACGAATATTTATCTAAGTAAGTATTAGAATCTTCTTAGAAGCTATTATTATTCTCCACAAGTACCCCTTGAGATCCAGCCAGAAGAAGTACATCCCGTAGGACCTTCGCATTGCTATGTAAAGGTAGGAGGGCTCTTTTGCCTCCTGTTTTCCCCCAAGTGGAGGAAGTGTTGTCTTACTTAGGGTTAGCTCGAGTGTCCTCAGGCTCTCGCTGTCTCGGCTTACTTTCCCAGAACTCCGAGAGCGTCCTTAAGGCGGTTAAGTCCTTAACATTAGGCCTTGCCCCTTTCGCAAAATGCCTACAGCAAACACATCCAGGCTACTCCACACACGTTTTAGTTTAGTTGTAGTATTTTGTTATTGGCAGTTTTAAGTTAGTGGGATTACTGCAATAGTCTGTGAAAAGGAAGAGGAAGAAGGGACCTTGTACTATGACGCCACCAACCCACAAGCAGTTTAATATCAAACCCATGTATTTTCATGAAGGAGCAGGTATTCATTTTGAGTGCATTTGCTTCTAAATGGTTTTGAAAGAGCCATTTTTTATAAAACACATAATTTTATACATGTATCGCAGGTACACGCATGCAGTTTCTGGTGCTTGTTTGCAAAATACCATGTTCATTATTTAGTTTCAGTATCTATAGGAATAAAAGATAGTCAGTGACTCAGTGTTTTGTGTATAATATTATTTCGTAAATAGTAAATAAACAGTGCATATACATACACCAGCTCAAAAAATATATAATATATAGAATGGTATCTATGTAAAAAAAAAAAAACCTTGGCCTGTAAATGTATGCTTTAGACTTACCCACTTATTCCACAGAACCACATGATAAATGGCAAGCTAGTTAAATGAAGCATCGCACCAAAGTACTCCTATAGTAGCTTGGATACATATTATACAATTGCAAATAATTTTCATTGCGATTAGTTATTGTAACAAAATTATAATGTACGTTACACATTAATTTTCTAAACATGTTTAAAAATGATGGGGCTCATTTATGAATCATAGACTTAAAAGTAACTTAAATCTAACAACAAAATCTTAACCTAAGTTTCTCCTACAGTCTGTTGCCATAAATGCGGAAAGTTGATTGACGGTATCTAGCCTGACACTGGCTTGTAGCAATCGCAGTCGAATGTTCTAATGAGGACGGGATATCGCATCCCAAAACAAACAAGGGAAATTTCTAGCCGAACTTCTTTCATCCTGTGTGTAGTGTATAGTGGATCCTGGAGTAACTGTGGACCAAATTATGAATTTGTCAGTTGCCTGTGATACTAATTATCAATTTTAGTTTAAAATTTGGCGCTATGGATGAAAAATAAAATTTTATAATGATCATGATCGGTGAATGTGATACTTTGAATGCTCAGTATCATAAAGTTTAGTTTTACAATCTTATTAACTTGAGTACTAAAGGCATATTATTTTACAAATTAACTCGACTAATTTTTGCAATATAGTGGGAATGCTGAGGTTTCCTAGTCGATGCTCTAGAGAGCTAATAAAAATAATTTGGATTTATCATAAATGTATTAATAATCAAATATAAATAAGCAAAATCAGCAATTGGCTGAGGTTTTTTGAGCTGGTGTATATGTATATGCACTGTTTATTTACTATTTACAAAGTAATATTATACACAAAACACTGAGTCACTGACTATCTTTTATCCCTATAGATACTGAAACTAAAGAATGAACATGGTATTTGGCATCCAGGCACCAGAAACTGCATGTACTTACGAGGTATTGCTCTTTTAGCTCACAGTTGACCTAACTATAGGTCTTTTGTGAAGCATTGGTGTCCATCATCTTCTTGGCACAGCTGTCCACTTTCCTCCCGGAGGAAATGACCACTCCATTTCCGCTCCCTCCTGTACTACTGTCAGCTGGGCCTTGTTTCTAATTTTAACTTTAGTTTTGCGGAATTTTCTGGACATTCCCAGTGTATTACATTCCAAGGCTCATAGTTTCTGAAATTTAAAATATGTTAGTTCTGATAGAAATATAGCTTCCCGCTGTGTTTTTCCCTTGATTTCAACTCATCCCCTTTGTAGTAGAAGCAAGCAAGAGTGAACAAGATCGATGGAGAAGATCCCACGGGATGATGTTGATGACGGGGGAAGGGAAGAGGTGATAAAATAGGGGTGTGGGAGGATCCCTGTAAAGACCAAGCTGACATCTCGTTATCGGCCCGAGGGTCCCGGCACATTACCAGTCGGTGTACAGGCTAAGGAGGTCAGCCAGCCACGTAATTTTATCTACCTTTTCTCTGTAAGCTTAGCATCGCAATATCCAAGAGAATCGTAAACCCAAATGGCTTTATTATTTCCGAAGTGTTTGCGCTTTGAAGAGAGGCATTTACTATTGGACTATGTATTATGGCACTGCAGTTTGCTCATCAAGCTTAACCCCTGTGCAGTCATCGTCAAGCACTAAAAATAACCTTAATCACGTCATTATAGACAACGCTTATCTCAGGTTTGTCCCTATACAATTTGTAGGGAACTATCGATTGTTATTATTAAAAAGACAAGAACTAAACTGACACTTTGGACAACTGTACAGACTACTTCAAAGGACATCTCATCTCTCAACAGAAAATAAATTACTAATCTACAAAGTTATACTTAAGCCGATCTGGACATATGGAATAAAGCTATGGGGTACAGCAAAAAAGTCGAACATCAAGCGCATCCAATCCTTTCAATCAAAAGTCCTGAGAAAAATAGTAAACGCCCCTTATTACGTCAGCAACAAAACCCTTCATAATGATCTTAATATACCCTACAATCTTGAACTCATCCCTTCCAAGTTTATGAAATTCCATAGTAGTCTATCCAACTCCCCTAATCACCTAGCACAGACATTGTACTGCACCACTCATCCCTATAATCCTCCTCGGAGACTGAAACGACAGTGGCCTCGTGACCTGCTATAAATACGTGTCAGTGGGAGCCCTGGCAATGGCCAGTTTCTCCAATCATGTCCTGATCGTATATGGCTCTCGCGCTCTTCGTCAGCCTCCACTGACTCGTATCCAATGACGCGGCTGAAGGAGGAGCCTGGGGGACTTCCCAAAACTCCGCTTCCTCTTTCGCATGCGAGGGAGGTGACAAACATGTGGAATGATGAATTGTAAATATGGTATGAACGAGAACATTTATTTCAATTACTTATTGCTTAATGAGGCAGATTGTAATTTTATCATAATAAAGAATTATATATATATATAAATCTTTGTATTAAAAAAATTATATCTCATGACATCCCAAGTTTTAGTATTAAGTCGTTGAATTTTTTTTCTTGGTACTATGCTTCTTTTAAACTCGTGAAATTTGTATACATCTTGTTTATTTAATGTAATTATATTTAAAATTTTAATCCTTCCTGATGCCTGTTCAAACACTGTTCAAAAAGATTGACTGTTAAATATATTTGTCAATAAAAGAATATTTTGGGGAGACTTGATGGACAACTATAATGCAAACATACAAATAAGTTTATATTAAAAATGGATAGCACACACTCATTACCATTAAAAAAATATAAATTTACGTAGAAATAGATATAAATCTTATAGTGGATCTTAAAAATTTAAATAATTTATGTTTAGCTTATGGGGACCTTATATAAACGGGACAGAGACAATCTGACTGTGCAGTAGAAGCCTTTCAGTATTTCCTGTACTACGAGATAATCGCACTCGGATTTCAATGGTGAAGAAATATATAGATATATTTTAGACTTAAATTCCGTACACCGATAAATCGAGGTTTAGCTTGGGCCCCGATACGAGAATGATAAGACATTGGATAAGAACTGGAAAAGTAGAAAATATCTTATAGTCCCAAGAAACTTAGTTACTGCGGAAGAACACTAATGATCTATGATGTTTGCAGGGGCCAGGTTTTTTTTTGTTTTTTTTTCCTTAACTTTAAATTTCTTTCCTTCCTTAAATTATTTTTAAAAATTAAAGTTACAATGAGGATATCTCTTTATGCTGCATTGCATACATTTTAAGCAGTTATTGTCTTAAAAACTAACAACTCTTTATGTGGTCAAAATTATATAATGTGAAATGGAACTAGGTGAAGCCAGGCATGGTTGTCATGAAATTTAGTGGAGCCTCGAGGGGCATCGGTATTGCGAGTAAGGTGTTTAGGGTTAGGCCCTACTTAATGCCCTACTCAAATTTGCTTAGTACTATTACTAGCTATAAAAATTTTCCCATTCTAGAGGAAGTTTGTGATTAATATTTTGCAAACTATAGTTCATTGCTAAATATCAGTGGTTTCGAATATTACCGGACTTAAGAGCCACCGAATCTAGTCTGCGTGGTACTTTGTAAGTGACATCACATCTTGGACCCCTTCTAGACCCTCTTATTTGCCATTACGTCATAAGTGGCAAAGGGTCTGTTCCCGGATTTCAGACAGCCATGGAGGAGGTACTGTATGTAGGAGCTTAGCAGAGAAGCTGTAAAGAAGTTGTTATACTATCCCAACCACTGAAACTCTCTGCGAAGAGTGTCCGGAAGCGATGGAGGAGAATGAACCTATTCCAAGCTTGGTGGGCCCTTCTGCAAGACTGGTATCAAGGAATGATCGTCATTAGGGTCATACCTTCATTATTCATTATTTAAGATCCCTATAGAATTATTAAAAAAAAATCTAAATTGACCTAAAAGCATGTCGTATGTTAATTTATTTACATGTAATTACGACAAAGGGCTGATTTTTGTTAATTGTATTAAGTAGAGACATTCGACACTCGAATAAGCCTTTGTAAACCATTGTTCATATATTTGCAAATTACAAAGCTTATGTTAGAATTTTTTTATAGAATATTTTTTACTATTCAAGAATGAAACCTGTTAGAACTAAATGTTGTTTTTTCCATTTAATTAAAGATTATATTCATTTGGCAAAGTTTTATTTTTACAATTTTTACTAAATATTTCCATAGCGTCTATACAATATGACATGTCATTGCAAACACTTAACTTGGCCAGTTAGCTCTTAGACAGGCTGAAGCAGCCTGTAACCAGGTCAGTGAGAGATTGGGGAGACTCAATATCTCTGTAAACGCGGGTAAAACTGACCTTGTAATTTTCTCTTTCCAAAAGGGAAAAAGCCCGCTCCCTACTAGTTACATACTAGGAACGGAGGAAAATTCACCAGCGAACAGCCTAGTATATCTGGGAATTAAAATGGACAGACACCTCCATTTTAGTAACCATTTTACGAAGAAGTTGAAGCTAACACGCACGAAGTCTTACCGGCTTTTAAGCATTTATTGTCTTCCCCCAATCTATCACTGCGTCTCAAGCTCATGATCTACAAGAGTATACTCAGACCTACTCTGCTGTATGGTGCACCGCTATTTCGTTATCTGACGTATACAACAGCGCGGCGACTCCAACAATTTCAAAACGGTATACTGATGAAAGTGGTCAGACATACTTCATTCAAGCAGAGGAGCACCAGTGAGCTTCACGAGGTCTTTGATCGGCATACGGTGGATGAATTCATTCAACGTAGACATATCAAATTTTTCGACTTCCTAAAGTACTTGACAAACCCCCGTTCCGTTCCCCTATCGATGGCAGGACGCTGTCGCGGCAGGAACACTTTACTTTTAAGTTTCAGTTAGTTCTTTCCCAAATTTGTAAACCGAAGGTGAGCCCCATCACTTAAGTCCAGTCTATCGATTTTGCAAATTTTAACTGTAAAAAGAAAACTATTATTGTATTTCTACCCTCTTTAAAATGCATGTTATGCAATGCAGAAAAAGGAGCCATAAATCTCCAATTTCTTCATGTTATTTTTCATATTTTTTTGTAAAAATGTTTATATAAAGGGGTTGAAGGAAAAAAATAATAAATTGTATAGTGAAATAAGATTTGATTATTTTAACCCTTCCAAATTTCTTTTGGTATATAACAAAAGTTTGTTTTTGAACAACAATCATTGGATTTTTTTGTTAACTAGTCAATTATAAACGAAATAGTAAATTATTTCCACTATAAATATAGTGGTGGGGGCCAGTTCAGTTATTGTTACAATTAAAATTAACCTTATTGACGCACTGCTTACTCATCACGAGATGAAGTGCGTTACAATATATAACATCTATAATGTATAAATATATGTGTCTTGAATTACTGACATTATAGAATGTAAATGTGTTCTCCATCTTTTAATTTTTTTATATTCATAGACATAGTGGTATTAGTCTTTGTATTATTTTCATGTGTTATACCGAGGTTTGCTTATATGATGCTTGGTTAGCATATTTAGCTATTATTATTATTAATAATAATCTTCTTTAATTAGTTTTTTTTTTCAATATATAAAAAGCATTGTCTGGCTAATCAAGGAGTGACACTTGTGACTAAATTAGTAGCTGTCCAGACTGTTTATTTTGTTCCTCCGCTGAAGGGGAAGTAAGAAAAAGGAGGAGTTATTGGAGGGAAGAAGAACGAGCTAAGTAATTTAGGCGGTCCACTTGTGAGCGGTTCCAATATCCCAAGAGTGAAGAGACTGGCTGACTCTTGACTGGTGCAGATCTATCCTGACACTTCAGTCTTTCATTGTCTGTTCTTCCAGTCATCATCATATGTCTACCTCAGTCATTCACTATCGCTTATCTTCCATGTCATTCAGTGAATGCTCAAAATGTCTATTACCAATGCTTATGGATTATTCTGAAGCACTTTAAATGGCTAGAAGAGTTTGTTTGGAAATCGGCTTAGGTTGATGGTTAGTGCCATCAGTTGTGGGAGGATACAGATCAAATAATCAATATTCTGTCTCTCCAAAATATCTTTTATTCAAATAAGAACATTTTCAGCTACAAAAATGAAAAGTCATAATAGGAAAACAAAATCAATTATTAAAAGTAACAACAAATAAAACTGCTCTAAGTCTATGTTCCATACATTTTATTTAACTTGGTACATAAATAAATAAATAAAACAATAATACATCAATCTTATGGCTAATTACCCAATGGCGGGAAACATTTACAACATGTTATTCTAATTCTAACACAAACTGTTAAAAGAGTTTTTTAAATAATAAATAATAAGTAATAAATAAATAATAAATTAAAGAGTCTAAATAGCTGGGTTTTTTTAGGAGTTATGAAGGGGGGGATTTTTTATTTCTTCTTTTTTATTGATATTTTTCAATGTGAGGTAATCTAATTTAATTCTGTGGTTTCAAAAATAGTGATTAATTTTCTATCATTTCTATGGTGTAGCAAAGCAACTCGTGCATCATGATGCCCTTCCCTCCGGTAGGTTTCGGTAGAACTGGCTTGTATTTTATTTTTGAAATTCTTTGCATATAATAACACACTGACCCACAAAAAAAAAGTGACAGATAAAGAAAAACTCAAATATTTGCTTCCTAACAAACTTATTTCGGGTTTCAATACCTTTTTAGTTTTTCAGGGCTATATATATGATGGAAACCCCCAATAAACATTCCAAAAATTTATTTTATAAAAATCAGGCATAAATTTATATTTTGATTACTTGAGTAACTGATATCTAAAAATTTAGCAAAGGCTTTTGTTTTTTTTAATTTTAATTTAAAAAATGGTTTTGCCGGTCGAGCAAGTGATCCCGATTCGTATGTAATGGAAACTATCCATTCGATCCATTTTGCGCTATGTATTGACATTCATGCAGGATAATGCGCGACTACACGTGGTAAGGTTTGTTTGGCAATATCTCAATGATGTACTCGGAGCTTAAGGTGACCAGCTCATAGCTCTGATTTAAATCATATATAGCACATGAGGGACGAGCTTAGCGTACGCGTACGACGGTTTGTTGATCCAGGGTTTTAACACCCCCCCCCATTTTTAACATTCACGAGTTAAGAACTTGTTTAGTAGAGACTTGGGAGGTTATGAATCAAAATTTTACAGAAAACTTGAGGCTGTGATTGCAGAGGAGAAATTATCCGGCAATAAAAAGTAGTCCTTCATATTTATAGCCAAATTTCACTGAAATCTCTCTCTCAAGATCTGGGAAAGCAGACAAGATGGTGGACATTACGGCCCTTGACCAACCAACGACAAGCCTCTGACGGGCACTCATCACTGCTATCCTACTGAATGAGCTTGCAGTACATGCCTAGAGAGACTATAGGCTCAGCCTTCAGTGGAATCTCACCACTGCACCGCAACATTTACACCTCTACCGAGGCTTCCCACACTCATTAATTCCCTCACTCCACCTTCAAACAGGTACTCCTAGTAAAAGGATCCGCTCAGCCCAAATAAATTCCTTCATTCTTCCCTTATCCGTAATCTTAAAAACTTGAGAGCTAAGGGGGGAAGAAAAAAAAAATACGTATAATAATAGTTTTAAAAAAATTGAAAGCCGAAATAATTTCATTAGACAGCAAATATTTACCAACATAATATTATTACATTCGATGTTTTTATCATTTGATTTATAATTTTAGCAACTGTTTTTTAGTAACATTTTAGAGATGTTGAAAACGTTTTTGTTTGACTAAGTGATATTGTGAAGAGACAGAAGATTGGTTATTTCTAAAAGAGAGGATTGGTTATTTCTAAAAGAGAGTTGTTAGGTTGTCATTAAGTTTATTAATGGACAAAATTTTGTTTCACTGTGTATTTATTTATCACAAATTAGGTAATAAAGTAGGTGCGTAAAAACTATGGAAATAATTATTAACTATAGTATTGTAAAAAATAATATAAACAAAAGTAGGAAAATTAACTGGTATTAATAGGTTGAATAATCCGTAATAATAATTGAATAGATCTGAATTTCTACAATATAAACGATTTATAGAAAAAAGGTAAATCGTTATAGATATAGTGTTTTACAAATTTGATGCGATCAAAAGTAATTAACAAAATGCCTGATAATAATAACATAAGATTTTTTTTTACAATGGTGTTATAGATAAGTTGGGAGAAGCCTGATGTCGATGTACATGTTCGACATTAACTTTCATTTCTTGTTATTAAGCCGTGGATGCTGGTGCATATAGGTTGTTGAAACGTTGACAGTTGACCAATGTGATGAAAACCAAACAACTGTATTTCATCAATCCAAGGTGACTTTCCAAAAGGCTCTGATTTATATATTCAGGACCAACAATGAACTCACGTTCAAATTCTCCAAAGAAAATAATAGCTCAAATTTTTGTATAAAAGAACAATTTGAGCCCCTAATCCAACCACAACTTATACTGGCAGTGAATAGAGCGACCCCAAGCAAGTTAGTTTAAACTAACAGTTTACTGTGCAGTCAACTCCAGCCGCAATGACTAAGGTTTATCACCCAGTAAGAATCCCAGGCTTTCGAGATAGTTTGACTGCGTTGTGGGAATGAATGGGGGGGGGGGCTCCCCAGGACAACTTCAGTCCCCCTCTGGATTCAGTTTTCTTTGGACTAGCTACCTAACCATTCAGAGTATCTGGGGCCACTGAGCAGGGATGGTGTCTTTTATTCATAATTCATTTCTATTGACTGACTGTTGTTTTTTGAAAAAGAAAAAGAATAAATTAAACAAAGGAACATCAATCGTAAAAACAATACACACACATGTGTACATAAACTCATCAATGGCGATGCACGCTCATAAATTGTTACCCTGTAATCTGAGGAGCTAAATTTCCAGCTGTTCATATGTTTGACAACGGTTTTGAAAGCGCTAGTATAAATTGTTATTGATGGTTATAAGCTATGAATACAAATCACTACTAGCTGACAGATCTTAAAATATAACTGCCGTTCTTAAATATATATAAATATATAATTGTTAATTGCGATTAATACAGACACCTTCTAAGATTGTATGGAGTCAGATCCATAGACAAACACGAATTAAGCATCCCGCCGACTAGGCTGCCAGCAAAGGTCAAAGAAATCAGGTTTACTTCATACCTCTTCCTGAAGCCCGCCGGGTATCTGGGCCGATTAGACCTCCCCCGACGGGCATGCCTGACAGTTGCCTTTTACTTTACAGGTTATGCCAGCTATAATTCATTTGCCTTTGATGGCGCAGAGTTGAACAATTTTCAGTCTTATATTTCCGGTAGTCAATCTTTTTGATATTTTTCCTTTTTTCCCACCTTGTAGGACGTTAGAAAACCTGCGGTACACGATTTTTCCCCCAATATTTACAGCCTTGATGATCCGTTAGGCCTGTGTACCGCATTATACAAGGGTTTCATTCTGCTCAATATTGTACATTCCCGCATTGTAATCCAACAATGACCCCAACACCTAGTCTTATTTTATGTATTGCAATAATTTTAATCTTGATACAAGTCCCTACTTCTTTACTCTATGTCTTTAAAATGTGGCAATGAAGAAATCATGTTGTATACCTAGCTAGGAAGGCTAGGTCAAATCTCAAATGAAAAACATCTAAACCACATAATGGAAGCAGGTAAATTTGTGTTGACTGCAGATTGTTTAATGCTTCAATGCTTGGAATATTCAAGATTTTCAATCCTGTACCCATCAGGATTGTCGAGAACCAAGCCTGAAAAAGAAAACAAATCAACATTACCTATGAAGCTATAAAACATAATGCCCAAAAAAATGTTCCTAATTGGGGAAATTCTCGTGAGATAATTGTTCTCCAAATACGATAGTTATCGGCCCTTGCTATGTTCGATGGTGCAAACATTACGACAAAATGTAGGTATTGAAAGAAGGAGAATGGCGGAAGAACCTCGGAGCCGCGAACAGAATGCCAGATGGCTTCCAGAGGGAGAGAAGCAGTGTGCTGGTGCCATTAAATACTTAAGGCCTCTGAGGCGGGTGGAAAACCCCTAGTTCCTTATTATTCAGCACTGGTTCCTCCATTCCCCCTATCTGCAAACGGCTCCTGTCCCAAATGAAGATTTACAAATTTCATTTGGATGGGTTTAATACCTTACCGAATCTAATTCACAGGCCAATCTCTCAAATCCTAATAATACTCACTGATCCTCAACACAAACCACAGGTTACTCAAAACTTGATTATTTATTATATAAGAATGTTACATAAAGGGTGTCCCAGAATTAACGCTAGATCTGAATTTGTGCCGCCATTTGTGCAGTAAATCAACTTGACAGCTTACAGTTTAGGGTTAGTTACAATGGAGCGTTACACGATAGAACAACGATGTTTTTTTGTTGAACACTATCTCAAAAATAATGAAAGTTTAGCGGCCACAGTTCGAAAATTTCATACAAAATATGGTCGGAATAGTGTTTTGACTTGATCAACTGGGAAGAGATTAATTAAAAAAATTAGGGAGACTGGATCAGTTGGAGGCACTAAACACACCGGTCGTCCAAAAACAAGCCGTTCAAATGTCAATATCGAAGCAGTGCGTGAAAGTTTGTTGAAAATCCAGAAACATCAATTTGGCGTCGTAAACACAGTTCTTTGTGCCGAAATTGGATGATATTGATATGGCCAATATGTGGTGGCAACAAGATGGTGCCACATGCCATACAGCCCATGAAACAATTCAAATACTGCATGAGACATTTCCAGGTCGTGTGCTCTCTCGTTTCGGTTATGGGATTATTTGATGTCAAAGGTGTATGTCAAGTCCACCACCACCAGTCCTCATCCACCCGAGCATTAAAAGAGGAAATTCAACGCCGCATGAACGAAATTCAACCACATTTATGCCAAATGGTCATGGAAAACTTTGACAAAAGAGTGCGTATGTGCCAGCAAAGTCGTAGAGGCCATTTGCCCGATGTGTTATTGCATAAATAATTCTATCCTATTTACTTTACAATTCAATAAAAGTACTAACAACAAAAATACTAAGAACTGTGTTTTCTATTTAAATCAAATGTTGCGTTAATTCTGGGACACCCTTTATAATGTTGCATATCCCAAACACATGCTTTGCAGTATCTGGGACTCCACCGCGGATCTAGAGGGTTGGTGGCACTTCTGAAGAGTCTATCACGAAGTCCTTCATGCTGCATAAGTACCTCGAACGGCCCTGGTCTGGTGAATCTTTCATTGTACCTATTATTAGAACAAATACTCCTGAATAAGCCTCTTCCAAGCATTGGTGGGCGAAACTAACGTTACTTAATTGAACTGGCATTAACTTGCCTCAATCCCGAAAGAGACACTCCTTCAAACTCTTAGCCTTGTTAATTTCTGATCTCTTTAAGTCACCTAGTCTTTAAGTCTCTAAAAGATTGTCGTAGGAAAAATATTTTAAAAGAATTGCAAGGATAGCTAATATTGAACTGCTGGTGCTATTGCAAAGGAGTCGACATGTCATAAAAAGCTGCCCTATACAGACGAAATCACCATTCCATATTTGTCGATGTGTAAACTCCCGTAAAAAAAAAGGGGGAACGACTCAGCAGGAGGAAGATGACGACTGTAAAAAGGGAATGAATACACCGTCAGGCACTTGGGAGGGATAAAAGCAATCAAACATTTATACTCCCTAATGCACCACCAACGTATTTATTTATTGCAATGGTTCGGCCATAAATGGATTGTAAACTTGGAAATGGCATCGGATACATCGTAGCTGATAAAGCTATAAATGAATCAAGGCACAATCTCCGCAGTTCCATTATTTATTCGAGCACGTGCGAGCGAAAATTATTTATTTTTCAATAATACATCCAAATAATTTGATTTCAACTTCCTCTCAAATGAGTTTATTTCATGACGCAAGCGCATTCAACAAGTTCGAATCCAGGATCATTTATTTGTTGTACTATCGAGTATGATGTGTGTAGAGACAAGCTATTCCAGTTTAATATGGTTGTATACTTACAATACCTAAATATTTTTCATTCTATTGATTTAATTTATTTACTCCTAGTAAAACCTATCAGGTACTCCTAGTAAAAGGATCCACTCACCCCAAATAAATTCCTTTATTTTTCCCTTATCCATAATCTTAAAATTTGAGAGCTAAGAAAAAAAAGATTTAATTTTTTTTTTTTTTTTTGCCTGTATCTCTCAAATTTATAAAAATAGGATGTGGGAAAAACAAAGTGTGGAATGCCTAAAAAGGCAGATGGAATCAGGAAGGTAGTGAGAGTCTACCAAGGGTTGAGCCTAGGGGCACCTAGGCAATGGATTGTAGTCGGCCAGGCAAAGCCTTAGGCCTGAAATGAGTCAGCCTCTCGGCCGGAAGGTCGACCCTGCTGACACAGGTAGATGGGGTCATTGTGGCTTCGGTTGAGTCGGCCGGGAGATCGGCCTCGATCTCTCGGCTGGGTGTAGTTCGTTCAGTCATCGGGTTCAATGACGTCGATCATCCTCCAAGCTTCGGCGGTCCAGCAGTGCTTCCATCTGACGGGCATTGGTGGTGGTTAAAGGTCGGAGAATAGTGGGTTGTGGCTATGTCTGAGTGAGTCAAAAAAATTTATGTGCCTTCTCTTGAATGGTGAGCACTTCAAATTTTTTATGCATCTTGTCTGCCTTCATTCGGTCGAACGGGGTATGTTTGAGGGAGGTGCGGAGAACTCTGTTCTGAAATTTCTGGAGCGTTTGGAGAGTGTTAGGAGTCAGATACTTGAAGAGAGGGGTCCCATACATCAGAGCAGGTCTTAGGACGCTCTGGTATATCAGCAGCTTGAGGCGTACCGATAAAGCCGGGCTGTGAAGTAGGTGTCCGAGGCTGAAGAATTTCTTCCTAACACTCTTTAATTTCTTGCCGAGATGCGTTGTGAACGACAAGTGCTTACCGAGGGTAATCCCGAGGTAGCACAGCTTGTTGCTTACAGGGCACTCTTTGCCGTCTAAGACGAAGGATTTCGGGAGCTTCTTTTTTCCGGATTTGTAACTGAATATAATTCCTTGCGTCTTGGCCGGGTTGACTTGAATGTGGACGGCATCGAGTTTCTCAGCGATCCGTTGACTAGCGCTCTCAGCGAATTTCAGGGCTCTGGAGGGATTGATGCTAGTGCTGTAAACACCTATATCGTCTGCATACGCGGATACCTCGCAGTTGGGGTACGAGGCTCCTACGATGTGGGCGGTGTAAATGTTGAACAGCAGGGGGCCTAGCACCGATCCTTTGGGGACACCGGCAGTGTAGTTTCTTTGTGTCGTAGACGTAGTGCCTATACGAACCGAAAAAGTTCTGCCTGCAAGGTAGGATCTTATCAGGTTCTGCAGCTGATCCGAGAATTCGTATTCCCTCAGACGTTGGAGTAGGATGTAGTGGTCCACAGAGTCGAAAGCTTTCGAACAGTCCAGAGAAATCATAGCGGTAGCTCTGTTGCTCCGGACGTTCGATGCGACGTGGTGTTGCAATCTCACCAGGTTGTTGTTCGCGCTTAAGCCTGTGCTGAAACCAGTCTGCTCTGGTGGGATGACTTCCTGTGACTCGCAGTGCCCGGAGAGATGTACGTGGATGATTCTCTCGAACAGCTTCGAGAGTTGAGTAAGCAGACTGATGGGGCGGTAGTGAGATGGCTCATAACCGCTTTTCGCTGGTTTCAGAAGGGGGACCACTACAGCGTGCTTCCAGTTCTGGGGGAAATAGTGCAGCCTGAAGCAGGAGTTCAACACGTTCGTTATGAATGAGATTCCTTTCCTCGGCAGCTGCGAAAGATTTAATTTATTGACGAATCATTAAAGTTATACTTACGTTAATTGTTGTTATGGGTAGAAGAGAAAACTAATTTAAACTACTTGCCAACAACAGCTAACTATTGAATGGCGAAAAGTTAAGCATTCACTAATTAGAAGTTTGTAACAAAAGGTTGTCTATTAGGAGAATTAATCGTGTTTCTTATTAACCACTCCTTCCCCCGCCCCCGACCCACTTTCTAATTATAGAAACCCATTAATCACATTCAGCTTTCATTTGTTTGATTTAATAATCGTGACTTGGGTTTAATTAAGGAGGGGGGAGGGGTTCGATCCCCATTCATTGTTAGCGTGGTTGGGTATTGAATAGCCGAAGCCGTTTTGTGCTAATACAATGAATCCACTTCACCACAAATAGCTAAAACAACAATTTTCTATAGCTAATTAACAAATATTATTCATACAATAAAATGGACTTTTTATGCTAATAATTTGTTTTATTCAGAAGGTAGAGGTTTTACTTTTTCGGAACTCTTCTTTCTGTCTATTAAACCAAGAAGTTAGAACAACATAGTTCAAATCCACCTCCGTCATCTGGTGGAAGAAGAAGAAACGAGGTATTGGTCTGAAACACCGGAGAGCAGGGAGTCTGGTTCATGTCACAATTGTTATTGAGGAGCTTGAAAAAAGTATGGGTTGTTGAGTGCGGATCTCAATTGTAAATATTGTATACAGTAGGAACGCAGAAAAACTCTCCAGCCGACAACCTAGTATATTTGAGGATTAAAATGGACCGACACCTACGTTTTAGTAACCATTTTGAGAGGAAGTACAAGCAGACACGCACGAAGTTTTACCGGCTTACGCATTTATTGTCTTGCCCCAATCTATCACTGCGCCTAAAACTCATGATATATAAAAGTGTACTCAGACCTGCTCTGCTGTATAATGCACCGCTTTTTCGTCATCTGACGTATACGACAGCTCGGCGACTCCAACAATTCCAAAACGGAATACTGATGAAAGTGGTCAGACAGAGCAGAGGAGCAACAGTGAGCTTCACGAGACCTTTGAGCTGCCTACGGTGGATGAATTCAGTCAGCGTAGACATATCAAATTTTTCGACTTCCTACAGTACTTGACAAACCCGGTGTTTAACACGATAACCACCATTCCGTTCTCCGATCGATGGCAGGACGCAGTCGAGGCAGGAATGCTTTAGTTTTTAAGTTTTTATTTATTTCCTGATTTGTAAACCGAAGGTGAGCCCCATCACATAGTCCAGTCTATTGATTATGTAATTTTAACTTTCAAACGATAATTGCTTTGTATTTTCTACCCTCTTTACAATGCATTATATGCAGTACAAGGAGAAAGCCTCATTTATAATATTGTTATTGTTCATAATTTGTTTTAGAAATGTTTGAAAGAAGGGCTTGAGGTAAATGTATATCGTATATATGAGATTGTAAATATTAAGTATAGTTTTTTAAGTGTATAAGGCTTACAGAAAGAAGGGTATGTATTAAATAGGTATGTTTCTTTAACCATATGTTAGTAGTTTTTATAGATATGGTCCGAACCGTACTATTGCTTATACGCAATAGTTTAATGATGTAAATATTTTTCTGTTTTATGCTAATAACGTATTAGGGTTTAACAGAACATATGCACAAACACTTATCCAGTAATTAAAAAAAAATGTCTATATTATCTATTAATACGTACTCCTTTGTCATAGAGTTTTATTTAAATATATTTAATACCGAATTAAATTAATTAAAACCAGCCCCCTGTGAATTTAAGTTGTTTTATCGAGTTCAGTTCCTTCCCTCGGCCCTTTTAATAGTAGATTCAACAAACCCGCGGGTCGCACTGTATGATTTAGGTAAAGTAAAATAATGGGAAGTACGAAAAATAAAACCTGGCATTTTTCAATATTTTTTTTAAGACACTCAAGCCAGAACTCAGAAACAATTTTTCAGGAGTCATTCAAGCCGTTTGGAATATTTGATTTTATAATTTTTTATTTGATTATATTGATGTTATTTTTAAAAAATGTACAATATAATAAAATTGTCGAAATTAGTAGAGAGTGATAGAGATATAATAAGCGGATTCTCTAAGTCCCAGAAATGGATTCATTGATTCAGTTATAACTAATTTTAATTTATATTAAAACAAAATATTACTCTGTCTGCATGGTATATATAATTTGAGACATAAAATGCTAGAGTTTTTAAATATTTTAACTTTTGGCTACACTGACATACCTAGATCATTTTTGGTCAACAAGTACTGTGTTGATTGCAGAAGTCATCAGCAATTTAACGTCAGTTTTTCAGTAAATATTATATATGTAGTATAGTACTAAAAAAAAATGTCCTCAAAAAAAGTCACTAAGATGCGTTTTATTGATAATCATAACTGGGTAAAAGAGAGTCATCCACCATGAGAACAATTTGTATTCTTATTATTAATATGATGTTCATATAATAAAAATTAATTTATTTATTATATCTACTTGATTGTTTTGAGATATTTAAATCTCTGAGCTTTTCCCATTCATTTATTAAATAAAATCAGTGTAACTTAAAAGATTTGTATTAGGAAACATGTTTATACGTCCTGTAGGATATCTAGTTATAACATAATTTACACGTAACATTTTACTTATAGCTTCCATAATATTAATTACTTATAGCTTGTAGTCTTGTAATATGATCAATAATTTACTCTGATCTTTTAAAGTTATTTCGTGAAGATTTTATAAAATTTCCTTCCATGAAACTCCCATATATTTTCTCGTTCCGTGATCCTTGTCAAATTGTCATTTAAAAAAAATATAATTTTTCTATGGGGGTGTGTTGTCTAATTTATTTTATCCGTAATTTTTCCGGTATTTATTTAAGTGCCGGTTTTAAGTGTAGAAGACTTAAGGTTTCTAATTTTGAAAAAAATGAAAAAAACCAAAAAAAAACTTAATAGTAGATATATGGTGCCCTGTTGTAGTATTCATCTTCACACAAGCACACAGGCGTGTGAAAACATAAATAAATTGATTTTACAAATTGTTTTTATTTATCAAACGGTACATTACCATTAGCAATCATACCACACCATCGAAAATCCTCTCGTGTTTGTGCACTTGTTCGTTTGGTAAATACGTATTGCCGAAAACGATAATACGATTTGCGTTAAAAGCGAGAAGGGGTGAAAAAAAAAACCCTCAAATTTATTACATATGTTTACATAAAGCATTTATTGGAAAATTTCGTTTCGGCCTTTGATACATTTTCAAAGGGAAGTTTTTAATTAGGCCAATTAATCGGAGGCTTTAAAGTTGGGTAATCTGTTGATCAGTTTAGGAACTTCTCGAGGGCTAACAGGTTTAGATCGAAGGGAAACTTGAGCACAAACTAGTTCCATGTTGAAGGGCTCCTATTTGATCCGAGCCCTTACTGTCTATGAATATTTTCACAAATTTGAATAACTTGAATAATTACAAATGCAAATATGTAGAGTATATGCGATAATAGATAGATAAACACCGTATTTACATTTTTCTTACATATTCTATGAGCGTCACGTATTTTACTTGCAGTCTTTTAAGGTTATATTTTGTATAACTTTATTGTAGAGTTATGTTTTTTAAAAATTCCTATTTGCAGACAAATACATGAAAATAAAAGTAAAAAACGAATAATCTTGTTTATAAATTAGAATTAAACTGTCTTTAATATACTCATTCAAACTATGACCTATTGATAATGGTCATTTTGAATTATGTCAAGTGGTTTGCAGTTTGAATACCAGGTAGCACTCCATACTGGAAAGGGAGAATGAAGCGGATTGCAGTTTCTTTTGTGTTTTGTTATTATTGTCATGAGAAAGTTTTGATCTTTGTATGCAGGGATAAAATTATCACTAGTTTAAAACGTACTTCATTCAGCATAACAATGTCCGGATTTTAAATAATTAATTAATTAAATCGGATATTCGGATATATTTAGAAGAAAATCAATAAAAGAACGCTGAAAAGTCAATAACAATGAAAATAATCTCCAATATGTAATGTCGGTTGGTTCATAAAAACTAGAAAAAGGGAAACATTTAATGGATTATTTTTAAAAAATCTTCAATCGCCCATTTCTGTTGTAGTTAATCTAACAAATATCACATAAGTATTGTTGTTGAGTTATTAAACACTTACCTGAAATATATTATTAGTTAGATGTATGTATTTTTTTTTTCTCTTTCATAGCCCCTTTAAATGTACAGATAATTATATACAATTATAGATTCACCTGAGGATCTATAATTGTATATAATTATCTGTAAATTTAAAGGGGGTATGAAAGAGAAAAAAAAATGTATGTAATAACTTAATAGTATTTTTTTTTGGAATATTTGTGAATGAATCGATTGATAATTGAATGATTCAATGTGATGAATGTAGAGTTATATACCCTGACTCTTTAGGTCCACACTTGGCAATGGCCAGCTACTCCAGTGAGGTCCTGAGCGTCTGTGGCTCTCGCGTTCTTGGTCAGCCTCCACCGGCTCGTATCAGGTGACGCGGCTCTTGGGGAGGTGACAACCATGTGGATTTGGGAGGTCTCAGGACTATTTGTAATGATCGAGTGAATAAAAATTGTAAATATGGTATGACATTTATCATAATTACTTATTGCCCAATAAGACAGATTGTAATTTTATCATAATAAAGTAGTTTGTCCATCGATTTCAGCCCGGCCAATGACAATGACATTAAAATCCGATTGACGTTTCGTAAATACATTGTGGACAGACGTTGGAACTCACTTGTTAGTTTATTCAATTAACGCTTTCCAGTCATATTTAGTGAAAGATCCTGATAAATATTAAGTAATGGCATGATGGCGTGGTCTTTAATTGCAACATTCATCGTTTTAATTCATTTTCACAGTATGATACTTTAGCTTATGCAACAAGCTATAGGATCAAGTCTCATTTTTCCATGGGATCTGAGTTATTTTCTGCTGTAACACAATAATATTAAAAATAAGTTGTGGTCATTCAATAGGCCTGAAATAAGTTTAGTTATTATCTCGGCTGTTATTATCACCATTTAGTTTTATCCGTTAATTTACTGTGATCCTATGGTTGTGATTTGTACTATAGCTAACGCCACTGTGCAGTTTATCAGTTTCCAATGATAATGATAATTGTTACTGTTCCTTAACGCTGTTTTTCTGTTTTTTTCCTTTGATGTGTGTTAGTTCCTGAACAAAAGTTTGAAATGACATCAGCTCGCCCCCTACCATAGACTTGCCTCTCTAGGCTGGGTCTGCTATCCTCTGCTTATTTAAAAACAGGTTGATTACACTTCCTGTACATTTTTGTGGTTTAATGACCTGATTATTGAATTAAATCAGTAGGTGGAAGTGTCATGTAGGAAAGGCTACCACCCAAGTGCTGTTAGGTAAGACTTCCCAACTGCAATATAATATTTTTATTTCTAGTAATTACGTTTATGTTGTATTCCCAGTTGTATTTGTAATTCTGGTATTACATGTTAAATTCCTTTATGTTCACCAATGTTCGAATCACGCCTTGTGCTACTAACGTTTTTTTTTTTCCAAGCCCCTTTAAATTTACAGATAATTATATATAATTATAGATCCTCAGGCGAATATATTTACAAATTATTTTTGTATTTCCTGTAGCATCACTACATTATATACAGGTTTTGTTTTTTTATAAAAATTATATAATGAATAAACAAGCATAATGATATACATTATACGTGACTGGACTAATCTGACTAATAAAGGTGATGGGGCTCACCTTTTTGATCAAACTTAAAACTAAATTACAAACTAATTCCTAACCTAATTTTTCCCCAACAGTCTGTTGCCATCGATGCGGGAGGGGTGGTGGGGTCGTAGTTTTCAACACTGGGTTTGTGAAGGGCTTCAACGCGTCAGAAAACTTGACGTGTCTCCGGTGGATGAACTCACCCACCGACGGCATACCAAGCAACGGGTGCAGGTCAGCGTTCTTTAACTTCTCGAGGAAAGTATGTTCGACCACTTTTTGCATGATCCCATTCTGGAAATGTTGGAGACATTTGGCTGTATTGTCAGTCAAGTTGGGTGAAGTTAGCAACTGCGATAGCCGGTAAGACCTGTGCCGTACTTTTTCTATTTTACTACATAAATGAGTAGAGAAATGGAGATGCCTATCCATTTGTAAACCCAGATAGTGCATTGAGAAAGCTGGGGAGTTCTCTTGCCCTCCTATACTATACGATTTTGGCAAGGATTTTTTCCCCTTTGGGGGGGGGGGGGGAGAAGATTACGCTATTAACTTTATTTATACAGTCCACTTGAATATTTCCTACAATTTTTTTTAATCGGGAGATTTTTATTGTTGTATTGGTCTTGCTGTTATCTATAAAACTAAATGCAATTTTCCGTTCCTTTATATTACCATTCTAAGCTTTGAGCCAGTTGACAATGCGGCTTATCTCTCAGAGATGTCCTGTACTGCCCCCCAAAAGAAGAGACACTGCGACAAGCCTACTATGGTCTAGCTAATACCTGGCCTATACAGCCGGGCCTTTATCGAGCGTGGACCCTCGCCCTCGTCTGGCCCACTATCATCCTTTACTCGGGACGTCAGCTCCTTCCTTTCAACGAAGGTCGCCCATTTTCCGGGATCTGACGTCCTCAATCCCTTCCAGGTCCTCTCCCTCCTTAGAGGCTCATACATAAGGGATTCTCCCGGACGGCCAACAAAGTCCGTTGTGTACATTGTGAAGGCTAGGCAATTATAGTACCTATGGCTTTACCACTTATTTTTTAATTTTCTACGTGAACCACAATCATACTCACAATAGTATGTTTTTTAAATATATTTTCACGTGCGAAATTCCACTTCTTATTATTCAATTACAAAATACTGCCATTAGTAAATTATATAGAAATACTGTGGATGGTTGAAAGGCATGAAATTGACTAGACAATATCTTAAGGGCGTCTCAAGAAACACATCATATTTTTAATTTATTTATAAAAAGTTATTTACTTATCTCATGAAATAAAATGACAATTATAGATACTCTTATTACTAATTATTTGATTGTGGAAAAAAAACTACGCGATAATATATAATTTGCCTTTTCCACTGTTGGCTTTATCGATTAGAATATCTGTTTTTTGTTTTAATATCTCTTCCACCAAGAATAAAAACAAAATGTTAAATCTTGATTAGCTTCTTTGAATATCTGTAAATTAAGAGATTTTTAAAAGTTTAGAATTTCACGCAACTGAATAAAATTTCGGAGACTGTGGAACCAACCCAGGCAAGATGAATTTACAGGAAAACAACCTTCCTTTCTAATTAAGTACCAAACCATGTCCATTATGACCAATTTCGCCCTATTAACGTCAGATAATAATTACATTTAATTTATGTCATCCCATCATATAGAATTTACAATCATTAGTTCAAATATAGTTGCAAAGTTTTAAGAGACAAGTATTCGGTTCCTTGCACGATTTTGGAAAAGTACCCGATCTCATACAATCTGAGGGAATTAGGCATTGTTATAGGATCATATGCGTATGAAACCATCCCACACAGCTGTGGCAAATGATAGAAATCCCTCATTAGCTTCCTAGCACGTCCCTTCATCAAAAGGACGGAGTCAAGCCACTCAAGATACATGAACAGTAGGCAGACTCTCCAGGAATGAATCTGCAGAACGGCACTACTAATGAGTGTGCGAGACGAGAACTAAAAGAGAAACAACTGAAGAATAACGGAAAAGGACCTAAAGAATTACTACCTAAAGAATCCTGAAAGGAGCTAGAGATGTAAGAAAAAAAACTCCAAACAGGGAGCTGTCAATTTGGATAGTTAAATAATCTTCGTAGAGGAGAGTCTTTTAAAAGAAAAGAAAAACAAAAGCTTTATTATGGAGTACAATCAAAACACTGGTGTATACAAATATTAAGAGTTGCGTTACTACTTACTGGGTGGAATGTCTAGACACAAGTGGGGTCTGGGGCTAAAGCTGAGACGTATATGTATAAGAAAAGGGTACGATTCTGGGAAGTAGGGAGCAAGGGAAGTAAGGAAGGTTGCTTACTTAAAAATAACAGGAACCATGAGTGACCATTAAGTCATCAAGCAGGTATACAGTTCTGTTCAAGCCAAGTATACTTGTTCTTAGCATTATAAAACTGATGACAGCTATAAAGGGACAAAATTAGAGCTACTTACCCTAGTTCACTAAAGACAGAACCTTCAAATTAGTCAAGAGCAGAACAATGAAATAAGGTGAATACAAATAGCCAATGTCCTAAGAAATCGTTGAGATTAACAAGCTACAGAGGCAACAAGATGATAGAGACATCTTAACTTAAAAGTGGTCAGTTTCAAAGCCGAGAAAGAAGTTAAACTATCTAAACAAAATCATTTTATAGCAATTTTCCTACATTTATGTATGTACGTGTATATTATATGTATGTACATATATATGAAATATGGAATTTATTGACGAGTAAATAAGTATGGATATGAATATTTGCTAATGTTGAAAATAGTTGCAAAAAAACCTTCAGATCATCAACGGCGTTGTTTGTATATTTAAAACTTCATTTTCGGGAGCACACCGATTGGAGACCATGATAGTACAAGGACCGAATCCAGTGGCACCCCAGTCCCACAAGTCAGGAGGCCGATTTAGATATTGTTTTCTAGGACTCGAGATATGTTCGGAGGATGTAGACAAAAGACATATATTTTACATTTTCTTCCCCGTGGACATATACACGTTGTAAATAGTTTTATAGCTTGTTGCACAATAATAAAAACTTGCTGGAAAGACAGAATTCGTTCATTTATTCGTGCGCGTGTCATTCGCCAGGGTACAAATACTTCTTCCCAATGCCATTGACCAACCAACTGTAGTAGAAGCAGAAGCAAATATAAACACGAGTGAGGCTAGCGTGAAATCGATATACAAATATCCTCTGGAAAAAACTGGATGTCAAATACACCCACTGTCTTTCTACGAGATGGGAAGCCCAACAGTATTTATTGCTTCTGCCCACATTCAATTTTGACTTTCTTTTTTTAGCAGCATGTTAACTATATCCAGATATGGAAGTGCCCCTAAACAAAACCTCTGAACTAAAACTAACAAGTAAAATCAAAAACGAAACTATTATAACATACATATTATATTTATACATACTTTTATATTAAGGAGAATATCTATGTTATTATTATAATCTAAACTAAAACTAACAAGTAAAATCAAAATCTATTTTGTTTCTTGTTAATTCACTGAATATTTTCACTAAATTATTATAATATACATATTATCTTAATACATACTTTTATATTAAGGAGAATATCTATGTTATTATTATAGTCTAAACTAAAGCTAACAAGTAAAATCAAAATCTATTTTTTTTCTTGTTAATTTACTGAATATTTTAACATACATATTATATTACTACATACTTTTATATTAAGGAAAATACCTATGTTATTATTATAGTCGGAGAATATTTTCGTGATTTGGCGAAATAGTTATTGTTCTGAAAAATTCATTCTGCATTCTCTGCAGTTTAAGGCTGAAGTTTCTGTTACAGGTCATGCTCCAGAATAGAAATACACAAGTTAAAAGTGACCTGACAAGTATTTTATAAACTATTTACATTTTCTTTATTTACAAAGGAATGGAAATATCAATGCGACAGTAGATGTGTCACTCACAATAACTATAGTTACTATAGTAACTAACTGTAGAACTAATGAAAATATCTCTATCTTCTGAGAAAAGTAATGAGGTGGAATATAAAAATGACAAAAGAACTTACTTTAACGATTTTGATTTTAAAATTCCCTGGCTGAAAAATTAGCCAGTTCAAAACTGAAAAACTGAAGAAAAAAAATCTTAAGATAGTTGGTGAGACAAAAAAAAGTTAATGTAGACGTAATATTCACTTTCCCCCCCTTATTTTTGCATGTTATAATGACCCATTTTAAAGTTCTTTTCAAAATTGGACCCAATTTTTAAGTTATCTGTGAGTAATTTTTTTTTTTTTAAATGTCAACTCTAAGAAAGAGTTTCCACGATACAGGGAAGCTGTGAGAGTTGATATAAAGATGAAGATGAAGTGCTTGCAGAATTTTTTTATTCTTGAACTGTTTCGAAAAGAGTTGAATCGCTGTAGATTTTCTATTGTAAATAGAAATAGTTTATTCGAATCTAGCGAACAAGAAAACTTTAATATTTGTGTTTAGTTAGCTGGGTTATAAAGTAGTACATCCTTTCAAAGAGGCTTCAAACTTTCCAGAACTACAAAAGTTATTTTTTATGGTGTTATCATGATTGAATACTTCATCACGTGGCGGGGAGGCGGGCTAGAACGGCTGTTCAACACTTGTCCAGTTTACAGCTCCCGTTTTCATGATATTGTTTTCAATCTCTTTGATCGATAACATTACATTCACGATGTATTATGAAGTGTACTCTATGACGACATTTATTTCCATGATAACTTCTCGCTATGTCAAATCAAAAAGTTCTGAATTAATTAAAAAAATCCATCAAAACGGTTTTTTTGAGCACCCACCCAAACCTGTTTGATCGCATGACCTGAATCTATTTCTTCTCTCGAGGTCGATTTAAACCGAAAATCAACTGTCCAGAGTCTAAAGGTGACAACAAAAAAATGATTGTTTAAGGACGCAGGGCATGAAGGTGCTACGTGATCTCGCTCAAATACAAAAAAATACCTATATTTGTCCCTAAAAGATCACTCTGAAAAATTTGAAGAATTTCTGTTGAGTTTGAAGGTACCTAGGAAATATTAATATGAGATAGAGTTGATCTCACTAAATAGCAGGCACCTTAAGTCGAATTTCTAAACTGAAGGTGAGCCCCATCACCTAGTCCAATCTATTGATTTTGTAAATTTTAACTGTAAAAAGAAAACTGTTTTTGTAATTCTCCTTCAAATGCATGTATGTATGCAGTAAGAGGATCCATAAATCTGTCAATTTTTTCATGTTATTGTTCATTTGTTTGTAAAAATGTTTTAAAAAAAGGGCTTTTGGGGGGAAAAAAACATAAGTCGACTTTTCATACGGTATGTGTTTTATCTTTAACAATCTTTTTTTTTTTTTTCAAAACCCCTTTTTTCATTCAACATTTTTTACAATATATGATCAATATACAATGAACAAGATTTAACAATATAATAACTCCTCGTGTGCATACGCGGATGCATTTGAAGGAGTGTAGGATTATAAAACCAACATTTCTTTTTGAAGTTAAAAGTACAGGATCAAAATAGGCAGGACTAGGTGATGGGGCTCACCATTGGATTACAAATTTATTTATGATATTATTAATGTATGTTTCATTATTCTTATATTTTTTTTTAACAATCTAAAGAATAATGAAACATATATTAACAATATCATACAATCTGTTAAAAGTATATTCCATGTATTTATGTATTAAATAAAAAGATACTTAAAATGAAATCTATGATTAGATTAACTCTAAAAGCTACTAGTTCCGGGTCCACTCAGCCCCTTAAAGGAAAACGAATAACTGATATGGAGTTTCGGAGGTGACGTATCATTGCATGATGTGGTCCATGGATCCGTTCTCATTTGTAATGGAATATGTTGATGCTCTTCTATCTGAGCGATGGCTAAATAAACAGTCAGGTTTTATTGCTACATCTGGAATTAGTTCTCTCTGCCGGATCGACCCTCGCATCACTATTCCAGCAATAAAATGTTTTATAGTCGTCTATAAAGGGCCTTTTATGACCTTAAAAAGAACAGTTTATTTCCCAATAAACAAACTTTTAAGCAAAATAGCATTCCCTTTTTCAATTATCACCATATTAACACTATCAATTCAATAACTGCCTAGCCCGAAAAGCGAGGCTCTAGTTTCAAACAGGTTTGTTTATTAAATCACTTACCCTGTAATATTTGATAAAGAGGTAATAGCGGACTTCATGTATCTCATTTGCCTGACGAAAGGTAATTGTAGAATTAAGGCAAATAATTTCTGTTTAAGGATAGGTCTTGAGAGTGGGTATAATAAATACTAATTTGTGTATAATACGATCTGTAAATGATTTTTAAATATATACACTTTATTATTATTTATATTTAGTATCATATTTTACAATTCCTCTAGATACTCCAGGAATTTCCCTTAGTTTATTTAATATCCGTCAATTATCTGACTATAGGTTCAAGTTACTTCCTCAGCCCTGTCTAGTATTTTCATCGACAGCTCTAGTATCCAGACAGATTCCAGCGTGTCCTCCGGGATTCAATTAAAATTCCACAATGCTCCCTTTTCTTCTTCGCGGCTACTTTTAGCAAATTGTCATCAGTTATGTCACATATATAAAATCTTATCTTAAAAAATGGTATGTTTATCAGTAACATCCTAACGACTATGTCTCATAAATCAGCCCTATAATAATTATCTTATCTTCTCCTATTACTAACTTCCCTTCCCAGACCTCTATTCTAAATAATTGGCTCCCACGAACTTTTCCACCTGCGCCCTTATCTCTAGTGTTACCGACCTTCCTTGCTACCCCTACCCTAAGCTTTACTAAACAGATAAATAGCCCTTAGGCATAAGACAGTTGGTTGGTTCCTTTGAGCCCTTCGCCTGTAACCATATATAATTGTACATTTGTGTTTTATAACAAATAAATTCTCTTTTTAAGAGTTGTTGAGCAACAGAAATATAATTATCGACAGGCACTCCTTTCTCAATAGGCTGCGTGTGGTCAGTACTACTAGGGTAGTCGATGCTAGTAAACGGTGATATTATTCCCCGAGATCTTCAGTGTTGGGTAATATTCATAGTCGGGAGACTGGTTGCTTAGAAGGATCATTTTTGTAGCTACGGATTAATGAATAATTTTTTATTATTTGTATAATGGCTTTGCAAGTATTCCTTTTCTGCTAGTACCTGACAGCCAATCGCGTGCTGTATGCAAAGAAAACACGAATAAAGCGGAGTTTTATGTTATGTAAAGAATTGAGAGGGTCGGAGGTGACATTGTAGCATTGACACAATTTCAGATAAGAAACTCGTGAAAAGTTGACATTAAAAAGACCCTTTTATGCTGTCGCTGTATTAACAACTATGATTTCGAAGAAGGCAATTAAAAACTTTATTCAGTTTATATTTCGAAATGTAAATAAATAAACTGAAGGGGCGACCTTATTATCATTATATATTAACGTACTACATATATAAATAAAATACATTATCGGTGTAACGTAACTAAATTAAACATAATAAAAAAAATTCTAGTTCATTATTTATTATATTTCGACTACATTCATAGTTAGTCATAAACAGCTATGTTGTCAATGTATGCAGAGACTCGTTAATCGTTGTCGATAAAATCCTCACTTCCGGTGTACAGGCCGACGGAAGGACCGGGATAGAATGGGGAAAAAACCGGAAGGAAAGAGGGAGAAATATCGAACCGATGCCATTATATTTAGTCACGGCATAGCGATATATACCTGACTGTAGCCAGCCCTGCAGTGGTTGATGTTCGGCTCCTGTAACTCACCAGTCATACATCATATCACATCTGGTTCGCCAATGTTTGTGCCTTTTTTTTTATATCCGTGCCTGCAACATAGCACCGCCTTAAATTCAATCTGTGACTATTGATTTATCATGGTGATGATTACAGAAAAAATGATGAAAATATCCGTAAAATATAATTTTATCATAAATAATAAACTGATCGAATACTGTGTAATTAATTTGACTCTTTTTTATAATAATTTCAAAGTTTCATCTGCGGCATATGGTGGATAGAACCTTGCCTGTTTTGATACTTTAAGTCCCTTCACACTCAATCAAATTTAATATTTACTCCTAAAACACTCAATTTTTTTACCCTTCAACTATGCTCTGTCATATTGACTGCGCACAGCATTTTGGACTTAGGCCTATTAAAAGCCTATTGAAGGAGGTTTATTTCTATTTTCATAAATTTTCCTTCTATAACTTCTTTGGTGCTAAAGTATTAAGCAGCGAACTATTTTTAATGTTTATCGAACGAAAAACTCAACAAAAAAGGAAAAAGGTTGGTAATAAGAACAGTTAGAAAGTTGTTACAAGACAGCTTTATACACTTCAATAATCCTCTATCTATCTGTTTTGGATGTAAACATATGTACATATATCATGTGTTTGGAAATTAAGGCTGGACACTAGCGGTACTCGGACTTAACTTAATATATATGCAGCGACCACTAACTACATAAGATAAATCACCCTATACTCTATGGTATATATATATTGTAAATTAATTTAAACAAATGTAAATAACATTACCAAACCATAAATCATTGTAAATATTGTAAACAATAAAAGCTGCAAGTCAATTAGTTAGTCACTGGGGAACCTCACCCACGCTAACCGATAGCAGGTAGCCACCCAGACCAGGTCAGGCCTACGGCTGCCGAGAACAAAGGGAGACCGCATACTGAGCTGACATTGGGTACAATAAAACCTGATATGATTGGCTACTAACGAACTTATTTACGAACGAATTTAGGCTCCACCCTCGGTAGACTCTCACTACCTTCCTGATTCCACCCGCCTCCTTTAGGCATACCCCACCCTATATCCTTCTCATACATCCTTCAAATGGGGGACTCCCCTTAGTGAAAGGCACTCATTAGCCCAAAGTAATTTTCCCACATCCTATTTTATAAGTTTGAGAGCTAAGAAAAAAAAAAAAAAAAAAAAAAAAAACTAACGAACCCAGCTGGGTACATAAGACCCGGGATTTGGGCCTGTAAATCATTCTCCCGACGACTCGCTAACTGATGACTTGCGGCTTCACTGATGTTCAAGACTTGGCCTTCTCATTTATGAAAACCTCTGCATCGCTCTTCCTAACCTCGCTATGTTTTAGTCCGGCCTTGTCAGACCCCACACTCTCCTAGTGGGATTCTCTGCCTTTGTCTCGCTAAAACTAGCAGCTCCTTGGGAGAGACCTCTCCTTAGCGGACAACGGTTGTCGTGGCCCTACAAACTTTACCTAGTAGTGCCTCCCATGGCAATCCAGTCTGCCTCTCTCCGGTTCACTCTCACCTTTGGGATCGCCTACCCTCAGATACCGAGTGTGAATTCGTGGTCATTCCAAGACCACAGAAACTACCTACACTATCTACCCTATACCTCTTCTCCTGAACATAGTGCATTGTCGGGGCACATACCTATCAAATATGGAATTAGATAGTAAGACCCGTCAAGAAACGATTGTCCAGGTCATAGCCTAATCAACCCTCACTTCGTCACCAGGGCTAGGTTAACTAGGCACCCCCCTCTGACGACCCGACAGTCATAAACAGGTCATGTTCTTATTTCAGCCAGACCATGTGACCATAGAAACTCAATATTTTTAGCCTTATCTTACCTTACCTAAGTCGTTTAGGGGTATACCTGTAAAAAAAAAAAAAAAAAAACCTTATACGTCTTAACTGTATTGACAACTATGATTGTGAAGTAAAAAGGCAATTGAAAACTTTATTCAGTTTATATTTTCTCTCGTAGTTAGACTGTGCACAGCATTTTGGACAATAAAACCCTATCGGAGGAGGCTTATTTTTATTTTCATACATTTTTCTTCTACACTATCGATTTTTATCTAAATTTATATAATCTTATTATTTTCTTTACTGATAGTAATTTCAGTTAGATATTTGAATCTTAGTTAGTTTAGATTAGACTATTTTAAGCCCTTGTCCTTGTACCCAAACACCGTGTATGGTCTTTGTACCTTCTAATATTACAATGTAATGGCAAGGCTATTAGGATCAACTAGTGACAAACAGCAAGTAATATATATTCTAATTTTAATAACGATGAAGAAATCCGTTCTGATCTTAGTGTAAATAGTATATTTAAGATAATGCTGAGGCCGAATTGATACGGCACCTCTCTTAGTGCTGAGAGGGCAAACAGGTCGATAAAACCAACAAGAGAGGGTAAGCGTCAGCATAATCATGAAATAATATTGACCTTTATTTTTCGTTTTAAAGTGCTTCTTCCTTTTGATTTTCTTATGAAGTTTTTTTTTTTCCTTTGAAAATGGTATACCTGTAAAAAAAAGTTGGTATCCAATTTCAGATAAGAAACTCGTGAAAAGCTGACATTAAAAAGGGCCTTTTATGTTGTCAGTGTATTAACAACTATGATTGTGAAGTAAGAAGGCAATTGAAAACTTTATTCAGTTTATATTTCGAAATATAAATAGACAAAATGAAGGGCCCAGAAAGTGAAAGAACAATGTTGGAAAGTGTCATGTTAGCTTATACATTTATTAAGCGATTGTGAAAAATCAATTGGTAAATTAAATATTTTATTTTTGTAGTGACTGAAAATATGTGTTTGTATATCAGATCTGATACACCATAAACTAACAATGATGTTAGGCATAAAGGCGATGAATGAAGTTATTTAAAGAAAGCACAATGTGAAAAATAAACATATATCCCTGAGCGGACATTTAAAGCAAAAACATTTAAGCAAAACAAAAGGCGAAATAATTGAAAAATTAAGCACAACTCTATCCGGCAAAGAATAACCAAAGACGGAAAATAGGCTACTTAACATATATTAAGAGGCTGCTTGGTTTTTTTTCATCTACCTGGTTATATTGGCCCTGTGTTTTCCACTGCCTAAACAAGTCTTGTGGCCAAATAGAGTCTTACAATTGATAGGATGTTTTTTTCTGGACACGGCGTTATTTTTACTGTCTCCTGGCAGCGTTCAAATATAAATTGTCATTCTCACGAGTAAAAACAAAGATTAGAACATACTTAGTGCATACATAAATATGCCATATATCATAGGAGATAACTAAATCTGCTATACAAAACATATAAAATTCTATTTAAATAAGTTCCATATAAAAACATATCCCCCCTCCCCTTCTTTCTGGAGTCTTTAAATTTACAAAAAAATATAGATCCTCAGGCGAATCTATTTATAAATTATTTTTGTATTTCCTGTAGCGTCGCTACATTATATACAGGTTATGTTATTTTATAAAAATTATATAATGGAATAAACAAGTTGACTGAACTGATTCTAATAAAGGTAATGGGGCTCACCTTTTTGACCAAACTTAAAACTAACTTACATACTAATTCTTAACCTAATTTCCCCTGACAGTCTGTTGCCATCGATGCAGGAGGGGTGGTGGGGTCATAGTGTTAAACATCGGGTTGGTTAGGTGCTGCAACCATTCAAAAAACTTGATGTGTCTCCGGTGGATGAACTAGCCCACCGACGGCACACTAAGCATCGAGTGCAGGTCAGCGTTCTTTAACCTCTCGTGAGAGGTATGTCGGACCACTTTTTGCATGATCCCATTCTGGAAATGTTGGAGACATTCGGCTGTATTTTCAGTCAAGTTGAGTGAAGTTAGCAAGTGCGAAAGCCGGTAAGACCTGTGTCGTACCTTTTCTATTTTATTACCAAAATGAGTAGAGAAATGGAGATGCCTATCCATTTTTATACCCAGATAATGCATCGAGAAAGCTGGCGAGTTCTCTTGCCCTCCTATGCTATATGATTTTGGCAAGGATTTTTTTCCCCTTTTGGAGGGAGAAGATTACGCAGTCGGTCTTCCTGGCGTTTACACTGATGTTTAACATGCCCAGTCTGTCACTGATAACGTTACAAACTGACTCGGCTAGAGTAAGAGCTCTTTGTGCACTCATGCTGCTGCTGTAAGCCGCAATGTCGTCGGCGAAAGCTATTTCCGTAGCTTTCTTATAGTTGTTAAGATATAAAGTAGAAATAAAATATAATGGTTTGATTAATATACAGGCCAAACAATATTTGAAATAGCGAGATAATTTTTTCTCTTCAATTGAATTAAAAACCTTTAAAATAAAATTATGTCAGTTTTAAGTAGTTTATTGTATTGAAATTAATTTATATGAGTAGATTTGTATGATACCTACCAACATAGACCTTAAAAAAAATTTTAAATCTAAAAATTCATAGAACGTTCATCTGTGAGTATTCATAACATACCACTATATAGTATGTATACTCTAGGAAATTCATTTTGGTCAAATAGACCGTTAAATCAATTATATTGTGTCAAGACCAAAGTGATTAAGAGGAAGCATATACTGAAGACCTAGAAAGAGGTAGAAAGGAGAAAAGAGCACTGTAGGTACTAACTCACAGTAACAGAGGGTAAGTTTATTTGGCAAAGTGGTGCTTCCTGACAATATCCTATTGCTGCAACATCAATAGTGAGACATAGCTTGTTAAAATCATTATATTGTGTGTAAATGCTTGGTTAGTTAATTAGACATGATAATAATAATAACATTAAAATTGTAAAACTCACCAATAACATAGAAATAATAATGAAAATAACGACCTATTTCTAATGCACGATAGATGATTGAAAGAAAACAGAGCCTTATCTTTTCTGCTAGAGATCTAGACCCGCCATGCATTTTTTCCAATGGTTCCTCAAAAGTGGAATTTCTAAAACTTTAATTCTATTAAACATTAATTCTGATTCTAAAGGTACGCTAGAGAGTAGAGGACAAAACCTAGTAACTTGAAACTAGAGACTAACTTGAAAGTAGATCAAACTCTTTATTCAAGGTTAAACTAATTATACAATCTGAATCAGAAGTGGTTCTCCCACTTAGCTACCCTTGTAAATTATGTTAATGAATAGTCATTGAAAACTTTATAAAACATTTCAAAGCCCATAGATTTGACATGATACTGTATAAATTGGTACTGCTCCGACCAGCGGTGAACCGTTCATAATATGTCTAGACTTTTATCGTTCGTCTTTGGTCCACGTAGGAGAGAACCTCTTTGGAATTTCCACTTCAAAAGCGATCAAGTCCCCTTCAGGCCGAGTAGAAGTAATTAATAGAGCCAGCCACAAAAGGAATATATTTTAGGGTCAACATGGTTTTCGGTGGTGTATCACAAATAATTGTTTTTTCCTTTTTTAGTACTTATACGTTCAAAGGGGTTATTACCTAATTCAATTTTATAGCCTCCACAAAAGCATTACAATATTAACAATAGTATTATATGTAAATCTTCCTGCAACTGTTTAAAATAAATTAGGCTCAATACATAGTTAAAAGAGTTCTAGCTACATGACACAGGAATAGAAGTTTGGCTTCTTTAAGTCAAAGAGAACACTTACGGTCACAATGTTATTTACAATTTTTTTTAGGGCTTGTCTTTTTATTTTACAGTCATTTTCCTATTTTGTATTTTACAACAAAGATTTATTAAATTATTTAAACTATATTTCTAAAGAGGATTTCTTAAGTTTTGAGGGGTTTTTTTTATACTATTAAAAACAACAAATATATTTCTTATGTGTCCGAGTAAGAACGATAGGTGTTTTTTAAAACCATGTTGTCTAAAAAAGCCCTCCCCAATGGATTCCCTTCTTCAGGTCACAAAGAGCACTTTAACAGGGAAAATTTTAATGGTTTGCTATGCCATCCGAAACTGTTTAGTTCTCAACAAAAATAGCATATTATAAATCAAGCATATTATTTATTATTCTACAAAATATTGCAAATTTTTTTTCAAAATATTTAATTATTGCTTTGGGTGTGACATTCAGTATCTCTGGGTCATACAATGTATCTCGAATCAAGAAGAAACAGTTATCATTTGTTTTTAACTGACTATAAAAAGAGTGATAAGGGAAATTACTAAACTCCTTATAAACTTTGAAAATGTATGTCAAGTGATTGATCAATGTGTTGCTGTTACCTCGATCTGGTTCGACCTACATTGCCACATCGGATTCCGAAAAGCAGCAGCTTACAATTTCAACTAGAATACTAGAAATAAAATCCGTGAAATTTTGTTTATAACTGTCAGTTTTAACATGGAGTGCAAAAATAACTATTTTCGATACATTTTACTTTACTTATTTTAATAAAGGCAATAAACCGGATGAGGCCCACAAAGAGATATGTGAAGTTTATGGTGTTGATCGTTTAATGTGTTGAAATTGGTTTGAAAAATTTCGTTCCGGAGATTTTGAACTGAAAGACGACCAACGTTCTGGTCGACCTTCTGAAGTTGATGATGGCAAAATGAAAGCCATAATTGAATCGAATCGTCATATAACTGTGTGAGAGATTGCGAAACAGTTAAATGTATCACACACAACAATTGAAAATCATATAAGACGTCTTGGACTTGTTAAGAAGCTCGATATTTCTGTTCCACCACGACAATGTGAGGCCTCACACATCTTTAGCAACACGTACAAAAATATTGGTGCTTGGTTGGGAAGTGATGTCGCATCTCCCATCCAGCCCCGACCTTACACCATCGGCTTATCATTTATTTCGAAGTTTACTAAACTTTCTAAATGGTAAAAATTTCATTAGTAACGATGACCTCAAATCGCACTTGGTTGAGTTTTTTGCTGCTAAGGACCAGAAGTTATATGAGCGCGGGATCATGAAGATACCAGAAAGATGGCAAAAGTTCATCGAACAGAATGGAAGATATTTGACTGATTAGAGTTCATTTTTTGTATGGAGAAAATTGAGTTTTATTTCACACTGAAAAACCGAAATTACTTTTTTGCCAACCTCAACATTACCATATCTTGGCAAGTCACATCGGATTACCGAAAAGCAACTGCCTACAAATACCAACGCACACAGCAAACACCATACATCAATTGCTGTTAGCAAACATTGAGAATAAATAAACACATCAATTGCATTGCAAGCCAGGTCACAGAGGTAAAGTTTAAATGATGCTTTTTAAATGCTGAATAAGTTTAAATTCGGCTACCATCATCACCACTGATATGGTGATACTAATATGTAAAAGTGTTAGTTCTAGCTCACA
Organism: Acanthosoma haemorrhoidale; assembly: GCA_930367205.1. Lineage (NCBI taxonomy): Eukaryota > Metazoa > Arthropoda > Insecta > Hemiptera > Acanthosomatidae > Acanthosoma > Acanthosoma haemorrhoidale. Next base: position 106,827,297 of record OV884015.1, on the reverse strand, counting down.
GGCATCTGGAACCTTTCGCAAACGATCATGTTCAATTTATATCAGCGCTTGCCATCGATAAGTTAAATAATCTTTGTAGAGGAAAGTCTTTTAAAAGAAAAGAAAGAAAAGCTTTATTATGAAGTACAAGCAAAACACTGGTATATACAAATATTAAGAGTTACGTTACTACATACTGGGTGAAAGGTCTAGGGACGAGTGTGGTCTGGGGCTAAAGCCGAGAGTTATATGAATAAGAAAAGGATAATTCTGGGAAGTAGGAGGGATGCGCTTGCTTACTTAAAAATAACAGGGAACATCAGTGACTTCCATAAAGACACGAGGCAGGTATACAGTTCTGCTCAGGCCCCTTTTACTTGTTCTTAGCAAGCATATAAATATTATATATAAAGCAAGCATTATAAAACCGATAGATCGCAACTCATATCGATTATTAGGAAATATCATAGTAACCTTTACTGGGCCTTTATACTTGGGATCTAATTTTAAATGGTTCCTCTCTTCCTGATTAAGATAAACCAAATCACTTTTTTGAAATGGGATAACTTTTTCCTTGCCTTTATCAAATAGCTTCTTTCCACAATCTCCATTAGGAATAATTTTCTGAGACGCTAGTAACTTCTTTTAAATCTTCCTGAGGATTCCCCGTGACATGTTCTCCATATGTAAAAAAAAGAATAAAAGTACACCCAGATAATGTAGTTAGAAAAATAAAAAGCAAAAAAAATTTATAGCACAAGAACAGAATGTTTCAGATAGAGATCAGATAGACATTGACACTGACAGTATCACAATAGCTGCTAATAATAATAATAGTAATAATAATAAAATCAATTCACGAGGTCAAGACCTCACACAACTTTCGAAACGTTAATTCCATTGGTTATTACCTAGGTTACTCGATGGGGTATAGCTAGTAAACCTAGAGTTAATTATCACAAGTGATTTTGTTATACGCGCAAAAAAATGTTTCCCCCCTCCCCCCTTAACCCCTTCATTTAAACATTTTCAACAAATTATGAACAATAAGAGTATTATACATTGGTGATAAGTGGCTCCATCTTCTGCATTACTGCATATAATGCATTGTAACAGATTGCATAACAGATTTTCTTTTTATAGTTAAAATAGCAAAAATCAATAGACTGGACTAGGTGATGGGGCTCACCTTTGGTTATAGGAAGGGTGAGAATAAATTACTGTAATTTAACAGAGAACACAGACATTTCTTCGTGTAGACTTAAGCTAAATATATTGTTTCTAGGTAATGTGTATCCTCTAGAGGTGTAAATAGATAATGAATACAAAACAAATAATAAATATGCCGACGGGCGGATTATTGTTCTTGGCGCTGAAATCTGAGTTCATAAATTCGAAATGAAGTTTACTTAATAATTTAAATGAAGAATGTCTGGAGTGCTCAACAGTTAAATTAGAAATCCCATCTTTACTGTAGAAACTGCTCACTGTAAGAGGATTAAATAGAATTGAAACGAATCCTCCGGATCTTAGAACCATTTCGATTTGTCCATGAAATTCTGAAAGGAAATTGAAGTGTATCTAGAGCTGTATGAGAAAACTAGACAAAATCCCCCAGTTCACTGATAGATCATATAACATCACATAATTATACTTTATCACTTTTTAATAGTTACGGACCAAAAATTATTAACTTGGCTAAAGACTTTTCATAAAACTGATTTGTAAACTACCTGCCCCCGATGGATCTCAGAATCAGGAGGTATCGGGAGGACTACTATGCGAAATTTCGGGACTCAATACCATAGAAATGAACTGGGTTTTGGCGTTTTAGGCCGCATGGGAGTTGAATTTAACAGAAATAAACGTTTACAACACATCTACAGTATACATAAAGGGTGTCCCAGAACTAACGCAAGATTTTATTTAAGTAGAAAACACAGTTTTTAGTATTTTTTTTGTAATTTTTGTATTAAATTATAAAGTAAATAGGATAGGGTTATTTATGGAATAACACATCGGGCAAATGGCCTCCACGACTTTGCTGGCACATACCACACTTTTGTTGAAATTTTTCCTCACTATTTGGCATAAATGTGGTTGAATTTCGTTTATGCAGCGTTGAATTTCCTCTTTTAATACACGGGTGGATGTGGGGTTGTTGACATACACCTTTGACTTCAAATAACCCGATAAAAAGAAATCTAAAGGTGTTAAATCACACGATCTAGGAGGTCAATTCTGATCACCGGAACGAGAGAGTACACGACCTGGAAATGTCTCATGCAGTATTTGAATTGTTTCATGGGCTGTATGGCATGTGGCACCATCTTGTTGTCACCACATATTGGCCATATCAATATCATCCAATTTCGGCACAAAGAACTGTGTTTACGGGGCCGAATGGATGTTCCTGAATTTTCAACAACACTCTCACAATGTCTTCACAGTTAATGAAGTCAATACTCTATTCCGACCATATTTCGAATGAAATTTTCGAACTGCGGCCGCCAAACTTTCATTATTTTTGAGATAATGCTCAACAATAAAGACACGTTGTTCTGTCGTGTAACGCTCCATTTTTACTAACCCTAAACTGTCAGCTGTCAAATTGTTTTTTTTTTTTAGAGTTTCCAGCACTTTACTGCACAAATGGTGGCAAATTCAAATCTTGCGTTAATTCTGGGACACCCTTTATATATAACGTTTAACGGGTAAGATGGGACCCGATGGAACTTATCAGGTAATTGAAACTTGCGAAACCAGTACAAAATATGCTTAGTTGACTAACAAACAACCTGAAGGAAGCGTTATCCATTAATTCAGGATAGAATCCCGTCGAGTTGCGTGCTTGAAATTCTATAATAGGTGACGGGCAGTAAGTAGTCTTCAGGTGTCTTGCGTGTTAGAATTGCTGATTTACCAGATTCCTTTCTGAGTCACTTCTAAACATTTTCTATTAGTCAAACTATTTGTGACGCCTGTTTGTGTTTGTAATATTTTCCCTGTAATATTTAAGAGTAAAGAACGGCCTTAATTAAATAGCTTGATTATTAAATTTGTAAGTTTATGGTCTGATCTTTTATCCGTTCTGTGAATCATTTTTTGTCCCAAACTATTTAAAATTTTTGGGTGGGATTACAATTTATTCGCATCTACGCCGATATTTTGGGTATTATTCAGTTGTATTGCTCAATTAGAACTTAAAATTTTTTGATTAATGGATTTAACCATTCATTTTTAATTTTATCTTTTCATTATTTTGGCTTTTTTATTTAGAATATCTATAACTATTGATCATTTTTGGCCACATGGTTGAGATACCATTCTGATTTTAGAATTTCAGGTTGTGGGCTATGGTTTATTTAAGGTTTTAATATTTGTTGATTATAATTGTTCGTCTTACGCTTATCTGTTTGGCAATTAGTTTCTAAGGTTCGTTTTTTTTTTTTTTTTGGGTCATACGGTTTGTGTCAAATTTATTTTCGATCTATAATTGCTTGTTCTTTTGTTTCTCTGTCTTTGTAACTATAACTTGTATGATTAATACAATATAAAATATATGTTTGGGCTTAAGGACTGCAATTCCGTGGTCATTAAATGTACCAGTAGAATCTTTTTTAGAGTCGTTACAAAATCGGGTGATCAACATGCTAGACTTGATTTTTTTATACATTTCCTCGCTCACTACAATCCAATGCCTACTGGTTATTTCGAGTAAAAGGAAATTTTCATTTATTCACCAATTTTCAAGTACACGTAATAAGCTATACCGATTTTAGAACTGTGAGTGAGTTTTAAAAAGAAACCACTTAGGCGTTAATTGTTCCAAACTGTACAATTTGTGACTGGCCAAGTCGCAAGCTAAAATTAGGCCAAATTGTGGACCTGTTGTGTGCGTCAGATAACAAAATATATTCTACACTTGACGCGATACTTCAAGTGATACCCAAGTGGTTCCATAGTCTCGATACACGCACTTCACAATAATTTCGAACTCCTAACTTTCGTAATTCCTGGTTTTGAAACTATCTGAACTATGCAAGTCATATAAGTCAATATCTGAGCATGGTATAATATACAAAGAGAAGTTCGGCTAAATTCTACTTTATTTTTCTAAAGCAGAGCTTTTATAATTCCATGCATTAAAGATGTCTCGATCGGTTTCTTTGACTGATTTTTGCTTATTCATCTTTGAATAATACAAAGCCATCATTATATTTAACAAATGTTTTTAAACTGCGATTTTTCGATACACTTTCCACAAGCTGTAATAACGGGGAAAAAAAATATGAAACCACAAAAACATTCCCAATCTCAACAACCCCCTCCCCCCCCTGCCAAGCACAGTCTGTTTCAAAGGACGTCATTTCCGCTTCAAGAATTCATTTTAATTTAATTTAGTACTTTTCTTTTCAACTGTTCTTTATTATTACTTAAGTTCCTCTTATTTTTATTGTTGTATCTCTGACACTAATATGTATAATGAGCTAAAAAAAATAATACATTAACAAGTGTAATCAGCTCAACGCTTCGTAGAATATTCATATTTTAATAAGAAACTGTCACAAATATAGTTTTATACGCGCAAACACTCCTGCGCAAATAATTTCTACACGTACTGTTAAAGGCGAACACCTAAGAGTTTATTATCGCATTAAAAAACAATTATTGAAAAACAACTGCTTTCTGGCGGAATTTCGAATTTATCAGCACTTTTCACAAGTTCGAAAAAGTGGAAGTTGGTCAAAAAGCAATAGTCACAAAATCAAAGTTCTTATTAAATTAAATAATCATTGTAGAGGAGAGACTTTTAGAAGAAAAGAAACAAAACTTTATTAAGAAGTACAACCAAAACACTGGTATATACAAATATTAAATAGTTACTACATACTGGGTGGAAGGTCTAGGGGACGAGTGAGGTCAGGGTTTTTTTATTTTCAAAACCCCTTTATTGATCAAAATTTTTACAATTTACAAATTTTAGATTTACATATTTCTCCTCTTCCTGCATGCGCGGATGCATTCGAAGGAGGGTAGAATTACAATAACAATTTTCTATTTGAAGTTAAAATTACAAATCACTGGGTACAGGGCTAGGTGATGGGGCTCACCTTCAGATTACAATAAGGGAGCTACAAACTACACCCTAAAACTAGAATCTAAGACTAAAGCGTTGTTCTCCCATCGATAGGAGAACGTCCATTTTAATCCCCAGATATACTAGGTTGTTGGCTGGAGAGTTTTGCTGCGTTCCTACTATGTAACTAGTAGGCAGCGGACTTTTGGAAAGAGAAAATTACGCAGTCAGTCTTACCCGCGTTTACAGAGTTATTGAGTCTCCCCAATCTCTCACTGATCTGGTTACAGGCTACTTCAGCCTGTCTAGGAGCAACCTTGGCGCTCATGCTGCTACTGCACACCACTATGTCATCTGCGAAAGCAGTAACTGTTGTGTTTTTATATCTAAAGCTGAGACATATATGAATAAGAAAAGGATAAGATTCTGGGAAGTAGGGATGCGGTTGCTTACATAAAAATAACAGGAAACCATCAATGACTTTTATGAAGTCACGAGGCAGGAATACAGTTCTGCTCAAGCCCCTTCTACTTGTTCTTAGTATTATATATAATATTAGCATTATAATATTTTTAGCATTATAAAACTTTAGACAATTTTTTTTTCTATAAATATGATAAAATTAGGATACTCGATTATATGCGTTTTCTCACATATACATAGCAGTAGTGAAAAAATAATAGTATACATAAAACCTGAATAGTACTGAGAGTCATCCATGATAAAGAGCGTTAAAGAAACGGTTGATAATGTTTCGTATTTTTCTTTCAAAACTAAAAGCAATACCCAAATGACAAATAAAGCGTCAAGTGTAGAATATATTTCGATATCTGACGTAGTGAGTCCACAATTTGGCCTAATTTTCACTTGGCCAGGCACAAATTGTACAGTTTCAAACGAGTAAGTGCTTTCTTTTTAAAACTCCCTCACTACTCTAAAATCGGTATAGGCAATGTACTTTGAGAAAATTAACTTTGAAATTGGTGAAAAATTGAAATTTTTCGTTTACTCAAAATGTCCAGTTCGCGTTGGATTGTAGTTACCGGGGAAATATTTTTAAAACAAATCTGATTTGCCAAGTTCTTTACTGTGCAATAATTACAATCTGCCTTTTATAAGGCAATAATAATACAGATAAATGATCTCATTCATACCATATTTACAGTTCATCATTCATACAATAGGACATGATTGGAGAAACTGGCCATTGCCAGGACTCCCACTGTCGATTATAGCATTTCACGAGGCCACTGCCGTTTCAGTCTCCGAGGAGGATTATAGGGATGAGTGGCGCAGTGCAAAGACTGTGCTAGAGGATTAGGGTGGTTGGAAAGGCTACTGTGGAATTTCTTAAACTTGGAAGGGATGAGTTCTAGAATGTAGGGTATATTAAGGTCGTTATGAAGGGTTTTGTTGCTGACATAATAAGGGGCATTTACTATTGTTCTCAGGACTTTGGATTGAAAGGATTGGATACGCTTGATGTTCAATTTTTTTGCTGTCCCCCATAGTTCTATTCCGTATGTCCAGATTGGTTTAAGTATAACTTTGTAGATTAGTAGTTTATTTTCTATTGAGAGATTGGATGTCCTTTGAAATAGTCTGTACAGTTGTCCAAAGCGTCTGTTTAGTTCTTGTCTTTTTAGTCTTGTATGTGGGTTCCAGGTCAGTCGTTTGTCGAGATGGAAGCCTAAGTACCGGTACTGTCTCGGTTACAGGGAGAGGAATAGAATTAAAATAAACTAGTGGACAAGTCTTGCGACAAAGGGTGAAGGTAATGTGGGAGCATTTTGCTTCATTAACTTTGATCCGCCATTGATTGCACCAATACTCGATCTCGTCAAGGTGTTTTTGAAGGTTATGGGATGCTATGTCGGAGTCTGGGTGGGATGACAAGACTGCAGTGTCATCTGCAAATGTGACCAAGAAGGTATTGGAAGTAGAGGTGATATCAGCGGTGTATAGGTTATAGAGGATGGGGCCTAGGACACCGCCCTGTGGAACTCCTGCACTTATGGGATAGTAGTTAGAGTATTCTAAACCACAGCGGACTTGGAAGAAGCGGTTTGAAAGGTAGGACTGTAGGATTAAGAGTATCGCTTCTCGGCCTATTGGCTAAGATCAAAGTGTAAAAAAAATCTAATAATAATAATATAATAAAAAAAGTCTGGAATGTTGATCGCCCGATTAAGAGTTTTGTAACGACCTTTTATTCTAATGGCCCAGTTAACGACTTCACGGAATTGCAGTCCTTGAGCCCGAACACATATTTTAAATTGTATTAATCATAGCATCGTTAATCATGTGGCTGGTTTTATTTTTAGCTTCACTGGGGCATAAAACGAATCTACCACGGAATAGATCATGCCTCTCTCAAAAAGAAAATTCAATGGTTGAATTAAAGTTGCGAACACGACCTTAATGACTTTTGGTAATTAAAAACCAAACTCAAATTACGTAATGTTCATCAGAACACCGGGCTCTTTAATTTCATACCCTACTAAAAATAATGCTACGTTTTTTTACGAGTTGTAAGGGCATGCCAATGTTACGAGTATGGTCACGGGGCTATTTCACAGGTCACGAATTCACTACTATCGCAGAAAGTAGTAATAAAAAGACACAAATTAAATGAAGTGGTTTACTCGCAAGAAGTCTTACTGGCTTACGCATTTATTGACTTCCCCCAATATATCACTGCGCCTCAATCTCATGATCTATAAGAGTGTACTCTAACCCACTCAGCTGTACAGTCACTGCTTTTTAGTCATCTGACGTAAAAGGGCATACTGATGAAAGTGGTCAGACATACTTCATTCGAGCAGCGAAGAAACAGTGAGCTTCACGAGATCTTTGAGCTGCCTGCGGTGGATGAATTCATCCAACGTAGACATATCAAATTTTTCGACTCCCTGCAATACTTGACAAATCCGGTGTTTAACACGATAAACCCGCTCCGTTCCTCCATCGATTGTAGGACGCTGTCGCGGCAGGAATACTTTAGTCTTAGGTTCTAGTTTTAAGTTTTAGTTTGTAATTTTTTCTCCCAAATTGTAAACAGAAGGTGAGCCCCATCACCTAGTATTTATACATTACTTTGAAATTTTCACGTAAATCTGTTATTGTTATGTAACCCAACCTCCTTCGAATGCATCTGCATATCGCAGAAAGAGGAGTAATTTGTAAATTGTTAAAAATGTTATAATTAATTAAAGGGGTTCAGAAAAAAAAATATATGAAGTGGTTTAGTAATAATGTTTTTAATTAACTAAATATTGATACAGATTCTAAATATAAAATAAAATAACGGAAAATATTGCTTGGAATTAAATAGTAAATTTATGAGAAATAAAAGTAGCTTTTAATGTGTAAAAACTTATACCAAAATACACTGCTTAGAGTAGAAACTTCATTTTTGGATAAAAATGAATTTTAAACTCAAGTAAACTCATAACAGATATTTCGAACAGTGTCTGAACGCATGACCTGATCCGATCGCTGTTGGACTTCCTAAGGTCGGTCTAAACGAAAACTACATTCCACAGAGTCTAAAAGTGACAAAAATTGAGTTTTTCCTGTTAAAGGTCATGACTTCGTCTCGCTGAAACGCTGAAGGGAAAACCCTGAAGGGTCGGCTCAGTAAAAGAGTATGAAGGGTCTTAAAAGTTTTAAAACAGCACGGAGATGAACTCACTATACAGTAGGGACCTTCGTGTTCAAAAGAACTAACGAAACCCTGCGATGGTACACACATTAGTTTTAAAAGTAAAGGGCTGCATTGTTATAAGTTACCATGTTAAGTTCGGTTATAGAGCTCCCGACATCACATTTGGAGAGGAGCATGCATGACTGCTGTGCCTGCTACTTACATGATAACATTAAACATAGCAGTGATTCCCCAGATCTGTGCAAATGGTTCCGATGTAAGGCTTAATCACTGGCGATAAGATCACGCAATATCCGGTTTGAACTATATTGCTCTGCAGAACTTCTAAGCCCTTTTGTTACAGGGAAAAGGCTTGATACACCACGCTTTAAGTTATGTCAGTGCCCTAATGCTGTGCCTGCTATATAGCTCACTTTAGGAAGGGCCGCCCTGGACCGGATAGCTCCCCTTTTGCCTGATAAATTACTTTTATTTATGCACCCCTTTCGCTGTATAACACTCTGCTTAAATAAAGTAATTTCGGGGGGTAATGCTTTTATCTAATCTCGCCTTCCTCCTTGCGCCAGGCCGGGACTTATATCTTCTAGCGGATATTATACGCAGTCAAGACAAAACAGAACTATATTTTATCCGCTAATTCAGCCGGTGTAATAAGACACTTTGTTGTAATGTCAAGTGAGATAAATATTTTCTTTACTTACAGTGGTGTATTATCTCGGGAAACGAAATATAAATCGTATTTTACTGGCAGTGTAACAGTAGAAACTTTCACCATAGATCATATATACTTGCAGACTTAGGTTAATTACTGTAATTCTAGATGGAAAGTTACTCTTCAACGGGTAATTCGACGATGTATACAATTTAAAGAGGTGTAATATTCCAAATATTTCTATTGCTTCCTCAACAATTATCTTCTGAATTCACATTAAATGAGAGCTCTCTCACAGACAGTAACAACTGGTATTTTAATGTATGCAAGTGGGTTTCATCACAGTATGCAAGTTGGTTTCATCACAGTATGCAAATGAAAATTGCAGCTCTTTCCGTTGAGAAGTTAAGAAGCAAAGAACGGCAAAAAATAACAGTAAAAATAATGAATTTCAGCATGGCTCTTACTTTTAACAATACAAATAATAAATCAACTGGCATTGTTAAATAATTTTTACGGAGTAAACATCTGTCGTTTGAGCTAATCAATCATTGCGTATTCGAATCCTGTCAGTTAAACGCTCATTTAAAAATAATTACAAACACTAAGCTTGTAAATTGAAGAGACTATTTGAAACAATTGTTTTTTCTCATATTCTATAATAAACATTGAGACAGGATACAGATGAATAGTGAAACGTGGAAATTCTATAATGGAATGGACTGACAGGAACGGCTTTGTTGGGATTGTGTTTCGGCTTGGATTTATTTATACGGAATGAAGGATCCCGTGTAAGGTGGATCATTCGTTGCAACTTCGTAATCTTTCCAAACCTCTTCCCTTCATAGACTTGGGAGCAAATTGAAAAAGGATGGCTATTGTAAATTTTCATTGAGATATTGATCCTAATTTTAATAATGGTTGTTGTGGCTACCTCTTAATTCCGAATAATTACAAGTTCCCCTCTTCTCATTCCAAGACCACATAAACTACCTATAAACCTACCCTGTACCTCTTCTCCAGAACATAGTGCTTTGTCGGGGCACACCTTCAAAGATCTTATGGAGTCAGATCAAAGCGAACTAGGCTGCCCACCGACAAGGCCGGCAGCCAGGGTGAAAGACCACAGGTCCACCCGCTCTATCTCTTTCTAGGCGCTCGCCGGACGGTGGCTAAGAGGTTGTAGTGACCCTAGCCCGCGGCGGGCGTCTCCGCCCCACCTTCGGGTCTCACATATCAGAGCCCGACAATGGTCATTATATCAACACAATCTGGATTCAAACCTGTGAATCCCCGAATATCAATGAAAAATACTGATGTTTGTTAAACGAAACTCCTAGCGTTAATTCATGCTTCAATTCTTATAAATAGGGCAATATTGGTCCGCTTGATTTTTTTTGTTAGGTTTAATAGATTACCCGACTAATGTTGTGTTATATGAACTTCTTCACCACGGATCAATAGAAGTTAACTTGTTTTTCAGGAACGAGATGTCACACCCCACTAATTACTTGCCTTCTTAGCACTTGAGATGAGCTTCACCCCCCTGACCCTCTCATATTATAAATATAATTTAGGGGATCTAAAAGCCTATGGTTATAACAACAGTGTAAGAGGTTGAGTAAGAACTTATTGTTTTGGAAAGTATTTAGTGCTCAAAGTTAACGCAGTGTGAAACACACGTCAATTACGGGAATTTCAACATTAAGCCCCGTTATCACGTCATATACGATGCAGATCCAGAGAATAGTAGAAGAGTTTGGAAGAAAATGGTCCTTTAGCATCATTTTCTTAACCGGGTGGTGGGGTAATGAGATGTATCGAGGTCTCATTATCTCACATGATTAAAACGAAGTGAACCACTGGAAGTTAGTTGGATGGAGTTTCGGAAGGATGCCAACAGGAGCGCTGATGGTGAGCAGGTGTCGTAAGAGTGGGAGAGGAGATAGAGGGGGGACTCGAGATGGAGATACCGAAAGGAAGAAAGAGTTGTTCTGACGAATATGTTGTGGATGTCTGTGTATGTAAATAATGTTTGTTTTTGTTTTCTTTGTTTTTTGTATGAGAGCGATCTTAAATGTTATAATATAATAAATTCTGTAGTTATGAAAGACTGCGTTTGATCCCGGTTTTAAATAATCAATAGATTAGATTAATATTAATAAATATTGCCTGAAGGTTTAAATGGTTGAGTTGATATAAATAAGTTGATAAGAAGAGGTGCATTGTAATATATTCCAATACATGGCATACATACAAATACTTTTTTTTACAAAATACTAATCTTGAATGAGACTTATTCTTTTTGTTAGACTGTACAGTCCTTATTGGCATCAGGCTATGGATATTACTCTCACAATCACTAATGATCTCTTTCATTATCGCCATGTCCATTTCTGGACGGATTTGATTCTCTCTGACGAACCATTCAGCTCTTGTGGCAATCTTTTTCAAAAATGTCTCTAGTAGTATTGGCCCCAGTTTGACCAGCTCTAATCAAGAAAGAACAGGCTGATTAAGAACTGGTATCATGACGTATTTATAAATTAATCTATTACAGGCGTGAAGTGCACATTTTCTGTTAAAAAGTGGATGTAACTGTATGTATTTACCTGTCCCAATGATCGTTGATGTGATTGTTAAATTTTAAGAATCTTGCTCAAGTGAGAGTTTGATGCTTTTAAGTTTTGCCATCCAAGGTAATGTGTTCTTGTCAAATTTAAGTTCGTCTGTATTCTGTGTACAGAACCCAAAATGACCGAAAACGATCACTGTAAACCTGTAAGGAATATATTCCCTGCTGTTCAATGTTCTAAGCTCGTAATCGTCAGGCACAGTCGCACTGATCGTTCAATTGTGATTTTTGTCTAGAAGTCCATTTTATACTGAGATTACTGTGGAACGGCATTTTACTATTTATAGAGGGTGTATTGGAACGCTGCCTGTTAGTGGCGTAACCTCAGGATCACACACAGCCACGCATATTAGCCGTCCCCTGCGGGAAACTTGGTTCATTAACGTTCCCAGGAGGGGTCGTACACAATCCACTTGTCATACTTCAAAACATACTTTAGACGCTTCTCTGTGCTTTCCAGGCGTCAAGATGTTTGGCTGTTACACTTTTATTATAATCTAGCATTATTGCACTTATCAGCTGTAAGAGGGTTTATTTTTATGTTTGGGTATGACTTAACGGCAACTATAAGCCTTATAAAGCAAGAATATGAGTTTTAAAGGAGGCTCACAAGCTTTTGATGTCTGAAAACCACTCTAACAGCACACCTAACTTATACTAAGAGAGCACAACGTGTTGCTTGGGCGCGGATCAGCCTCTGTTTCGCCAGGCTGCTATTCACCGACAGCATACCACCATCATAATAAATGTGGTATTTCCATGGGGTAAGCCTTTGGTACCTGACCATGTCAGTAACTTACTCCCTTAAATCAAACTAATTCTAATAAATAAATTTAATTTGTTTTGAAAATATCTTCAATTAGCTTTGGACGTTTTACTTAAGAGTAAAGAAGAAAAATGTATACTTTTTACATTTATGAATAATTACATATGTTATAAAAGCTAGTAAATTATAAAACATATGTTATAAAAGCCGTAATCATGATATAGAGGGATGAGGTAACTAAAATAAATTTCCTTCTTCTAGGGGTACTTGAGAAATGGAAAAACAATTCAATTATCCCTCCTATCACGTGACTGCCTCGCGTGATGGTTTTCTTTTTCTTAACCCCTACAAAAATATATTTATCGTTATGATGCACATCTCAAGCCTTGTAAGAACCACTGAATCTCATATTACGCTCCAATTGGACGAGCATTGTCTTTTTACATCTTTTGGTGCAATTTTCAGTTTTGAACCTTCTAGCTGTAAGGTTTTTACTTTTTCTATAAAATAAAAAGCGCCTTGATGCTGCAGGTGACTCTGGAAAGGTTCACGATCGGCAAGTTCAGCTCGTTCCTCCATGGCGGTTGCCCGGACGGCTGGATGTCCGTCGAGGAGAAGTCGCGGCCGCTGGCTGGAGGGCTGTGGTGCGGAACTTCCTGGGGCCCGGTGCTCTACTACTCGGAGACAGAGTCCCTCAGTCTCCACATTTCCCTCCTCACCCTGTCCTCGGACCAGAATGGTTACAACTTCGACTTCAGGATATCCTACAAGATGCTGGCCAGGACGGTAGCCACCACCAGGTTCGGCGGGCTCATCATAAGAGGTAATATATTCCCGCTCAGTAAAGTGTGGGAAAATGTTTTATAATAATAATAATTAATATATTTAAGAATTACTACCCTTCCTACCTTCTCAGGGTAGGTCGATTACCCGGCCGACAGGCCGACTCAGTGCAGCCCCCTACAGGGGCCGAGGCCAGGTGTGACCTGGCCGACTTCAAACCAATGCCTAGTACCCCGAGGCTCCACCATAGGTACACTCTCACTACCTTCCCGAATCCACCCGCCAACTTTAGGCATCCCACATCCCATATCCTTCTCATACATCCTTCAAATGGGACTCCCCTTAGTGAAAGGCACCCATCATCCCAAATAATTTCCTTTATTTTTCCTACATCCTATATTACCAGTCGAGAGCTAAGTAAAAAAAAAAATTAAGAATTACTACCAACCGAGTGTTTAACACTATGACCCTACCACCCGTCCCGCATCGATGGCAACAGACTGTCAGGGAAAATTAGGTTAAGAATTAGTATGTAAGTTAGTTTTAAGTTTGATCAAAAAGGTGAGCCCCACCACCTTTATTAGTCAGTTCAGTCTAGTCACATATAATGTGTATCATAATAATTGTTTATTCCATTATATATTTTTTATAAAATAACAAAACCTGTATATAAAGTAGGGACGCTACGGGAAATGCAAAAATAAATTGTAAATAGATTCGCCTGAGGATCTATAATTGGATATAATTATCTGTAAATTTAAAGGGGCTATGAAAAAACCAGGAATTACTAACTTCATACATTTTTTTCATTAAATCGATCAAAAGGACAATATCGCGTTATTTTCTCAAATATTAACTTAATGATTACAGCTTTTGATTGCTTCTGGGAAGTTCTAAAGAATGAATTGTAAGTGTTCGGATTGGGAACAGAAGCTGTCCGAGACAAGTGAAACCATAATAATGGATTATTTCGGAATAATCCACCATAATTTGTATTAATCCCCCAAAACTAGTCTAACTCTGTTCATGTAACTAACTTATTTTTACCCAAATTTATTTTGTCTTATCCAAAAATTTCCACGTCCAAACACTTTTCCACGTTTATTGTGCAAAAAGGAAATAAAGTCATTTTCTCTGCAGCAAATATCCTCTGCAGATACCTGACGGAACAGTGAAGTATTGACACACCAGGAGAACATTTCACTGGAATCCGTCATTAAATTCATTAAACTTCTTTATTAACTGTAAATTGATGTTTTAAAAAATATAAATATTAACGAAAAAAATAATTATTAATTAAATTAGGCCCGGACCGGCAATTTATATTATTAGCTTTAAAAACTTTTTTTTTATATAATTTTTTGTGAGCGAGCCTTTTAATGGGTTCTTAAAAATGAGGAAGATAAGAAGTTTTAATCTTAAATATCTTCGGAGTAGACATGACAATGCTTTTAATTAAGTAAAACGGTACCGGACTTTTATCACGTTAAATTTTATCTCTGCCATTGCATCTTAGCTACAGTGAATTTGAATCAATTGTGTTTCAAATTCTATATAGGGTAAATTCCAAACTCCATTTTGACGGAGAGTAAAAAATGTTGCCTCTTAAAGGGATAAAGGAAATATAATACATGTACTCAGTTTTTTAATTAATTTTTTTTGCTGTTTTCTCTTTATATATTTTTATGTTCAACAGACTTAGAAGACAAATCTTTAGAAGAATCAAACAGTGTTGAACAAGCTTCAAATCGGAGTCAGTCAGAAGGCGAATACTTTTTAGGTAAATATTTATATGTATACGTTTATTTATAATTCTGTGAGTATTATGTAGTGGTGATGTGTCAATACATAATATATAGATATATTATGTCTGCAGTAGGTCTTGATAATAAGAAAAGAACGCAAGGGTTGAATATTGTATCTTATATTTTGTTAAATCTATGTTTTTTTACATCTATTCTCTCTGCATTCAAGTCAAACTTATCAATTGTTACATATTAATATCAATCCATTAGCTAAATCTAACACTTACATCCAGCTAATTTTCATATTTTCATTATTTTGTTACTATATATTTACCAATCATATTTAACACCTGTTTCATTTTACTTTTGTCAGGACCTGGTGCAGACGTACATATGTTGAAATGTTGTCCATAAATAAATTTAATGAAAACCTACATCTCTCTATCAACAGCCTGAGCCCATCTCCCTTCAAACTATTCTACTCGTTTACTTTATATTTAATTTTTAGTATATTTTTATATTAATAATAGGCTTATAAATTAAGTTGGTATAAGTACAAACTTACTCCGTGACTAAGTTCCCTATGTATTCACATTTATTCAAGATGACAAAGAAGAAAGAAATATTGGATCACAACAAAAAAAATTATTAATACCAACGTGAAATAAAGTGTAAACCTCTATTCGAATGATAATAATAATTATGAAAAACAAATAAAAATTGTTTAGCTGCTCTTAGTAAATAAAGTCCATATGATCCACTTATGATAAACAAAAAACAACAACAATATGGTGAGTCTGCACGGAAAGAGATTAGATAAAAACACAATCAAATTCACATAAAAGAAAACAAGATAAATAGATACAAACTGGTAGCCAACATCTATCTATATATAGTAAACAATCAAATAAAAATAATTAATACAAAAATACAGGCCAGGAAATATTAAATAATGAATGAATCGTTCCCAGACTAACGAATGTCTCTTTGGATTGTGAGGAAGTTTTGGAATAGAAGAGCTTTGACGGCTCGTAAGGATGGAGCATGGGGAAATTAGGAGATAGGAATTTCCAGAGCGTAGAGGAGCGAGCAAGGAACGATCGTATGCTTCAGTTTGTGGGCAGGAGTATAAAGGTCAGAGAGATGGGATCTTGAGTTCCTGGAGTGGAATTGAGGATTTGAACTGTAGAAGATTGTGTATATAAGGGGTGTTGCAAATTGATGGTTTGAAAAAGGAATGAACCGAGGAAGTATTGTCCACGGAAGGTGTGGAAGAGTCACCCTAACTCGAAGTATAGGTGAGAGACATGGGAGCACCGCGGAGTTCCAAAGACAAATCAAACGAAGCACTGGCTACTATGAATGCATAGCTGAGGTAAACGGTAAATAGCGCTAGGGTTCCATCGTGGTTAATGCTAGGTTATCCTCTCCCAACTTATTTATTCTACTGTCTACTCTTTTGCCCAAATAAATCTGAGTTGACTCGGCAAAAAAACCAGCGTCCCTTGAAAAAAATCTCCCTCGGGAGGGCGGAAATCGATCCCTGGTCTGCCTGCTTAGGTAGCCCAGCCGCTGATCACGAAGCCACGGGTGCTTAATAATTCACTTTGTCGAGTCAGAGGTCCAAGCCATTTAAGCTAAACGTTTTTTTTGTCATTGCTACTACGTCGATTCTAGCCAGCCTTGAGATCAATTTAAGCAGATCAAACAGCAAAATGCCAATATCTAACACAGGCTTTTTGGATACTTATATACAAGTTTCATTCAAAGTCTAACAAAATATTCTCAATAATCCCAGAAGACCGTATTCGCCGGGTATTGTCGAGACTTCTGAAACATTGGAAATCGAACACCCGACTGGCCACAGTATGAAACATCCTTTTGAGTTAATCGTATCCACAGCGTTTATTTTATTTTTATAAGAAGTCATATAATTTTATCTGTGTGTCTAGCGATTGTGGAGACTCCCTGTAAACGTGCAATTTTATATCAAGATGAGATTTGACTACCTGATGACAAGAAATCCAACACATACAAGGGTTATTAACTAATTAACTGGTAATAAAATAAATTGAGTATGGTTTCAAATCAAAGATATCGTAGCTCTGATTAATGGTATGTCACTTTTTATATTGACATTGTTTGATTACAAGTCATTGAGTCCTTGTTCGCAATTTTAGCACAGCCCGTGTTTTACTTTGCGTCAAAGGAATAATATTTTGCGTGTTTGCTTCATCATGATGCCCCAATGGAGCTGATTTTTTGCATTGGTTATATTATTACTAATAATAATTTAATAAAACTGAGGGAATCAATCAAAAGGGAGTAATTAGTAAGATCATCTAGACCGTATGTGGGCAACAGCCGGCCCGCGGGCCGGATCCGGCCCGCTGTAAGATTTGATCCGGCCCGCGAGACATTTTGAAAAACCCAATTTAAAAAAAAAAAATACACTACTTACTCATACTCATGGAATCAAGTGAGCGAGCAAGCCGAGTGGCGGTGATCATCAAAGAGTGAGGCGGCAAACATCAAAGTTCAAAGCCATTGATGTTTGCCGCCACACTGGCGGCGCAACAAAGGATTATTGCTTCGCAATTGTATTGTTCTACACTAGACGATTCTAGATCATTCCTTCATTTTGCCTATATAAGCGGGTGGATGGCCGGAACTTAGTTCAGTCCTATTCGAGCTACCGTGGTGATAAGTTTGCTTTGTGACTTTGTGTGCATCTTGAGTGCTTACTAATTATACCTATTTTCTTATTAAGTTTATCGAACGATAAGTAAATGAAAATGATGTCTGGTGGAAGGAAACGAAAAGTAGATGCAGAGGGTCGCCAGTTTCAAGAAAAATGGACTGAAGAATTCTTCTTTATCTTGCACAATGGTAAGCCTATTTGTTTGATGTGTAATGAATCCATTTCGGTGATGAAAGAATTCAATATAAAGAGGCATTACTCAACTAAGCATCCTACGCTGCTCTCACTGACAGGACAAATAAGAAAAGACAAAATCCAGAAACTTACCGCAAATTTGGAAAAACAGCAGCAAATATTTCATAGACAAAGAACACAACTTGATAATGTTGTGAAAGCTAGTTTTATAGTTAGTTCAAAATTAGTTAGCCGAAGGAGAATTTATCAAGGAGTGTATGTCAGAAGTTTGCAGTGTTTTGTGTCCTGAAAAGAAAAATGAATTTGAAAAAATTAGTTTGTCAAGACGAACCGTTGTACGACGTATAGAAATGATGGCTAATGATATAAAAACAACATTGACTGGCCGTATGACTGGTATTGAATCATTTTCCATAGCATTAGACGAGAGCACCGATTTGTCTGACATAGCTCAACTGGCTATATTTATTCGAGGTGTTGATAAAGAATTCACTATTACTGAGGAATTGCTTGCTTTACAGCCGCTAAAAGGAACCACTACAGGAGAGGACATTTTTAATGAAGTTCAAAAGGTATTCACAAGTTTTGGCTTGCCATGGTCGAAATTAGTTGGAGTATGCACAGATGGTGCACCTTCTATGGTCGGCTTACGTAAAGGTTTCATCGGAATTTTGAATGAAAAAGCAACTGAATTAAATGTGCAAAAAGATGGTTTGATAGTCCTTCATTGCATTATCCACCAACAGAACTTGTGTTCTAAGTCCATTCGACTCCAGAATGTTATGAATGTGGTAGTAAAAACCATCAATTTTATTCGATCCCGAGGGCTTAACCATCGTCAGTTCAAGGCGTTTTTGGATGAAATATCAGCCGAGTATGACGACGTAACATATTATTGTGAAGTCAGATGGCTAAGCAAAGGGAAAATGCTGAAACGGTTTTACGAGCTTAGAAATGAGATAGCAGAATTTATGCAAATAAAAGATAAACCACTATCTGAATTGAGTGACGCAAAATGGATATGTGACTTAGCATTTCTTGTCGACCTTACAGGCCATTTGAATGATTTAAATTTGAAACTTCAAAAACAAGGACAGTTAGTAAATGATTTGTACAGCCATTTGAAAGCGTTTCAGAACAAAATCCGCTTGTGGGAGGCACATATGCTGTCTGGTAACAGTTACCATTTCACCACGCTCTCTGCGTATGAAAATATTGCTTACGCTCAATATGCTGAAGAACTCAAGTTACTGTCGGAGCAATTTTCGATCAGATTTAGCGATTTCAAACACATGGAAGACTGTTTCAATTTATTTGCTACTCCAACAAAAAGTAATGTACAAAATGCTCCAATACACTTGCAAATGGAGTTGATCGAGATTCAAGAAAACTCACTCCTAAAATCTAAATTTGAAGACGTGGAGTTGTGCGATTTCTACAAAAAATACCTCGAAGAAGACCATTTTCCGCAGCTTAGAAAATTTGCAAGAAGATTGATTTGTGCGTTTGGCAGTACTTATAAATGCGAACAGTTCTTTTCATTGATGAAAGTTAATAAATCAAAACATCGTACAAGGCTGACTGACGATAATTTGGAAAATTCTTTACGTCTTTGTACCAGTGGAATTAATCCAAACATCGATGAATTAGTTTCCCAAATTCAAGCTCAAGTGTCTCATTGATTTCGGTGTCGCTATTTAACTTTCGTAGTTTGTAACAATTCTAAATTTAACGATTTAATTTAATGCTGTAGGTACCTATTTTTTCATTTCATTTTGTTATTTTAAAAAATGGTGTTGTAATAACATTGTCGTATTATTTCATGGCTGACTGATATCTATCGCTAAAAATTATGAACACTACTTTAAAATGCACTACTTTTAAACGCGGCCCGCGAACGTATTTGCACACTAAAGTTTGGCCCATAACATGTCAAAGGTTGCCCATACCTGATCTAGACCCTTAAAGTTTAAATTAATGATACTTAACATACATTTCTTTTAATGTTGAATCGAGAGATCATTGACTGATTTATTTTTTTTTAAATAAGTAAACATTTTGTCGCTGTTTCAAGTTTTGAATACGGTTTCAACACAGCTAAAACTACGGAGAAGGCTTTCATATTTTTGCGAGTTAAAACTTTTTTTTTTTTCTTTTTTTTTTAAATCGTGACAACAAAATATTGCATTAATTTATTAATCGTTCAAAGTAATTCCAATTACCAAACGGTAATGAGTGGCTGGAGGTGGTGATGGGAGTGTATTTGCTCTCTGACACACCAAAGCTCTGCGACAAGGTTCTCAGTAATGAAATACCACAGGGATCATGGCTTTAGTAATTTAATTACCAAACAAAGTTTAGTAATTACTAGTTACAAGCCCCAGGATTTGTTTCATTCTATTTTAGGATGTGATTGCTAAAGAAATATTACTTTATCTTACAAATGTTGTAGTAATAAATATCATTAAGTTCCTGGGACTATGTCCCTTAGAAACGAACATTTAATTTACACAAAATGAGTTATTGTTACTCCTTGCTAAAGTTGCAATCAATGTGAATACAATTCCGAAAAATAAAATGAAATGAAAGAAGAAAGGAAAAAAAAAATACAACGTGACATTGTAAAATATAATTCCCAACTTGATGACTTTAGCGTAGTGCACGGTATGAATGAAAGATTAAATGTAAATTTGTAAATATGGTATGAATACGATGGCATCAGAATTGTCTATTGCCCTGATTGGGCAGATTTTAATTTTCTTCAAAGAAAGGTTTATTTAAAAAAAACTCACGTGATAAGCAATGTTGATTGCTTATAAGTTTTCCCTATTTGTTTGCATTCATTCCTCTCCCTATATCCGAGTTAGTACGGTACTTAGGCTTCCATCTCGACAAACGACTGACCTGGAACCCACATACGAGGCTAAAAAGACAAGAACTAAACAGACGCTTTGGACAACTGTACAGGCTACTTCAAAGGACATCCCATCTCTCAATAGAAAATAAATTACTAATCTACTAAGTTATACTTGAGCCGATCTGGACATACGGAATAGAGCAATGGGGGACAGCAAAAAAGTCGAACATCAATTGTATCCAATCCTTTCAGTCAGAAGGCCTGAGAACAATAAAATTCCATAGTAACCTATCCAACCAAAATAATCTTATAGCACAGTCATTGTTCTGCACCACTCATCCCTATAATCCTCCTCGGAGACTAAAACGGTAGTGGCCCCGTGACCTGCTATAAATGCGTAACAGTGGAAGTCCTGGCAATGGCCAGTTTCTCCAATCATGTCCTGAGCGTATGTGGCTCTCGCGCTCTTCGTCATCCACCACTGGCTTGCATCCGGTGACGCGGTTGACGGAGGAGCGTGGGAGACTTCCCAAGACTCCGCTACCTTTCTCGCATACCTTTCTCGCATGCTAAGGAGGTTACAACCATGTGGATTTGGGAGGTCTCTGGGCTGTTTGTAAATACTGTATAAATGAGATCATTTATCACAATTACTTATTGCCCAATAAGGCAGGTTTTACTTTCATCATAATAAAGCTGTTTAATAATTTGTTTGCAAAGGATCGATGGTGAATATGCCTTCTTTTGGTTATAATAATATGATTAATTTCGCTTTAGCGTAGGAAAATCTTCGAATGACGTGTTTTCTTTATCCTAGCTGTTAATAAAATAGTTTTTCATTCGAATTATTATTATTGTTCTAATAAGTAATTGTAAAACATTGTTTCGCCTAATCCCTGATAGAGTCTGTTCTCCCCAGGGAACAGGATCGGGATGACCTACTGCTCCCGGATGTTCAGTGACTGCGACCGCAAGGACTGCCGCCTCCAGAGCCCCAACTTCCCAGGAGTGTACCCCAGGAACATGACCTGCTACTTCGCCGTCCGCCAGCAGACCGTGCCCCCGGGCAAGCACGCTCTCATCTCCGTCTACCAGTCAGAGGGCCAGCTGGTCAACGTTAGGAGTCAGAGCGCTCTCTACATAGCGCCCACTCAGACCTCGACCAGCCATGGCAAGAGTCTCAAGGTGATTTAGTTAGCCAGATAGAAAATATAACAAATAAGGTACTATATACCTCACAATCAAAGTATGATTTTGTTATGAGTTTTAGTATTTGTTATTTTTTTTCAATTTTAAGGAAATCCTTATTACATTATATGTTCATCATGATCAGATTCATTTATTGTCCTAGATTCTGATTCAAAATAACAGTTATACAATAGATATACAATAAACTTTATTTATATATTTCTTAATTTAATATATATTTTATACATGTTATGATTTTCCTTTTCAGGTTTTTTTTTTATTTATTAATGTCGTAGGATTAAGACATGCGGTTATATTATATGCTCTATACAGAAATGACACAACAGGTTTGGGAGGAGTGCGATGAAGTGCAAGACTACGTTACCATCTACGATGGCTACACTACCAGGGACCCTGTCCTCCTCAGGTTCTGCGGAGGTGGCTCACCTGTTCCTAGGGCGGTATCTTCAGGCCCAGAGCTGCTGGTGGAGTTCTCTACTTCTCCGTACGGTACCTTCCTCTACCCTGCCATGTTACCTCAGCCACTCCATGGGTTCCAGTTAAAGGTTGCGGTAAGTAGGCCTTTGTTCAAAGTTAAAAAATACTACTAAATACTAATATATGCGGCCAGACCATTGTTTTTTCCATCAATGGTAAAATTTACTCCCATCGTGAAATACATGTAAATTTTGTCTTGTAGTTGTTGTAAGTGTATGGAATGCCCTATATTACATCTGTGTAGAGCAAATAGAAAACCGAAGGAGTAAAGTACTTTAATTTACAGTTTATTCAACCGAAAGCAAGCTTGCGGTCGTAAAGTATAGATCAGTAATTTGAGAGTGATATGACTCAATATTCAACAAGCGCTCATATGTTCTTTCCCCAGGTTTTCAATCTTAACTGGCCTGCCCAATATACAGAGCTGTAGAGTGGGGGAAGGAAATATGCATCAAATATTTCTTTAACTCTTATATTTTACTAAGTATATTTCCTTCAGTAACTCCAGTTGTTTATTAATAATTTTCACATCATTTATGCACTGCATATACAACAGAGTTTCTTTAATTAAGGTTTTAGTTTTTCATTGTAATTATTTTTAGAAAACTATAACTCTTAAAGGAAAGCTATAATATTTTTTAATACTTATTTCCATTTCTCCAGGTCGAGATGGTTGATCGTGAAGAACCACTCTACATTCAGAATAAGAAGTGTGAGTTTTGGCTATCTGGTACCGGCCATGGCGTACTCGAAAGCCCCCGAAACTCCTTGCCCCCTAACACCACATGCCTTTATCACTTTTGGGGGGCTGTTCCTGGGTCCACTGCGCCCCCTAAGCAGCATCCAAGACCACCCAGGTATTGTTTAACTTTCCTAACATATCATAAACATGATGCATGGACAATAATGGATTGACACGATAAAAACAATGAAATTAATACGTAATCCCACTAAGAAAAATTACGATCTTAGGTACAAGGTATGGATATCAATACTTAAATACCACGTGGGGCTCGCTCCAAATGAAGAGTCGCAACCTCAATATGAGAAAAAGGAGGTAGACTGCTCGACCAGTCTCAACATATGGGATGGAACCATAAAGACAGCCACAACATGCACAAAATCCACCTGGTAAGAATTTTCCATTTTGACAAATAAATTTTGAAAGTTTAAAATTTATGGCCTAACTTTAAACGCAATTCTCTAATTCCTCCTGTTCAGTGATCACCAACAAATGTGGCTTACATGCTATTTCTTTGCACTATATAAAGTAATGCAACCCCACTTTGGACCCTGAATTCAAATTGAAATGAAATTTACACAATTTTTAATAAAAAATTATTATGTAACATACTGTTACCATTGCTTTAATTTATTGCAAATTCACTTATCAACAGCAAAGAAACAAGTCAACAAACCGTGATGCACTCGGGAGTCAAACTTCTGGCCAGTTATTGCCAACAACAAATCCCCAGATCGTGTGACCGTCAACTGTTCTCAAACCGTTCCAGACCTTGCACACTGTCCGAGAGCTTTCTTTCGTCCGGTGATTCTGCTACTCTCGAGTTAAAAATGGTAGAAGCTACTGCTTTAAGGTAAAGTAATACAATCCATTACATATTATTGCTTGCATTACGAATATGATGTTAATGCTAACATGTTAATTTTAATAAGAGTACAACAATATCTAACATTCCACTTAAATATAAATGTAATACTTTTACACAATTAAATAGTAATTTAATTCTTAATTGAAAACCATCGCCTAATTCTCTTAAATGTATGAGGGTTATGATGTTTAACGGGTATAAGCATATATTTAGGCATTGGTTTGAAAATTAAAAAAAAATAGAATAATCAAAACATCATTTATTGTTGCTCTTAATGTTACAAGTAAACATCAACCAAGTTGCTAGCTTATAATGTGAATAAATAATACAGGGTGAACTAAAAATTATAAGTAATTGAATAATGTCCCTTAAAGGAAGAAATTATTTTTAACATTTTATTACAATGAACTCATTTGACCAACTGTTGTAATGATAAATAATATTTTGTCCTTTGACTACAGGCGAGTATCATTTAAAGCTCTATATGAGTTCGTGGATCTTCATCAGGACGGCGAGCAGTACCAAACTGGGAAATGTTCACGGATATTCACCCATAAACAAACCAATCCTTCACAACAATACATGGCTCAGAACTTTGCTTCCCCGAGGGAGATATTCCTCTTCGGAAGAGGAGGCTCAAAAAACATCAGGTAATGATTAGAGTTGTTTAATGCTTATTTATTTATTAGACAGAACCCTCATAAGGTTTAGTGGTTAAAGAGTGTTCCTCATGATGTAAATGTTATATGTTCAATTCCTAGGCAGATAATGATTATTTTTTTCAGTAATAGCTCTGTGAGTTAGAAATGTCAAACATTTACCTGTGTAAAACGCACATCATTGATTGCCATCTCTGTACTGGCAATCAATTAGTGCTCAGATGCTACCCTGGGTGAGGTGGAACCCCTCAGGCTAGAGGAGACAACTCATCAGGGTAGCATGTTATTATTATTGAAAAGTGAAAAACAACAGGCATTAGAGAATAAAAAAATCTTTATGTCGATGTGCATTTCTGTTATGAAGTCTATTCACAAAAATAATTTATTCAGTTGCAGGTATCGATTTGAAGCCCAAAAAGGTGAACGAGTGAGGCTGACAATAACAAATCTCAGAGCAGGAAATAGGAGCGATTGTGAAACGCAAAATGAAGGAGGTTGGGGACGTTTGGATTGTGTAGGAAAACCTACCTCATTCATACGTGTTCTGGAGGTATGTGATTATGATAATGATTTTTCTAAATCTATTTTAGACAACATACACTTAATACAGTATGTTATGTCGACAGGTTCCCTTTCCAAAGACAGAAATATTTCTTCCGAAGGACTGCCTATGTACTGGGGCTGAACCATTTCTTCCGTTTACGTACACGTCTAACAGTAATATCCTCGAGTTGGAATTTGTTGCAAACAACATGTCACACCTTGATGACTATACAAATTTAGGTTTTGAAGGAACGTGGGAATTCATCAGAAGGCCTGCTTGTGAAAGAAGAAAAACTCTTCAAGGGCCATCTGGTGAAATAGTTTTTGCTCCTAGTAGCTCAAGTGAAGAGGTTAACATTAAATTTATTTGTATACTGATAGTTTTTAATATTTATTAATCAAAGGCTATTTAAGACTTCCAGGAAATGGTCATAAAATATTATTAAAACACTTTAAACATTAGCCATTTCCCACTATAATGCCGAAGTTTTAAACTTTAAAATAATTTTTCTCAACCAGATGAGTAAGAGACATTTTTGTCAGTTCATAAACTTTTGACTCAATTCTAAAATTATTGTCGAGAAGTTTAGTAGTAAAAACCTATTCTATTTGAATTGTACCCAATTAAACTTGGCTGGATATTTTTAGATTAACTGTGAAGGGCAGCCATGGCTGATAGCACCAAGCCGCTCGAGGTATTTGTATGTAAAAGTGCCAGGAATAGTCGTCGGAAGAAGTGGTACCAACGCTAGAGATAGGAGGTATTGTTACACTGAAAATAGAATCGAGCTTCACAGCCGATCTCAACACGTGATGGTCTGTCCGACGCCAGATCGTCCAGAGACTCTTGTAAGTAATGCAACTATTTTTGTGTGACAGTATTACTTTGAAATATTATTGTTTTATTTAACAGTCAGCTATCAATATATCTGGGATGGAAAAACAATTGTCATTATTAACGGAGAAAGTATTCTAGCCAGCTCAAGAAGCCCCAGTCAGTCACGTTTTGAAGAAAGTACAAACAGCATCAAACATTATTGTACATACTCCTTAGCTTATAAAGGTGTCCAAGAATTAACGCAAGATTTGAATTTGCCACCATTTGTGCAGTAAAGTGCTGGCAACCCTAAAAAAAAAAACAATCTGACAGCTGACAGTTTAGAGTTAGTAAAAATGGAGCGTTACACGATAGAACAACGTTTCTTTATTGTTAACTTCATCAACTGTGAAGAGATCAATTGAAAAATTTTATAATAAAAATAACAATAAAAAACAAGCTGTTCAAATGTCAATATCGAAGCAGTGCGTGAGAGTGTTATTGAAAATCCAGGAACATCAATTCGGCGTTGTAAACACAGTTCTTTGTGTCGAAATTTGATGATATTGATGTGGCCAATATGTGGTTTCAACAAGATGGTGCCACATGCCATACAGGCCATGAAACAATTCAAATACTGCATGAGACATTTCCAGGTCGTGCACTCTCTCGTTTCGGTGATCAGGATCGGCCCCCTAGATCGTGTAATTTAACACCTTTAGATTTATTTTTATGGGGTTATTTGAAGTCAAAGGTGTATGTCAACAAGGCCACATCCACCCGTGCATTAAAAAAAAAAATTCAACGCTGCATCAACGAAATTCAAGCACATTTATGTGAAATGGTCATGGAAAATTTTGACAAAAGTATGCATATGTGCCAGCAAAGTCGTGGAGGCCATTTGCTCCATGTCTTATTCCATAAATAACATTATCCTATGTACTTTATAATTCAATGAAAAAATAACAATAAAAATACTAAAAACTGTGTTTTCTATTTAAATCAAATCTTGCGTTAATTCTGGGACACCCATTACATACATTTTAGCTAAGAGGGCAGATGGATAGAAAAGGCTACTTGTGAGCCTAAAGACATTGGCAAAGTGGCAGCCCAGACAACTATTTATTATTTAGTTTTATCAATGTCTCAGGCCTACCCGACAACAACAATAAGGCTAACAGTCATAAAAGATTGTGGATTGACTAGAGTTATTATAATGGGTTGACTATAACGATATTTGTGTATCAAATTGACAGTTGGTTGATAAGAGCTACACCATGTAATATAAAATAAGCCAATAGTAAATGTCTGGAATATGAATTAACCACAAATTATAAATAATTTGGAGGGCTACTATTTGATATTTCCTTTAATACTAAAATATTTTTCAGGTAGAATTGTTCTCCGACGGCTGGGTAATAGGTAATAGAGCCGAACGGCTTCCTCCGGACTGGGCCAAGAATGACAAGAAAGAGTCACGGAATATTATAGTCGAGTTCATAGGACGCCAGGAAGGTACCTATTCTGTGACTTGGTTAGAGTTAACAAGAAGGTAATTTAATGTTTTCCTTTCTTTTGTGTGTAAAATTGGTTTAAGTCAACAATATATTTTAAATAAGAACAACTTACATTTTAAATGCGTTTGGTCTATATTTTATAGATAGTGAAAAATTTTAATCCATACAACCAATCAAAAATGGCCCATTCTGAGCAATATCTAAAATGATTCACTAATTTATTTAGCGTTTGTTTAGTTAATTGGGTAATTGGCACTCATCCTCCCACAAATTTTATGTCATAGAGGAAGTCTAATAATTTTCAGACATCCTCTTCACTGCCTTCAAGAATTCCTGAAGAATGTGAGAGAACTGATTAGTGAGATACTAATTAGAATTACAATACTCGCTGCTCGTTCTGAGGTTCTCCATTTAAAATTTACCAAAATTTTAGAAACAAACTAATGTGGTATTAATTAATTATTATTCAAAACATTTATGATATTATAATTTTGATAATAAAATGAATAAACTCCATTTTAAAGATTTTGTGAATAACTCTTCCAAGCTTCTTCAAAATGTATTGGAAATATATTATATGTAGAGCCTCAGAAGTATTGTTCACAAATTAAACCACCAAAGTAACTAAACTATATTTGGTTCAAAAATTAATGATTCATTTGTATTGTTATTATTAGTTTATGAAGACTAAGGTTTTTGCAATAGGATTAAATTTTCTGTTAAAAATCTTCTTTCCCTACATTTTTCATGAATTGAAAGTGTAGTATCTGTTCTTATCAGCTTAATCTCTGGTACGACTCCCATCGGGGGTCCAGAAGATTAAACTGATTTTTGGGAAATGACGGAGTGCTAGGGGCTTGCTCCACCTCTGTCGCGGGTTGACCCGGTATTGCAGTACCTCCGGGAACGGCCCATATAAATAAAAGCACTGACTCAATTAATTAATTTAATTGAGTCAATAAACGAAAAAAATATGGGCCGTTTCCGGAGGTACTGTGGTCAACCCGCGACAGAGGGCACAAGCCGCTAGCACTCCGTCATTTCCCAAAAATCTACCACTACCAGAAAGAGATTAAGCTGATTTTTAGGATTAACAACCTATTCATTATTAGAATTAATTACTATTGTTATTTTAAAATAAATAAATTAATAATACGCGTGTTTCAGCTTGACGGAAAATTCGAGTGGGCCCGCATGCCATAGAATATCCTTCCACATTTAAAAATTTGTCAATTCTTTTTTACCAAAGCTTGCATTGGAAAGTCTGTACAACCATAACTTCCCATTGTCCTTCTTCTTAACACTCTCCGAGATAATATATATAATGTCCTCTATAAGCAATTTAATAATCTTTGTAACCTTCTCCCGTATGATATCCGATCACAACTAGATCCCTCAATTTTTCCCTACCTCAATTATAGTAGGACCTCAATTATATATGAGGGGGTCTGGTCATTTTAAAGATTATTGTAAGATCTTGGTTAAATACTGAGTTCACACGACTCTATCCTTATTCTAGCTACCAGTATTATCCTAGCATCTTTCTTCTACCAAGTTATACGATCCCACCATCCTTCATACATTTCTGAACATCTTCAATTCATCCTAATTCAATTCTCTGCGACTCGAGCCTTTCCAAAATCTGGAATGTACATACCATTTTTATTTTCATATACCATCTTTTCAATCATTTCCTAGTTCTCCTGTCCGTATGTGCCTGAGCAAATAGCGCAAAACTTTTTTACATATTTATTTTGTTAAATTACATTTATTAATTTTTCTTTAATATTATTTATGAATTAGCACATAATTTATAAGTCGAGTTTTGTACCTCTTTTAATTACTCTAAAAGAGGAGTAGTCCCTTACCTCAGGAGTGTCCAGCCACTAAAATGTTTTCTTCAATAATCACTTCTGTATGTTAAAAACATATGTATTGATACAAAGCCTTTATGATATTGTGTTGATTATTACTTTTTTTTTTTACTTTAAGGAGAAATGAAGAAGCTGCAATCAGTCTTCTTGGAGACTGCTCTCACAAATGCCCCGAACTGGATGCTTGCATTAATTCAACCCTATGGTGTGATGGAATATCCAACTGCCCCTCAGGTTTTGACGAATCACCAACTCACTGCCTCCCACTGCCACCGGTTCAACTCGCCCTTCTAGCGATTATATTATTAATATCGGTATCGCTTGTCATCACTTTCCTTTGCAGACTGAGGAAGGGGAGAAGGAGACAATCTTTGAAATCTCTTCCCTCCGACACGGACACCATTGTCTCATCGTCGGGTGGTAAAGAGGTGATTTGCTGACCCACCGCCAACAGTTCTGAGCGCTGCCTAGAGGAAGTCGACAGAGTCACCACAGTGTGACGATTTTAATTTCTTAGCAAAAAAGTTAGAACCTTTGGTATCGTCTAATATTTTTACATCTTCATCTATTACTGATTATAAATGAGAGCTCCAAAAAATAGCCACTGTATTTGATCATTTAAATTTTTCATTTAATGATTTAAACAGAGCTTTGATGATATTTACAGCAAGACTTATACCTCCAACATAGGTTTAATACCCAAATAATTGTTTACAGTACCAAAGGTTCTGATTTTATTTATGAAATTAAATGAGGTGCCTTCCATGTTCAGAACTGTAATTAATTACTTAACATAAGATCTCAATTTAATAATAAGATAAATGTAAGGAATAAACCAATTTTACATTTACAATATACGATATAACTGATATATTTTTATATAGTATGTTATGATTAGTAGAATGAATACAAATGATTAATACTCTCTTTTTTAAGAATCGATTTCAATATGAAAAAAATTTATATAAATGATTAGGGTAAATCGTGAATAGGCTTAATAATCACAATTAATTTATTTTCTTTGTTTATAGATTTCGTTATGGTTTTAATTTTAATATAATTAATTCTACCTCAGGGCCAGTTGTTTGAGTCCCTAAATACTGAACATATTACATCAACGAAGGTAGATAGCATTTTAACGAGGAAATATACCCCTACATATAAGCTATTTTGTTCTTTAAGAATTTTATAGAGTGAAAAAAAAAGTTCACTTTGTTGTAAATTCTATTAATGAAGTTCCATTATAGGTCTTGATCTATAGTACAATTGCAATTATATTATAAATATTTAAATAGTAGTTTGCAATTGAATTATCCTTTATTTGTAATAAATATTAGGCGGGATTCAATTATTGTGATTTTAAATGGCTGTACTAATCATACTTGCTAGATTTATTGTGTGAGTTTGTAGCATGTACACACTCGGTTAAATAAAGTGTTCATAATAGATTGCTTGGTTTTTTAGTCCAGTCTAGATTCCAACTTCTTTTAGGGGATTTTGTAATGTACATGGTTACATTGGGTTAAATAAGATAGTTACCTTAAGGGTGATTAATTTTGGTGGAGCTCTTTCGATGGTCTGAGCTGTTCCATTTCTCCAATTCTCACTGGCGTTTACACCACCATAACCCTTCTTACTTTTCTCTCAAGAATTAAGGATTCAAGATTCTTAACGTCATGAAAAAAAAGAGCAAATCAGAGTTTTACAAAGCAAGAGTTTCTTGTCAGGCATTTAGGTTTCTTCAGAGGATGGATTAGCAGCATCAGTCCTCGCATTAATCTCTATTGAGATTTAGTTGTCCACATTCATCTACGAGCCTAGACAAATGAATCTCCGTTTTTTCTCAAAGAAATATGAGCTAAACACCCTTACTCGGCTCTCAACTGGATGTCCAGTTACCAAGAATTTTGTCTTAACTTCATTGACAACCAGTCACAGATTTCTTGCTTGAAAATACCTACTCTCCATTTGAAGATCGTCATTGTGTAGTTGCATGCAAGATTTGAGTAGATTTATTGAAGATCATTCCACCAGTTAGCATAAAAGATTCTTTGATCTTAGCGATAAGCTGCAGTGCTTGGCGGAACTGTTTAATAATTCGAAGGCCTTGGGTTGTAATCCCTAGACAGGTTGTGAAGTTTATTTCACTTCTACAAATAGAAATGGCCAGTTTCTGATAAGATGACTCTTTTTCATGCTCTTAGTGGGAGTATAGAAGAGAAGAAAACCACAATTGAAATTTTAAAAAACCTTACAGAGGAGGGGCTACACAAATAGTGATTGTAGTATCTAGCCTTATTTATTGCCATCAAAAGCAATCACTCATCTAATATAAATCATTCTGATGATATGTTTTTATTTAACTCTAATTAAATTTAAAATTCTATCAACCATAAAAATAATTGGTATTAATAAATTGTAACGCTTTTGTAGCTATTCTTCCTATATACTTTATGTAACTTGAAAATATAATATAACCAACTTGAAATTCTTTATTGAACCAAATTAAATATTAAAGATATGTATTTATTGGTTTTATGAAACGATTCAGAAGCTGATTTAGCCAACAGTTTTCATGATTTAATTTCTGGTCAAGAGAATTCTATTAATCCTTCGATCTCTGATGACTCAGAACCTTTCACTTGAAACTAGTATAATATTCTAAAGTGCTCTTCCGTAAAATTGCATTTCTTAAAACATTATCACCATAAGTGATTTGTACTTGCTCTTAGTGTTCAAAAATTTTAAAAATTTTATCTCTTAAATTGTTCAAAGATAGTAATCATTCCAATAGTACCAAAGTTTAATATTAATTATGAACATTAAATTTGATATTGTCTGATATACTGTCCTTTGGTAAACACACCCTGTTTGTAGTTGTGGATGTAAACCTTGCCTGTAACATTCCTCCTAATCATTTTAACTCCACAGAAGAATGATTTAAAAAAAAAATATTTGTTCACTGCCAAGTTAAATTTTAACAGCCAGAACAATAACAATCAAACACCATAAACTTTGTCGACTAGTACAAATATAGTAATTATATCATAAAGAACCAACATTTTTGTTTCAGCTTTAATTAACTTAAATATGTGATATATTATATACACAGTGGAACTTCCCGAAGGCCAAAAATGATCGAACATTTATCAATATATAACAATACTAGAAAAATTGTCTATTCAAAATAATATTTATACAGGCATAAAAATGTCTATTTTAAAAGTAATATTGGGTAATAAATTAGTCGTCCCTGTAGGATAATATTTCCGCAGAGAATTAAGCTTGATTCCCAGGTCCATGCTAAATACACAGCTCTAACGACCAACTGCATACCAGCGACATTCTCAGTGAAGACCTGGTACATGAGATATGGAGGTCATGGAATCATTTTATTTTTGTTTTTTCAAATGAAAAATTTCACCTGAAAACAACTATAGCTGTCTTGTCACCTAATAATGCCAGCTCACTTTGGGCGGGTTGAAGGAGATGCCTCAGTATAAACTTAAAAATTAATTTATAATTGGTCAGTGGTTGTGTTTAGCGACTTGAATACAATATTTGCCTTAGATAGTTCAATTTGTGGATGAAATGGTGCAGTAGACATTCCTCCCCAGCCACAATTTCATTATTACATTACGATTATCTCATACATCATCCAGATTTTTCTGTCTGAAAAATATATCTTGACCTAGGCCACGGTTTAAATCTAGGGCCAAATCTCAGATCTGGTACTGTAGCTCTATCGCAGCGGGAACACACTAGCCTAGTCTCTATCAAGTCTTTTTACTTTTCATCTGATAACTTTGTAAGACCTCTCACCGAGGTTGGGTAGAGTCGTCGAAAGACAATCTAAAAAACTGAATGCTGAGTATTTTTTCCACTAACATTTATGACCTCTACTTTTTCTTGATGTATCAACCAGAGAGAGAAAATTATTCTGCGATGGTGGACAAAAAATTAGGAGAAACATTGGACAAAATATACAAGATAAATATACAGAAAGACTCAAAGAAAATCAAATTACATTTCAGGTAAGAAAATTTAAAAAAAAACATGAATAATAAAAGATTCTTTGGTACTCGTCACTCACAAAAAATAAAGAGTTAACTTATTCGAATAAAAAGAAGAAAGGGGCACAAAGTTATTTGATTACTGATTCAGAGTACTGTATAGTCTAAACAAATCTAGGAAACATTTATTTTGCATAGAAACTGGACTAACCTTCAAGGTCTGTTACTTACACCTGCTTAGTTTAGATTGTCTTAGTTAAGTGCTAGTAAAATGAATGCTGGGAAGCTGAGGAAAATAAGATCATTTGCTTATTACAAGCGTCTTTAAGGGAAGTTCCATTGTATTTTTAATAAAAGGTCACAGTTTCGTTGTCTTGGACACCAGAAAATTCCTTATTTTAATTTAATTATAGTTTTACTGAAGCCTTTAAGAAGTTGAACAATGGAAACTTATGATATTTCCCTTCATTGCAATATTAACAATGCCTTAGGATATTCATTTTTTTTTTAAATATAAATCTTTTTTAGTAAGAATAAAACTTTATTCAAATTCAGAGGCATATTAACGCCGATGTTTGCTGGCAAACATTGGGATATATAACATGCGCTAAGGGAAACATAGATAAGTACATAATTCACTTAATCAACATACTGCCAATTGTATATGATACTTATACAAATATGAGTTAATAAATAGAAACTTGAAATTTAGAGGACAGTAGTTAGTTAAGTTGAGTGCTTCCTAATACAATGACTAATGGAAAACTTGTATGTATAAAGCGTATATATTTCTTCTATACTGTAAATAAATGTAAATGTGTATGAATAATTTATGACTTACATTTAAAAACTGCTAGTTTGTACATATCATTAAAAAATTTTAAATTTATCGTAGTCAAAAATAACAATCAATTATACATATATACATTAGTTTTTTAAATAATTAGAAATTGTAAATAATGTTTTCTTCTCTGTAGCCGATCGAAGAATACCTCGAATAATGATAATAATGTATAACATCAAAGTATGTTTACATAGTGCCTGTATAAACGTTGAATAATAGAGAACTTTAAAAAATTTTGTCTTTTAATTAAGACTGTTAGGCCCTTTCTATTGGCTGTATTTTAAACTATAATAGTATATACCGGAATTTGTCTCTGTGTACTCAGTTTCGAATTCTATATTTTCAAATTTATGTACTATTTCTAATGTCAAAATATAGCAAACTGTTTATTTTTTTAATGGTTAATAGCTATGTAAAAGTTATTTAAAAGACTTATTATAAAACAATATGTTTACAACTTGTAGAAAAATAATTTTGTTAGAAAGGCTAATATTATCTCATTTATTATACATTTTTTATTATAATCTTGAATTCATTTAATGAAAATCATTTAAAGTCCTGAAGGGGTGGAACGCTAAAGGGATGAATGAATTTGAATAAAAAACTATAAACGAAAGATTACTAGCCTATCTAAGAAAATAATTTTTTTCCTACTTTTAATACATAAAGTGTCTCTTTATGTTGTCTCTCAAGAATGTAATATGCTTACTAACTCTCCCTCAGTAATACAAATTATTATTCATGGCAAAGTGAGCTCCATTATGCTTCCTTTTTATATGGTATTCCATTGTGCTTATGGTTTGAAGATTGGATATTAAAGTGGTCAGAAGGAGAGGAGTATAAGTGACAAAATGATAACGATATATTTCGTATGAATCAAATAATTCAAAAAGCAAAGATTCGCCTTATGAGGGCAGTGTTTATTGTCTTGTAAACCATTCGTAACCAGCAGAATAGAAGTATTGCGAGGATCACTTTACATGAAATTATTGCTGAAGTGCCTTGTACTATTTATATTAATATCTTAAAGGCTTATATTCGTTTCTTTTGTTTTTTTAAATATTGTATGTTCTTATCTGAAAATCAGTCAACTAACGTTGTTCAGAAATGATTAAACAACTTTTGGATGATACGTTTGGCCAAGAACATACATTCTTAAATGGCACTTAAAATGCCAATTACTGCTTTTGATTTGATATAATTATAATTAGCATGGATCTGTAGACTATAAGTAGTTTTGGATTGATTGAATTCAATGTTTCAATAAAAAAAAATTTTATTTGATGAGCTTTCATAAAGAAAACTTGATATAAATTGAAGTGTTAAACTCGGGTATTTATTAAAATTGAATTTTATTCCAATGTATTAACAAAACTGCCAGTTATCCCTTTATTTCTGATCATAAGCTTCAAAAACTTTACAAAAGAAGTGTATGTAACTGCATGTTTAATTTTATTACAGCAACAATAATAAATCCTTCCGAAAATGAAAGCCGCTTGTAAAATTTTCTCTTAATAATGAATCTGTTTAAAACAGCCGATTGCAGTAATGTAAGCATAATTAAAGTTGTTGACAAGAAAAATATTTTTATTTATAACAGCTACAGAGCTGAACATATCTCTACTATTATTGTTTGTTATAAATTACAGAGTTTATTATGTTTAATACATTCTCTAATAAATGTAAACACAATAAACTGTTATTAAATTATAGACACTATGTAAATTAGTTACGCTCAAATTGAGCAAAATACCATACTCGAATAGGGTTTTATACTAGAATGAGTAAAAAAAAATAAAAACTATATATAGATCTTGTTAAAAGGTATAACAGAAGATATTAAAATAAATTTGATTTTTATAACTGAGTTTTCATGTTATTACATAAATTGCCTTTCAATTTCATATTGTACTCTGTAACAATTTTCTTCATTGTTAACATTTTTTTTACTGGTTTATTTATAGAAGTTAAAAGGAGATTCATAAAGAAAACAGTCTATTTTATAATATTTAAATGGTTTTTATCTCAGGATTCCATATGACCCTGGGGCAGTTGTGTTTAATCCGTGTGGTGCCTATCCTCCGGTTTCAAACATATTGCCTATTGACTAGTCCTTTACCAATTTAACTTAATGACTTCTTGGATGAGAAAAACCCATATGCTTTCTTCTCCCTTTAGCTGTTACTTAAAGGTCAACCTACCTCCACCATATAAGGTGATTTTCCGTAAGTGTCACAGGGTTTTTCCTGTTTTTATTCCTAAAGCCTAAACATTGCATATTCTATCTAATTAAATATTCATTTTAAAATAACATAAATATATCATCACAATACATATAAACATGGTGGATCATGGTTCAAATCCCAAGATTGATTCTATGTCCAGAAGTTTGCTCCCAATATGTTCTACAATAAACTGAAGGGTACTTAAGCATCTTCATGGCCTAGTTTCTCATTTGATTGCAAACTACAGATAAAGTGGCCTGTGATTGATTCTGGGTTTTTCCTCAAAGAATTTGTTCTGCGTCTGGTCAGGTTTCACTCGGTTAAAACGAGTAGGTTCTTGAATAAAAAATAATTGATTCCAGTTTAGAAAACCAAAAGAAAGGCTCAGAAAACCTTTCCCACAGAAATGCTGCATTCGGTCATTCCTTTCTTGCTTACTCCACTACTTCCTAGAATTGTCACCCTACTTTTCCTTTTCTATTTGTTTCAGCTATCCCTAGCGAGTCCACTTTTCTCTTTTTTTTATCTTGTCTAGCAGCTCATTCTTTAATAATAATGATTTTATATAATAAAAATTGTGGTGGAATTAGTGATCAGAAGTGGTGGCTCCGCGAACCACCGAGGATTGAAGTGAGTTGGACGTTTGCCCTGCGGTGAAAGGTGTAGGTCTGGGAGGTGCATGACATTGAAGGACGTTTTCATCAGGAGTCTCCCAGATCCATTGCTTGGTCTATTTCCCCACTGACCATGGCGTCCATTTAGGTCTCCAACCATTCTGTACAAAACCTTCCTGACTCCATCCGCCTTTCTAGGCATTCCACACCCTATATCCTTCCTATACATCCTTCAAATAGGGGTCTCCCCTTAGTGAAAGGCACTTTCCAGCCAAAAATAATTTTCCTTATTTTTCCCACATTCCTATTTTTATAAGTTTGAGAGCTTAGAAAAAAAAAAAAAAAAAGTACAAAAAAGAACAGCAGAGATGAAGGGTAGTCTTAGAGAAACACCCTCGGCTTCCTATACGAGGCGGTGTCATGAATTCATCTAGTTTATCCTTACGGTCAAGTGGTATAGTTTGGCAGCGGTTCCACTTCATTCCAAGTATGGTGTGTTTTAAAGCGACCGGAGCACCACTATAGACAATGACCCTCTCGAGCAAGTACTAGTTGAGAGTGATGTATTGATGTACTGGCAACGGTGGGTGGTCGGTCCATCCGATGATAACATGGCGAGGTTTTTACAACTTGACCTGCTTGCTGAGACTGAACACCTGGTATGTGTAGCACTGGGGAACTAACATGCCACAAATGATAGTGGCTTCTGTGTGGATGTCGAGAGATATCATTTTAACCCCAAAAACCCAAAGTTCTAGAAGGTTTTTACCAGCAGGCAAACGTTTCCCGCTCAAATCAGTGGTAAGTCCTTCGGAAAACAAGGTTAGAAAATGCCGGTTTTCCCCAGAAAGTGATAAGTGCTATTAGTTCTCATTTCTGCCGCTACGTGCGCCCGTATAACCATGATGTTTCTTGTTGACAGGTAACTTTCAACTATTATAATAAAAAATAATTTGTTCTCTGCTTTGACGAACAATATAACAGTCCTGGAATGTTAGATGTTACTCAAACTGTCAGAGACGCCCACACTTTTACCAAAATATTTCGGAAAAACATGAATCAACCTTCCTAAACTTGCTTTGTATAAAAATACTGTTCCCAAACAGGAAACTGAACCAGAATTAATTGACGAAATTACTAGTAAAGCTTGATGTTATCCGCAGGAAAACAATTTTATATAATAATAATATCATTATTATAATAAAATAATATTTCTGTGTTTTCTATTTTGCAATGTTTTTAAAAAAATTGTGAGAACAGTATTTAATAATATTTGTCTAAACATTTATCTTTTAATAATGATTATCTTTGCTTTTTGATGATGCTGAAGACTGGTTTACTTTAATCAATACGTTCCCATTAAATGTTTTATTTTATTTAAAAAAAACTGAGTTTCTGATTTTTAACCAAAAATAAATAAAAGCTAAACAAGTTATTTTTTTTTTAAACGACTAATCATTTCTAAAGACCAAAATGATTAATTTAAAATATAATACAACGATATTCTAATGTATGTGTTACCTAATAATATACTTAAAACCATTTTTTTTTTATTTGCTAATATAATAAGTTTTTGACGTCCCCATTAACTTTAATATTTTTTTCTTCGGCTCAACCCGAAGCATGCTAACGCAAGGATCATATGTCACGAGAAACATGTGTAACACATCCTGCTGCACTTTCGGAAGGGGCTTGATCAGTATCAACGATAATCTTTGCCACGGGCTTCCTGCGCTTGTTCGGTTAGCTTTCTAATTGACAGAACACCCACTGCCTTCTTGATGTTTACTTCATGCTCACTGATCCTTTCATTTCAAATGAACGCTCATTCAAAAATAAACAAGTAACAAGAATAATTCAATATAAAAAATCAAATTGTACGAACAGACGCAGGTGGACAAAGCTGCAATTTTATATTTTCTTAATTAAAAAAATGATATTAGACCTGCGGCTGCGTCGAAAGATATCATTCAAGAAAATATTTTATGTATATATATTTTTGGGATAGATGTTGATTATGAAGTACAATTGCACCGAGAAAATAATAATAATCATGTCGACAATTTTTTTTCCTTAAAAAATCGAACATTATTCCATGATTGGATTTGAAAGGCTCATTACAAGTGTAAAAATTAAAATATTTGCGATTAAATTATTAAAATACTTTATATATAGTGAAAACGGAATAATTTTTCCAATACTTCGAGAAATGGGCTTTTTTTCCGGCTTTCAACCACTTTGCAGCGTGGCAACAATTTACAGTAATGAATGGAAAAAAATGGAAATTTCATGCTACAAGAATTATCCTACCTGATTTAAAACTTATTTCTTATTCAAATATGTTTTTTCAAAGTAAAGTGAGCGATAATTATGAACTATAACAAATTTTATTCAGTGACAGAAACTAAAATGGTAGCACAAAAATATATAATTTTCATAAAATAATAATAGTACATGAAAATAAAACATATATTAAATAGGATTTCTCTGCTTCTAATCTGATGCAAGTCCTCTGAAGTTCAAGTGTTTTATGTTATCTGTTAAAACTTAAACCACATTATTAATTTTTTTTCTCGAAATTAATTTATTTAAAAAAAATTAACTATATAATTTTAAAAAATAGCTAAAGGATTTTCAAATATTACATGAATTATATATTATTCAGTTTACTATTTACAAAAGCTGCATTGAAATTTCAAAGAAATTCAGTATTGTTATCACTGATAAGACATGTTGATATTTCCTACAAGAAACATTGTTTAGTGTCCTAAAAAAGTATATCCTATTCTTCAATGACTACCTAAATGAAAATTGCTTATAAAATTTAAAAAAAGTATAATTTCCTACAAGAAATGTTGTATAGTGTCCTGAAAAAGTATATCCTATTCTGTAAGGACTACCTAAATGAACATTGTTTATAAAATTAAAAAAAAGTATAATTTCCTACAAGAAATGTTGTTTAGTGTCCTGAAAAAGTATATCCTATCCTGTAAGGACTACCTAAATGAACATTGTTTATAAAATTAAAAAAAAGTATAATTTCCTACAAGAAATGTTGTTTAGTGTCCTGAAAAAGTATATCCTATTCTTCAATGACTACCTAAATGAAAATTGTTCATAAAATTAAAAAAAAAAGTATAATTTCCTACAAGAAATGTTGTTTAGTGCCCTGAAAAAGTATATCCTATTTTGTAAGGACTACCTAAATAAAAATTGTTTATAAAATTAAAAAAAAGTATAATTTCCTACCAGAAATGTTTAGGTTCCTGAAAAAGTATATCCTATTCTGTAGTGACTACTTAAATAAAAATTGTTTATTAAATTAAAAAAGTACAATTTTCAACAAGAACTGTGGTTTAGTGTCCTGAAAAAGTATATACTAATCTATAATATTTAAATGAAAATTAATTGCATTAAGTTTAATAAAATTATCACAATGCCCTATTACAGCGATTGTTGAGTGTCCTAAATCGAAGTGCAGTCAAAACTCAATAAATTGAGTTAGAGAGAGTGACTTTTTAGTTAAAAGTTATATTTTTTTCAAGTTATTGGGAATTAAGGATAGCTTATCTTCTCAGTCTTTTTTGCTTAGTTATAGGTAAACAGATAAATAATAAATGGTAGATCAATCAAATTTGTTTAACTTCAAATACGGTTTGATATTTTTAGGGGTTTTGGAAGTGGTTAATTTTAGTTATTTTATCCACATATTTATGTCATCTGGAAATGGACACATAACCTCTTCTGGAGTTGTATAATACATCGGCAGTATGAGCATGTTTTTGGCAGATCTTGTACAGTTTTGGCCTGAGGGGGTGCTCCTTGTGGTATTGAGTTTACCAACGGGCAAGGTTAGAGGAATTGAGACAGTCCCTCTCAGAAGATTCATTCCTGTTTAAGCCTCCTATGAATCAGTTTGATTCACTAGCTCAGTTCACAGTTGTTGTCAGACTCAGACTGTATTGTAGTGAGCACGGGTCGTTTCCACAGAGCGATTTTTGGTTCACTTTGTGCCCAAAGTAGTCAATTCTTTTTACTATATGTTGTTTATTTTATTGCATCATCATTGATGCCATCGTCTAAGAATATAAAGATATAATTGTTTTCTTTTATTTTTATTATATTTAGTTGTGTACTTCACTCATATGTATACTCTTATTTGTGGAAAGACAAACTTGATCGGTCTATCATTTATTCAATCGCCCTCAATTCAAAAACCCTTCATTAAACGATAAGGTGCCAGAATACCATCAGTGGGCAGGGGGTTTATCATTGTATAATCTATTATGCATCTACTACCAAAAATAAGTAAATAAGTTTGAGTAAAAGATGATGTCATTACAAAGGGTAGCCATTCACTGGCAGACAAACACCAGTCAATAGCAAACAATCATAGAAATGGAAGTCTCTCATCTCAACTAATAGAGCTAAAGACTAAAGCGTCTAAAATCATTTTCAGAATGGATTTTAAT
The DNA here is from genome assembly GCA_930367205.1 of Acanthosoma haemorrhoidale. Lineage (NCBI taxonomy): Eukaryota > Metazoa > Arthropoda > Insecta > Hemiptera > Acanthosomatidae > Acanthosoma > Acanthosoma haemorrhoidale. The sequence goes on along the minus strand of OV884015.1, from coordinate 106,785,363 downwards.
TCATAGAGTGTTTTAGCAAGCTTTAATATAAAAATATTTTGACCCATTATAAAAGAAGAAGTGTGGAGAAGTTAAGGCAAACGTTTTTCTTTTTTTTTTTAAGGCATGTCAACCACAAGAGTTGAGCAATCTTGAGTAGTATAAATTGTTCTAGCAACCTGATATTTTTAAAATACTAGATACATAACAAGGATGGTAAAAGATGAGATACCCAAAAAAGTTTGAGACAAAAGGGTTGATGACTGTAAGAGAAAAGTAAGAAAGCCGCCAAAAGTGTGGTAATAACACAGAGAGGCTGCCAGAAACATTTTCTGATGGAGAGCTGAGGCACAGTAATGAAATGAGTTTTTATAGAAGAGACAAAGGCCCACTACAAGGCTGCAGAACCAACTAGGATGAAGAAGGCGATCAAATGAGCAATTGAAGAGTCAAATTAAAGAACTTCAATTAAGTTTTGACTGCTATATGCCTTATAACTAACTGTTTGAAAATAAAGAATAGCAAATGCTTGTGTTATTTGTATGTGATAGCTGTATTCTGCTATTTTGAAGATCTGCTGCTCTGAAAAAAAAAATCACTAAAACATACAACATATATTTTGGTTTCAGCTGTTTAAAATAATATCAATAGGTTGATCTGGAGGTGATACCCCCTCTCCCCTGAAACCTCCCAGAGACTACCTAAACTTCCGAACATCCTAACACTATCGAAGAATATGGAGCCGAACTAAACAGAGGACTAGTTAGCTCTCGATCCCACCAATGTCTACAAGCACACCGTAATAGTTACAATAAGCTAGCTTGACCTCCCCCCCCCCCCCCATAACCACATAGGAGTTTCACTGTCACCTCAACTCCACATCAACATATACAGCATAAAATTATTAGGTCAACTAAATTGTACTCTGTGCTATGCAACCCAAAGCAATTAGGCACTATTTTATGTGCCTTAATTAAGTATAAATTCTTAATTACAAATTTTTATTATTTTATTTATGGGATCTTGAAAAAATGATTACTAGCCAAAACCAAAACAGGAAAAAACGCAACTTACCCCACAGCAACACCGTTTCTCACCTAAAAAAAAAAATAATTAATTTGATACATTTCTCTGTAAATATTTAATACAAATAAACTTATTTATCAATAAAATACAAATAATTATATAGGATTAACTCATATTAGCCGATAACAATTTGGATACTTGTACTTGTTTGTATATTAACCAAAATCTGTACTGGATGGCGAGACAGATTCGTTTGGTTTGTCGGTAGGCAAGTGAGTAAAATGTAAGCAACCAATGGCCTCCCCATTGTCTTTATCAGTAAATCTGAAGAACTGGAATTCTTTACATGACCTCTGGGTCTCCTTTCCAGGCTTTACTTCTTGTATTTTTGCACCCTCGGCACCTCTCTCACTTTTTCATATTCTTGGACATTTATTTTCAACTAATATTATTATTTCATTTATTCACGAGGTTTATTTTATTTTTTTTTGTATATGCAAAAATTAAAGCATTTTCAATGCTACAAAGCCATGGAGTTTTTAAATGTATTTATTTATTAAATTAAATCTCATTGAATCTATAACTTGAATTATATATTTGTTGCTTATAAACACATTTTAGAAAAATTAATAAATCTTTCACCCTCGGTAGACTCTCACTACTTTCCTGATTCCACCCGCCTCCTTTAGGAATTCCACACCCTATATCCTTCTCATACATCCTTCAAATGGGGGACTCCCCTTAGTGAAAGGCACTCATTAGCCCAAAAAAATTTTCCCACATCCTATTTTATAAGTTTGAGAGCTAAGAGAAAAAAAAAAAAAAAAAAATATAAATCTTGTTCTAAATTATAGTCCTGATGATGCTTGAATAGGTGAAATGTTGGCTTTAGAGGTTGTTATATCAATAAAAAGAGTAATTTGAAAGACTTAAAGGTTATTACCTAAAATATAAAAATACTTAAATAATATTAATAAATTTAGTAAAATAATATTTTGAACTGATTTATTTATATATATAATATTCTACATACAAAGCATGAAATAATTTGGTTAAATAATAATTGAAATATATCTTTATTAGGAAACAATCGTAATAAAAAGGAAGTCAAACAAATCAACCGATATTCAACAATACCTATAGTAATTTAAATAAGTATGAATCACCTAGTTTCAAAACTGGCCTAGCTTCTAAATAAAATCATTTAGAAATTGTGAAAAACTAAACTCAGAATTTAAAATAAAACGTTATAACCTAAATTCTGCACACTGTTATAAAGAAAATAATGCCGCTTTTAAAATAATGTATGTTTAAATAGTTAAAGGACCATCGGAGGATGTCAGGATAATTTAATTAGGAGTAATTAATGCATAATATAATGTATCTTGAAGACAACTTTTGAAACAATGAGGCTTTCTTACAGGTTCCCAAATGTTTGCATAATAATATTAAAAAAAAAAGTAAATCTTAAATTAACTGACCAAGTTTCTCCATCGCAGATGCCATGCAGCAGCACTGTTCTTTCTCGAACTGATACTCCGAAATTGTCACTTTTCCACCAGTTTACTGAAATCACAATGTCCACTTAAGAAAAAAATATTTTGCTGCATAGGTTCAATATAGGACATAAATTGTGAAAACTCCATACGATTAATAAGTTAAAACAATTTCATTGAGAGATAGTCAATATTAGTAATCATTATTATATTAAAATAATCTACTGTCCTGATTTGACGATTAATAATTAAATGTAATTGAATTGTTTTATTTACAGACAATGTTTTAACAGTAACAAATTTAATGAATCTTGGAGGCAATTTTTGAAACAATGAGGGTATTCATACAGGTGCCCAAATTATAATGAAAAAATAAGCAAATCTTAAATTAACTTACCATGTTTCTCCATCGCAGATGTCATGCAGCAGCGGTGCTGTTTCCCGAACCACTCACGAAATTAAACGCACTGCATTGACTACGGACATACTAATGCACTTTACCTCCCACAGAATAGAGACATAAATACTAGCATGTTTGTGAAGAAGGATATTAGGGAACATGTTCAGGACAGATGAAAGCAATATTTCAGTGCAAGCGAACAATAACAGGAATAGATTGGAATAGGGTTTGTGTAAGCAAACTAATACAATCGTCCAGGTAAAGATAGGGACAAGCAAACAGTGAAGAAATAAAACACCAAACAAGGCAGGGCATTGCTACCGGACTAAAAAATCTCTGACATTAAGTTCATATATGAGCCAATAAAATAATAATAAACCTATTGGTGAGCCACACCGGTCAGCTATGACAATTAACTGGCTATGAATCTGTTAAGCAGGTTAGATAGAAAGGTACTAAGATACAATATTGGGTAATGCACTTTTCGCTAATAACTATTATTATAATAATAGTAATATTTCAGTTAGAAACAAAAACATATTTTTAAATGTATAAACAGTAATCATATACTAAGAAATGTTCAATATCTATGAATTCATTACGAGAGATACTAAGTTATTAACTGCATTTAGCAATAAAAAAACCAAGAATATCAAGATCTAGAGAATAATATGCAATTGATTTATTTGTGACATATTTTTGTGAAGTGATTCATTTTAATGATTGAGCTACTAATGATTTTAAGTTATTATTTAAAACATTTTACTTGAACAGTTTTAGACTCGTGCGCAATTTTTTTTTTAATTGTAGTGAGCTAACTTAATGAAACAAAAACATAATTTAATGTTCCTTATTATGGAAATGTATTAACTATTCTATATCAAAAGTAAGTTGAAATTTCATGTTAAAGTTATTATTAATAAATAAGGATTAATGTTATTTAAGGGTTTTATTATATGTTAGATATTAAGTTATGGCTGTGTTTGATGACTCCAGTTGGCATTTTCAAAAGCTATAAACCTGTATGTATTAAACTATTATATTTTTTATTACATGTTTCCATCATGGGCCAATTATTTATTGTTTTATTTTGATTGCTTCTGCTAATTTAGTGAAGATTTACAGATTTTTACCATTATAATCATACTTAGATATTTTAAAGAAAATTATTATTTATTTTCCCTCATTTTATCATTTATAGAAGAATATTGTAAATTACAGTTTAGATTTCATTGTATTTAGTTTTGTAAAGAGGGAAAGATATTATTTCTATTGAAATAAGTTTTGAGGCTTTAAGTTCTTGCCTAGCAACAACAGTTAAGTTCATACTGTACCTAATTTAAGGGGGGAAACCTTTATGAATGTACTTCAAAAGTATTATCTTGAAGTAAAAAGTACCTTTATCTTCATTTGCCTTAGTTTACTAAAGACTGAAAATAATAAAATAGATTGCATTTATTGTGCAATAGGTACCGGACAGTTTTGTGCAACAGAATGCAGAGAAGTGACGTCACAAGGGAACTGCATACCAAATAGCTATTTCTCAAATCTTCGCGGAATAGTTCTAACCACTTCCACATATTCCAGGATCTGCTCCAATTCAAAATTATTTATTTTAAATATTTGCCTAATAAAAATAATCTAATTTTAATTGGCCATTCATCTAGTTTAAAAACAAAAGACTAATATCATCGCTCTTGATCACGGATTTAGTCTTCATTGAAGTACAAAGAGCTTCTCTTTTTAACTATCCAACCATTTTTTTCACCTCTTATTCACATTGTACACGAGAATTTGGCCTTACAGAGAGTTGACTGGCATTATCCAGAAGTTTACCGAATAATTATATATTTCCAATTACAATTACTTATCTTCCATGAAAAATTACTTATATCACCCGAAAAATATTCTTAGTCACGCTGCTGAATAAGCGCAAAGTTTTATTCTATTAATATTCAATAAATGTGTGAACAGTTATGCCAGGTTCCCATGGGGCGTGAACATAATACAATGTTAATTAAAATGCAACAAGTTTTGTCCTTTTAACTCTCAAATTATAGTGCAACTCTTCAAATATAGTTGCACAATTAAAAATAAGTCAATTTTTTTATCGTCCATCAACCAGCGGCCAAATTAGTTAGCAATCAAAATTATCGTTATTTAAAAAATATACTTTTATTAATGTTGCAACAAATTATCAAAATATGTACTAATAAAATTGATTACTCCATTCGAAATTTTGAGTGGGAATTCATTAAAAAAAAAAATTATTACTGTTGATTAATGTCAAGATGATATCTTAAACCCAAAAGCCATGGGTAAAAAGAAATACCATAGATATTTTTTAATTTACTTGTTATTGATTTTTAAATAGCTTATTATGAGTCTATTTTCCATATACTACTTTAATTCGTCCTATTAACGTAATTGGTAGTTTAGCTTATCAAAGTATTGAATCAAATATACGATATCAACTACAAAATTTCTAGTTTTTATAGATTAACACTTTTCAACAAGTTATATTTAAACCTTTGTCCCGCTCTCCAAAAATTTCTAAATAACGAAAAAAAAATACTAAGTGTGATGGTTTCGTTACGGCCGTGAAGACGATTTATATGCTTAAATGACTTTTTGAGATCAAAACTGTGATTATAAAATTAGATCAGATTGTCTAGGTAATTGTTACGGCCTGTACGACGGAACACAGCTGAAATAACCCAAAATCTGTTTGTATTGTAGTGGCCGTTTGAACTTGGCAAATCGACATGCACAGGCGGACACTCACGACAGACTGGATATCTTGAGAAGGCTCCCTAACTAGCTTCTTATAATTGAATCAGAAACCATCTTTTATTTTCCCTCGGTAACGCTAACTGAATTAGGCATCTGTGCATCTCACTGCCTCTCAATTTGCTATGAGACTCAAAACAATTTTCAGGCCAATAATTACTTTGCAAACAATCACAATTCAACCCAATGTTATTAATAAAATAATAAATTCCAGAGAACAACATTTATTATTCTGGGTACCAAAACAAACGATATGGAGATTAATAAATATAATATCTTTATAAGCTTCCTTACTATCCTGAAGCCATGTCCCTTGCCAGAGCTGCTTCTTTCTCCTTCAGTTCGTCCATCTATACTGTTTGCCCAAATAGAGAACCATATGATGTGAATAGATTCTCCTTTACATCGATAGATTTTTACCTTTGTGGTGTAACAATAAACGGAGCTTTGTACATCATGGATCAATGTAGATACTGCAGGGAGATCCAATTTGACAATGGAAACTTACAGGTAATTTATAAACTTAAGTAATATGATCTGTTGAAACTACAACAAATTCACATCTTATAATGAAATATATAATGCCTGATAGCTTAATGTTAATAATTAGTTAATTTGAGGAAACAAATTTGTATAGTATAAGTCACGACAGAATTGACTTCCAAAGAGGAAGAGCAGTCTAATATAAGTTTGTATGTTCAATAAAAGCAGTAGTTCTCCGGTGATAAATCTTATTTCGAAGAAAATTATAATCTGCCCTAAAAGGGCAATAGATAAATGTTATAAAATATCTCATTTATACCAAATTTACATATGATAGCGGTAGTAAGTAATTAAAGTGCCAATAAAATTATTTTCGCTAGTGGAACCCTCAATAGTAGGATGCATCTCACTTGACTTGAATTTTATTATTTTTACCCATTTAACACTTTTCTCACATTATTTTTTGAGTTACCATCTTCAATCTGTCTTTAACAGTGTGAAAAGTCTGAACATGACTGTAGCGACCGCTAACTACATAAGATAAATCACCCTATACTCTATTGTATATATATTGTAAACAAATGTAAATAACATTACCAAACCATGAGTCATACCAGTGTAAATATTGTAAACAATAAAAGACGCAGCCGCAAAAAACTAGTCACAGGCCCCGGAAAGGAAAAGCAGGTAGCAAGCGACCCAGACCGAGGCCTGGGTCACTGCCTAGAATAAAGTGTCACCGCAACTCTGTGGTATGGTTGGTCATAATAACACCCCATATCATTGGCTACTGACAGCCACCACAGACTATAAATAGGGCCGGGTTTTGGCCTGTAAATTTCTAACAACGGCTCTCCGGAATGAAAAAATTTTATTGTTATAAATTAAATAAAAGCTATGTTGTGATTTTGCGGGGAGATTTGACAGTTTATTTCTGGTTAAAAACCTATTCAGAACCTGAATACAACAGAGTTTCTGATTTTTAACCAAAAATAAATAAAAGCTAAACAAGTTATTTTTTTTTTTTTTTTATAAAAAATGAAACAATTTTATTTGTTGAAATGAGTTTCTAATATTCTATTTTTGTGTTTTGTTTTACAGTAGATTATTGAAAATATTTAATTTAAAAATAAATAAATAAAATTATTCGACACCAAATCATTTTATTATGTGTTATAAAATGACTAAAAAACCACAAAGGGATATGTCCATATTTGAAAATTTTATCATTTGGCTAAAATAAATATTTACTAAAACTGCAAAACACAAAACTACAAAGACTTGTCAGAAATTTATTCTATCAATGGCAAACTTTTTATCGTTTTTCTTTTTTAAACAATTTTAGAATTTGGAGTTATCCCTTCTTATTATTAGTAGACGCCTCATATATGAGAACTATGCCTAGAAAAATTACTGTTTCGACCCAAGGTGTAATTGGCTCCTTGAACTAGGGGACATCAACAGGTTAGCAATATTGTCATCACGCAATAGCACTCTTCATCTAGAAAAGTGGTTATTAATTAGTTGTCACCGCGTGTTTTATGTCGTGCAATTAATATAGGCATTAGCAATATTGAGGAATATTTCCACACACAGTGTAAAAAAACGTTTCTTTGAGGGAGCAAGGGATTTAATCGGTGCTTTCATGCAATGAACTCCAACTGGTGTCCGTTCTAAAAACGCCATTGCAGCTACTTCGGTCACGCCAACCACGCCTAATTAGGAAAACAGATATTTTAATAATTATGTCACGAAATATGTCATTACACGTATGAGTGCATGTCTTGTTGTGATCAATAATAGCATCACGATATATGTTCTGGTATCCTCAACCTTCAATTAGTAATTTGTTGTCACTTAACACTTTAATGAATCACTAAGGTAGATTAAATTTGTTGATTAATCACAGATGAAATGGTAGTCAATGTGGTTGCGGGTACATTCTCGTCCATAAATCTTATATTTTAAAATAAAATAACTCCTTCCTTATCAGAGCTGTCGAAAATTTTTTTTAGGTAAAAAAATATCGGAAATTAGAAAAAAAAAACACCGATTTCAGACTTGTAACGACTGTTTCTGAGTCTAAAGAAATAAAAAATTATGGGACAATAATGTTATTTTTCAAGCACTAAACAGCTTTTTTTTTTTTTTTTTTTTTTTCTTTTTCTTTTTCTTTTTTCTTTTTTTTCTTTTTTCTTTTTTTTCTTAGCTCTCAAACTTATAAAATAGGATGTGGGAAAAATTACTTTGGGTTAATGAGTGCCTTTCACTAAGGGGAGTCCCCCATTTGAAGGATGTATGAGAAGGATATAGGGTGGGGTATGCCTAAAGGAGGCGGGTGGAATCAGGAAGGTAGTGAGAGTCTACCGAGGGTGTAGCCTAGGGGTACCTAGGCAAGGGTTTGTAGTCGGCCAGGTCAAGCCTGGCCAGCCCCGGCAGGGGCCTGAAATAAGTCGGCCTCTCGGCCGGAAGGTCGACCCTGCTTAAACAGGAAGATGGGGTCTTGTAGCTTCGGAGATCGGCCTCGATCTCTCGGCTGGGTGTAGATCTTCAGTCTCCGTCAGGGGGCTAGGGTTCGATCACGTCCATCTGTCTCCAGTCTTCGGCGGTCCAGCAGTGCTTCCATCTGACGGGCATTGGTGGTGGTTGAAGGTCGGAGAATAGTGGGTTGTGGCTGTGTCGGAGTGAGTCGAAAAATTTGATGTGTCTTCTCTTGATGAAATCTTGAATGGTGAGCACTTCAAATTTTTTATGCATCTCGTCTGCCTTCATTCGGTCGAACGGGGTATGTTTGAGGGAGGTGCGGAGAACTCTGTTCTGAAATTGCTGGAGCGTTTTTAGAGTGTTAGGAGTCAGATACTTGAAGAGAGGGGTCCCATACATTAAAGCAGGTCTTAGGATGCTCTGGTATATCAGCAGCTTGAGGCGTACAATATTAAGATTTCACTAAACAGCTATGGTTGAATATGCTTTCAACGTGTCATTTTTTCTTAAATTCATTGGGAATAAATAAAGCGATTTAGTATTTCAGAGATGGCCCAGAACAACTGAAGTAACACACATTAATTCTTTATAATATTGTAAACATAATGAAAGTAATTGTAAAAATCGACAAAACAATATTTGATGAGTAAATGCTTAGGAATTTAAGATTCAAGTAACAAAATCAAGTATAGCAGAAAAAACAAATTGGTTTTAATAATAAAAATGACAAAAGTCGATAATCTACATTTCTAATTTAGCTTCTTATTTTTATCCATTCTAATAATAATTTGTTTTTTTGAACTTTTTCATAAAATTCCGTAAAAGTATGGTCAAAATTATATTTAGTCATTACGAAGCGTTACGAGTATTTTCAACGTGTAATTTAGTTTTATCACTGGACAAAAAATAACTCGTCAAGGAAAAAGGTACTCAGAAACAATATTCTACCATATTTGCTTGTCTTAATTGTCTTAACTGGTTACAGCTTTGATTACAGGTTTGATACAACTTATCAAAATCAATGGTCGAAAACCAGAACTTGGCTTGGATTTTTCAAAACCAGAAACTGTCAAAACGTTCCCTGATCTTTCAATTAATCAGCCTGTCAATAATATATCAGGTCGAGTCATAGGTAACTTCCGGTGCAGCTAAGTAGAATCTATTGTTCGTATCTACCCGCTATGAGTTACCACGACAAGTTTTTGTTTTCTCTATATAGACGAGGCTTCAGTTAGTCTTTTGTCAACAGTTTTCTGTAATACAGGTTACGTTAAACTGTTTTTTTTAACCTCTGAAATGGATACTCAAAAAGTACATATTCGTCATGTAATGCTTTGGGAATTTAAACAAGGCAATAGTGCTAGGGCGAGAGCTAAAAAAATATGCAGTGTATATGGTGAAGGACTAATAACTGATTGGGCAATTATAAATTGGTTTATAAAATTCCTTTCTAGAGATACGACCTTAAAAGACGAACCGAGGGCGGGACGTCCTTCCGACTTTGACGACAACCTTTTAAAGGCAATATTGGGGCAAAATCCACGTCAATCGACAAAAGGTATAGCAGAAAGGTTGAATACATCACAGTCAACTGTTAACCACCACCTGGAGAAATTAGGGAAAGTCAGCAAGTTAGGAGTGTTTGTACCTCACAATCTCAGTGAACGGAATAAAGAAGATCGCATGTCAATCGCCACAAGTCTGCTCTCACGGGTAAAAATTTAGCCTTTTTTAAACAGAATTATAACAGGCGATGAAAAATGAGTTACCTATGACAATATAGTCCGCAAAAGACAGTGGCTCGATAAGGATCAACCACCCCTACCGGATCCGAAAGCAAACATCCATGGCAAAAAGATTTTATTGTGTGTATGGTGAGATTGTCAAGGAATAATTCACCACGAGTTGTTGAAGTCAAATTTAATGATTGCTGCGGATAGATACGTTCAGCAGTTGCAAAGAGTGCAAGAGAAACTCCATGAAAAGCGTCCGTTGACAAAATTAATATAATTTTGTTATTTAATGAGGGCAAATTAAATGTCTGGTAAAAAAAATGGTTGTTACTTATGACTCGAACTAAATAGAAGCACCTCTGGCCAAGCAGAAACCTGATAGCCTCAGAGGTTAGAGTCACTAGTTTCAAACAGGAAAGTCTTTGACATTTGGAGATGAGACGAACTATATTCTAAAGAAATATTTCTTACAGCCCATGACGAAACAGAAGAATGATTAAGAGACCATGAAAAGTCGGTTACACATAGACCCTCTTTAGGAAAGTCTTCTGACGTATTTGTGACGTCTGACATGACTAATAGTAGTCTTGAAAGGCGGAACGAGAAAAAAAAAAAAATGAAAGATTGCAAAGAATGATTCTTAGTCTAAATTTAGTTTACAGGTGTTTTATATAATATATACGACTAGATTTATAGATGACTTTAAGTATACACTGATGCAGTATTTAATAAATAATGGCGGGAGTATGTAAATTGATGTATTATGAATGAAAAAAAAAAAATAGGCAAGAAGAAGAGTATTTGAAAACGTAGATGGCAGCACCTGCAAACCAGACGCCTTCTACGTCGGCCTGTTGTTATCAACTCAGTATTTGCTTGAGGTCCCAACAGTTGTCAGCTTTAGATAATTTGTCAGTATAATCATTTATATTTCAAAACCCACTGTAAAAGTTGATTCGTTGAAACATTGTTCTATTTCCTTGGCAGAATGAGTTATCCTGGATATCCATCTTATCCCCAGGTATTTTATATTTAATATTTAGATGCCCTAGATTTTAGTCCAACTTGCTTAAGTTAAACTTGGTCTAGTTTCTTTTATGCCAATTATCCTCCTAGTGCAAGTTAAAAGCAATAAATTTTTCTTTTTCATATATACATAACCTAATTTGTGTGTGTGTCAGTTTGCTGATTTTTATCTAATATTGATTAAATTTAGTGGATAAATTAAAACATCAAAACCGTAGCAATAAAAATTTATACATTTTTATCAACCAGGAAAGTTATTCTGTGTCGATCAGGCATCTAGTCAAAGGGAAGTGTAGGCCATGAATGAATTATGAATTAAGTTGACATGATTGTTGTTACGCATGGCTGCCTATTACTGGTTAATATGAAGGCCACATAAAAAAATACAATATAGTGAAGTTAAAAAAAAACAAAAACAGAATTCCGCAGATTTCCCATATCAACTACTTTCAATTGTGAAAATTTCATAACGTGCAAGAATAAGTGTTTGGCGAAATCTGGCCTAATTTACACAGTTAGCTCATAAGTAGCAATACACTTTTTCGAGAATGAAGGCACCCAATAAATAATTAATACTTATCATTATCAGCTTATACAAATTCTCTTTTTAGGGTTTTTTTCTAAACTGGAATACCTTACGTTTTAACCTGCTGCGTCTTGTCAGTTTCGGTGGTCCCTATGTTCAACCTATAAACATGAAGGTTTTTTTGATCAATGACCCAACAACCGGAAAAATATTTTGTACTCCATAAAGCAGGATACAGGGTTATTTATTGATTATTTATTCGGTAATAGAAAATTTGATATTTTGATTTCACATTGAGTAGGGTATTTAATTAGACTTCTTGAGGTCGTGATTAATAATATGAAATTTGTGTTCTGTTTTTATAAACTATATCTATGTAATGATTACAAAGTCATTGAAATTGTTTTCACAACTTTTAACTCAGTCTATGTTTTACATACGGGTATGATAGTGTATACTGTAGTTTCGTGTGATTACTCGATGCTGCTAAAAGTAAAACTAGCACTATTATTATTATTATAGTATTATTTTTCTTCCAAATTGGGCTAGGTTTCAAATTAAATATGGTTAAACTCTGTGGTTAACAATATACATTATTATTTGGGGCTTAAGTGGAGGGGCTAGACAAGTATGTGTAATCATTAAAACTGTCACATAAATGTTCGTTATGATATTGAGTAGAATTTCAAACTAAAGATGTCGACTTCCTGCCCCTGTTTCCACAATCACATTAGTAAGTAGATAAGTTATCCTAGCATGATATGACATAAGTAATAAGGATATCTCTGTGAAAGATTACTCAATCAAAATGTAATTAGATAAATTAATCAATTACTTTATTATTAAAACTAGATTATTGAATCATTAAATACATATTACAACAGGAGAATTGAGGGACTATATAGGGCAGGAAATGTTTGTATTTTTTTCTATCAATTTAGTTAAATGTGGACTGAGAGTTTTATTGATTATATTTGTTGTGATGTTGGCTTAGGCTGGACAAAGAAAGTTTTAAAGATTTTCATTGAATTTATTTATGGATGCACTTACTTTTCATCTCTGCTGATTTTAATCTTTGTCTGATTTGGTTTGGTGATAGAAGTCCGATGTGAAGCGTTTAACATATCTTGAGGAGCTTAGCTCACATCTATCTTTTCAACAATCTCAAACAAAGTCCCCATGTAAACATGTCTACATGTCAAAACATTGTCCATAAATAAAAATTGTAAACATGGATCCCGATGTATCCCGACTGCATCCCCATACCCTTCTAGCACTTCTCCATATCCCAGTGGTAATCCCCCAACCAGCTCACCTTACCCCCAGTCTGGTCCTTATGTTAAATGTTAACATTTAAAATTTAAGAAGTTAATCTTTCTTCCATAAACCTAAGCTTGTTTCCCAACAAAGTTATTCTCTCAGAAATCTAGATTAATGACCAACTATGAAATTACAGTTTGGTAATTAGACAAAGTTATTAATTGTAATCTAAAATGTTAGGTTATAAAAAAGTTGAGGAAAGTTTTTTTTTTTTTCATTTTAGATAAATAAAGGTAGATGTGCTTTTACATAATTTGTACTTGTATATTTGCTTTTGTGCATGGATGTATGTACGCACGTATTAGCAATAGTTGATAAGTATGATAACATAAAATGAATTAAATAAAGTTTAAGTTGTGAGTTCATTGCCTAATTTATGCATGTATTTTGTAAAGGCACCTGGACAGCAAGTACCTCCCCAACCTGGTGCTCCTGTATACCAAACAACTCCTCTAAGCTACCCGATATATCCCGGGTCTGCTGCTCCGCAATCTTATGGCTTTCCCCAGACTTCTTACCCTCCATACCAACAGCAGTCGTCTCCGTACCCTAGTGCCAATCCTCCTCCAAGTTCATATCCACAGCATGCCGCACCTTATCCAGGGTCGGCCTTACCCGCAGCTTCTTCTGGCTATCCAAGCGCCAATCCTCAATCTGCTTATCCACCGACTGCATCCCCATACCCTTCTAGCACTTCTCCATATCCCAGTGGTAATCCCCCAACCAGCTCACCTTACCCCCAGTCTAGTCCTTATCCTAGTGGGAATGCTAGTCCATACCCTGGTGGAAATGGTAGTCCATACCCTGGCGGAAATGCTAGTCCCTACCCTGGTGGAAATGCTAGTCCGTATCCTGCCTCCCCTTACCCAAGTGGCTCGGCTCCCTCTCCCTACCAGCAGCAACAACCGGCTCAGCACCATGCTTCTGCGGCTTCCCAGAGCAACTATCCTGGAGGCAATGGAGGCCATGGCTATCATTCTGGAGGGGGTAGAGCCACTTCTGCTCCTCTCCATTCTCAAGTGCCTCATAACACTTCACATTCCTCAGTCAAAGCTGTAAGTACTTTAGACTAATTCAATTTCAACTTGTAAAAAATAAAAAAAAAGCCTTTTTAAACAATCAGCATAGATTATTAATCAACTCTTTATAAATCTTAAAATTATTATTTATTTGTATCTATATCCTTGTGCTGAAAAGCTTAGTGCGTATATAGTGGCATTCCTCCTCCAAATCCAGCTCATCATCTGCCACCATAGTGGCATTCTCCACTATACTGGAGTTCCTTACAAAAGAGGGAGCTCCCCCTCTTTTTAGTTACGTCATAAAATGGGATATTCATCATCTACAATTTATTCTGAAATAATAGTTTGGCAATAGCCAAAATGTTGGAGTTTCCAGTAACAGAAATTATGAAAATTAAAAGGAATACTATTTGTTTACATAAGGTAGGTGTCAGAATGGCTACCTACCTTATGTAAACAAACAAGTCATATTGGTTCAACTAAGGTGACAACTTTCAGTCGCCCCTACATCTTTATGAGATGTTTACCAAATCGTACTAGTGAAGTACCGAACCATATCAAATTAGTTAATAGGAATTCGCTCTATAATGCGAGGTTGGACAACTCTCTAGGCATATAGAAGTTATAGTAATTGCTGAATTACTTCATGTGCTGGATAATAAGGCCTGCCTTATGATAATTATAACAAATGAAAAACTGATGATTTTTCAAAAATTAAAAAAATTAATTACATCATGATCCAATAGAATAAAAAAAAATCCCTATACACAAAATTGAGGAGAATTATTCCAGAAATTTCTGCAAAAAATCTGAGGTTAATTAACAACTTAATTAATTTTGCAGGACCTGTTGTCAATTATTGACTACTTGGTTTAGCATGGAATATCATTTGTTTCATACTGCCCAAGTGAATGAAAGAAATTAATTTTAATGAATGAAAGAGGTTAAAAAAAACGCTAAATATGTTTTTTTTACCAGCTTCACTTACTTTCCTGTTGTTACATTAGTTTATCGAATTTTATGTCACTGATGATATGCTGGTTCTCCTGGCCTGGTATAGATAGCTTTAATGCTTATGCTATAATCTCCAATCGTAGCGTCAACCGTGGCATTAAGTGGAGAGGTAAGACACGGGGTCTTAGAAGGGTTAAGTAGGAGGCCCCCCCCCCTTGCAAGCTCTGGACATATCTACATCGTATTATACCATCATATCAATAGACCTGAGTGTTTTCTTTATGAAATGTACATTTGTAATATATTACGCACAATTACATAAGTTTTACCTAATTTGATTGCACTTTTTTTTTTTTGCTAAATCTTAAAATCAAGTATGTATTACCTAAGATGGTTATTCTGTTGTACCTACTAGCTGGGAGAAAACAATTAATCAGACCAAAGCATGGTCCCCAAAGGAGCTGGCTTGGATTGTAATACACTGCAAGTTTATGCAGTTTATCACTTACATTTCAATTATATTATTTTATGTCATTGATGATGTGAGCTTCAAAGTTCTTATGCTATCTTTTTAGGCACATTTAAATAATTTTTACTGAGCCATTATTAAATGTTATCATTTTTTTTTTTTGTTATCAGCCAACTCCAACAGTTCGACCGGCTAATCCCTTCAATGCACGTACTGATGCAGAAATCTTGAGGAAAGCAATGAAAGGCTTCGGAACAGATGAAAAGGCCATCATTGAAGTGCTTGCAAACAGGACCAACGCTCAAAGGCAACAGATTGCCGTAGAATTTAAGACACTTTATGGAAAGGTATTGTAGATTAATTTTGTCAAATAATAATAATGTTATGTTTTTTATGTATATTGTTTTCTTTTTAAATTTAATCTGAGGTTTTAAAGGTTCTGTTAATATAAAAAAGAATTCTGGCAAAAGGAAAATTGTTTAATTACAAATCGATTCATGAATTTATATGCATATAAGCACGTCTGTGACAAAATTACAATGTTAAAACTAAACTTTTAATTTACCTTAATATTACTCGAGACTGGCCAGATTTACTATTTTTACGTCCTTCGGCGAATTCTTCTCTTTTCTTAGTTCGTTGTTGTGCCACGCGATCAGTACACCTCCACTGCTATAATCTCTTCAGTCCTTCTCTGGATAAAATTATTCTTCATACTACTGTTCTTCCATATGCTTGCCTCATGTCTCCTGCGATGGTTAAAACAAACAAGGCCGCTTCCCGCTCTCTCGTCGTTTTTGTACTCGTCTTATGCCTTCTTGATTTTTCATCCTTCTTTCTTCCAATGCCAGTTGTCTCATATATTTTAACTTTTCTTATTTTCAAGTTAACAAACACAATAAAATATTTTACTTTAATCATTGATATTATTTATGACAAATATTAATATTATACAACGGCAGCAAATAATGTCCATACATTCATAACCATGATCCACGGGTCGTTAACCGCCATTTTATGCCCGCTAAATTCAAATCAAAAGCAACATCGTAGAGTTCAAAACATCAAATATCACAACAATATATAGGTATATTTATTTTCGGACCGGCTTATGTTGGTTTTTGAAAAATTTGAGGGGTTTGAGGTGACAGTACTGTTTGTGCTTCCCTTGGCTGTTGAGCTCAGCTCGTGAGGCTTAAGCTAGATCGTTCATGTCCTCAACCTGTCAACCTCTTGATGAAATCCTTGATCAATTTCTTATCTTCTAATTCTTAGACTTTCTTCTGAACCAAGTGCCTTGGTGAAGGACTTTATTTTGTAGTTTGATAAGAAGTGAGTGGTTGTTTTGGGACATTGCTTTAGGTTGATAAAAGAGATTTGTTAGATTTTCATCAGATTTATTATGTAAAAACCTAGTTTCACTTCAGCATTGAGTCTTCGGTATGCGAATATTTTGGCACGTGCTTTCCAGTTGGTAAACCGTTCTGAAATGTTTTGCTACGGTTCTTGAAAATCTTCTAGTACTTGACTGACTGGGGCTTAAGTTGGTGTTAAAAATCATGGTGCGGCTAGCATTCCATTATTCCTGGCACATCATTGCCGATAGCAATAAAAAGTGTTAAACTGAGAATGGCTCTTTGCCTAGATTTTATTTGATATGTTAATAATAAAATTAGGGAGAGTTAATTTGTGAAATATTGATTTCTTTAGATTAAAGTAACAAAAAATTGTCTAAGGAATTGTTTGAAAAACAAGCAATGATAAACTCTGGAATAGCAGACTTATAGAGACTATAAAAACCTCTATTTCATAAATATTAATTTCTAATTGATAACTAATAGAAAAAGGGTGAATTCATTTTTTAAAATGCACGTAGAAAATTTGGTTTTAAATATTCATTGTATTTATTATTATTACAACATTTCATAATCTGAAATGTTTTATAATTGTCCTCTGAGTTTTGGGAACTAATAACTGAACATAGGTAATTTAATACCGTTAGTCATTTATAAATTTTTTTTAATGCCATTGATTGGGAACCCTTGAATAATCTGACTGGGTATCCACTATATTTTCTTCTATTCAAGAATAAGATTTTGCATCAGACAGAAGTATCGATGTATTAGGATATACTAACGTAACTATTAAACAGTAGATGACCATCTTTAAAATTTCCTTATTTTTTATTGTTTTAGGACTTGGTGTCAGACCTGAAGAGCGAAGTAAGTGGTAAATTTGAAGAGTTATTAGTCGCCATGTTGACGCCTATCCCTGATTTTATCGCCAAAGAATTGAATCATGCTATTTCTGGTTTTGGTACAAAGGAGGATTCCATAGTTGAAATAGTGTGTACCGCAACTAATTACGAAATGAAATGCATTAAGGCAGCTTATGCCAAATGTAAGTTGATAATTATATTTCCAATGCCGATTCGATACACTGAGATTTTCATGTTAAACAAATTTACTGAAGCACATAAAAAGAGGCTATATTGAATAACTGCCGTCCTTCCATTTTCACGACTTTGTCCTTCAAATAACTTTTCCCATATATGTAATTTATTCAAGAATCAGTTGGTTGCCTTGCTATTTATTTCATTTTTTAAATGATATTACAAAAAGCAAACAAAACAACTAAAAATTAAAAATATTTAATTAATAATTAGTACATTTAATTAATTGATATTGTTTTTTCATCAAAAACAAACTGTAAATTTTGTATTCAATAGAAGAAATTGGCTATGCATCTTCTACTGGCTTGATTATATCTTATTTTTTATAATTTTTTCTCCTTTACGGTTTGACGCTAATTAATCGAAAATTCTTCACATTTATTTTTTCCGCAACTGAGTCGTTAAAACCCCTAATAAATCCGCGGTTTTAAGAATGATAGATTGACCCTAAGTCCAAATCAGATCTGGTTCGTTCATAGGCAAGATTAATGCATGTCCGTCTGTTTGTACATAAAATTCTCATGCTTAGGTTCACAACAATGATAAGATACTTTTGATTTTGTTATAAAAATATGAAATTAATAAATTTTTAATGAGTGGGAAATAGACGTAAACATCGCATCCCTGATTGCACTTCTTCTGTAAATCACTTCTACAGCCTTCTTCTTTTTCTTTGTTAAAGATATCTTCATTGTACTTCTATACCAGGAGAGGCTTTTCGCTTCTGTTGCATTGAGGATACTAGTCTTTCTCTGCCAACTGTAACGGCTTCACACTTAATTTTTAGATATCATTGCCTTGGCAGCATTTTAGGATACTTGATTGCACTATTGATAAATTGCAAAATGTTATGACCTGCTTCAGTACATTGTACAAGCTTCAATCCTTCAGCTTCCATTTCTTCGATAGTTAAATTTATTTTAATCTTATTTGCTTACGACATGAAGTGAATGTAATTTACTATTATTTTTTTTATTTTTTTTCAGTATTTGGCAGTTCACTGGAACAAGATTTGGCAAGTGACACTTCTGGAAGCTTTAGGAGACTTTTAGTATCCTTATGCCAGGTAATACTTTAGTTTACTTAACTCTTCCGAAAACATACATATTATTAAGATACTTGTTCGGCTGTAATCACACAAAAAGCATGTTAGATATAGTTTGAGGGATATCCGCTTAAAGAAACAGGATCTGTGGAATAGACGGTAGAATTCAGATTGAAAATATTCCGTGTTTTTATGGCAGTAACTACAGCATTTTTTATTTTAGTGACTGTTTGTTAGGTTTGTATTAGAATCCTTATTTAGTTCATCATCAATTTTATGTTTTAACACACACACAGGGAAAAATTTTCAAGTTTTTCAGTTGTCACTTTGGAATCGCAACTTCAGCTGTAAATATTCACACCAGTAAATAAACTTTTAATCATGTAGTAGTTCACAAGGTTTATTTATTGTCTTTTGAAACAATGTTATAATAAATAGTTAAAAACTATTCAAACAATTGTATTATCGAATTGATTGGTATATTTGTTAGTCTTGAATAATTTTTTTGTATAAGATCCATTTTATATTTACGATATGTTTTTCAGGCCAATCGAAATGAGGCATTTGGAATCGATCAGAATTTAGCATTTCAAGATGCTCAATCCCTCATGAGAGCTGGTAAGTAAGATTCTAATTTGGTTAATTATTAATTTTATTTTACAAATTATTACTTTGATAGATTATCTTAAGACATTAATTAGTATCTAGTTTCATAATAATAAATGTAATTTTTGATCATTGCAATAATCATTTGTTTTATAAAAGGTGAGCTGAGGCTAGGAACTGACGAGTCTACTTTCAATGCTATACTGTGCTCTCGAAGTTACAACCAGCTAGCGGCTACTTTCATGGAATATCAAAGACTTACTGGCAATGATTTCGAATCAGCTGTCCGTTCGGAATTTTCTGGAGATATTGAATCTGGCCTAATCGCGATTGGTAATTTTTTTATTGCTATAAGGGCTTAAAGGGGGGACTATAATTACGTAAAGCTATTAAAAATGTCTCCAAATTCAGAATATTGTTACGATTTTTTATATTAATTTAAATTTTATATTTTAAGTTTATATTTTTCTTTATATTAAAATTTTTTACTTCATTCCAGGGTTCTGTTAATTTATTAGGACAATTCTGGTAATAGGAATAATTTTATTCACACACATTTTATCAAATATTCAATATACAAACAATTTTTAATATACAATTTAACAACCCATTATTAACCAAAACTATTCAAATTTAACCATTTACTATTTGATGCTATACTGATAATGATACTATTTTAAAATTACATCATTTTATTCATTTATCATTTATACTGGTAATTATACCAAAATCAAAATTACACAAATTATTAACATTATACTGGCCAGTATTTCGTTGTGCACTCTTCGGATGTGGTTTTCGTCCTCTTCAGCGTCCCCGCTCTATGCTTAGCGTGTGATCTTACGTGGGAGCCGGCCTCATGATATTCATATCCGTAGGTTCTCGCGCCAGAGTGTCCCTGCTGTGCCTCTTGTGCTGGCTCGGATGGAAAAGAGCGCGAGAGCGTCTTAAACCCCGCCTTTTATACCCTTTCCGCTGCCTTCCGGATATTTTTTAATGGCATTGGCCATTCAGTTGTTTCGTATTTTTATGCTTTGCTTATTAAAACACCAAATAAAAACCACAATACTAAATATCACAACAATATATTTGCTAAACCAGTTCCCATATAGTGAGATGATAATTTGCATGAATTATGCAAAGTACTTGATACTCTTGAGATGCTAAAAATTAAACCAATTTTACAAAAAATGAAGAACGTTTAATTACTCATCAATTATTTGTAATTAAGAAGTAAATATTTCCTTATCTTATGAAGTAGAGCATCGAACCAAGATTTTGACAAACTGATTAATAATATGTATTATATGTTGGGGCTTTAGTGGTGGGATTTTATTACAAAAAGTTTCAATAAAATCATTTCAGAGCTGTAACAAAACCCTTAATCACACTTACACTTGACTTGAATTTTTTCACAGTTCGCACAGTGAGAGACAAGAGCGACTTCTTTGCTGACCAGCTTCAGAAAAGTATGGCCGGTATAGGAACCTACGACAGAGCTTTAATCAGAATCATCTGCTATAGAAGTGAAATCGATCTGGGAGATGTAAAGATTGCTTATCAACGGAAATTTGGAAAGTCCCTCGAGGCAGCCATTGCGGTGAGTATTTTTAATTAACTCCTCACCCACCCACACCCATATATATGTATTATTCTTGATAAGTTTATGATCAGCTGAACTGTTGTTAATGATTTAAAAGAAATTGAAAAAAAAAATCTGTTTCCTCATGGGTGTAGTGGTTAGTGAACCACACCTCAGCTAATTGCTACGGAAGCTACGATTCCACTCCCGGCTTTAACTGCAATAAGGTTGTAGAAAATGGTATGTTATATTTTCATCATAACTAGCCCTGAACCTTATGACACGCTGTCTGTCTGTATGCGATGTAAGCTGGAGCTAGTTAGTACCATACCTAGCAAGGCATGGTGGAGGCATACGTAGTATTAATGTTGTCTGCTAATGAATGTGATTAAAATCTTACATTTTTTTATTATCGACATAATTAAATTCATATAAAATTTCATGATTATTATGAACTCACTCTGTCACCCTTTGACACTAGAAGAGCTTGACGTCTCGCCAATCATTTTTTCGGCTGGTATATTTCTTCATCATCTTAATCCTATCCGCTGTGGGTCTTGTTCTGGTCTATCCAACTAAAAGTGGCCTAAGCCACTTTAGGCCAAAAGTTTCCAACCTGGAAGTAAACAAGTTGTTTACCACATTAAAACTTTTTTGTTGTTTTTTGCCACATTAAAAAAACACTAACACTAACAATAGCTGATAAGAAAAAAAAAAAGAAGAATGTACATTTAAGTTATACATATCTTAGCAACTTCATCAATTCATTAATTTTTCATCATAAAAATTTAAGAAAAGGCAGAATCATGAAATTAGTTTAATTTTCTACATTGTCTGAGAAACTAATGCTTCGATATTTGGTTAGATGTGATTGCGAGGAGTTACAATTCTCAGTCCGCAAGGTGCTAATATGATATTTTGATTCTTGTATTATTCTTCGTGTCCTTGAAAAAAATAGCTGCTCACAAGGCGGGATAATAGTGAAGTGTGGGGGGGGGATTTTTCAATGAAAAGTTGTATGTTATTGAAGTCAAGTAAATAGGCAACAAATTTTTTTTGTCATATTTAAATGTCAGAGTTGTAGCTCTACGCATTCTATTTGATGAATAATAGACAGGTAATATGTATACATATATATTATTATGTTTTTATCTTTTTTGTTTAAATAATTTTTTATCTGATGTTTTAAAAGTTCTGTTAATATAAAAAAGAAACTCTGGCAAAAGGAAAATTAGATTTTACAAAACTTTTCATTAATTTATTATATATAAGCACATATGTTATAAATTACAATATTTTATTAACTAAACTTAAAATTTACCTTAATAATATCACGACTGGCCAGATTTACTAAATTGTGCATGCTTTTCTGTTCGTTTCATCTGGGTTCTTTGTTCTCCGCGTCGTTCTTTGTGCTTCGTTGTCGTTTTTGTGCCGCGAGGTCAGTACACCTCCACTGCTACCATCTCTTCAATCTTTCTTGTCTCGTGGGCGGGTCAAAATGAAAGAGAAGAGCGGCTTCTCCCTGTCTCGTCGTTCTTATACCTTCTGTTGCCTTCTTGATTTTTTAACTTCCTTATTTTCCAATGCCAGTTGTCTCAGATATTATTAACTTTTCTTATTTTAAAGTTAACAAATCCAATATTGAAATATTTATATTTAATTCTTGATATTATTTGTATGATAACTATTAATATTAGATATATCGGCAACAATTAATGTTCATCCCTCCATAGCCGTCCACGGATAGTTTACGGCTCTTTTACGCCTGCTAATTTTGAGTTTATATCAAAGGCAACATCACAAACTCACAACATCTAAATATCACAACAATATATTGTGCTTCCGTTTGCCAAATTGCAACAAATGCACCTACCATCTGCATATTACAATCCGTTTCAGCATACCCATGGTCTAAATACAGAGTCAGAAGCGAAAAGGGTGCTAGCGTAGAATTTATTTTCTCGAGAAAGAACTACTCCCTTGGGCAGCCATTTGTAATAAATTCAATAATTGAAGAATGATTCTATGACACACGCCTGATAAATGCTCTTTCTCAAATATTTTTACTTTTTCCAGCATATTTTTGCATAGCAATTCCAAAAAAATAAAATGTTTTTGTTCCAGGACGATACCTCAGGGGATTACCAGAAATGCCTGCTAACTATTGTAGCTTAAGGAAGGCTGGAAACACCAAATATTTACTCTGTTATGTATTTTACATCACTATTTAATAATTAATCACTGGTGGCCGGCTGCGATGAAATCATACATTAACTTTAAAAATTAAAGGTTACTCTTCTTTGGTCTGTAATTATATTATTATTTTTTATTATATATGTATAATTGTTATACTGCATACTTGAGAAGATGCAGAAAATTTTAGAGCGGATATTGCATGAATCTGATTCAAAATTGTTATTTTTGTCACTCTTAAAATAATATTACTCTTAAGTAATTAAAAAAAAAAAATGTAGATCTGTTATTTTTTCATGTTAATTTTATTTTGTGGTTAAATTATAAAATGTTTTTATTTGATTTTATTCTATTATATTGTAGTATATAGTACTATTAATGAAACAGAGAACATATTTACTTATGTAGATTTCAATTATGGGTTGAGGAGTGTTAGTAAGTTTACTTTAATAACCGTTCCGCTAAATATTCATACAAAATAAAACATTATTCCGTCAAATATAAAGAAAAGACAAATTCCTAATAAATATATGACCGTTTACTGACTTGTACTGATCACATTAAATTAAGAGCCGTAAATTTTCTATAGTCGACTGTAGAGATGTTATGTACTCACTAGAAACACATTGAGATGAATAAGGTTTGCCTGAAAAACCAACAACAGACAAGTCATTATTCGCCGATTGGGAATTTTCGTTGGTTTGCACTATTCTCGCCTACAAGGACATTAAACAAAAAAATGACTATTCTTATATGCAGCCAATAAAAGCAGCAAAAAGGAATCACAGATGAAGTATTTAGAATGTTAATTAAAATAAAAATGAAATGGAAAGCCATGTCACCAAAAAAAAAAAGCATTTCAAATTTTTTTTTATAATAATATAATGAGTTGAATAATCAACTCAAATGTATAACAACATGAAAATAAAATGTATAATTTGTTATTACAAGAAGAAATCGGTAATAACATTGTGAGATTCGAGGACAAATCTTTAGAATTTTAATACATCTCTGTGATTAGTACAAGCCATTACTCGGCTTGGTTGTTTACTGTCGATCCAGTGAAAATACTTCATGACGGTTGTATATCTTTGAAATTCAAGTTAAAATTTTTTAAATTTCTTTTTCATTCCAAAAAATTAATCTTTCTTGTGTTTTTGTGTGCACTTTTAACAATCAACCTGTGAGATCTTACGTAACTTGTTTGTTTTACCTCATCGTTTGCAAGGGTTAGGTTTCTTTAACCCTCCCAACACCAGGTGAAGAAAATTATACTAAATATCTACCAGGTGGGGTACTTTTGGACTCCACCGTTTTGTTTTGTGATCTTAGCTATTTTTGTCTTTGATTTGATTTATCCAAAAACTCATTGGATATTCATAAATTAATAGAATTGATGCAATATTAATGAGTACTGAAATAATTTTTCATAGAATTAAACACAGTTGGATACGGCTAATTCGTTGAATTAGGGCATATAATACAATAAACCTACATAAAATCGTTCAAACAATTTTACATAACGTAATTTTGTTTGGCTATGTTACTTTGGCTAATTGCTGTAAACATTGTAAAAAAATAAATAAATAAAATCTTTTAGACATGAGTAAAATACCAAATGGGCGGACCTGGTATTGGGAGGGTTATACTAATAAAAGGTGAAAATCATTGAAACTTAATAAAATAAGATTGAGGGAGCTTGTAATTAATTCAGCAAAGATAGGGCGATAACTCCTCTTCAAACTAAATGCATACAACTGTTAACTTTGTAAACGCCTTGAGTATAGGGTACATTTTTTGATGCGAAATATGCATCAATTACCTGACACAGGAATATACTTCTAGATGTACGAACCCCCTAATGTTTGAAGTGATGAACGGAGAGATTTTATTGTACTATTTTCTTAACTTGTATCAGTTAGTTTTTGTCGGTTTGGTTAGTTGATGGGTTTGATCCTAGTCACTACAAGGATTCTTGTTTATGTTTCAGAATGTTTACTCTAAAGACTTATGAATTATTAATCTTTTATAACCTTAACAATTTTTTTATCAAAAGTGTATAAGTATTTAAAAAAAATTCTAATAATGCTAGTTAATATATTCGTGTTGCTTATTAGCATGGTTATATGTTTGTTTGTACTGGGTCGATTTTCATATTTATGGTATTGCTTTTATAAAAGACTGTTTTATTATCTGACTGTTCGTTCAAAACGGTGTGCCAATTTTTTCAGTGTTACATAGCTATTATATTGTGATCGTCTAGATAACAGTTTAAATTCTTTCATAGCATTGACTTTTTATCTAAGTTTTTTATTTAATAGTATATTGTAATATGTAAAAGGATATATTTTATTGATAATATATAAAAAATATTAAACTAATACTTCACTATTATGCAATGTGAAAAAAAGCTTTTAAAATCAATATTTTTTTAAAGATCTATTCTAAAATTTCTTAAGGCTTAATGAGACTGGTATGAAGGAACAAAGTGTTTTAAATGTTTATGCTATTGTACAGATGAATGGTCTATTTACTTAAGTATAAATTATCATGTTTATCGGAGTACTGAATTTTCATTTGAAAGGTCAAAATTAATTATGATTATTATGAAATTTCTTCATCTGTTGCACCTATGTGATACTTTAATATTATGTATCACGCCAAATTTTTGACATGTGTACATGCGATACATAATTTTTCAGAGGAATTTTCTTATTGTTATACTAGCGAATTTCAAATTAGTCTTCTAGTGTAAAATCAAATCTCACAAGCAGGAATCTACCGGAACGTAGCCTGCTCTCTTAGCCGACGTAAAGTTAAGGTACCAAACTTGATTTTCTCTCTTATATCCTGAGCAAACTGTTTGTCCTTCCTTAGGACTTATAGGAGGAGCGTCATTTCCTCCTTATTTGTAGTCAATTATCCTCAGGTCCTGTTTTCCAACTTCTCGATTGTTCTTCAAGTGCCTTGAGGTCTAACTCTTCTTGTACTTTGTACATTACACTCTTTGAAGTCCTTTCCAGAGCCTCGTCGGGATCTGACATTGATTTTTAAATTAATAATAGAACCCTGTAGTGCCCATAATTCTTCATTTATGATCTATATCATGACAAGTAATATGGACTCTCTCTTCTTCTGTAAGGTTCTGATACAACAGCGCCCTCTAGTGGTTGATAAATAATTGAAATTAGGCAAATATATAACATTGCAAAGACTACATTGTAATATGTAAAGTTTGGTCTTTGTGAAGATATAGAACTATACAATTTGTTGAAGTTGAAGAAAACGCGCGGTCCGATTCCATATTCACCTTTGTCAATAGTCTACTTTCTTATTTCAGTTCATATCTTGTTATCTTTTCCTTCTCATCGGGTCTTCAAAACCCGTTCCCATGTTGCTTCTTACTCGGGAATATTATCATTGTTCACTTTTGGATCTATAGTTATTTTTTTTTCTTGTATGATTATCTTAAGGGAAGTAAAGTCCCAGATTCTTCTATTGCTTCCATGACAATTTCTCCATGAGCACTTGTAATATGACACTTTAAAGCATCATTGGATTTGTAATATAGGTTTTTTTTTCAAAACATCAACTGTTAATGCATGAACACTTGTAAATAATGTCGCTTAAAGGAAAGAAACTGCAGTTATAATAAAAGAACTATAGGAGTGTAGACATTCTATTTAAAGTATTCAGAGTTTATTCGGTCGATATTTTAAAGTGAGTTTGACTGTTTTGTTAAAAATTCGGCTGTTCCTGTTGCGATTTATCTAGTGTTATACAGCAATTACTGGTGTTAACCATTGAATTTGTTTGTTTATGTTATATTTATAGTTTTTATTACATTTATTATTGCATAAATAAAATAGAATTCTATTGATATTTTAGTTGGCTTTATCGAGAGCATATATATTGTAAACTGAGGTTATATCGGTTAATTTGTAATATTTTTATAAAGAGAAGAAAGATATTTAGCCATTGATAACAACATAGATATATATATATGTGTAGGTGAAAAAGAACAGATTTTTAACATTTCTAAAATAATTAACAACTTTATTGAAATAGTGTATTTTTTGTGGTTAAGGGATTTAAATTATGTGTAAATAAGGGCTGTCGTTTTTAAACTTCTTGCATACCTAATTGTTTTCGGCTTGTAAGTGATTGCATATTGCATTTATTATTATTTTTCAGATTTTATTACAATGAATTTTTTATACTCAAATTATTTATAGGTTATGTTTTGTCTTTTTTTTTCTTTTTTCAAATATATAATGCATCAGCTGTTATAATTAGTTTTTACAGTTCTCATATTTGAATCTCCATTACAACGGCTATGCTATTATTTTCTTTGCTTTGTTACTATCAAAAAAAAAAAAATTGATTTCCTTATTTGTTTTCATATAGTCCTTAAAATCACAAGCTCTCGATTAACTTCTGAGCTTTCCGATGCTTCATAACTTAACAATGATTTATGATTGATCAAATACTTTTTTTTCATTTTCATTAATGGCTAGTTCCATCCAGGACTTCATAAAATAGCGTCCTTTTTAGTGTGTATGTTACAATATTATAAAAGGCAAATTTTCTTATGCCATTTGAGTAGTATTCAACTTTTTTTTAATTAAATTTATGTATAAAAAAAGTATTAATTTTATATTTTTTTCAAATTTATTAGTGTTTTAATGTCATTAGGTACTAAATTTTGATGTTTTTTTTTTAAACAATATAAAAATTATTATATTATGCTTGTTTACATTGTTTATGTATGGTGCTTATTTTTAAGAGTTCAAAATTTAAAAAATGTATTAGTATAAAGATACAGTTTCTATTTTGTTAAACTTCATATATATATATATATATATATTAACAGTGTTATATTTAAATAAAATAACTGCTTGTGAAAACGATTTTTTATTTATTTCCCTAAATGCTTAATTAGTAAAAATAAACATTATTAACTATTATGTATAATGCAACATTACCTGCACGTAACAGTCATATATCTTGGTGAAACAAGCGCTTAAAAAAACTTTGATCAAGATGTTATCAACGAATATACGAGTGAAAACAACCGGGATCCTGTTTGTTTCTATCTTGTTGACTTAATCTTAAGATATTGATCAGCAGAAAAATTCTAGCTGATGCAGAAACAGAGGTAAGTTAAAAAATAATTAGAACGAAAAGCTGTTATTCACCATAGCGCAGAGAAGGGTAGATATGAACTAACTTACTAGTCATTATAACATCTATATGGTCATATAGCTTTTGCATTTGGTCATTTATTGTCACTCTCTTAGCATTTATATAAGGGTTATCCAAAATAATGATAAATCCATCAAAAATTTTTTATGTTAATTTGTACATGAGTGTCTGAAATCAAAAATAGTTGATGAATTGTCAAATCTTATCAACTTGTTTTCTTCTTCTTAAGCTCTTGTTTTCCACCACTACACCACAGTGAAGCTTGTGATCTGTCTATTCAATGTGTCTAAGACTTCCTTCCCTCTGAGAGCCCAAATTTATAAGGTCTTATATTGCTTTTAATCTGTTGGTCATTAAATGCCAATAACTTCTAGACAAAAAGTTGTCATATTTATGACCAGCACATAATTTCACTTTGGTGGGTATTCAGGATGATAACAGTAAATATATATGTTAATAATTAACACACCCACAATTGATGAACGTTATAATCTGAGAGGAAAACTAAGTCACAATCGTGATCAGTATGACTCGGATTTAAAGGATTTTATCCCCCCTCCCTTATTTTTCTGTGTCCAAGAGAAATCAATGTTCCCAACGGATCTTCGCCAATCTTATCGACTTGCTTTAAAATCTAAAATCCTATTAGATGTTTTTTTACAATTCCTCACTCAAGTAGATCTATTTTATGTTGTTCCAACTGATTTTTTTTGTAATTTGTTTGATTACATTTATATCTTAAAGCTAAATTAAACAATTTAAATCCATTTAATTATAAAGCTGTAAAAAAAAAAAGTTATGGGATATCAGATATTTGGTGGTTATTAATTTCCAAGAAAAAAAACATGTGCTTTGAGAAATAGTCAGTCTATCAAAGCACTTAACTGACGATTTTGGCAAAATAACTTATAATGTACATTCTGTGCTTCAAATTGTTCACAAATTTCACATAAACAGAATCAAAAAGTCGAACATCAAGCGTATCAAATCCTTTCAATCAGAAGTCCTGAGAACAATAGTAAATGCCCCTTATTACGTGAGCAACAAAACCCTTCATAACGATATTAATATACCTTACATTCTTAAACTCATCCCTTCCAAGTTCATGAAATTCCATAGTAACGTATCCAACCACCCTAATCCCCCTAGCACAGTCATTGGACTGCACCACTCATCCCTATAATCCTCCTCGGAGACTGAAACGACAGTGGCCTCGTGACCTGCTATAAGTGTGTGACAGTGGGAGTCCTGGCAATGGTCAGTTTCTCCAATCATGTCCTGAGCGTATGTGGCTCTCGCTCTCTTTGTCAGTCTCCTCTGGCTCGTGTCCGGTGACGTGGCTGAAGGAGGAGCGTGGGGGACTTCCCAAGGCTCCACTTCCTCTTTCTCGTCCGAGGGAGGTGACAACCTAGTGGATTTGGGAGGTCTCTGGGCTGTTTGTGAATGAAAATTGTAAATATGGTATGAATGAAAACAATTATCACAATTACTTATTGCCTAGTAAAAAGGAAAATTGTAATTTTAGCCCAATAAAGAAGTTTCAATATAATATAAATAGAATCAGACCATAAGGCGATCTGGGGCTAAAAAAACTTGGGTAAAAAAACCCAACAATAAATAGTTCAGAAGGAAGCAATCGTCAGACTTTTTTTTAATTTGAACAATCCGAGAAGACATAATAAATAATGTTTCAAATCAAGTAAAAAAAAAAGACATCGTAACTTGCTTCCCGAGCGAGTTAGGAAAATTTCGAATGACATAATGGAAACTGCAAGTTCTACGTACACGCCAACGTACGCCATCTTTGAGATAAACTGTAAATTCACGTTTGGTTTCTATCAGACCCCACCCAAGAAGGCTTCTAATTTAATATATGGTTGACCAATTAACAAATATCAAGCCAATTTATTGCTTTTTTTCATTTATTTATTCGACGTTAAATTATAAGCGTCCAACGATTTTTATATTTTTATTTCCTCCCAACTCTGTGACTTGGGATAAACCCTTTTTAGTTCATACATTATCTCATCCGGTTGAGATAAGACTTCCAACTCTCCCTGTTTTTTTTTTATAAAAAATGTGCGCCCCCCCCGGACATGTAGCGTTATCGATCATTTAATTTAATTACATGTTTTTTTTAGGGTGTGGTTGATTTTCGCAAAATTAGAAAACCTTGTTTTCACTATATCTCTGTCTTTTTTACATGGAGGCCGTGTTTGAAATTAGAAAGACATGTGAAATATAGTCATCCCCGCAAAACATGATAAGGTTTCAATAATTAATTAGTTGGTATTAAAAAAAATAAGTAACACGATGACCCCACCACCCTTCCCGCATCGATGGCAACAGACTGTGAGGGTAAAATTAGGTTGAGAATTAGTATGTAAGTTAGTTTTAAGTTGGATCAAAAAGCCCCATCACCTTTATTAGTCAGTTTAGTCCGATCACGTATAATGTGTACCATTATACTTGTTTATTCATTATATAATTTTTATAAAATAACAAAACCTGTATATAATGTAGCGACGCTACAGGAAATACAAATATAATCTATAAATAAATTCGCCTGAGGATCTATGATTGTATATAGTTAAATGCTGACACAGTTCGCTATCAGCTCACTGTCGCATTGCTGACCACTGTCCTTTGCTATCCTATATATGAGCCTCCTCGCTTAGAGATAAGCAATCCCCTTCTGTGATTCATTGACTACGTTCATTTAGTAGCTTAGCCATTAAATATTTTATTTCAAACTTTGTGTAGTGTTAATCAAATAAAGTCCTTTTTAAAAAGATCTACTGCTTTGTGACTGCTTTAATTATATAATTATATTTAAATTTAAAGGGGCTATGAAAGAACAAAACAGAAGTCTATAATTCTGATCAGGTTTTCAAATTCAACGATAGAACTATTTCAAAATTTGTGCTTTCTTTTTTGAAACCACGTTTATTTCAATATGCCGAAAAACTTAAAGATTATCGACTACTAACAGAATAGACATTTCTTGCCTAGAGATGTCTATTCTGTTAGTTGTAACTAAACGCCTTTCAACTTTTGATTTTCCGCTTTCACTGGAAATGGTGAAAAGTTCAAGTTGTAAATAACAGACGGCTGGATGAAGAGAAAGAAATAAAGGAATTGACGAGAGACGGATTTTCCCCTGGGCCTTGGGAGGCTGGCGGAGATTGACTGAGCAATCTAACTGGGTCGAAATTAGCTGTTAATCCTCAGGGCCGATCTCTTCCAGATATCGGAGACTTAGCGAGAGAATAATGGACTCAATGCTCTTGTTTGCCTGCTCCCGATTTGAATCGCACAAGCGATACATTTTCTTTGGAAGAAAAAAATAAAAAAAACGCTAAAAAGAGAATTAGTCTTCATCGATCTTAGTATTATTTATCCGCGTGATTTGTAACTTTGTGGACTAGGGTAAGCAAGTTCGTTCATCCGTGCAAGCAGATGGAAATTAAAACCGTAAATTTCTCCCTGTGCAATTGGAATTTTTTTGGGGTACGTAGTATCCTGCTTATTTTTTTTTATCTATTATAGTCTTAGTTTGATCATTGTTAGACCTCTCTAGGTTAATTTGAACCAATTTATTATTACTGTCGGGGGCACACCTCGGGGGAGGTCTCGTCGACCCGGCCACTGCCCGGCGGCGCGTCAAAAAGGGATATGAATAAACTTGTGGTCTTAGATCTTTGCTGGTAGCCTAGTCGGTAGGCAGATTAATTCGTCTTTGTTTATTGATCTGACTCCATAAGATCTTAGGTGTGTCCCGACAGTGTACTTTGGTCAGGTGAAGAGGTACACGCTAGGTATTATAGATAGTTCACCTATAATATTTTCGGGGAATAGCCTCAAAAACGGAGGCGATGATTCATTTTGATGCCCAAGTGTACGGTGCTGTCGGCGGGAGAATTATTCTGCGTTCCTACAGTGCAGGAAGCAGGCTACGGGTTTTCCCTTCTAGAATGAGAATATTACGTAGTCAGTCTTTCCGCCGTCCATTCTAATATTCAGCTTCCCCAATTTACCGCTGATCTCGTTCCAAGCTTATTAGGGCCGTTACAGAGCTCTCTTTGCGTTTATGCTACTAATGTACTTCGCGAAGTTAAATGATCTTAATTTTTTTTTTTTTTTTTCCTTCATAGCCCCTTCAAATTCACAGACAATTATATATAATTATATATCCTCAGGTGTATCTACAAATGATCTTACACCGAAATTAATCTTATTAAATACAGTTTCTTAAAATAGTGAACATGAGTATTTTACAATGAGCTTACCCCTAGTTATATACTTTGTATTTAGGCACCTGGCGTGATTAAAAATATTTATCCCGGTCGACCATGCAGTGGCTTAATTTACAATATTTGAGCTAGAGAGCGCTTGGCGTCGTCGAGTGGTAAGTAGTACCAGGTTATATGATTTGCCATTAGAGAGCGCTTGGTTCAAGATTGATCTTTACACAGTCCTTCTTTAACACGAGTAAAATTTAGTAGAGATGTTTTGGACAGTTAAATCTTCTATGGCAGTGTTGTTATAATTTTAATAAAACAGGCCGATTCATATTTTAAGGAATACTTTATTACAACACAAGGAGCACATGTTAACTATAGCTAAACAAGTAAGCAGAGCCAAGAGGTACAGTACAATTAAATGAACAAATAAAGTATTTTAATATTACAGCAACAACAACTTTATTATGATAAAATTACAATCTGCCTTATTGGGCAATAAGTAATTGTGATAAATGATCTCATTCATACCATATTTACAATTTTCATTCACTCACTCATTCATACAGTATTTACAAACTAGTCCACCTGGTTGTCACCTCCCTCGCGTGCGAAGGAGAGAGCGGAGTCCTCCCCTACGCTCCTCCGTCAGGCGCGTTAAAATTACAATAAAATTAAACAATTATTAGTTTAACTCGCATGACCTGACCCGATCAATCTTCTGGTTGTAATCCTTGTTGGATTTTATGAGATCAATTTGAACCGAAATTGTATTGCCCAGAGACTAAAAGGACAAAAAATGTTTTTAAAGGGAAAAGGTCTGTGAACGCGTAACCTGTACTTGACTTGGGTCAACAAGGTTTGCTCAATTATCATTTAAAATTCAGAATAAAACAATTTTTGTTGTAGAGGTATGATAAAACGTGTTACTTCTACTTTTTTGGAATTATTTCAGAATATTCTTGTAATCTATACGTACAAAATAGATAGTTTGTTTGTGGAGGGCAATGATGTTATGTTTACCTGGCAAACGAAGGATAATTCTGGTAGTTTTAAATAAAATACCAAATCTTTTAAAAGATCGGCGATGCTAGACCGATTTTCCCCACCACCGATTAGGACTAGAATATAACTTAAACAGTAATCCCTGAAGAAAAAAACAAAAAACAAAACAAACAATAATACTGGGCGTAATATAGGATTTACATTCAGGATGTAATCTCGAGGTCCCTGAGGAACGGGGGAGGAGGCTATTAAGAGGGGATAGATGAAACGGTGAAAACAGAGACTCCCGCGGAAATAAATTTCCCCGCGGCAACACCCGAAGGGTTGAGGTCTTGTTTTAATCTGCATATTTTAGCCAATTACCTGTGGCAGGTTCTGTAACGTTGCCCGGGATACGCAACTTAATTGGAGCGATACCCCTTACGCCATCTTTGATGACCATGTACCTGATACATTCCTGTATTCTCAATATGCTCATGTATTAGGCGTTCAGCCATTCCACAGCTCCTTCAATGACGACTCAGATCTGATCTGACTCGAGGAAAATGAACGTGTTAAAAAGTGTATAGATTGCAACTATAGTACTTACTGTGTATTAGGGGGACCGGAAAGTAATGCCGTTTTTTTTACATTAAATTCAAACAGATAAATGTTTAACAAGTTTTTGATTTTAATCAATGATGTAATCACCCTCGTTACCAACAACCTTGTTGTATCGAGTGTGCAAATTTTCAATGGAGATGGCATTTTGGACATCATCCAAATTTTGAATTTTTTTGCCACTTGTAAAAATGCAGCGATCGGAATAAATGGAAATCCGATATCGGGCGAGTATGGTGGTCGAGGCAATACATCCCACCCCAATTCATTAATTTTTTCCAGGGTTCTTGCGGAAAAAAAAGGCACTGTGGGATCTTGCATTATCGTGTTGTAGAATAACGCCTTTTTTATTGAAAATCGCTGGGCAATTTTCAAT
Organism: Acanthosoma haemorrhoidale; assembly: GCA_930367205.1. NCBI lineage: Eukaryota > Metazoa > Arthropoda > Insecta > Hemiptera > Acanthosomatidae > Acanthosoma > Acanthosoma haemorrhoidale. The sequence goes on along the minus strand of OV884015.1, from coordinate 106,750,347 downwards.
TAAAGATTGATTTACTCGATCCAATTGTTCACTGTAAAGAGATCTGCATTCACAGTTTTTTCAGGTATCAGCGATGAACGACCCCGCGAATACTCCACCAAACACTCAAAAGCGCCTTTTTGGAGTTTTGCTTAAAACCTTGCTTAGCTGTACTTCGTGCCGATTCATGCGGAGAGAGATTTTTGGATTATCATAGAGGGCCCATTTTTCATTTCCAGCCTCACCCACCATTAATTCCGATCGCTAAAAATTTGAAAATTCGCATGATGTCCTAAATGCCATTTCCAGATATTTTGCTCAAAAACCAATTGATTTTTATCGATTCGGCATTGAAAATTTGCACAGTAGATGAGAAAAGGTTGCTGATAAAGAGGGTGATCAAAAATAAAAACAAAAACTTGTTAATAATTTATCTGTTTGAATTTAATGTAAAAAGAACGACATTACTTTCCAGTCCCCCTATTATAAAGAAAAAAATCTTGTATAAATAACAATGATTACTTTTGATATTTATGAATAATGACTCCAGGTTTTGTAACCTAATTTAATTATTTAATGGAAGGATATGGTAAACCAAAATAAATTTACTCTCTCTAAAGGAACTAGAGAAAGAGGAACAAAACAAAGCAATTCTATTAGAAGGAACTCTAGAAGGCGGAACTCTATGGAGAAATTCTGAGTACACAGTCGTTTTGTCTACCAGCCCAACTACTAGTGTAACTGACCTTGAAATTGCGGTGTGACTTTTTCCAGAGGAAAACATAACAGATACTTTCCCATGTCTCCTACTCCTTATCTAATAAAGAGAGTATTTCAGTTTGAGCAATTTCGGTAATTTACATTAATTGCATCATGTTAAAATTTCATATAGCCACGGTATAGACCCCCCAATAATCAAAATTTATAGCCAAAGAAAAAATAAATAGGGAGAATCAGAATTCAAGTACGGGATCTCATCCTACCAATTTCTTTGGCTTATATGATTAAAGACGACGGTATTTATGCATATCGTATTTAATATTTTTAATTTTTCTCTTCTTTTCCTTGTTTTACTAAGGGTGTCCCAGAATTAACGCAAGATTTGATTTAAATAGAAAACACAGTTTGTAGTATTTTTTTATTGAATTATAAAGTAAATAGGATAGGGTTATTTATTGCTGGCACATACGCACTCTTTTGTCAAAATTTTCCATGACCATTTGGCATAAATGTGTTTGAATTTCCTCTTTTCATGCACGGGTGGATGTGGGCTTGTTGACATACACCTTTGACTTCAAATAACCCCAGAAAAAGAAATCTAAAGGTGTTAAATCACACGATCTAGGGAGCCAATTCTGATCACCGAAATTAGAGAGTACACGACCTGGAAATGTCTCATGCAGTATTTGAATTGTTTCATGGGCTGTATGGCATGTGGCACCATCTTGTTGAAACCACATATTGGCCACATCAATATCATCCAATTTCGGCACAAAGAACTGTGTTTACGACGCCAAATTGATGTTCCTGGATTTTCAACAACACTCTCACGCACTGCTTCGATATTGACATTTGAACGGCTTGTTTTAGGACGACCAGTGTGTTTAGTGTCTCCAACTGATCCAGTCTCCCTAAATTTTTCAATTAATTTCTTCACAGTTAATGAAGTCAAAACACTATTCCGACCATATTTTGTATGAAATTTTCGAATTGCGGACGCCAAACTTTCATTATTTTTGAGATAATGTTTAACAATAAAGACATGCTGTTCTATCGTATAAAGCTCCATTTTTACTAACCCTAAACTGTCAGCTGTCAAATTGATTTTTTTTAGGGTTGCCAGCACTTTACTGCACAAATGGCGGCAAATTCAAATCTTGCGTTAATTCTGGGATACACTTTATTTAAGACAATATTTAAAATGGCAATGCAAATTGCCGAAATAACTTATAATAACAATGAAGATAATAAGATGCTCAGTGCTTGGAAACATGTTCGTTTAGGGAAACGTGAGTGTGAAAACAGTCATATTTAACAGCCTCATTACTTGATCTGCGCATAAATGACGGTCGATTGCGCTTGTGGTAGTTCTTTTTTTTGCTGTTAGTGAAAAATGATAATAATTGATTCCCATTTATTTGATTAATAGGATAGCAGGAAAAATTTAAAAAAGACACTAGAAAATGCCTCACATGAAAAAATAATATACTACTAGATATCAAGATAAGACAGTTGAAATATTTCTAACTTATCGAAGAAAATTATGGATAAATACCATTATGGACATGTGTAAGACATGCCCAAAAGTATAAGGAATTGAAAATACTATAAAATAGTATGTCATGAAATTTGAATCTTTTATTAACTTACTTTTCAGGCCACTGTCTCGTAATAATTGTTAATACCCTCTAATTTTCGAATCTGCCTACAATATTTGATTTGTTGTCAATTTTTTTTTTTATGGCAAAAAACCTGTTACAAAGAAATATTTTTGGATATGAACTTGTTATTTTGTGTATAAACGCATTTATGGCAGGTTTCGAGGCTACTGCCGTTTCAGCGTCTGAGGAGGTTTATAGGGACGAGTGGTGCATTGCAACGGGATTAGGGTGGTTGGATAGGTTACTATGAAATTTCATGGACTTGGAAGGTATGAGTTCAAGAATGTAAGGTACATTCAGATCGTTATGAAGGATTTTGTTGCTGACGTAATAAGGGGAATTGTGTATATATTGTGAAATATACTCCAAGAATAAATGGACTTTATGATATAATTGTTTTAGCTTATACCTCTTTTCCAGCAGGGGTTAAGCTTTGCTTTGAGGTACTTTTGATAGAATATTGTAAGTAAGTATAAAATGTTTCTTAAAAGAGTGGTTGGCATTCATTTTCTACTTCTTTATTAAAGTTGGTGCTCATTATCCCTCACGAGGCTCTGTGAACCCCGTGACTAAGACACATCTATCAAGAAAAAATCCTCATGGAGCAAGGATTCTGGTTCTCCTTAGTTATTATTGAGGGACTGAAAATATTAGGTCTTTTCTTAAGATCTGGCTTTCCCTCGGCTCTTGCTCTAGGAGGATTCGTCCTCAAACCTTGTTACTGCGAGGACAGCTCCAGTGGACGAAGAAGGTGCCTCCAGTGGAGAGAGAAAACATTAATAAAATAAAGGTGGAGTTTACCTTCTCTCCAGCGGACTAAATAACTAATAGAGCGGACTAGCCAGTGAGGTAGGAGGGAGTGCTGGGACACAGCGTTATCTAGTAGAAGTTAGGGCTGATATAGTGGTCCCGGGGGACTCCCTCCCGCTGGACAGTCTCTTCCTGGATTAAGATAACTCGCCACATCTCTCTCTCTGCACTTTAGTCCTTTATCTTTTACATTTGTTTGCACCGACTGTACTCTCTCTCTCTCGGTGGGTTATTTAATCATATGTGATGGTCCAAAGGTTATTAACTTCTATGGTACACTGCAAAGTGGAACGTTACAAAGTTATAAATGATTATGATCCATGGATGTATATGGGAACAACCCAACTCAGTCAGAAATATGTCAGCAGAAAAAATTCATCACAAATGCTGAAAGAAAGACGACTAGATAACTCGAAAGACACTCTCGTAATAGATTGGAATGTTAATAAAAAAAAAATACAAATTAGAATTATTGTCTGAATAGCGATGGAAACCAGATAAATAATTCGTATATAACAGAAACGTCCGTGGGCAAATCTATGTTAAAAAATAATGTTTCCGAATTCTAATACATTTGTTATAACATATTTAGCGACCGCTAACTACATAAGATAAATCACAACTCTATTGTAAATATATATTGTAAATTGGTTATAATATGTTAATAATAAATGGTTATAATAATATTAATTTAAACAAATGTAAATAACATTACCAAACCATATTATTATTATTTGTTCCGGCATTTGTGCACCGCGGCCTCAGTGAGACCTATTGTGCGCCGTCCATGTCCCTGTCCTATATATGTGACAGGCCCACGGCCTTTGCAAATCTGAGGATACTGAATGGATCGATCAGTTCGCATAGTTTGGGGTCTACAATGCGATCACTACCAAAGTGAAAGTATCGCCTTCTAGCTAAGTTATCACAGTCACATATTATATGACGTGCCGTTTCTCCCTCTTTCTTGCAGAATCTGCAGATTGGTGATCCAACTATCCCCAAATTAAAGAGGTGTTTGTTTAACCGACAGTGACCTGTATAGAGTCCTGTCACACTTTTGAGTGTCCACCTGTCCATTGATAGAAGTACTGAGCTTCTTCTCTTACAGGGTCCATTAAGAAACAGTTTCGAGTGTTCCTGTTTCTTAGTTTCTCTCCAAGAAAGTCTTGCCTTGTCCTCTGTAACCGCCCCGACTAGGATCTCAGGAATCTTAGGAGAAAGTAGGAAGGGTAACCATTTAAAAGGAATAACAAGTTTAAAATTAAAGGGTGCTTTAATGAACAAAAATATAAGATTACCAGCTCTCACACAACTACGAAAGCTACTAATTAAAATAAAATGTCATTCAATTCTATTTTCCATTACAAAATTTAAAGAGTAAAGTCGGGATTTGACAGTCAGCCACATGCTCCATTTAGCTGGCAACTATGTTACAGACGGAAAAGAAAAGTCCACATACCTTTGATCAAGTCCGGTATCCACATTACCCCTACAATATGAATGGTTTGTCTCTCACTCAACCTCTTCCAACCACACAGAAACACGGACTGACTGTTTTTTTATTACTATCACCCTACTCGCGTGCGACCAGGGCGTGGTCGTCGTAAGTAGGGATGACTAAGGGCCAATAAACAAGGTTTGTTCAGGGTCGGGCCATGTTCCCACGGTTAAGTTCGTAGAACAAATAGGAGAGTGCTATTAACTATCAGCTGTCTTCCGAGAACATCTTAGCACGTGCAGTCTCCTATTCCGCTTCATCACCAGGCCCTGAAGGCAAACGGTCGTCTGTTGGTTTCGTTATTCACCTTTCACAATCTAACAATCCCAACAGACGCCGATCCTTACATTACCCTCCCGCTAACAAAAGAGTGGATCCTAGAGGACCACTCTTTTTAACCACAAGGTATTCTACAAATTAACTACAAACTATTCTTAATCCAATATACTTAACCTATTTGAACAACTTAGCCTAGGATTTACAACTACACCTAACACACCCAATTAGCACTGCACATGGTCTATTTCCCTGGGTTGGTGGATCACCTGGTCCATCTCCTGCTGTAGATCGACACCTTCTTTAACTTGGGCGTTTGCGTTCCCTCTTCTAACTAGCCACAACCGCAATCCCCAGGCGCCTAGCGCGCCCAGGAGTATTATCATCATGCCCGCTAGTGAATTCCAAAACCACTTCTTCTTGCTCTCTCGGTCTTCGTCCACATCTTGGATTGCCCTTGATAAAGCTGTGAGCCGGGCCTCGTCTACCGCCCATCGTCCCGCTTCCAGGTCACCGTCTCGCTCCAGGGCCGTCCAGGCTTCTTGCACGTCCTCTCCTAGCAGCGGCTCTCTCGTGTTAGTTTACGTCGCTACTCCGTGAACCTCGGCCGCTTGGTAATACCGATAGGCCTCTTCAGATCTAGTACCTGTGAACAGATTCAATTCCGCAGGCAACACACCTGCCACCGTTTGGAGTATCTCGCTTAATGACTGTGGGGACAATAGAGTCTGACTTACTTTACCCAGGGACACCTGTTCTAACCCCGCGTACAAGTCCCGCAAGTCGAGACCAGCTTTAAGGGCTGTGACCTCCATGTTCCTCAAATTTGACATAAGGGACAGGGATAGGTTAGTGTAGAGGGACAGGTAGTCAAGGCGGTTTTCTAATGTACCCAACCTCTTGTGAGTGGACGTTATCTCGTTCTTTAGCGTTCTCGCTACCTGCACCAGCGTACGCGCATTCTCTTCCGTCCTCTGCCCCAAACGTCGCGTGATGGTGAGGTGCTCCTCCGTTAAGTGCACCATTTTCTCATTAGTCTCCTAGTCTCTCCTTGATCGTAAGGGATAAGGAGAACGTGGACAGATGGTAGGAGGATCCTCATCGGGAGTCCACGTGGGGTCCCGAGGGTCTTCGGTTTCTTCAGGCTCCACCGATTCCTCTCTCATCCACCAAGGGGTGACGTGGTCGACCATACCTTGCACAGGTGGCGAACCCTCCGTCCTCTCCGTCGAGGCATCCTGGGCCTGTGAGGGCTCGAGTTGTTCGTTTTCTACGACCCGTTCTTTTTCCTGGGTCCTGGTGGCAGTTGGCCGCGGTTGAGCGTCATAATCATCGCCGTCTTCCTCCATGGTGGGGATTAAGCAAAGTTCGTCCTCCGAATCCGTGCCATACTCGCTCTCCTCGTCCGCCCTTGTGCTTGACGGTTCCTCCTTGTTAGCCTCTGTGGTCAATACCGGGGACGGCTTTAACCGATTTATATGCACCACCACTTCGCGCCCCGTAGATAATCGCACCCGGTAATTTACCTCTGATAGCTTCTGCAGCACCTTATGTGGTCCTGTCCAGGGCCAGTGAAACTTCTTGAAGTTTCCAGGCTTTATCGCCGACACGTGTAATAACACTTCATCGCCCACTGCCAGGGTGCGTAGCTTGCGTTTTCGATTGCACCATTTACTACGGGCTTTCCATGCCTTCTCCGCTCGATCCCGAGCGTCCTTGTAAGCATCACGTAGTCGGTTCTCCACCTCACTGGCTATCTCCGACGTCTCTTCGTAACTATCGCCGATTACCGGAGCCGTCCAGCACCCCGGGTTGTTCAACTCACGGCCAAACACCAAATAGTTCGGGGAGTATCCCGTCGATGGGTGGGGAATAGCTCTGTAAGCCATGAGAGCGTATGGGATCCAGCGGTCCCAGTCTCTGCCATCCCTGCGAGCGAAGTGGGCCACTGAGTCACTCAACGTCCTATGGAATCTCTCGAGCATTCCGTTGCATTCTGGGTGATACGGAGTGGTTTGTATCTTCTTGCTACCCAGGATCCGACAGACTTCCCTCATGAGTTTCGAAACAAAGTTTCGACCTTGGTCTGTTAGTAGCCGTGCCGGTACTCCGTGTCGAGCAACAATACTCTCCACATATGCCTTGGCGGTTTCTTCAGCCGTCTCTTCGCGTATGGCTACTGCCTCTGGATAACGGCTAAGGTGATCGATGAAGGTCAGCAAATACTTGTTCCCACGTCCACTCCTTGGGAATGGTCCCACGATGTCCAAGGATATTTGTTCAAAGGGTTCCGTTGGGAAGTATGGTTTTTGTAATGGGGCCTTCAAGCTAACGGGTGTCTTTCTTCGGGCACACGATAGGCAAGTCCGCACATGTTCTTTGACGTCCTTTGCTAGGGTTTCCCAATGGTAGTTCTTTCGTACCAGCATTTCCATTCTTTCAGCTCCCGGGTGCCCTGCCCACGGGGCATCGTGGCAGCTTTGTAGGATCTCCGCTCGCATTGAAGTCGGAATCATCAACCTCCATACCTCTGGTGATGCTCCCTCCGGAGCTAGGTACATCACCCCTTCCTCATCTCTGCGAACCCGTTCTCCTTCCTTTTTGGCAATTTTTTCACACCAGCTATCGTTGCTCTGCTCCTTCATTACTCTTGCTCGAAAGTCCCGGGGGGTCTCCAGCCTCACGAAGGCCACTGCTCTACTTAGCGCGTCGGCATTCGTGTGCCGGTGGCCAGGCTTGTGTGTCACCTCATACTCAAATTCCTCTAATCTTAGGGCCCACCTCGTCAATCTTGACGAAGGATCCCTGAGACTGAGCATCCACCTTAAAGCCGCATGATCAGTAATAAGTTCAAACCGTCTCCCTAGTAAGTAGCAACGGAATTGTTTAGTTGCCCAGACCACCGCTAGTAATTCTCTCTCCGTGACCGAATAGTTCCTCTCGGCCTTGGACAACTGTCTGCTTGCATAAGCGATAGGTCGTTCCCCTCCATTCCGACGTTGGGATAAGACAGCCCCTACCGACGTTCCGGAGGCGTCCGTTGCTAGCAGGAACGGGTCTGCGAAATCCGGGTAGATGAGAATATTTTCAGAACACAGTTCCCCTTTTAGTTTCGCAAAAGCCCCTTCTGCCTCGGGGCCCCAGTCAAATTTCGTGGTCTCCGAGGTCAGCACCGTTAGCGGTTTCGCTTTCTCGGCGAAGCAAGGCACAAACCGACGGTAATACCCGGCCAACCCGAGAAAGGCTCTTACTTCCTTACGATTCGTCGGGCGCGGGTACTCCTTGACGGCTTTAATTTTGGATGGGTCTGGTTGTATCCCTTGCCGGGTTACGACATGTCCTAGGTAGGCCACTTCTTCCACCGCGAATCTACACTTCTTCAAGTTGATCTTCAAGTCGGCTCCTCTTAGCTTGTCCAGTACAAGTCGCAGTCTTTTGGCGTGTTCCTCGATGGTCGTGCTGAAGATGATCACGTCATCTAGGTACACGAAGCAGACTTCCCCTTTCAGCTGCATCAGTAACTCGTCCATGAGCCGCTGGAAGGTGGCCGGTGCCCCGGCGAGCCCAAACGCCATGCGGTTATACTCGAAATGCCCTCCGACCGTGGTGAAGGCAGTCTTCTCTCGGTGTTCGGGTGCTATCTGAATCTGGTGATAGCCACTGGCTAGGTCTAAGGTCGAGAAATACTGGCTCTTCCCCAGTTGTTCCAGCGTCTCATTTATAAGCGGTAACGGGTATGCATCTACTCTGGTCACTTCGTTCAGGCCTCTGAAGTCCGTACAAAACCGATATTTAATTTCTCCGTCTTCGCTCTTCTTCTGTACCAGAACAACAGGCGCCGCCCAAGGGCTGTCGGATGGCGATATTATTTCTTTGGCCAACATATCGCCCAGATGTTTCTTGACAACCTCCCGTTGTGCGAAGGGGACCCGATACGGTCGTTTGCAGATTGGCCTTACATCTCCGGTCTCTATCCGATGTTCTACTTTCAGTTTGCAACCGTTGGGCCCAGGCTCTTCGAACAGAGTCTCATAGGACCTCAGCACAGCCTCAATTACGTCCCGTTCGGTCGGCCCTAGGTGGTGTAATTTCTCCGTCCAGTCTAATGTCCAGTCCTGGTCCGTGCCTTCTTTTAGAGCCACGACCTTTTCTCCCTTTTCCCTAATATCCTTCCATTCCTCGGCGTTTGCTATTTCTTGACCCCGACTCAACGTCACCTCTCCCGCGGTAAGATTCACCATCCGAACCCATACTTTTCCGTCTCGAATCCGGTTCAAGCTCCGACCCACTCGCACCCCTTGTTGGCTTATCAGCTTGGGTTCTAGCCACAAGTCTCGACCCGATGCCCATCCCGCCACGTCACCTTCTAGCAGGGCCTCGCTGTACGGCGGGATGACCGATCTACTAGACACCTTCACCGTCGTAGAACCGATGGGCGTTGGTTCTCCTGGGTCGTTGCTTGGAAGGATGTCTGCTTCTTGGTTGTTCACTCTCTTTCTCCTGCCCCTCGGTCTGCGTCGTCGGCCTTGCGTACTCTTCCTAGGCCACTTTGGCTCTGCTTTCTTGTCTGTTACCGACGCTACCCTCTTCTCCGGTTTCTCGTCTGCGCCGGTCATCCTTGTTGACAATACTCCACGTTTGGTGTCGATCACGGTATCGAGTCTTTTCATCAGATCCAACCCTAGCACTCCATCGCAGTCCATTGAGAGGTTGGCTATGGTCATACGGTGTTTTACCTTCCTGCCCTGGAACTCGACTTCGACTATCTGGTCCCCTGCTAGGTGCAGTCTCTGGCCGGTAATCCCTTTTGCTCTGATCCTGCTACCTCGTATTTCCACCCCCTGTATGGGTTTCGTGATTAATGTGACCTCCGAGCCCGAGTCCACTAACAATTCCTTCAGCTCCCCTCCTATCACCACCTTCACCCGTATGCCCCCTCCTTGTCTACTCCCCACGCTCGGGACTATCCGTACGTCTTTCCCCTTACTTTTTGACACCGTGCCGGGGTCCTCGCGGCGTCTTAAGCATTTGGGTCATCCTTGTGTCCCGAATTCTGATGGGGTTGCTTATTTCCCTGATCCCCCATCGGCTTACCTCGGCAGTGGCTGGCATAGTGGCCGGGCTTCCCGCACCGAAAACACGTCCGAGGGCTTACTTGCCTTATCTCGCTCCCCCTGTTACCTTGATTTGGAGTCGGGCGGCATTCTCTAGCGATATGTCCCACCTTACCGCAGCGATAACAAGTCACAGGGGCATTTGTCCTTGCCACAACGGCGGCAAAGTGTCCCATGTTTTCTTCCTTCCTTGGCTTCCCACAATAGCAGACCCTCTGATGCTCGATGGTTATAGTCTCATCTTGTTCCTCTGTGGACACCGCATACGCTATCGTTGGCTTCCTTTCCGTGTACTGTTCCAATGCCGCTGCTTTCTGTAAGGCTTCCTGCAAATTGCGTGGAGACGCATACGCCACTAGCTTGCTGGAGTCACCCCGTAGCCCTGCTACGAATGTAGCTACTACTCTCTTTTCCAATTCCTTGGCCCTCCACATTCTCTCTGTCACATCTGCAGCCGGCGGCATGGTCTTCTGCCCCAGAGCCAAGACACGGTCGGCGAATCCCTTCACCGTTTCCCCCGGTACCTGTCTCGCCTGTCCTAGCGCCCTCAGATAATAGTCTTGGGTGGCCGAATCTTCAAACCTCTCTTTCAGCCTTGTCACCAGGTCCTGGTAAGCGTTGCCCCCTTCTCGCAGCTCGGGGTGGGCTTGTACAAAGACTGCTGCCGTACCTGCGAGTTTCAGCTCTAATACCGTCAATCGGTCGGCCACTGTCCAATTACCACTCTGCGCTATTAGTTCGAGCTTGCGTAGAAACTCTTCAATGGGTCCATCTTTTTCCGGGTCCGACCATGCCCGAAGAAGCCCCTGCATGGACATATCTCTCTTGGTTCGGGGTGGGTCCTCTACCGCACTCATATTCAGTCTCTGTTTGGTATCGTCCAACTCTTCCTTCATAGCCTGGGATGCCATCCGCTCTTGCCTCAACGTCCTCTCCAGCTCTGCTTCTTTCTCCTTATAGCGACGGTTGGCCTCGGTGGCCTCGTCGAGCTTTTTCCTCAATTCGTCTGCTGACATTTTATGCCTGGATTATAATATATTAGAAACACCTGCACCTTCGCGTAACAGATTCAACTGTTATGAAATGATGATGATGAATGAAATGAAAACCGGTTCATGAAATGGTTCTACAGTTCTTATGAACGGTTTCACCATTCCGATTCATTTACCCTGTTCATCTTAATTTTAACTATTCCTTTTAATTTGGCAATTAAGGTTCAAAAAATTTTTTTTAAAGTTATCAGATATATGCCCTACCCAGATGATCACAAATTTCGGCTATTTTCGCCCTCCGATCAACCGTTCGCCCAAAACCGCACGGCCCATCAATTCTATTAGCGTCAGCAATTTACTCTGCCCTCGCGCCGGCAGGCTCTTCCCCTCCTACTATCCTCTCTGGTTCGACTGTGGTATTCTTGCATCCACCCCACACCTGACACCAATTTGTAACCGCCCCGACTAGGATCTCAGGAATCTTAGGAGAAAGTAGGAAGGGTAACCATTTAAAAGGAATAACAAGTTTAAAATTAAAGGGTGCTTTAATGAACAAAAATATAAGATTACCAGCTCTCACACAACTACGAAAGCTACTAATTAAAATAAAATGTCATTCAATTCTATTTTCCATTACAAAATTTAAAGAGTAAAGTCGGGATTTGACAGTCAGCCACATGCTCCATTTAGCTGGCAACTATGTTACAGACGGAAAAGAAAAGTCCACATACCTTTGATCAAGTCCGGTATCCACATTACCCCTACAATATGAATGGTTTGTCTCTCACTCAACCTCTTCCAACCACACAGAAACACGGACTGACTGTTTTTTATTACTATCACCCTACTCGCGTGCGACCAGGGCGTGGTCGTCGTAAGTAGGGATGACTAAGGGCCAATAAACAAGGTTTGTTCAGGGTCGGGCCATGTTCCCACGGTTAAGTTCGTAGAACAAATAGGAGAGTGCTATTAACTATCAGCTGTCTTCCGAGAACATCTTAGCACGTGCAGTCTCCTATTCCGCTTCATCACCAGGCCCTGAAGGCAAACGGTCGTCTGTTGGTTTCGTTATTCACCTTTCACAATCTAACAATCCCAACAGACGCCGATCCTTACACCTCTAAAGCTAATTTTATACGCCTTTTAGCGTAGCTGAGGCTGATACCACATATGGGTTCAGGTGCAAGAGGTGTCTGTTCTGAGCCCACCCTTGCAAGGCCATCTGCCTTCTCATTGCCTGTGATGCCTGTGTGTCCTGGCACCCAGTCGATTCTAACCTTATTGGCTAGCGAGAGTGTGTTTAAGTTGTTTTTACACTCCTCAACCAAATAAGATCTGGTCGTATAGCTTCTCAGGGCACCAATGGCTGCCTGGCTATCCGTGAAAATTGTGATCAGTCTGTTTCTTACACCCTCCCCAATTAAGGTTTGGGTACAGACATTGATCGCCATCACTTCGGCCTGAAAGACCGAGGTGTGTCTACCTAAAGGAATAGAAATCCCAGATTCTGGTTTATCTTTCCTCCATATGCCGGCCCCTGATCCGTTTTCTGTTAGTGAGCCGTCTGTATAGCAATTAATCCCATTACACAGTTTATGTGGTTTGGTCTTTGTGTTTTCCGCACAGTATAAAACGTCTGTGTGTTTCTTAACTTGTAGGTCAGAGTGCATTGACAGCACCTCGTCCTCATCAATTCTTCTGAACAAGTTCCCATGTCGCATGTGAGTCATGACTTTGGATCTTGTTCCTGATTTCGCAAGTCTGTAAGCCACGTTCAAGGCTTGCGCTTCTACTTCTATGTGCAGTGGATTCAAGTTCAATAAGACTTCCATTGCAGCAGTAGGAGTTGTACTCATGGCACCAGTGATCATGAGACATGAAAGCCTCTGTAATTTGCCAAGCAAAGTTCTATTTTTACTAATACTACCTCTGTGCCACCACACCATAGAGGTTATACCAAACCATAAGTCAATGTAAATGTAGTAAACAATAAAAAAAAAAAAAAAAACTAGTAGAGGCTGGAAACCCTTACCCTCTACCCAGAGCAGGTAGCAAGCGACCAAGACCAAGGCCTGAGTCACTACGAGAACAAAGCGCCACCGCAAACTGGGAGATTATTGGCCCCAGTAAGGCCTTACATGGTTGGCCACTAACGAGGCACGCCGAGTACCCGGGTTTTTGCCTGTAAATCATTCTCTCGACGGCTCTCTAACTGGTGAACTTGCAGCTGCACTGATGTTTCAAGACTTGGCCTTCTCATTTATGAAAACCTGTGGACCTCTCTTCCTAACCTCACTATTTTTTAATCCAGCCTTGTCAGACCCCACACTCTCCTAGTGGGATTCTCTGCCTTCGCCTTGCTAAAACTAGCAGCTCCTTGGGAGACCTCTCCCTCGCGGACAACGGTTGTCGCGGCCCTACAAAATTTACCTAGTTGTGTTTCCCATGACAATCCAGTCTGCCTCTCCCCGGTTCACACTCACCTTTGGGATCCGGACGGATTTCGCCTACCCTCAGATACCGATTGTGAATTCGTGGTCATTCCAAGATCACACAAATTACCTACACTACCTACCCTATACCTCTTCTCCTGAACATAGTGCATTGTCGGGGCACATACCTATCAAATATGGAGTCAGATAGTAAAACCCGTCATGAAGCAATTGTCCAGGTCATAGCCTAATCAACCCTCACTTCGTCACCGGGGCTAGGGTAACAAGGCACCCCCTTCGTGACGACCCCCCACTGTTTATTTCAGATAGTAGCCTAACGGGGGTCAGGTGACTATCCTCTAAGTAAATAATAGACGGTATATACAATCCCGATCCAAGGTGACAAGGCCAACTAAGAGAAAAAGATTATAAAAGAAGGGACCAATTCAATTCATTTAAATAAAAAAAAGACCACTCTCTGACCAGTCAGGAAAGAAGTAGGGAGCGATAGTCCCTTCAGCTAACCAATTACTTTTTTTTTTTTTTTTTTCTTAGCTCTCAAACTTATAAAAATAGGATGTGGGAAAAAAAAAAAAATTATTTTGAGCTGATGGGTGCCTTTCACTAAGGGTAGTCCCATTTGAAGGATGTATGAGAAGGATATAGGGTGTGGATTGCCTAAAGGAGGCGGGTGGTTTCAGGAAGGTAGTGAGAGTCTACCGATGGTGGAGCCATAGGAGGTCTCTGGGCTGTTTGTAAATATTGTATGAATGAAAATTGTATGGTATGAATGAGATAATTTATCACAATTACTTATTGCCAGATTGTAATTTCTATCATAATAAAGTTGTATAAAAAGATATATCTGTACTTCCCTCGTCCACACTTGTACTAAGGTGCCTCGTAGGCTAGGGGTCTGGGAAAGGTATGTGAGAGCTTTCATCAAAATCAATATAGTAGGTAGACCCTGAAGAAAAAAACCATCTGAAGAAACCCGAGGAAACAGTTCTCACCAGACGGAAGGGAGGATTCCCCTGTAACAGTGAGAAATCATCCCTATTGTTAGCCCACAACAGAAAACAATGTCACAGGAGAGCTCACTGAACAACCAAGAGACGTCATGGTGTCCATGGTGTGCACACAATACATGATTCAAACGTCAATATTCCGTGGCCCGTAGACAATTTGCCGGTCCCTGGCCTTCGTGCCACACCCTAGTAAAGAATAGACATTTAGTCAAACTTAGGATAACTAATAAATATTAATTAATTAATTTTATCAATACTGAAGAAGTGAATGTTTATTATTCAATTTAATCTATTTCAATTGGCATTTATTCACAATCCTACGAATAAGTATTTTTATGCTTAATTACAGAAATATTGAAGCAATTTATTATAATTATTATTATAGTAAGCATTCAGGTTTTTTTTATGTTAATGTGGCATCTCTCGTGCATTTTAGCATCCCTCCTTGGTTTACCATGGTTTCGTTCCATCATCTTAACAAGATCGGTACTGAAAGTTGGTCGGAATTCGATTGGGGTAGGAAAAAGGGGGCGGAGTTGCCATAGTAAAACCGCATACTCGTATTTTGGCAGCAATGAAATATTCTCCTCAATTTTTTTTTTTTTCTTTTATTCTATATTTTATCTATCCGGTTGTAAAATATCGGAGATACGGCCGTTTTATTGGTGGCTCATATTTTACCACCCCGATATCTTCTGAACGGATCTTTTGTTTATGCCGAAGATGAAAACAAGGCGGATCCGGCGAGGCAGCCCTAACCCGTCGACGGTCCCTTAAGCTCAAATAACCCGCCCTTATCTACCAGTTATGCGCTTATCAAATTCGATGTAAAGATTGTATCTTTTTATTGTGTTCCGGCGTCGTTAATTTTCAACTAGCTATCTCCTATTGTTTATCGATTCCAACAGTTCGGTAAATAATTTTTATCTGGCACCATGTACGTCGTACTTGCCAAAAAACCCAGAGGAAATTCATACCACTTCGAGATTGTTCGCTATCTAGTTCCACACCTCTCCAAAAGGGCTTCGAGATCTCTTATAGTCAACCCATAATCGTAGTTGCCAATATTCTCTCCCCAAGTCCGGAGCGTCTGTGGCTCTGGTGCTATCTCTCAGTCTGTATAATATATAGATCTATATAACCGTGAATGAATTTGGCGAATTCCAGGGGAATATAGACATATATATTGTATGTGTGTATATTCTAATAGAAAACATTTATCACAATTAACCATCATCCTATTAGGTTAGATTGTGCTTATTTTTCAAAGATTTTGTTCAAATATTTTCATCATATTTATTTATTGGTGACGTAGCGCCTAACTGTATATGTCGTATCCTTACAAAAAATCCTACAGTATCCAACTAATGTTTCCATGTTTTAATTTATCGATTTATACACTAATCTTCTTTTCTGAGGGTGAATCCAACAGAGTATCTCTTCTTTGAAATAATTTTTTGTGTGTGTTATATCTAACTTTATTTAGCATGAAACCTACTGTTACTATGTTTGAGAGTAATTAAATAATTATTATTATGTTTGAGAATTGACACATTCTCTATGGAATTCTTATGGATATGTTCGGGCTCCTTAGTCAGTAAATAGGTTTTGATTAGAAGGGTAATTCAAAATAGAGAGACATCATTTTTTTGTTTAAACTTAATTTTTGTTTGAGAAAAATTTTTAAATAATAAATTTATTTTCCTTCTTTTTCTGATTTTTCGGCTAGAGAAAATTAGGAAAAGAGTATGTGAATATTGTATAAACGGACATATATTTAAGATTAAAACTTTAAATGTAAGTTATGAAATGCATTTATTTTATTTCTCTTTAACAGCAATTTTCATTTTATTACATCAACATACAGAGAAGATAGTTTGAAGTACTATAAAGCTCGAGGAAGTGAAGAAATAGGACTTTGCGCATTAGAGGACAAGGAGCTTGGCTTAGTCAGTGTTGAAGATAGCAGAATACGGGCTTGTTCCCCTGCGAACAAGAAGTCGCTGTTTACTACAAGTCTGGACTTCTCGGCCTATCTCGTCTACAGATCTCTCCATGCGCATCGTCGCCCTGCGGATGACTATACCCACTCTTCTCCGAAACATCGTATCGTGACTATAAAATTTATCGTAAGTTGTATACGTTAATTATACTAACAATTATTTATACTAGTTTTACTAATATTCAGGCCTGGTTAAATTGCTGATCAGTTATTTTTTTTGTTTTTAATAAAATAAATATTTATTTATTTATTATTTTTGAGATTGTTTAATTACTTTGTTTATTGTTTATGCCTCACTGTTGGCAAGTTTGTAACGCTAACCGGCTCAATCCAACATCCAGCTTCTCACGACGTAACCGGCGCAATTTTCTGGCGTTTGGGGAATTTTTGATTTTTAAGAGCCCTGGCGCAAACAGGATATATATGCAAAAGGCGAATTTTCCCTTGTAAAATTTGAAATTTCCCTCAGAAACTTTTTCTTCTTAGGATATTTTTGATCCTGGTGTTTTCCTGAAGCTGAGGACACTCCTATTCACCAGGACATTTAACGCTTTTTGTCCATCTATTATTGTAGACATGTTCTTATTGCTAGTTTTACCATCCCACTAATCAAAGAGTTCTGCATTTATTCCTCCTTTTTACATCAGTGACCCATCGAGAGCTTCTTTGTTCCAGTGTCTATCGCGTACCTTGACCGATGTTCGCTAACATATCGAAAAAATGCTACAGTCGACAGTTGAATGCGGTTCAGAAGCCTACTGCATTGAGATCGAATCTGTCCCACTTTTTATACTTCTCAAAATGAGTCCTTTTAAACTCATGTTTTTCATGTCGGAACATAGATATTATAAAATGGTAGGATATGGTGTACCATGAACGGTAGATAATTTCTGTTATAGGTTTTTTTTTTTTCAAAACCTCTTTTATTAAAATTTTTTTACAAATAATGATCACAATACAATGAACAAGATGTACAGAAAATTCTCCTCTTGCTGCATACTCAGATGCATTTGAAAGAGGTTAGAATTACAATAACAACATTTCGTTTTGCAGTTAAAAATACAATATCAAAATAGACAGGACTAGGTGATGGGGCTCACCTTCGGCTTACAAACTGGGAAACTTACAAAATAAAAACTTAAAAACTAGAACCTAAAGACTAAAGCGTTCCTGCCTCGACTGTGTCCTGCCATCGATAGGGAAACGGAGCGGGGGATATCGTGCTAAACACCGGGTTTGAATGAATTCATCCACCGTAGGCAAATCATAGATCTCGTGAAGCTGTTGCTCCGTTGCTTGAATGAAGTATGTCTGACCACTTTCATCAGTATACTGTTTTGGAATTGTTGGAGTCACCGAGCTGTCGTATACGTCAGATGACGAAAAAGCGGTGCACCCGTTACAGCAGAGCGTACTCTTATAAATCATGAGCTTGAGGCGCAGTGATAGATTGGGGGAAGACAATGAATGCGTAAGCCATTAAGACTTTGTGCGAGTTTGCTTCAACTTCCTCGCAAAATGGTTACTAAAATGTAGGTCTCATAGGACCTAGTGACTGTAATCGGCTTTATTTTACAAAAATTTTTTAAAACCTTTTGTAAAATAAAGCTGATTACAGTCACTAGTGCCTCTGAGACTAGACGTTATAGTTGTCTAAGGATGGCTATTGGTAGTGACCTCCCATTAATCTATATTGCGGCTGAAGAACGCTCATCAAGCGATTGGCCAATAGAAGGGGTCACCTGAGAGAAGGAGAGAGCTGATTGGTCAATATTGGCCCAGCCGAAGAGGGAAGGCAAACAGAAGTGGTAGGACTGACGGGACCGTGGCAGGGCACAGCCGGTCAGAGGTGACACCTTTCAGTCCATTTAACGGCTGCTTACGGCCACTTTTAACCTGGAGGCCGGGTGGTGATCTGTAGATAGCTCACTTTGATCAGATGATCCAAGTCCATTCATGACCCAACTCATAAATCAATAGATCTCCTCTCGCCAGATTATTTATTAATATTATTTTGTGAATGAAAACTTTAATTTTAATGAAATAGTTAAATGTTGAATGCATGATCATGACAGGGCCTGAAATAATCTAACTGTTAGTTAACCAACAGGCTATTCTATATTTTTCAAAGGGCTTAATTAAAATTTGACTTTCGAAGTACGTATCGAAAGTTGAGAGCGCGGCACGATAGCTAATAGCAATTTCGCTTAAGCCTTTGACGGAAGTTTTTGAAAATTATCTGTCGGAATGTTCTCGCTAATAGGAGGGCAATTTGGATGAGCCTCCCCCCCTCCCCGTCGCGGCCCTCCCTAAAGTTGCTCACAGAAGAAATGTTCATCTAATAAATAGCCCTTGGGATGTACCCCCCCTATTCTGATGGCCCGGGATTAAGGGCCCGTTTAAACCGGGACCACTACTGGGTAGCTAAGCTCTGGTGATTGGCCTCCCCCGAGGAAATGAGCCGACTGCGCGAGGAGGTAATTCTGCAAAGGAGCAGGGCTAAGGAGGTATTATTTATTATGAAGGGAGGGAGTAGGTAAGATGAAAGGGCTAGGTACTGACTACAGCATCTCCAAAGATCTACAGGGTCTGTACCAACACTGCCTCTTGGATGAGATCATTCTATTCTACCCCAGCCATTCATCCAACAATCATAGAACTTCCATAGAGTAAGAGTAATTACTTCCAACACGAACATTGAATTTCGATTTGATAGTATAATTAACATCTTTATTGTGCTAAAATTACAACCTGTCTTATTAATAAGTAGCAATAAGTAATTGTGATAAATGTTCTCTTTCATACCATATTTACAATTCATCATTCACTCGCTCATCCATACAGTATTTACAAACAGCCCAGAGACCTCTCAAATCCATATGGTTGTCACCTCCCTCGCATGCGAAAGAGGGACGGAGTCTTGTGATGTCTCCCAAGCTCCTCCGGTAGGCGCGTCACCAGATACCAGCCAGTGGAGGCTGATGAAGAGAGCGAGAGCCGCATGTTACGAGGCCACTACGGTTTCAGTCTCCGAGGAGGATTATAGGGATGAGTGGTGCAGTGCAATGACTGTGCTAGGGGGTTAGGGTTAATATCAAATAGCAAAGTGGATTGTTAACTTACACTGCCATTTTGTGTTAAAAAAAAAAAAATTAAGTACAAACTATCTGCTGATATTTATAAATTAAGTATTTAGAAACATTTCAGCCATTTTGAATGTTATGTTGGAATTAATTATCATTTGATTTTTTTTTTATTATTAATGATAAAACACTTATTAACTACAATATTATGTAGTGTGAGTTAATCTAGCAAAATGTTTATTGTGGTCTGTCATATTAGGCAATAAGTAACTGTGGCCAATGTTCTTATTCGTACAGTATATGCAAACAGCCCAGAAACCTCCCAAATCCACATGGTTGTCACCTCCTTCGCATGGGAAAAGGCAGGGTCTGGGGAAGTCTCCCTCGCTCCTCCGTCTGCTGCGTCACCGGATATGCTGGAGGCTGACCAAGTGCTCGAGAGCCACATACGCTCAGGACTGGAGAAACTGGGCATTGCCAGGACTTCCACTGTTAGTATGTGTTTTTGTCATATGTAAACATTAAAAATAGCTGAATTACAACTGAATTTACTTTAAGAATTCGCGATGAAATCAAGACGAGTTGTGAGTGTAGTGCGAGTTCACAGGCTACCATTCGATAGTAGTATAATCATTCAATACCTAGTGAGTACTGAGTGAGTGAAGTTGAATCAATATTAACTATATTGTCTATGAAATGTTGGCTAGTAACTTGTAATTTTTTTTATTATATATGGTGACAGTGGAGCGTTCTTTAAAGGGCTGAATTAATATCCATAAATACAAAATATATGTATCTATCTATTAATATAATCTACTACTATTTTAAGTATGTTTTATTACGTTGGATGGTTTTTTTTTTTTTTTTTTTTTTTTCCTTTCATAGCCCCTTTAAATTTACAGATAATCATATATAATTATAGATCCTCAGGTGAATCTATTTACAAATTATTTTGTATTTCCTGTAGCATCACTACATTATATACAGGTTTTGTTATTTTATAGAAATTATATAATGAATAAACAAGTATAATGATATACATTATACGTGACTGGACTAAACTGACTAATAAAGGTGATGGGGCTCACCTTTTTGATCAACCTTAAAACTAACTTACATACTAATTCTTATCCTAATTTTTCCCCGACAGTCTGTTGCCATCGATGCGGGAGGGGTGGTGGGGTCATGGTGTTAAACACTGGGTGCAGGTGAGCGTTCTTCAATCTCTCGAAAGAGGTATGTTGGACCACTTTTCGCATGATCCCATTCTGGAAGTGTTGGAGACATTTGGCTGTATTGTCAGTCAAGTGGGTAAATAGCGGGGCACCGTACAGCAGAGCTGGCCGGAGGACACATTTATATATCATCAATTTGTGACGAAGCGACAGGTTAGGTGAAGATAGCAAGTGCGATAGCCGGTAAGACCTTTGTCGTACTTTTTCTATTTTATTACTAAAATGAGTAGAGAAATGGAGATGCCTATCCATTAGGGATGTTTTGTATCATCTTTTGAATACTTTTGCCGTAAGCACACGTGATGTGTGGGTACATATTTAAAACTTGCTTTTTCTTTCAGCCCTAAGTTGTTTTTTCCGGCACTAACTTAGACTATATGAGAAAATAAAACCAAGATAAAGAAAGAAGATTTTTCACAAAACTGTAAATATTAAAGTTGGCAGTCTACTTCCTACAGTACACTTTGCCTTGATTGCTGCCTTCTTTATTGATCTTACATCTTAGCATGAAATATTGCTCTCTTGAGGCTGCTATGATGAATCTTACAGCTCATTAAACATGAGCATCAAGTTCAATTTCATCATGATGCACAGTTACCACAGTTTGTTCGGTACCCCTTATTGAAGCAATCCAAGTGCGTTAGTATTATCAAATTCTGACGATAGGATGATATATTGCCTCAGTGCTGGTGTGAAGTATATGAACAGGATTTAACCTTTGAAATTTTACTACTTATTGGAAGATATCAACATATATTTAAATGAATCGAAAAGGTTAATGTTTATAATTAATTTGGTATATGATATAGATGCCAAAACTATTAATAAGCATTAGCCAAAGAAAATATTTACCGGCAGTATCAGGACTCAAATCACTTCCTTCCAAAATATTCAGTGAGGGTTCTGTCTCTTTCGATGAAGTGAACTCATAATGTCAAAACCCTGACTCGTGCAGGGTAACTCAGTTGGTAGAACCCCAACCATACTGGAGTCTCGATCTTGCCAATATATATATATTTTTTTTTGGCTAATAGTTTGTAGGAATTAATAATTTATAGTTGTTGCTGGGTTGCCACTAGGGGAGTGCCTAATCACTCTAGCCCTGGTGACAGATTGTTGTAGTTCATGTCGGCGTTAATATCTGACTTCATTTTATGATAGGGATTTGTCCCGACAATACACTGTGTTCAAGAGAAGAGGTACAGAGGTTTCATGAAGAATAAGACAAGTTTTCAGAGTTCGGGCGGGGGCCCGGAAGCGTAACAGGTACAAGGCGCGAGAGGGTCTGCAAGGTGGCTGAGAAATAGGGTATGGGCTCAGAGGCGCTGAAAAGAGAGTAGGCTGACGAGGAGTCTAAGTGACTGCCTTCCAGGGTCAAGCGGCCATGGCGTAAAGCGACCGAGTAAAGCGGCTGAGGAGATGAGGAGACTGAGAAAGAGTAGGCCTACAGGGTGATACCCCCTGGTTTAAATATTATTTCCCCTTCCTACCGGAAGGCGGAGCCTGGCCTGAAAGGGGTATGTTTATGATGTCACACCTGCCATGAGGTATGTGGCACCTCGTCCCCTAAAGGACTGTTTTATGGCATGGCTTTTAGATTTTATGACCGCCGGAAGGTGATCCTAGGTCTACCGGGTCTGTTTTATGACGGCCAGGTGGCTTTTAAGCCGTGCACCTGCTGTTACCTGACTTGTAACGACTGCCGGCTCATGCGTTTATTTGCTAGAAAAAGCTTTTACATCTAATTACAATACATTATATATGTACCAGAGTATAGGGCGATTTAACACTTATGTAGTTAGGGTCGCTACAGTTGTAGTCTTATAACTATCAATTAAACAATAAAACCAGGGGCAGGCAAGAGTTTCAAAAAACGATTTGGAAATTTTAATAGACCAGTCACTCTGGCATCCTTTGAGATGATGTACGACCTGTAATTGGAAAAATGGCATTGTTGGAGATCGGAGGGTACCAGGTTCTAATCCGTTCGTCCAGACGTTGTATTTTTTTAATATAAATAAATTGACATTCCATATATATATATTAGAATTCAGATACTTCAGTGAAGTATTTTTGTACTGTGCATAAATATCGGGGGTGAAAACTATATTTCTACACTCACATTGACTTGAATATCGATAAAGCGGAGTAATTTTACAATTGTATGGGACTTGACCTCTGGAGTGGCTTTAGAATTCAAGGAGTTGGCAGGTAGCGCAAATAAAGGAGATGTAGAGGGCACTTACAACCACAGAGGCACTATCCCGTTTGTTTCCAGCATTCATGGTTACAAATCAAACGAGTTGTCCCGTTCTCTGATAGATGGAGAAGTACAACTACGAGAGGAAGTGTAGTTTTCGAATTGCATGCCTGAAACGAGGGGATTTTTACACAAATACACTCGATACTGACATAAAATACTAACATATAGCATAATTATGTGGATTGGGCATTTTTTTTTTACATTGAGCAATCGAAAGTATTTTATTTTTGTATTACGACTTATCGCGAAACAGATAAAAGTAGAAACTCGGCCGGAGACTTATGTTTGGTATCTGGTTCTGTTCCGAGGATCAGTTACCTCGCCATGTCTTCCATTAGATCAATGTTTTTATAGCAAAGAAACTACTTTTTTTACATAAATTATGAATAAAGTAATATGCTTGGAAACGTACATAGACGAAATCGTAGAACGAGAGGAAACGATATCCAGGAGTGGGATTTCCAGTTTCTCCAAGTATTAAATGATTGTGAAAAAAATTTTTTTTTGACATTAAATACCTCATTTTATTTCCTAAACCGATTTGACCACTGCCTTTATCGTGTTCTTAATGATGAGGACAAATGTGAACTTTATATCCTAAATAGCTCCTATATACTATTGAGAAATCTTAAAGGCTCTGGATCATTTATATTTTTCCTCCATAAGTGAGATTAAACCTGTTTTAACATAGTAATGGGCTTAAAATTCACCGCACAAACACACAGACAAAAGTTCACAATGGATTCACCAAGATATGTATATGAAACTCACTCGAATTGACAAGTTATACAGTTTATGTATTTAACTGTATTTTAAAAGACCCCTTCTTAAATGCTATATAATATTTATTATTTACAGCCTCTAACTGTTTGTTTTAATGAATAAATTAAAAAAAAAATTGTTTCCACCCCTCTTGAGCTTAATTTGACCACAACCTCCTATGGGGTCCGCACATTCAAGTGGCCGAAAATGTTCTTAATTCAGCTTCTGAAGAGTACATATTTCGAGATTTTGTGGAATTTATGTTTGATCAAAAAGGTGAGCCCCATCACCTTTATTAGTCAGTTCAGTCCAGTCACGTATAATGTTTATCATTATACTTGTTTATTCATAATTTTTATAAAATAACAAAACCTGTATATAATGTAGCGATGCTACAGGAAATACAAAAATAATTTGTAAACGGATTCGCTTGAAAATCTATAATTGTATATAATTATCTAAGAATTTAAACGGGCTATGAGAAAAAACAAACGATTGTATTGGAATGTTGAATTTATCACAAGATCGTTTAGATAATTTTGATTACCATTGACTAGTCCAGAGCCTAAAAAACCCAGGGTTTAACACAATAACCCCACTACCATTCCCGCATCGATGGCAACATGCTGTCGGAGAAAATTAGGTTAAGATTATGATGCTAGATGTAAGTTAGTTTTAAGTTTTATGATTTATGATAAGCTCAGTGAGGTGAGCCCCATCACTTTTTAAATATGTATGGACAATCAATGTATAATGTGCATTATACTTTTGTAACAATCGCATATCACAATGTGAAATAATTAGAAATTGTATAAAATGTAGCCAAGCTTTCCATAATTTATAATAACAATGAGGATATGAAGGGGAAAAAATGATTACCACCATCTTTGAGGTACATATTTCCCGTTATTCTTTCGCTTAAGCAAAAAACAAATAATGTTCATGAAGGATCAATTATTAAACAGAGGTATTTTGGGCTTTAATTTGTTCTGGCGAGGTACCAACTCGTAAGTGGTGGAATATTTGCCCTGTGGAAGGTCCGAACATTCAAGTGGCCGAAAATGTTCTTAATTCAGCTTCTGAAGAGCGCAGACACACGAGAGACTTAATTCAGCTTCTGAAGAGTGCAAACACACGACAGGCTCTGCACATTAAACTCCTCAGTTTGCACAGTCCACTGGCTGTTGGATATAAGTTAACTTGAGACCGTTCCCCCAAGCCCGCTTGGTGTTGCTTGTATTGCTCCCTCCCTTACTTTATCCTTCCTTCGAGGACTTAACTATGTTTGCTTAGGACTGTCCTAAGGCTCCCGGGGGGGGGGGGCTGTTTAAATTGCCCGAGCCCCTCACAGCCGGCTGTATTTTTCTAATGTAACGAAAGAAAACGCCATTCCCAACCCTTTATGACATTTTTCCCACTTCAGAGTTGGGATTCACAAATCCTCTGGAATGGGCCTCGTGATCAAATTGATTCGCTACTTGAACAAAGACTTGACAACGAAATTAAGTAAGGAAAGTTGCGTTATGGAGAGAGAAGGGAGGGTCATGGGAAAAAACTGTGTCGGGAATTACGTCCGGGGGAGAGGACGCCCGCCGCGGGCTAGGCTCACTACAACCTGGCAGCTGTCCGGCGTGCGTCAAGAAAGAGATAAAATGGTTGGACCTGTGGTCTTTGACCTTTGCTTGCGGCCTAGCCGGCGGGCAGCTTTATTCGTATTGATCTGACTCCTAGTTTTAGCGAGACGAAGACAGAGAATCCCACTAGGAAGGTGTGGGCCCTGACAACGCCTGACTAAAACATAGCGATGATAGGAAATAGAGATAGAGGAGTAGTTGAATAAAAAAGCCATGGTTCGAGTAGAGCAGCAAGCGCTAGTGCAGAGAGAGAGAGAGAGAGAGAGATAGAGAGAGAGAGAGGGAGAGAGAGAGAGAGAGAGAGAGAGAGAGAGAGAGAGAGAGAGAGAGAGAGAGAGAGAGAGAGAGAGAGAGAGAGAGAGAGAGATTTCCCATAACCCCTTTATTTATCAAAATTTTTTTATTTTATTTATTTTAAAACAGATATTTTTTGGGCCGAGAAGAGGGAAACTTCTAATTATTTGTGATAGAAAGGTTGAAACTGTAATGGCAAACCACAAAAGCTAATTATCAATAATTATTCCCGAAATAAAAAAACAATCTGACAGTATAAATAATCCGGACTCGAAGCCGGAGTTTCAAACTACCGGGATGGTCTTGAACAAATTCAAGGATAATTGTACATTTTACTAAAACATAAACTATTTTAAATAAAAAGATTACTGCCGGATTGTGGAATGATATATTTATTTATTTATTTTTTTTTTTTTTGATGAAATTACAATCTGCCTTTACTTAATAGGCAATAAATAATTGAGATAAGTGTTTTCATTCATACCATATTTACAAGTCATCATTCGTTAGCACATTCATACAATATTTACAAACATTTACAAACAGCCCAGGGGCCCCCCAAGTCCACGGCTGTTGCCTCCCTCGCAAGCGAAAGAGGAA
Organism: Acanthosoma haemorrhoidale; assembly: GCA_930367205.1. Classification (NCBI taxonomy): domain Eukaryota; kingdom Metazoa; phylum Arthropoda; class Insecta; order Hemiptera; family Acanthosomatidae; genus Acanthosoma; species Acanthosoma haemorrhoidale. Next base: position 106,723,961 of record OV884015.1, on the reverse strand, counting down.
GCGGAGTCTCGGGAAGTCCCCCACGCTCCCCACCAGCCACGTCACCGGATACGAGCCAGCAGAGGCTGACGAAGAGTGCGAGAGCCACATACGCTCAGGACATGATTGGAGAAACTGGCCATTGCCAGGACTCCCACTGTATTTATTAAACAGCTTTATTGTCTTACCACAACTGATAATTTTTTCTTTATTGAAAAAACTCCTTTTGACAGCTCTAAGCTGTCATCTTGAGTTATTTCCGATTGCATAACCAATTCACTCTCATCAACTCAAGTTGGTTCTTCGTTCAAAAGTAGCGAAGAGCGTGGACGTAGCAACTCTGTTTAAATAGATAAAAATATACAAGTGCTTTAGATGAGTTAAATATCCGAGATGACCAATTGGAGTTAACTGAAAATGACAGCTTAGAGCTGTCTAAAGCGCTATTACAATAAAGAAGAAATTATCAGTTGTAGTTTAATTACAGTACATATTTTATTTAATACTCTTCTGAGTTATTTGAGTTTCGTGTATCAATATGGTAGGTATTAATCATCGGAGGAAGCATAGAAGAGCTTTCATAGACCTGTCTGATGGTTTTTGAAGAGGGAAAGTTAAATAAAATAAAATTTGTGCATTGCGGAATTCCTCAGAAGTTGTTGTTTTAAAGTAAGAATAAATGTCAACTTTATGAAACGTGTGCATTACTTCATTTCTAGACTCGGAAATATCATCTTCTTCTCCGGGTAGTTCGTATTTACAAATCTGCAGCCATCAGCGCACGCGGAAATGCTCTGTGAGGCTGTTAATCGGCAAAAGTTTCTGACTTCATTGTCGTTAGACCGTTCCTTTGGAGATATGCTCTTTTAAACTTGTCCCATTGTGTGATGTGCAAAACTTACCCTCTCCCGTATAGGGGACTTGGAGAAGTAATTAGTAAGTTTGACCTAAGTTCCTATGATGATGAGTCCAGAGAGCTTCCCACAACTGCGTAATCTAGACTTATGGCTGGCAGAGAATCTTTTATTACGCAACCTCGTCTGTACGAGTGGAGATGGGAGGGGGTTTGGGAAACAACAGGATTATATAAACCCTAGGGGGGTGAGAGAGAGGGCCCCCCGAGATTAAAAATTTTAATTTCAATTTATAGCCGGCACTCCCGTGTACATATTTGATTATATAATCCTTCCTTCTTGGCGGAGAGTCGGGGATTTATACCTGCCGCTTCTTCCCTACCTGGGCATTTTCTACCACTTGCCCGTGATTCCAATTACCTTCTAGTGTCTTTGTTACAGATTTTAATTGTACTAGTGAGAAGTTTGCGACTAGAAATTCTCATTATGATAAGATTTGAGAAGTGTTGAAAAACATCATTGAACGGTTGGAAGTAGAGGTGGTTTCCGGTTTTGGTTGATAAAACATTAGCTTATTATAGAAGAGGGATCACTACAAAAGAATGTAATATACTCTACAGCAACCTAGACTTAATTGTGTCACGTGGACGAACTAATAGAGTTGCACCAGTTTTGAAAATTATGGGTCCATCAAGGAGTTTGAAACAATAATAGTTATAGTTTTCCAAAGATTGAGAACCAGCAGGGTATAATATATTGTGCGCTTAGTGGACTATAGTTACAAAAATATAAAATATAAATAAGTAACAAACATAAAATCGGATTAATGACAATTTATTTATAAATATTTAACAGCACTGGCTGTGGCGAAGAAGCCCCATATAATTATTGTCAATCAATGAGGTGAGTAGAAGAAACTACTTTTAAATGTGTATGCTAATGAAAACAATTCACTAAAACTTAGTAAACGAATCAAGGTAGTAATTGTAGTGTGATACTTCACACTGACTTTTTTTTTTTTAAATTCTTCTAATTCTCATAGTTTCTATTCACGTAAAAATTATATCCTGGAATGAAGAAAAGGAGCAAATTAGCATATCAGTAAATGTCCAGTAATTAGCAAATCAGTAAACGATACGTTTTTCAGGCAATTCCCATAAAAAAAAAAAAACAACTTCGAAAAACTAGTGTTTGAAAGACTGTCAAACCCAAACTGAAAATAGTTGATTATATAACTATCAGGTAAAAAAAAAGCATATTTTTATGACTCTTATTTAAAGTTATGGCATTTTATATTTAAAAACAAATACAGTGCAGAACTACGTTGTAGGGTAATATTCAAAAAGCAGTCAGGCAAAAAAAACAACCCACAAAACTATATAACGGAAAAGATAAAAATTGAAAGAAAATAACGGTAGAGAAAATACCTTTGAGAGAAGAAGTATGAAGGTAGAGTAAATGATAATAAGAGTAGTTGCCAGACAAAAGAGTGTCAATAAACTGAATTTCTTAACCTATCAGGTAAAGTTCTAATATTTTTTGAGTTTCAACAAAATATTACTAGACAAAAAAAATACAATTAATTTTAGTACGATCAAAGATGAAAGGGAAGAATAAAAAAAACTAATGCAGAATAAATTAATAATAATTATTATTATTAATTTAATCTGAGATCTGAACTCAGGCCTATAATTTTATGAATCAGTTACCGCACTAAACCTAATGGTCAGATAGGATATACATGTAATAATTATTTTGTACAATAATCCAATAATCCGTCCACTTATGCATATTCATAAAAAAATAGAGTATATTGATAATTTATTATTGTAGCCTTATCGAGGAAATTTTGTTGTTTATTATACATATTATAAGAAATGTTTTAAATGTATCAATGAAAGTAAAAATTTTCAGACTTTTTATATATTTAGTATACTGTAATTCAACAGGTTCATGTTTTTTTTTTTTACATATACCTAACATGTAACGTTCTTGTAACGCACACGAAATTCAAACCTATCAACTGTTACATATTAATATCAGTGCATTGGCTATAAACATTGCACTCATCTACCTCTTTGTTTCTTTTCTGTTGTATCCAACATTTGTTACTGATTATTAACAATCATGTTTAACACCTACAAATTTTTCTATTGTTACAAAATAAATTACTAATCCAAAAATAATACTTAAGCCAATCTGGACATACGGAAAAGTCGACCATCAAGCGTATCCAATCCTTTCAATCAAAAGTCCTGAGAACAATAGTAAATGCCTCTTATTACGCCAGCAACCCTTCATAATGATCTTAATATACCTACCCTACATTATTGAACTCATCCATCGAAACCGATCCAACCGCTGTAACCCCCAGCACAGTCATTACATAGTACCACACATCCTTATATTCCTGCTCGGACACTAAAGTGGCAGTGGCCTCGTGACCTGCCATAAATACATGACAGTGGGAGTCGTGGCAATGGCCAGTTTCTCCGATTATGTCCTGAGCGTATGTGGCTCTCGCGCTCTTCCTCAGCCTCCACCATCTCGTATCCGGAGACGCGGCTGATGGAGGAGCGTGTGGGACTTCCCAAGGCTCCGTTTCTTATGTCTCTTTCGCATGCGAGGGAAGTGACAACCATGTGGACTTAAGTAAAGGTTGTTTGTAAATACTGTATAAATGAGCATGTAAATTTGATATGGATGAGATTATTTATCACAATCTCATATTGACTAATAAGGCAGATTGTAATTTTATCACAATAAAGAAGTTTCTAATTCTTTTATTGTTACCATGACCTGATGTTGAAACAAATTTGATGAAAACCTAAGAATCCTCTAGCATCGACCTAACAATAAACAAACTTTTCTGAAAATAAGAGTTATCTATGGAGGGTGAAACTAATTTTCGGAAGTAAAAGAAAATCTCACTAAAAAGTATTTTTAAATCAGAAGTAACAGTTCGGGACTCATTGACCACGGTGTGCTTGTGGAGTCATTATTCTCATAGACTCATAGAATGTTCAAAAATAGACGGAGGTAATAGAGAAATGTAGTGCTAAAACATTGGCATGGTTCGCGTGGTATATTTTTATGGAGTGGAGTGGCCCTAGGTGATATGTGTAGGTCCGATCCTTCATATTAGTCCTAATTGCGAACCTGTCACTGAAGGGCCATGTGTCTGCGTTAGGGCTGAGGCTGCCTGCGCAATAAGGTTTTATAGTCGGCATACTCTCTGATTAACACATATCTCCAGTTTTTTTTTTTACAATTACAACACGACCGCGGAACTCCCCAAAGGTGCGAGTTATTGGGGACCTTCGTCGATAAATCAGTTGTGGGTTCCACTGTACGTTGTTGCCAGATACTTTTATTATTGTTTCCACGGCTACTGTAATTATCGCAGAACCACGAATCGGCGGTCGTTAAAAGATCTAATAAAGCTAGATATAGTGTTGATGTTAATAAATAATAATAAGTAAAACAAATAATAAAGTAAAATAAATACTGATAAATTAACATGGCTGACGCAAGTTTTAAACCTTTTTTCTTTAGCCTTTAGAATTCATATTTATATATTTTTTTAATGGAATTTTCATTCACCAAGGTATTTTTTCATAAATAATTTTTATTTACTATCAACAAACTTTGGTGCTTGTTAATTAAAATCTCTGTTAGACGGAGTCAATGAAGGCGAGCTGAGATTTTAAAAAGAAATATTGATCAAGATTTTTGATATCCTATATTAGGCAATAAGTAATTGTGTTCAACCTTCGTATTCATAACATATTTAAAATTCTTTATTCACTCGCTCATTCATACATTATTTATAAAGACCCCAGAGATCTCCCAAATCCAGATGGTTTACACCCTCCTCACATGCGAAAGAGGAAGCGGAGTCTTGGGAAGTCGTCCACGCTCCTCCATCAGCCGCGTCGCCGGATACTAGCCAGTGGAGGCTGACGAAGAGCGCGAGTGCCACATAAGCTTAGGACATATTGGAGAAAATGGACATTGTCAGGACTTCCGCAGGTTACGAGGCCACTGCCACTTTAGTCTCCAAGGAAGATTATAGGGATGAGTGGTGCAGTGCAATGACTGTGCTAGGGGGTTAGGGTCCAACCACCATAGGTTACTATGGAATTTTGTGAACTTGGAAGAGATAAGTTCGAGAATGTAAGGTATATTAAGATCGTTATGAAGGGTTTTGTTGGTGATGTAATTAGGTGCATTAACTATTGTTCTCAGGACTTTTGATTGAAAGGATTGGATACGCTTGATGTTTGACTTTTTTGCTGTCCCCCATAGCTCTATTCCGTATGTCCAGATTGGTTTAAGTATAACATTGTAAATTAGTAATTTTGTAGTATTCCGTATTGAAAGATGGATTGTCCTTTGAGCTGGTCTGTAAAGATGATTAACTTAATGAAGACCAAGACAGAGTGTACACTTAAGATGTTTATTGTTGGACATTGAAGATATTCATTAGTATTCAAGCCCTATTGGCGTAGGGATTTATCCTTGAAACAAATTTTGTAATAAAAAAAAAAAATAATTAGGTGATAAATATAAAATGGTAGATTTTTGGCCAATACCGCAGTTTTTTTTAACATTTGATAATTGTTTGATAACACGCATACCTTCGACAACCTTTTTCATACTTGGAACAAAAAATGTGCATGCCTGTTATTTATCAAGGTGTGGTTTGTCGGGAACAATACAAGTCGATAAGTAGTAGAGGACGATAGTTGAATTTTTGTGTCCCGAATTCTTTGTCCACGATTGTAATCAAATTCGGAAGAAACGGATTATTTTCGTGTCAGGTATAATTCGAGACATAAAATAGAAAGAATTTAGAACTATTTAAATATTATTAACTATAGTCAGTTGTCCAAAAATCACGCTGTTTTCGATTTGAGTACTGTAGTATTTATTCAGTTCCTATTTTTTTTTGTTTTGTTAGCGTTTGAGAGTTCCATGTATGTCGTTTGTAGAATGTATGAAGATGGTTTATTATGGGTAAAAGCTTTTTTGAATAATACTAATTAAACTTTATTTAAAACTTAAAAGGTCGGGCACGTTTCATTATAATTTGAGTTTTCTGGGACTTGAGAAGTTTAGTTAAGATTTAAAGTAATGTTTTTAGGAGCATAAAATATGAGTCGCCCATTTGCTGGGAATTTAAACCGACATCAATAAGTTTTTTTTGTCAATATTTAGGTTATTAAAAATCAGCGTTTTTTTTTTATTTATCTAATAGAGGATTTTTAGTTAACGAGATGGTTTAAAAATTACACTAAAGTTTTTTTGCATCGAAAATAGTGGACCATCTAATAAATAATAAAGAAAGCCTTCTGTAATTTTCTACCACTTTAATTGTTAAGCTGTTCAATTTGTTAAGGGAACGTTTTGTGACATACAATGTTTATATCTGAAACAGCAAAAATACAGATTTCAATCATCTAAACATACTAAAGAAAAATCCCTTGGAGGCCTCAAGGAGATTATATCATCATCATTATGATCATTATGATCATTATAGGATCCTATCACTCGATTGTTTCTTTACTATATATGGGACCTTCTTTCAAGTTTAAGCATAATTAAAAAAATATTAAGACGACTACCTCCTAACTCTTTAACTATACTAATATAATTCTTAAACTTTACCACCTCCAATAACAAAAAAATTTCCATGAGCGTGATAGAAGAGCTAGTTGTAGTGAGGTACGTGGCAGAGGAAGCGTTGGGTTGGTGACCCTTGGGCAGATTGGCTGGGCATTAGTCAGTCAATCACAACCCATAGCCTGAGGCTAAATGGCATGCTAAATCATCAACCTCTGAATTTTAAGTCAGCCCCGTTCCCTAATAACTTATCCCTTTCCTCCAACAACTTCCCTCGAATAACTTAATTTGTAAAATTAATTATTATGGAATGCCAATTCCCGACCGAATATATAATATAAATCTTCGGTCGTTTGCTTTATTAAAATTTATTTGAGCCTATGAGTCAATGTACCTGTCTCGTTCACGAATAAAAGTCAATTTATTGGGCAAATGACCAATGAGGTCTTACTCCGCCATTAATACCCTGCTGTGATGAATGTATATTTATAGAATTCCAAGTAGCACATTCCAAGCAAGAATCTATTTCATTGTTGTGATAATATTATATAAATACAATAAATTGTTAAAAAAATTCTCTGGGTGAGTGTTTACTGCACTAAGCAAGAAGGTTCTAGAGATGATCATCCTGGAATCTTCCTAGTCGAATCAACAAGAAGCTCGCTACAAATATTTCATCATTCATATTTTCATCATCAAAGCTCGATATTCATCAGCGGGATTTTCGGAATTACTAGGACGATCGATCATATCACAGAATTGAAGGAACTCCGCATAGTGATATCATCGGGTTAGACAAATATCTAAAAAAAAAATATATATATATACATATATGCATTTTTAGTATATACAGGTCAAGTCAAGTAACTTCGGATGCAGCTAAGTAGAATCTATTGTTCGTATCTACCCGCTATCAGTTACCATGACAATAAGTTTTTGTTTTTACTATATAGAAGTGGCTTCAGTTATCTTAAAAATTTGAGAGCTAAGGGAAAAAAAAAAAAAATAAAAAGCTTCAGTTAGTCTTTTGTTAACTGTTTTACGTTACGCTAAACTGTTTTTTTTTTAACCTCTGAAATGGAGAGTCAAAAAGTACATATTTGTCATGTAATGCTTTGGGAATTTAAACAAGGCAATAGTGCTAGGGTGACAGCTAAAAAAATATGGAGTGTATATGGTGAAGGACTAATAACTGATCGGGCAGTTGGAAATCAGTTTATACAATTCCGTTCTGAAGATACGACCTTAAAAGACAAACCGAGGGCGGGACGTCCTTCCAACTTTGACGACAACCTTTTAAAGGCAATATTGGAGCAAAATCCACATCACTCAACAAGAGGTATAGCAGAAAGGTTGAATACATCACAATCACCTGTTAACCGCCACCTAGAGAAATTAGTGAAAGTCAGCAAGTTAGGAGCGTGAGTACCTCACAATCTCAGTGAACGGAATAAAGAAGATCGCATGTCAATCGCCACAAGTCTGCTCTCACAGGTAAAATTTGAGCCTTTTTTAAACAGGATTGTAACAGGCGCTGAAAAATGGGTTATCTATGACAATATAGTACACAAAAGACAGTGGCTTGATAAGGATTGACCACCCCTACCAGATCCAAACGCAAACATACATGGCAAAAAGATTTTATTGTGTGTATGGGGGGATTGTCAAGGAATAATTCACCACGAGTTGTTGAAGTCAAATTTAACGATTACTGCGGATAGATACGTTCAGCAGTTGCAAAGAGTGCAAGAGAAACTCCATGAAAAGCGTCCTGCACTCGTCAAAATGAATATAATTTTGTTATTTAATGAGAGCAAAATAAATGTTTTATATAAAAAACCGAAGTTACTTATGACTCGACCTAAATAGTTTTCTAGTATAAATACTGCATTACATCTGAATTATATTATTTTATTTATTTCATATTACGCGCCTTTCCATTGTTTTATGTTAAATGCAGTAACATAAATATTTAGACGAGAAAAATTAAAAAAAGGTGTCTGAAAATCCAATGGCTCTAACAAAACATACATGTTAATGTTATAAATACGATTGAAATGACTTTAATGTATATGAAATTATAGTTTTAAAAAAAAACTTGTTACTAAACAGGATGTCAAGATCTGTAGCATTGCGCTCTACTTAAAAGAAACAAATTGGTTTTTGTTAACAATAACTAATTAATTATGTTTTTTGAGATGGATATGTTTTTATTTTTATATAAAATTTGACCTTAATATACAATTTCATGCCAGTATAGAAAGTCACAAAAAACAAATATTTTTAGTTCGGAAAAACAATAAAAAAAATCATAGAAAAAAGGTATACAAAATAAATATTACCTACTGATGTTTAAATCGGCCTGTTTAGATTGTTAATCTTCTGGCAAACCGTATTTCTCTCTCTTCACCTGTTTCCATTTGGCCCATCTTTTAGGGCACAAAATTCTAATTTGTTGAACAAACACAATTCAATTTTAATTCAAGCTGTCTAAATAAAACAGAGTAAATACTTGTTATAAATTGCCTTATTCGATGATTCCTTTATTTTTCCACTTCTGTTATTTCCAATCCAGTTTTGTTTTTTGCCATCGCATCCGCTGACCCGAACGGTCGGTTGGGTGAGTTTGGTCCCGGAGCGGCGCCGGTTCGATCCTCACCTCGTGATGGATATTTTTATTTAGTTTTGAGTGTCCACGAAACAAATTCAGCTTAACTAATCAAGCTTTGCAAAAAGTGTGGTAGCCTGTAAATACTCCTACTTTCCTGTCAGCAGTTGGGTTAGATAAAGGAAAAAAAACTTCTATAAATGGGTACGGAAAGAAATTGCCAGCTAAAAAAGTTTATTCAGTGGCGGGGATCGAACCCAGAATTTCTAACGTTATAAGTACCTAGGTAAACTAACTATCTGTAAATTTAAAGAAAGTAGAGTAAAGTTAAGGAAGCTAGTACAGGATAACTAATCAACCTATAAAAGTATGGCAACCTGTAAATAGCCCTTCTTTCCGGTCACAAGCTATTTCATAAGCTTCATAGGCTGAATAGTTTAAAAGTTGAACATCTAACCAAAGTTAAGGAGGAGCTCCTAGTTTTGTTAAAATTTATTAAAAATATTTGTGTGAATACTAATTTACAGTTTAAAGTGTTAAGAAAGGCGTTCCACTGTGTTTATTTAATATAACAAATGTATTATTATGCTTTCTTTACAGATTTGGTCCCTAATCCCCCAGTACAGTCATTGCACTGCACCACTCAACCCTAAAATCCCCTTCGGGGACTAAAACGGCAGTGGCCTCGTGACCTGCTATAAATGCGCAACAGTGGGAGTCCTGGCGATGGTCAGTTTCTCCAATCATGTCCTGAGCGCGTGTGGTTCTCGGTCGGCCTCCGCTGGCTCTTATCCAATGACGCGGCTGACGGAGGAGCGTGGGGGACTTCCCAAGACTCCGCTTTTTCCTTCGCACGTGAGGGAGGTAACAACCATGTGGACTTGGGTGGTCTCTGCGCTGTTTGTAAATACTGTATGAATGACCGAGTGAATGAAAATTGTAAATATGGTACTAATGAGAACATTTATTTCAATATTATTGCCCAATGAGGCAGATTGTAATTTTATCATAATAAAGTACGTAACCGGGTTTTTGATTGAATATCGTTCCATATAGCTTCCCTTACATGTTCCTTATGTAACCGTTGTCCCAATTATCGAACTCACGATTCCAGCTGTGGTAAATGGCATAGCAACGGAATGTGTCTCTGTAGTAATTTAATTACTACCGCCAAACCGAACCATTCAACCCAAAATATTCAAATAAACTAATTTCGGATGTCATATTCATTCATAGCTATGCTGATAGTATGCCTGATAGAATGGCCTAGACCAGGCTTGGCATAACGACATGTTACCGTAAAAGGATTTCTCTCCCTTAAATAAATGACATATCGACAGCCTCATGACATATATGTGTGGTACATACCTGCGCACATACTCATATACAAACGAGGGGAAAAGATATCTCTTATACGATCCGCCCCATTGTATACAACCCCCCCCCCCCCCCAGGGCGGTGTGTGCAGAAGTCGCAGGAAATATCTGATATTGGCCAGCCATCTTTCCACTTGGAAGACATCCAATGCGTACCATCGGCAAATTCATGATACATTTTCTACCCTCCTAGTCCTCTTTCTAAATCTGGTATCGAGTGATCTACACTCGCTCGTTCCTATGCCGCCGTATTTCATATTCTTACAGCACTCCTTTAGCTATTATTGACTCTTAATTTCCATGCGAGGCTATGCCTTGGTTGTCTAGACCTTGGCAAGTACTATTGATAATGAAGCCAGTACGGAGGAATCATATTTATCTATACGGTACGATCTACAACGCGTGTTTCGAGAAAAAATACTATCGCAGTACTTTTGCCTCGCCACTTTTTCTCATTTTCATCAAAATTTTCTTATATTAGCCCAATGTTTACCCCCTCTCCTTCATAGCCCCTTTCAATGCACAGATAATAATATACAATTCTAGATCCTCAGGCAAATCTATTTACAAGTTATTTTTGTATTTCCTGTAGCATCGCTACATTATAAACAGGTTTTTGTTATTTTATAAAAATTATATATTGAATAAACATGTACAATGATACACATTATACGTGACTGGACATAATGACTAATAAAGGTGATGGGGCTCACCTTTTTGATCAAGCTTAAAACTAACTTACGTACTAATTCTTAACCTAATTTTTCCCCGACAGTCTGTTGACGTCGATACGGAAGGGGCGGTGGGGTCATAGTGTTAAACACTGGGTTGGGCAGTTGCTGAAACGAGTCAAAAAACTTGATTTGTCCCCGGGGGATGAACTCACCCACCGATGGCACACCAAGCAACGTGTGCAGGTCAGCGTTCTTTAATCTCTCGAGAGAGCTGTGTCGGACCACTTTTCGCATGATCCCATTCTGGAAATGTTGGAGATATTTGGCTGTATTGTCAGTCAAATGCGAAGTTAGCAAGTGCGAAAGCCGGTAAGACCTGTGTTATTTTATAATAATTAAATAATGGAATAAACAAGTATGATAATACGCATTATACGTGACTGGACTGAACTGACTAATTGTATCGGTTGTAAAATAAATTGTATTTAAAACAAAAGGTACAAACTAGAGTGTAGCGAGTGAAGGAACATTGAGAGATGTCTGGGCGAGTTAATTTCGTAAAAAAATTTGTTTTTGTGAATCATTAACCAAGTTGTCATTACCTATAATTTCATAACCTTCTCAACATGTTGAACATTTTTTTTTCAGTACTTAATTATTTAGTAATGATTTTCAGTATTTGTTTTTTCAGATGGTGTTATTTTTAGCCTAACAACAAATTCACACAATGTCAATGACACAGTTTGAAATGTTTTAAATTATATTTGAAAAAACAAATTACCTATCATTAATTAAGGATCTTTAATTCATTCCTTATTCAAATTTTTGGAAAAATAGTTTTCTTTGTGATACAAATCGTATTAATCTAGATATTATTTGTATTTGTGGCTAATTAATTAATCAAATACGAAATAAGACCCCTATGTGAACATGACATAGAGGGGTTAAATTTTCGGGTTATAGTTCTTAGTTAACCTATAGAAAAAAAATCAGAAATTTATAAATAAATTCTTAGCTGAGACTTGAGGTATGTTAAAAGTAAGCGAAACGGTTCTTGCTTTCATCACGTTTAATTATTTTTCTATACGTCTTGTATTATGTTTTAACCAAAATAGTGGGGTTGTTAATATACACATAAAATTTCAAATTGATTGACAAAGTGATAAGACCGTTATTGAGTAGACCATAGGGACATGAAAAGACAGAGACAGGCAGACTAAAGAAGACATCTCTGTTTAAAAGTAAAACCTCTCCTCTCAGACATGGCAATAAAACAAGAAAAAATGTTTTTGATAGTAAATAGACATCAATGTATTTGATGTTTGTGAAACATTTATAAATTTCTCTCGTGGATATGGGTATGGATATGGATATTGCACTACAGATGACAATATAACATGTGTCATTACTAACTGCTAATTGACATCTCAGAAACCCGTCATACCATCGTCATAGTGTGCATTATGTACATTGTTAGCATGCCACATGTCAAGTCCATTTGGTTTGGCATTTCCTTTACATGGATGTAAACATGTATGTAATGCGCATTACCGATGAATCACCGCGTGCTTTCATCAGTGTATATTTATATTTGATATCACAATCAATAGATTTTTTTTTTAATTCACTTCCTTTAATTTATCCTTTATTTGTATTTCCCCACATCAGAAATATCAAAATTTCTCACTCACGTTCATTAAATATAAATTATCTGGTAGTCACTTTCTATTTTCCCCATATTTTGTAATGTCATTTGAAACCCTTGTCTCTGTTTTAACGATTAGTTTTCTTTTAATTTAGAAGGCATTCGATTGAAGTTGGTACGCTCATTCCTTCGGAACAAACGCAGCCTTCTGAAAATAATTTTATTTTTTATTCATTATTAAAAATTTAAATCACATGTGTTGTACTCGGAGACCAAACAAAAAAGATCAGAATACGTTCTATACTATTTTTCAATATTTTATGGTCGAACAAATTCTTGGCTCAGTGCCAATTTCATATTCTAGTTTCTATAAGTTTTAATTGATCTTTGAATTCACTGGAAATTCTCACGTAGAATCTCTATTCTTTTTTTCAAACTAGATTCCTTAATAATTTCTTAGGAAAGATTAATAAGTACCGTCAATTATATTTCTGTTACTCGATAACTCTTAAAAGAAACTTTATTTGGTATAAAACCCAAATGTACAATTATATGTGGTTACAGGCTAAGAGCTCAGTAGGCTACTGAGGAACCAACCGTCTGTCTTATGCCTAAGGGCTATTTATCTGTGTAGAAAAGCTGTAGTAGGGGTAGCAGGATGGCGGTAACACTAGAGATAAGGGTGCTGATGAAAAAGGTCGTGGGAGCCAATTATTTAGAATAGAGGTCTGGGAAGGGAAGATAAGTTACTAATAGGATAAGATAAGATAATTATAATAGGGCTGATTATTATAAGTTATGAGACACAGTCCTCAGGGTGGTACTGATAAACATACCAGTTGTTAAGATAAGATTATATATATGTGACATAACTGTAGATATACAAATTGCCTTTTCATTCTTTTCTTTTTTCTACTAACAAAAAATGACTAACTAATAATAGAGTGTCGATTTTTGTCTTATTTTAAACAATTTATTTATCATAACACTTATGATTCGCAAACAATAAAAATAGTTGTTTTTGATGTCTCAAAATATTTCATCAGTTAGATGTAGACAGTTGGAGATCACCCACCCCATTGAGCTGGCCTCAAAACCACATTAAATGGGGTTATAACATACCCGGCATCACACACCTCCTGCATGGCCATAGGGAAATTCCTAAACGCCAGGATTCACACATGCACGTTCCTAGGCAATCGAGCAAACAGGAATGTGGTTAAAGGACAACATTTGACTCCCAATAATGACTGAGTTCATTATTTAGGATTTAGAAGATATTGGCTTTAAAGTCAGAAATATAGCTTGCGTTTTGTCTTCCACAAAAGCTCCCATCCTAATATTACATCAGGAACTAGTACAGCCAATGCATAATTTAATTTATCTAGTATAACTCTTTATTCTAATATAAACATCGTCCAACCATAATATAAGTTATAATACAAATAATAAAATATTATAAGTTATTATAATTAAAATACCAGAGACACTATTAATTCTATATTACGTTATTAAGAATGTCAACGTGGCTAGAAATCAAACTCATACAGCTATAATATAGCCAAATGTGGTTGAGGTTTGGTTACTACTATAATTAGTTAGCAAAAGACAAAATATACCTTAAGGCGTCTCCATTTTATGATCTTTTATTTACAAGTAAATTTTACCGTCCCGGTAATCAAACGGTTGGGGTGCTAACTTTTAACTGTGGATACCCGGGTAATATTTTTCTTTTTGAAATGGGTCTGATCGGATTAATGAGTAACTCTTGGAATAAAAAATGAGAGAGGTAACGCGCCTAGCGCTGTTGCAGCATCACCTCAGCGCTTGTTACTACAACAACCTTTGGTCGACCTCCATGAGAGACTAAGGCCACAGAATGTAATTTAGTGAGGACTGATACTGTTCAAAAATAACCCACTGTATGTAAAAGAAATGGCTGATGTTAGGAGACCGCCCCAAGATGATAAAGGCACGCTATTAGTAGCTCTAAAAATTTCTTTTTGATGAGTATTTGACAATTTTTACTTTTCAGTACTGTCAGGACGTCACGAGGGGGTGCTTAGTTACCCTAGCCCTATGACCTGGACAATTGCTTTATGACGGGTCTTACTACTGTACTATCGGACTCCATATCTGATAGGTGTGTGCCCCGACAGTGCACTACGTTTATGTGGACTTTGAATGACCAAAAATTCACACCCGGTATCTGAGGGTAGGTGAAAACCGTCCGGACCCCAAAGGCGAGTGTGAACCAGAGAGAGGCAGTCTGGATCACTGGGGGAGACACTACTAGGTAAAGTTTGTTGGTCCCCAGGAGACCGTCGCTCGCAAGGAAGAAATATCTTCCAAGGAGGTGCCAGTTTTAGCGAGACCTCAGGCAGAGAATCTCACTAGGAAAGTGTGGGGTCTGACAATAACTGACTAAAACTTAGGTTAGGAAAGAGAGATGCAGAGGTTTTCATAAATAAGAAGGCCAAATCTAGAAACATCAGAGCAGCTGCAAGTACCAGTCCAGAGAGTCGTAGTTAGAATGAATTATCGGCTAAAACTAGGGGGTATATATAGCCCTAAGTAGCCAAGGGGCTGGGGTATTATTCTGACCAATCGCATTCAGCCAATGAAGGGAGGTTTTATTCTGGCCAACCGCATCGCAGGCCTGGATGAAGCTCGAATGTTCTAGACCAACACCAAGCCCCTCTAAAGGGCTCAGGGCCTTTTTTACCTGCCCCCTGCCCCTGAGCTGGTTTTGTAGCTGCGTCTTTTATTGTTTACTTATGGTTTATAATATTCACACTGATATGACTTATGATTTGGCAATACTATTGTAAGGAGTCTAAAATTTTAAGTCGGGATAGATCACCAACAGGGTCATAAATTTTGACAATTTTGTTCATATTGTTATAATATTTAGATTTCCCTTTGTTTTAAATTTGAAATTAGCGGGCACAAAAAGGCGGCAAACGACCCATGGAAAAAGAGGGGTGCTTGAAAAACAAGATGGCGAGGAGGTAGGTTGTCCTGCTGGTTATCCCGGGAGACGGAGTGTTGGATGAAGATTTTGAGTTTTGGAAGTTTTAAGATTTTTTTGTTGAGTGGTGAGTGGATAAATAGGAGAAAGATTGAAGGAAGAAGGGTTGAAGGAAGAAGATTAAGAGAAGGTTGAAGGTTTGAGGTGATAGCAGTGGATTTTACTGACCACGTGGCAGACACAGTGAATGAAGTAAGAAGAAAAAGACGTAAAAGTTAATAAATCTGTAAATAATAGCAAGGTAAATGAAAATTGTTAATAACATTGTAATTTTCCCAGACTGGTTTATAAAAGAATTAAAGAAAGTTTCAGTTAGAGAAGCTTATCTTAGTAAGGTTATTTTGTTTTAGAGGTTTATCTATTGAAACCCAACCCCCTCCTGAAGTTTAAAATAACCTTACATTATTTACATTTGTTTCAATTAATTTACAACATATTATAACCATTTTACAATATATAAACAATAGATTATAGGGTGATTGATGTTATGTAGTTAGCGGTCGCTACAAGTACATTTGAAACTCTTAACCTTACTGGAGCAAGAATTACCGGACTAGGAATTGTCCAAAATACTCTACCCCGTTTCTCAGGTAAGATTGGCCAATAACCACACTGTAACTTATCTTACACGAGGTAGTTTGGAACAATAGAAGGAATTGGTCCTTAATGTGATGGGTTTGGCCAGTCCCCGCTACGATATAAAATCACCGAAGCCAGCCAGTGTCATTTGTACTGGCCCTGAGAAGGCTGTCCCCTCCTAAGGAGCTGGTTGACCTAGACAACCGAATTCCATTTGTTTAGGAGGCAGCTGCTGAAACAGAATTAACGACCGCTCTACTCGAAAGGCTCTTACTGGCTCCCCCTTCTCAACCCTCCTACCGTTTCTTACTTCTGCCTTACAGTCCAATGGACTTATCAGGTCTTTAGCAAGAGATATCTTCAATCTAAAGCAAACTTAGAGCTTATGGACCTCATGATATAGCAACTAGCTATTGCCTGGTAGCATCAAATGAAGCGTAGAAAATATATAATGTCTAAATGCTACCTATTAAAACATTATATGTATATTAGATTAGGCATGTATGCGATCACTAACCTACGCCAAAACAGGCCGTTAAAGGACGCACTTTGCTGGCAGAGCTATAACCACAGGAACGATGGAATTGCCAATGGCGCTACCCGTCACAAAGATGGTCAACGTAAGACCCCCAACTTACTAAATACTTTAATATAGTATATAAAACTACTGTACACATATTAGTAAGTCAGAACAAGATATTTGTAATTAGATACTCGAGAGGAATGGTCCGAACACCTGCTACTCCCAAAAAAATTGTCATCACTGCTTCTTTATACGTGAAATCATAACATTTAATCCTGAATTTTATGGTTTAATCTTTTATTTATCCTTATTTAATTTAATCCTGAAACCCACTTGACTGACAACACAGCCAATTATCTCCAACATTTCCAGAATGGGATCATGCGAAAAGTGGTCCGACATACCTCTCTCGAGAGGATGAAGAACGCTGACCTGCACACGTTGCTTGGTGTGACGTCAGTGGGTGAGTTCATCCGCCGGAGACGCATCATTTTGACTCGTTGCAGCACCTCAAAAACCCAGTGTTTAACACAATGACCCCACCACCCCCCCCCCCGCATCCATGGCAACAGACTGCCGGGGAAAAATTAGTTTAAGAATTAGTATGTAAGTTAGTTTTAAGTTTGATCAAAAAGGTGAGCCCATCACCTTTATTAGTTAGTTTAGTCCAGTTACGTATAATGTGTATCACTATTCTTTTTTTATTCCATTATATAATTGCTATAAAATAACAAAACCTGTATATAATGTAGCGACGCTACAGGAAATACAAAAATAAGTTATAAACAGATTCGCCTGAGGATCTATAATTGTATATAATTATCTGTAAATTTAAAGGGGCTAGGAAGAAAAAAAAAAAAATTAATCCTGAAAACACACCTCTGGACGCAAATTAGTACTTATAAGAACTCGAACATGGCAAACATATAGCTAACAGGTATTCATAAGATATACTCATTAAAATGAGAAAAAATATAAGAATATATAAGAGACTTTGAATTAGTAAAAATGGACCACCCTTCCCATTTCCAACTAATTGGGCAACTTGATCTATAAAACAGGTATGTGGTATCATATTAAGATATCTGCGCATTCCCACGTTCCATCGCTGATCCAGTTCCTTTAGGCCTCAAAAGAAATATATTGGGTGTGAATATAATGTAGGTATTGAGCAATTATTTTGTTGGCAGAACATATAGATGTGGGTTCGACATATAATAGTTGAATCCCGCTAACCTATAATAAAATCACAATCACAATAAATGAAAAATATCCCATGACAATAAAGAGGAGGTCTATATTGTACTAAATGGCTTCGGTTCAACAAGTCCAAGGCAATGAACCAGGTGGACAACCTGCTTTTGGAACTTTAGTGTTGTAGATGCTGTAACGCACATTTCACTCCATTAAAGGTCTTTCGCATAATGAAATGGAGTAAAAGTCGTGGCTTTGATTCACAAGAGGAGCGGTGATTTTCAGTATGATTGCAATATCGAAAAGAGAGTGTCCAAAATGTTGAGATTTACAAAAAAAAAAAAATAGATCTTTTGTATTATAATTTAAAGACTAAAAGCCATATCGAAACTATACATGGTGATGAGCTCTGTAATTTGCTTTGGGCCAGAGTAATTTTAGATCGTCTCTAGAGGTGGAAGTGGTTACATTTAAAAGCTCATGAACTACTAGTAATGATGTAACTGGTAATGCAAAACAATCTGTACAAAATTATTTATTTGGTTATTGTTGTAGTATAACATATAAATACATAATGAATATGCACAATAAGTAATCTGTTTTCGCCAATGTGATCGTTTTGTTGTTTATCAGTTCTTTAAAAATTGTCATTGCAACAATTGGGCAAAATTGTTTAAATTGGGATTCTGGGCTTATTATTCTTACCTTATTACCTC
Source organism: Acanthosoma haemorrhoidale (assembly GCA_930367205.1). Taxonomy (NCBI): domain Eukaryota; kingdom Metazoa; phylum Arthropoda; class Insecta; order Hemiptera; family Acanthosomatidae; genus Acanthosoma; species Acanthosoma haemorrhoidale. Next base: position 106,705,157 of record OV884015.1, on the reverse strand, counting down.
ATACCCTCTCTATTATTACCTCATACCCTCCCTATTATTACCTCATACCCTCCCTATTATTACCTCTCCACTCACCATCCCTATGTGTCCTACCTTCCCACAGATGTGACTCTACCCTCGTTGCGAACGCACCCTGTTTTGTCTTATTTCTAGTTTTGATTCTCATTTTATTTTTCTTCACGTGAAATGTATTGTTTTCTCGTTATTCGCCAATTTCCTTCTCATTTTTAATGTGGTAACTGTTTTTCTTTTTATTGGCGCTTTTTATTAACGATTTTCAACTTGGAACCACGTATAAATGCCTCTTATCAGATGGAAAACCATTTAGTTTTCACATTCACTTTGAATCACGATTTGGCCATTTTATGTCATAAAAGTATGTCGATACCCTTCGTTGTAAGAGTAAATAGGAAATTGTCGAATGGTAATTCGAATCTGTATCCTCTTCAACAAAATTTTGAGCCATAAAACTCAGAACTACCGCCTTTAACTAAAATTGAAGAAATAAGGTCTATGATGCTAAACAAGAATTTCACAGCAAGCATTCATTCAGATACCTAAATTTGACGGAGATGTGCCCTCGTTATTTTGCTTAGTTCAATTCACCTGTTCACGGAAACAACAATTTACAACTCATACAACGGTTTCATTTTATTCGCGATTCATTGCTGGGTGGGTGAGCCCGCTGCTATTATTCAGAACTTTCAACTAACTCGTGAAAATTACGTACTCACTCGTACTGTTTTAATAAGCAGATATCAAAACAAGCGCAGAATTGCCCATGCTTACCTCAACAAAACACTTCAATTCAAGCCTATTAGTTCCATTGGAAATTTACAATACTTTTTCAACACTCGTGAAAATTGCATTCCAACTACCAAGGTCCTCGAATTGGACGATTTCATCAATTTTATTCTGTTGTCTTTTTTTCTGCGTAACATACACAGACTCTGGCAACAATTCGCCACAAGCAGGGAGGGGTGCTAGAAGTGTCAGATCACTGGTTTTAGAAAACCACAACTACCAAACATTAAAACAATTCAATCGACCTCAAACGTAAAATAGACAATCAACGATAACCTGGGGCATACTGTTTCTAGTATGACGTGAAAACAGAAAAAAAAAACACTTAAACAAAGTTGAGCTTTCTCAAGTAACAGCTTAGAAAAAAATAGTTTATAAGTAATTGTAGCGACCGCTAACTAAATAAGATAAATCACCCTATACTCTATTGCATATATATTGTAAGCAAAAGTAAAATAACATGAAATAAATGTATTATAAACCAATATAAATCATTGAAAATGTGTCAAGCAATAAAAAGGGTGGAAGCCAAGTCACACAAGAAAGGTCAGCCAAGTACCACAGGTCATAAACAGTCATAAGCATAACAACCCTTTTGGGCCCTCTCTACCTCCAGGGCTTGTCCCCTGGCCGGGTAATAAGGCGGCGGTCACGTTCCTCGCCACAGGTGTGCGTGGGACCCACCCCCGGCTTAGTCCCTGGCAGCCTCCCAGCAGGCAAGGGCAGAGGGTACTTAAGACAGGGCTCCTGGCCCTGTTAGTTAGTCTCTGAGTCTCTCGCGACCTTTACTCGGTGACGCTTGCTTGGTTTCCGCTCGAACTCTGAAAACTTGACTAATTCTTTATGAAACCTCTGTACCTCTTCTCTTGAACAAAGTGCATTGTCGGGGCACATACCTATCATAAATGGAGTCAGATAGTAACGCCATCATGGAACGCGAAAAATCCGCACTTGTCACCAGGGCTAGGGTGATCAGGCACCCCCCCTAGTGACGACCCGACAGTAGTATTAAATAAGTAATACTAAATTAGTAATAAGTAAATACTAAATTTAACGATTAAAAATGGTAAGAAAAATACTGTAAAATATACAAAACGAGTTGGAAAGATATCTGGTAGTAATCAAACTTGGGGTAAGGCACTCAAAATAACATATTTAATTACTTTCAAGCCGATTTCAGTAGGCCTTGTGTAATTGGCTTTGTTGTGCCAACTTATTCACCACAAACAAATAGAAGTCCCCCTTTCCTCGGACCAGAAAACACACGCCTACTATTTCATATTTTATCAATAAATCTTCGGCGTCAGTATAGAGAGAGGGGACTAGTTCACAATACCAACACGGTTGGAGCTCACTAGGGCCACGGGCGTAGTAGCCCTTGATTGGCCAAAATAAACAGCTCTCTCATTCGCTGTAGGGAGGAATGATACATCAGCTTTGTTGTGTGAGTGTAATATTGGCTTGGAGTAAATCTGTAAGCAGGAAAACCTATGTTAGCATTGCTATTGAAAAAGTTGCTTTAATTACAGCATTATCAAGTCATGAGATGAAATTGCTATGCTTGAAAAAAAGGAACGAATACTATTAAATTATAATTATATTTTGATAAAAACAAAACAAACGTTAAACATGGCGATGAAAGCTTCAGTTTAATAACATACCAAAAATTATAAAATAGTTTATAAACCAAATAATTAATGGTCCTTGCTGGATGGTTAATGGATGTGGTTTTTCTTTTTTGTCTTGTCCATTTCAAATGGGGCTGCCATATACAATTTAATATTCCTATTTTGAACAGGGGACAAAATACAAAACCAAGAGTTTTCAAAATAACTAAAACGTATTTTAGTGCACGTGGTGTATTGTTCAACTCAAACTGGATCCGGTATCACACATAACTCAACCTATGTTGTGTCAGGATAATGTCAGCTTTGAGTGGTTAATGAAGTCACCGTGTGTCGGATACTTAACTGCGTGTCCTTAGGCAAATATCATCAGCTCAGAGCAAGGAGGTGGTAGGAGGAGGAGAAGGTGGGATTCTGTGTTTTGGGTATGAAGGGGGCGGGGGGTTGGTAATTAAACAATACGATACAGAGGCGGTAAATTGGTTTTATTGAAGGGCGGGGGCGCTCACAGCTTCCATGCTAACGGATTAAATTGTCTTTGGTTGGGAGGCGCCGCGGCGAAAGTGGTTGCTCCACAGAAACAATATCCTCCCCTGTGAGGGAGAGAAAACAGCCAGCTCTAATGTGGTTGTCTCTAGATCATCCCCTAATAACTGGAGGCTCCTTTCGAGGAAATTAATCTGGGACTGCCTCTTAGCCCCAGTCATCCCTCAGGGACTGCTCTCCCGAAGATTACTCATTTGGCCCGAATCACAAAAGGGATGGATATTAATTGGAGGTGACGTTTGCATCTTTAAAAAGAAAGGTCCAATCTTGCTATTATAAGAGGGGTACAGGCCTTCTTCAGATTTTTTTCAAATTTTCAAAGTAAAGACTCCGTGAGATTACCTCAAACATTGAATGATTGTGGAGTAATAAATTGGTATTTTAAAAGTGATATACTTTATTTTATTATAGTCGGTTCCTGTTTGGATCAACTTAACTACCTACCGACTCCTTGTAGTCAAACTATATATACCGATGTCCTCTACGCAAAAATGAATAAATATATGTGCTAATTGGTTGACATTATTGATTTCTAAATTATAAAATAAATAAAAATTATAAATTATTAAAAACTATTTATATTCATTTAAAAAATATATATCCTCCTAATATTTGTTAATGATATTTGATAGCTCTAAGGCTTTTTGAGATCTACAGACCCTTAAAAGAGGATGGCTTCACCGGTCATGGCTGTATTTCAAATCTCTGCCTTCTGGTTCAAGTTATTGCGAGTGATGGAGTTAAGCATTATTTTGATACTTTCTAATTTTTTGGTCAATATGTATTTTCTAAAAGTATTCCGAAATTTACCAGTCACATTGGATGATCTAACTGTTTTCTGCAACTTTGACATGGTGCTAGGACAAAATAGGACTTTCTTTTCTGAAAGGTAAACGGTACAAGAAAACAACAAGCTGATTTCACCGTGTTAGGGTTGACTAGACGTTTTTAATGCTTTCGAAAGACGCGTAGGCAGAACTTGCTGATATTTTGCCTCAGATATTCCTTATGTATCATCCATTTATAAATAAGTACCCATTATTATTCTGACATTCTTCATATTCCACTGTATAAGTGCCCAAATATATTTCTCTCATTTATATTTAATGATGATGACTGTCTAATCTGCCAAAAATGGAGAGTAAACCACATTCGTAATTCGTTGCTTTCGTGACTAGTTCGACGGACATCCCATATCTCAATAGAAAATAAATTACTAATCTACAAAGTTATACTTAAGTCAATCTGGACATACGGAATAGTGCATGGGGACAGCAAAATGTTGAACATCAAGGCCATCCAATCCTTTCAATCAGAAGTCCTGAGAACAATAGTAAATACCCCTTATTACGTCACCAACAAAACCCTTCATAACGATCTTAGTATAACCTACATTCTTTAACTCATCCAAAGTTCATAAAATTCCATAATAACCTATCCAACCACTCTAATCCCCTAGCACAGTCATTGCACTGCACCACTCATCCCTATTATCCTCCTCGGAGACTGAAATGGCAGTGAATTCGTGACCTGCTATAAATGGGTGGCAGTGGGAGTCCTGGTAAAGGTCAGTTTCTCCAATCAAGTCCTGAGTGTTTGTGGGTCACGCGATATTGGCCAGCCTCCGCAGGCTCTTATCCAGTGACGCAGCTGGGTACTGTATGAATGAGCAACTGAATGAAAATTGTAAATATGGTACGAATGACATCATTTATCACTGCCAAATAAGGCAGATTGTACTTTTATCATAATAAAATTGTTTGTTACAAACATTTGTAAACTCATGTGTTTACATTCGGCAGTCATAGGGTCTGATACCTCTTCATTATAATTCATCAGCTGGTTTGAGCAATGCTAGTGTAAGTTGTCAATTATTTCAGCTTCATATTGTAGTTGTATAGTTGTAGTGGCGTCTTATGAAACCTGTCCGTCATGGACGGGGACATAGCTATTGTGGTGGGTGGACGTTCATTGGCCCTGTTTCGTCTGTATAATCATTGTCCTTGCTTTGAAAAACTATAACAAAACTCTAAATACGAATAGATGAACCTTTTTTTTTGAGTTAAACAAAGAAAAGCAAGAAAATGGAGAAAGAAGAAATAGTCTGTTTGATGATAAGGCTAGGAAACCATGGCCTTTTGTCTAGCTTGTCAGGCTTAGAGTTTCAGCATAGTACCAGGTCACAGAGGCAGACCTTGCTGTATACGAATGATTAGAGTTGAGATGAGTTTTATGCTAAAGTTTAATTAGAACCGTTTGAAGTGGGAAGCCTCTGCTACACGGTACATGCATTCCTCAAGGACTACATCAAAGATGGGCTGTCCTAGGGAATCATGATGCATTGGCTATAATACATTTAATATAGAGGGAAGATCTATTTGCCAAAGGCCCTTCAGATCACACGCGCAGATTGACAATCAATCTATTTCTATTAGATTTATCTGATCTTACTCTTACAATAGAACCAAGTTTCCTAAAATAACAATAAACATTTAAAAATAAATTAGTTCAATTAAGAATGAAAGGAAATAATAAAAGCGCACATTATCTTAATTTATAAGCACATCTATAAATGAATACATACATAAATCGTCATAAAAACAAAAAAGGAACCGCATATGAGTAACGTAAAAACATAAGAATACGAAAAATATAGTATTATTAGAGTAACTTCCTTACGAAGTTTAAATTTACTGAAAGAACGGTTAACTTTAACCTTTTTACATGATAATTAAAGGATAATTTTTTTTCAATTAACTTCATTTTATTGTGCTAAAATTACAATCTGCCTTATATCATATTTGCAACATTCACAAACAGCCCAAAGGCCTCCCAAATCCACATGGTTGTCACCTCCCTCGCATGCGAAAGAGGAAGCGGAGTCTTTGGAAGTCCTCCACGCTCCTCCATCAGCCACGTCACCGGATATGAGCCAGTGATCGCTGACCAAGAGCGCGAGAGCCACATACGCTCAGGACATTGGAGAAACTGGCTATTGCCAGGAATTCCACTGTCACGCATTTATAGCAGGTCACGATGCAACTGCCGTTTCAATCTCCGAGGAGGATTAGGATGGTTGGATAGGTTGCTATGAATTACATGAACTTGGATGTTGATTTCAGTTTCTGCGCATAAATATTTAGAAGAACAAATATACAAGTAGATATAAATATCGGTTAAGATATAGAATAATTATAATGAATATAATTCCTGAGTTTCCAAGCGTATATTCGAATAGTAAACTGCTATTGGAGTAGGAGGGGTTTCAAAGTTTGTAAGGATAAAATATAGTGGAAGGGACAATGTTTTGCAGTTTTGTGGGATGACTTATAAAGATGATAGAAACGAGAACTTGTGTTCCGGAGGATTTGAACTGTAGGCTATTGTGCACATAGGGAGGGTGATTAGAACTGATGTTTTGGAAAGGACACGAACTCGCGGATTTATTTACGCAGAAAGACAGACGAAAAAAAATCAGAATAGTTTATGGACATGTTCGTATTAAACACTAATACTTAATTGTCTATGGCTCACCGGAAATTTTTGTTTTTCTTCATAGCCTCTTTAAATTTACAAATAATTATATACAATTATAGATCCTTGGGAGAATCTATTAACGGTATATCTTTGTATTTCCTGTAGCATCACTACATTATATACAGGTTTTGTTATTTTATAAAAATTATATAATGGAATAAACAAGTATAATGATACACATTATACCTGACTGGACCGAACTGACTCTAATAAAGGTGATAGGGCTCACGTTTTTGATCAAAAACTTAAAACTATCTTACATACTAATTCCTTAATTACTAGTTTTCCCCCGACAGTCTGTAGCCATGGATGCGGGAGGGGTGGTGGGGTCATAGTGTTAATGCTGGGTTGGTCAGAAAGTTGTACTGTAGGTTTATTCCAGCGATGAGTTATAGAAATATCGAGTATTGAGTTGACAAGAACTAGTGACTGGGTCCTTCATGAATAAAACCTAGCCATGATGGTCAAGCTAGCCTTTGAAGAAGACATGATCAACCACTCGTCGTCTTAATGAATTCTCTCTGGCGAATTGCCTTCCGCGACTCACTCAATCCACTGCTCTGGTCTTTGAGCTGCCAAGCAAAATATTACGTTTGCTTAAGCGATAACCTCCTCCCTTCCTGCTGCTCTAAGTGATTCTTCTGAATGGCCAATGAGGACAAAAGGTTCTTGGTTTGTTTTTTATTCAGTCCTTGTGGAATATTATTCGGCAATATTTGAGCCCTCCGGTGCCGGGGAAAAGTAAAATAAAAATAACAAAGCGGACAAATTGTTTTTTTTTTATAATTCATTGAGAGGATTTCTGTCCCAGTCTTAGAATGACTACTCTTCAGTCTATCGAAACTTAAATTGTTCTTAACGCTTTGAGAGACCGAAGTCTTTTTATACAGATGGATAGTAAAAAAAAACATCATGGTCGTTTCGATAATGTTTCTTATAATTTGATCTATGCAATTGTGAGTGAAAATACTCTCACACGCATGTATGTATTCGTGGTTGACAGATGTATTTAGAAAAGAATGACAGAACTTCATTCCTATCAATATTAGTTTTTTTTCATTTTTACCGAAAGGACATGTCAAGAATTAATGTATCTTTTATTGATTTATATTTTACGATTTGTTAATCATATTATGTTAAATCATTACTTTGTACCTTAGTGGATATTTTGGGGGTTTAATGGTGTGTATATATATATATATATATATATATATATATATTATAGACCCGAGTGAGCAAAAGCCCGGGAGCACAGGCGACACCCCAGTCCCATCATCCAGGTAGGAAGTACATCTATTCTTATTTAAACACCATGATGCCTACTTATATTACCGGCACACCTGTTTGCGAATGTCACCTCTAACAATGAATGTATTTCCTTCGATGTTATGCTGTTGATTCATTGAAGTCACCAGACAGTACATAGACCCATTATTTATACGCAATAATTACATTAGAGTAATCAATGTTATAGTTTTTTAACCAACTAGACAATCTTCGATTCTTCATTTATAGATTCATATTCAAAATCGACTTCAAAGAAACCTTCACCCGATTGTGCACACGGCTCATTAAAGCAATGTGATGTAATTGTACAGTAACCAAAGGAAACACCATCGATTCTATACCGCCGGTGCTTCACGACCGAACTTTTTTAAATAATTTAAATTGTTATTAATAAGAACAATTATTTATTTTCCAATGTAATTATTGAAATTTTTCTTATTTATTAAATTGCTGGGTGTAGAGTAGGCTTGATGCCGCCTCGCCTCGACCTAAGAATAGATCAGGGGCAGTAGGAATATAGAGAAGATGGACTGTAATTGTGTGTTGTGACTGGAGAGAGACAGTGTGGGTGATTGCGGGCGATTGTGGGCTCAATTGCTTCCTCCCCTGCGATAGTTCTGGTCCTGTAATGACACCACGGGGGCCTCTGCTCCGCATCACTCATAACCACCCACCCTGTGCTTTCATCCCGGCCACGGGATTAGCCAGTTAGTTATCAGTGGTTTATAAAAATAGGATTCGTGAATAACTTTCATGGAAGAACCACTATCTTTTATCAAATAGGGTAATTTTGGGCCACTTCAGCTAACGTCAAGAGTTATATCTATTGATTAAATAAAAAAAAAACTTTTTTTTCATGAATAGGTTTATTTAAATAATTGTGTATGTATATATTGTTGTGCTTCTTCACCATGAAGAACTAGAAGTTACCCAATTCTTGGACCAGAAAACACCCGCCTACCTTTATATATTTTATCAATAAATATTCTGTGTCAGTATAGGGGAGAAGGGACTAGGGGTGCGGGCGTGGAAGCCACTGATTGGCCGAGATTTGACAACGAGCATATGATTGACCGAAATAAGCAGATCTCTCATTCGCGGTAGGCCGCAATGACCTGTCTATATAAGTCAGAAAATCTGAGCTTTTTCAGACAGTCGGAATCAGACACTAAAGTGAATACGGCTCTCTCTTTCTCTCCCTCTCTCTCTCCCTCTCTCTCTCCCTCTCTCTCTCTCTCTCTCTCTCTCTCTCTCTCTCTCTCTCTCTCTCTCTCTTTCTCTCAGATTTCTTATTATATCACATCTTCACCTCTTTTTCATATCCTTGCTATCTGTAGTACGGGGTTGTCAGACCCCACACCTTCATAGTGGGATTCCCTGCCTTCGTCTCGCTAAAACTAGGACATCTTTGAAAGGGATCCATGCAAAGACGATCTCTGGGGCCCTACAAAATGTACCTCCTACGCCTCCTTCAGTGGTTCTGCCTGCCTCTTTCCATCAATAAACAAATACGAGCTAAGCTGGCCGCCGACAAGGCCGCCAGCAAAGGTCACAAGTATATTTTTTTCTGGCGCTCGCTGGGCATTGGCTGGGTCGAGGGACCCTTGCGTCATAATAAAAATCCTGTAACTAGCTGAATTGTAAACAAAATGTTAATTGTATATTCTATTCTTTTCCAATGGTTACTATTAGTTATACTATGTATTATGAGTACTGTAAATGTTAATGTATACTTATTGCGGTCGGTGAGGCGATTCTATAACAGTGGAGAGATTTGTTCAAGTGGACTTGAACTTAGTTCTAAATAAAACTTTTCTGAACCTGATTACGTTATTGCGCATATGTGTATTTGCTGTGTCTGTTGTATACATAAAATTACTAAAATTAATTAAATATTTTGTTCTTTTATGTCAAATATTTCGCAACTTTGACATTATTTAACATTTGATTACACTTAATGTTTATACTAATTCTCTCATGAATATTATTTATGTATGACCTTGTAAATAACTAACCAATAATAACTGTTTTTTTTTTTATTATTTTATTATGTTTAGTTCGTTTTCTATAATATGGTTATATGGAAAAGCAGGTGTTGAATTAAGAATTTTTGCCATTTTCTCAAGACTTGTTATGCAAGTGGTGCTGAAGTGGACGTAGTGTTTGTGGTGGATTTTATCAGCTACGAATCTAGATGGATTCAAGATATAACGTACCTGGAAGCAAATTACGCCGTATGTCAATAACAATTAAGAGTAATTTTTATGGATTGACCACATCAAAGCTGACGCTCCTACATCCCCTTGTAGGACTCCACTGTGAATCTTTTGTTAACACCCCTCTCACAGTATAACATGAAGGTCATACCTTAAAAATACACAAATGAAACAAGAGAAATAACTAACGTTTAACTGCTGTTACATGGTGGGAAAATTCATATGTAACGTTAACATATTATGTTTTAAAATAAATTCTTTCATGTTTTGTTGACAGAAATAATATGAGATAGCATAATGAAGGAACAAGAGAGAATTTCCATGCGGTGAATTATCTACATTAGTTATCTCTTGTCCCTTATGAATGTTATTATGCAAACGTATCAGCATTTATGAATATAGACCCTAGACAGTAATAACATGCTTTTTAATCAGTTAAAATATATTATCATTTTTTGTGTATCTTTGAATTAATTTAATTATATCATCTTAATGCTATGCATTTTTTTTAAATAGCTATTTGAATTTCCATTTTGTAAACACGTTATTCTTTTTTAAGAGATAATTGGGGGCAGGCGAATATATATTGGCAATAAATTATTAATACTGAGTGTGATGAATAATCAAGATTCCATTCTTTCGTTTCGTTAATTAAATGTTAATATTTTACCGACAGGACATGATTTGAAATAGTGATCTAAGGGGAATTCCTGTAGGTAATTTTTTTTCCAACAACAACTTTATTGTAATAAAATTACAATCTGCCTCATTAGGCAATAAGTAATTGTGATAAATGTTTTCATTCATACCATATTTACAATTTGCATTCACTCGCTCATTCATACAGTATTTAGAAACAGCCCAAAGGCCTCCCAAATCCAGATGGTTGTCACCTCCCTCGCATGTGAAAGAGGAAGCGGAGTCTTGGGAAGACCCCCCACTCGTCTCCGACAGCCGTGTACAGGATAAGAGCCAGTGGTGGCTCAGGATATAATTGGAGAAACTGACCATTGCCAGGACTCCCATTCACGTACAACACTAACTCACTCGTTACAAACAGCCTAGAGACTTCCCAAATCCACATCCCTCGCACGCGAAAGAGGATGCGGAGCTTTGGGAAGACCCCCCACTCGTCTCCGACAGCCGTGTACAGGATAAGAGCCAGTGGTGGCTCAGGATATAATTGGAGAAACTGACCATTGCCAGGACTCCCATTCACGTACAACACTAACTCACTCGTTACAAACAGCCTAGAGACTTCCCAAATCCACATCCCTCGCACGCGAAAGAGGATGCGGAGCTTTGGGAAGACCCCCCACTCGTCTCCGACAGCCGTGTACAGGATAAGAGCCAGTGGTGGTTCAGGATATAATTGGAGAAACTGACCATTGCCAGGACTCCCATTCACGTACAACACTAACTCACTCGTTACAAACAGCCTAGAGACTTCCCAAATCCACATCCCTCGCACGCGAAAGAGGATGCGGAGCTTTGGGAAGACCCCCCACTCGTCTCCGACAGCCGTGTACAGGATAAGAGCCAGTGGTGGCTCAGGATATAATTGGAGAAACTGACCATTGCCAGGACTCCCATTCACGTACAACACTAACTCACTCGTTACAAACAGCCTAGAGACTTCCCAAATCCACATCCCTCGCACGCGAAAGAGGATGCGGAGCTTTGGGAAGACCCCCCACTCGTCTCCGACAGCCGTGTACAGGATAAGAGCCAGTGGTGGCTCAGGATATAATTGGAGAAACTGACCATTGCCAGGACTCCCATTCACGTACAACACTAACTCACTCGTTACAAACAGCCTAGAGACTTCCCAAATCCACATCCCTCGCACGCGAAAGAGGATGCGGAGCTTTGGGAAGACCCCCCACTCGTCTCCGACAGCCGTGTACAGGATAAGAGCCAGTGGTGGCTCAGGATATAATTGGAGAAACTGACCATTGCCAGGACTCCCATTCACGTACAACACTAACTCACTCGTTACAAACAGCCTAGAGACTTCCCAAATCCACATCCCTCGCACGCGAAAGAGGATGCGGAGCTTTGGGAAGACCCCCCACTCGTCTCCGACAGCCGTGTACAGGATAAGAGCCAGTGGTGGCTCAGGATATAATTGGAGAAACTGACCATTGCCAGGACTCCCATTCACGTACAACACTAACTCACTCGTTACAAACAGCCTAGAGACTTCCCAAATCCACATCCCTCGCACGCGAAAGAGGATGCGGAGCTTTGGGAAGTCCCCCACGCTTTTTATAGAGCGCGAGAGCCACATACGCTCAGGACATAATTGGAGAAACTGACCATTGCCAGGAGACCCACCGATACGACTTTACAGCAGGTCACGAGGCCACTGCCATTTCAGTCTCCGAGGAGGATTATAGGGATGAGTGGTGTAGTGCAATGACTGTGCTAGGGGATTAGGGTGGTTGGATTGGTTACTATGGAATTTTATGAACTTGGAAGGGATGAGTTGAAGAATGTAGGGTATATTAAGATAGTTGTGAAGGGTTTTGTTGCTGACGTAATACGACTGCAATGACATTAATTTATATGTAGTTTTAGTTTTAAAAAAACTAAAAAATGGTCGTCAAGATCTTTCGCATTGTGCTCTACTTAAAATAAACAAATTTGTTTTTGTTAGCAATAACTAATTAATTATGTTTTTCGAGATGGATATGTTTTTATTATTACATAAAATTGGACCTTAATATACAATTTCATGTATCTACTTTCTCTAAGCGACCCAAAAAAGCCTTGATCTAAAGTAAGTTGGGTTCGCTTATTAATATAAGTACTTAGACAGGTAATGGCGTCTCTTGTCAGGTACGTTGAGTTGTGTTCCTGATGCCAGGTCATTATCAGTCAAAGATGTACATGATATATGCTCGACAAACACTTCTTCAGTAACAGAAAACAAATTATGCAAACATGGAATAGATTAAAACGACTGCATCAATATTACAAGCCTTGTACACTTCCGCATGGCATGAGAAATCCAATAAGCCCTTGAGCTCGTTACGACCTGAAATGCCCCCGCCTAATCTTTGGTGCCACTTGGTGCCACTACTCCAAAGATGAGGAGTGAATACAATTTCTTTCAGATGGAGTCATCATTGCACCCTCGACGCACGGGGGGTGGACCATCTGGTCTTATTCGCTCCCCTCGAACTTACTTACTCATGTCTCAATAGAAGAAGAAGAAAAAAATTGATGGATATTTGCATAGCCTGGAAGAAATGGTTTTAAATTAAAAAATGTACGGTCAACAAGAGTATTTCCCTTTTTTTAAATTATTTTTTTTCTTTATTGTTAAAAATATTATTATAAGGAGCTGCAAATAAATAAATTTAATTTTGGATTAAAAAAATAACTTACCTTAAAATATTTACATGTATTTCAGTAAATAATTTAATATCATTTTTATTACCTAAGAAAACACTTATTAGTGACAATTTCATTAAACCATTTTGTTGTGAGATGAGTATTTTACAATTTGCAAATAGTTTTTCATTAATTAAAATCTGATTTTTAGTCTAATTATGCAGAATTTTCAAAGATTTGTGGATATTGGAATAAATGTAGCACATTTTTTAATAGGGGGGAGAATATGAAATAAAACGCAGTACCTAACACTCACAAAAAAAATGAAATATTCTTTAGAGACTATTGGCTATAAATAATGCGAATGTCTGCATTTTCTACATGTTTATACTTCTAACAAGTTTTTGTTCTTGTGTTTATTTATATTTCGCAATTGTTATAGTATTTCTTGCATACTCTTTCAAAGTTTACTTTTGATATCTTCAGGGCTACTAAAAGTCCTTTATGTATCCAATTTTTCTTCTAAATAGTTTGTGGAATTGTGTTGTTTTTTTTTCATAGCCCCTTTAAATTTACAGATAATTATATATAATTATAGATCCTCAGGCGAATCTATTTACAAATTATTTTTGTATTTCCTGTAGCATTATAAACAGGTTTTGTTATTTTATAAAAATTATATAATGGAATAAACAAGTATAATGATATACATTATACGTGACTGGACTAAACTGACTAATAAAGGTGATGGGGCTCACCTTATTGATCAACTTTAAAACTAACTTAGATACTAATTCTTCCCCAACAGTCTGTTGCCATCAATGCAGAAGGGGTGGTGGGGTCATAGTGTTAAACACTGGGTTTGTCAGTTGCTGCAACGAGTCAAAAAACTTAATGTGTCTCCGGCGGACGAACTCACCCACCGACGGCACACCAAGCAACGGGTGCAGGTCAGCGTTCTTCAACCTCTCGAAAGAGCTGTGTCGGACCGCTTTTCGCATGATCCCATTCTGGAAATGTTGGAGACATTTGGCTGTATTGTCATTGAAGTGGGTAAATAGCGGGGCACCGTACAGCAGAGCTGGCCGGAGGACACATTTATATATCATCAATTTAAGACGAAGTGACAGGTTGTGTGAAGTTAGCAAGTGCGATAGCCGGTAAGACCTTTGTCGTACTTTTTCTATTTTATTACTAAAATGAGTAGAGAAATGGAGATGCCTATCCATGTTTATACCCAGATAGTGCATTGAGAAAGCTGGTGAGTTCTCTTGCCCTCCTATGCTATACGATTTTGGCAAGGATTTTTTCCCCTTTTGGAGGGAGAAGATTACGCAGTCGGTCTTCTCGGCGTTTACACTGATGTTTAACATGCCGAGTCTGTCACTGACAACGCTACAAACTGACTCGGCCTGTGTAAGGAATTGTGTTTTATATTCCTTCATTCTAAATACTTAGCTTTTTTGTAATTTTTGTGAGAGCAAAGAGGCAAGAATAATTAAATTTTTTTTTATAAGTATTGAAATTACTCTCCGCTGAAAGCGATACTTTTATTTGCTAGACTTATAAGCAGGAATTAGAAGTACGTTGTTATAACGTAATGAAAATGAACGGGATAATCTCAAAGCCAGCCACGGTTAGGGCGCTGATATAATGAGGTATGAAAAATCTCCAAAGGGTGGATATTTTAGTAGAGTCATTTTTTTCTCCACCCACGCCAGCCCTATTAAATATAATATTAAAATATCCTCCACCTTCGTCCACTCGAGGCAGAAAAGCCCGCCAAACAATCGCGTAACAAGGCGGGAAGGGTGTTTGTGTTTGCCGCGAGAACACAACAGCAGCGGCAGCTGTTGTATATAGCTGGGGGGGGGGGGTTCTGAGGTCGTTAAAACATTATTCCGTTGGGGGGGGGTGACTAGGTAGGCAGAGTTTCTTTGGCTGGGGAGTTCTCTTAATCAGTGTGACCATTAGGAGGGAAGGGCAGTGTGTTTGTGGCTGCCTTTAATCTATACGGGCTCTCTACCGCCGCTTCATTATCACAGAGGCCACTGGTCTTGGATGCTTCTGTGCCGGGGATAGAGTGCTCTCGACATACCGGAAAATCATTAGGGATATCAACAATGAAGCAGGATCTATTGTAGCTGCAAGGATCCCCGACCTAACGGTTGAATAGGCGAGGGTATCAAAGGAGAAGTTTTGTATTGAAATAGTAGGCATGGTTTTAGACATGTAAATCACATTAGTGGCGAGAAATGTGTACGTGCGGCAGCATATCCAAAAAATAGTCTTAATACGTCATTCGGAAGTGTTTGCTCACTGTGGCTGCAGCTTACCAGAAAGCAAATCTTTTGTGATATTCTCGAGCAGAACCATTATATCTCTTATCGGAAGCATTATCATCAATGTTTTTTTTTAGGAGCGGAAATTCTATTGTGTTCTAATGGCAAGAATACACAACGCAACGAGTGAAATACAAGTGGTACAAATGAATATTAATATAATGGTTAGGCACCAAACAGCCTCTTGAATGCTATAAAGGACAGAAACAGAACTAGGGAATCCTAAAATGAAATGAATCCAAAGCAATCGCAGGTAATTATCGTTCAGAGTGAATCACATCACCATTGAGTATTGTAAATGTCCAAATGCTCAAAAAAAAAAAAAAAAATGGACTACCAGAACCCCTGGAAGAAATGAAAACTCACTTGTCATTAGTTCTTCGGAGTCTTGGAAAATAGTTAGAATATAATTTATACAATGTAGAATGCATTAAACTATCATCATTGCCTTATAAAATAAAAGTTAGGCATGATGAATTCTTGATACAAGGACTTCATCAAGAAACAAACGTTAAGCAAGGAGCATCTTTCAGTTAACAATTTTAAGTTGGCATTACAATTAACACCTATAAGCTGTATTGTGAAAACTTCTTTACCACGAATAAATATAAGCTCTATGTTTATGGAACAGAAAACACACGACTACCTTTCTATATTTTATTAATAAATCTTAGGTATCAGCGTAGAGAGAGGGGACTAGTTCACGATCCCGACGCGGCAAGAGCTCACTAGGGCGCATGCGTAGTAGCCCCTGATTGGCCAAAATAGACGATCATAGAATTGGCTGAAATAAACAGCTCTCTTATTCGCCGTAGATAGGAATAGCCTGCCTATATAAGGCAGAAATTCGGAGATGTTTTAGACAGCCTTCAGTGGACTCTCGCCACTGCCGCTTCCCACACTCCTTAATTCCCTCACTCCACCTTCAAACAGGTACTCCTAGTAAAAGCATCCGCTCACCCCAAATAAATTCCTTCTATTTTCCCCTTATCCATAATCTTAAAAATTTGAGAGCTAAGAAAAAAATGTTTTAGACAGTCGGAATCAGACACTGCTCTCTCTCTCTCTCTCTCTCTCTCTCTCTCTCTCTCTCTTTACACTGACGCTTGCTGCTCTTCTCGAACCATAGTTTTTTTAATTTAATTAACCTTGCTATGTTTTAGTCCGGCGTTGTAAGACACCACACCTTCCAAGTAGAATTCTCTAGCTTCGTCTCGCTAAATCTAGAGCATCGTTGTAAAGGATCTCTTCCATGTAGACGACGATCTCTGGGGTCCTACAAAATGTACCTAGTAGCGTCTCCCCCAGGAGGGTAGCAAGGTGTTTACACTTCCAAATATTATGACCTGGTAGACTGGCATCTCTCAAACTAGCGATTTAGGAGTTTCTTATTGAAACCTGCGGCACATCCCCTTCCATGGTAGGTGTTATACTTTTAAAGTTTTATAACTGCAACGTCACATTGAATCCCAGGAATAAAGTTTAGGTAGAATATATTCAGTATAAATGGTTAAAAAAAAAGTTCTTGGGTGGTTAGCAGGTTCTCAATCTCCTGGATCTAGAACATTTTGAGAAAAGCAAATTTAGCTGTTCAGTGAACCCACATTCTTCGTATTTTTAATTTTTACACCCTTATGAAAATTCATCCCCACTTCCAAACTATGGAAATGTCCATATTAAACTTAATGTTCTGTTTCTAACTTGTTGATTTTATTTGAGGTGATATTAGAGGTTATTAAATGAAACAGTTTATGAAGTATGTGAAGTATTCGTGTTTAGGTTTTATATGTACATATATTCAGTAAATGGTTTAGCGGTAAATAAAAGACCAAGATGAGGTTTGGTTAATCCATTTGAATCATGGTAAAGTCAGCGTGACCATTTTCCCAACGAGGACTGGTTGTAATCCCGACGGGAATAGAAAAAAAAAAAATCTGTAAGGTATGAATAGTCCCTATTTGCTATGAATAATAAATCCCATGTTGTGCTAGAAGCCCCTTTTCATAGCCGTAATTAGGTACTAGAGAGGGAAGGGAAAAATGGGGGAATTTGTTGAGCATACAGTAGCTGCTTTAAGCTAGAAATCTCTCTCCCCTCTTTTTCAGACTTTGAAATGAATTTACTGCAAATTGAATAGAGCCGTGTAAAGGCATTTATTTGCTGTATGTTGACTTATTCTGGTCAGTACCTTTCATGTTAACACTTAAACGGATCAATTGATATAATTCCTGCCCATTTAAGGCTCACAATTTATTACATATTATTAATGAGTGCGTCGAAATATTTAATTTGATATCCTTCTTTATATGATATTTATTTTTCTATAACTATATAGTGATATATGATACTTAATATATGTATGTGACTGAGTTTATTATTACCATAATTGTGGTATCAAATTTGCTTGGCCCTATAAAGAAACAACAACGATGGTTGAGTTAAAGTTGTTACCAAACTACAACTTACATATTGGCCATCGACATTTTTAAATTGATACCCTACTGATTGATACAAACCATTATAAGAAAAATGTATTTGTTTTTAATATTAACTAATTACATTTTGTCATTGATGTTTTATGGAGATAACTTCTAACTTTCTTTTATATCTAATATGGGCCCCCCAAGTGCAAAATCATGTGTCTGGTTTCAACATGGAACTGACAAAAGAGTCATATGAGAGTTTTTCTATGAAAAAACATCAAATGAAGTCCCCGATAATTTTATAAAAATATTTCAATAGGATTAACTCTTGGGATGTATTATAAAATAAGACTAAAATCCTCTCAGAAAACAAAGTCACTGCTTCTAATTTTAATTCGTAAATTCTCTATCGAATAATAACCAAATAAATTTCTTTATGATAATGTTTAGAAACATTACTGGAGAATGTTTTTGTTAGTTAATATAAATATTAACTCAGTTTCCTCCGTTAGAAAAAAAAAATGACGACCTTCCATTAATAAGAAATTGCGAAACCAGTTTAGAAGACCAAAATTATAGTTGAATGGTGACAGCCTACAATCGCTAACTATGTTTGTCTAGTCCCTGGATTAATTTTTGTTTTCATTGTAACGCCAAAATAAGGCCGATGAGATAATTTGTAGCTTCATGTGAAAATTATTGTAGTTGAAATTGTTATATGGCTACTTACAAATATCTTTTGAGTCGGTAATCTAAGAATAAATGTGCTTTAGATTTTGTATTTTTAAGACAGACCAAATAAGGCCGAAAATTTAAAATTTAAACTGGATAACCATTATTTTTGCAATGTTTCAAAAATTATGTTGGGAAAAAATTGTGTTTGTTTTTAATGTATAATTTGATAGAATATTTGTTAGTCCATTAGGTAGCTGAAGATAAACAGGCAGGCAGACGAAAGATCCCCTCTCCATCTGACCCCGACGGTGATGACAGGAGTCACTTGACCGTTGACTGGACTCACACAGAAGCCGTTTGTGACTCCTCACTTCAATAACAATGGCAGGCCAATTGGACCACTTGACTCATTGTCCTCGCTAGCTCTTTGCTGGCAGGGAGATGTCCATTCCTTTTGCCTATCCGTCTTGTTTCTCCTACATCTCACCCTCTCTCTCACTCTCACTCACTCTCTCTCTCTCACTCTCTCTCTCTCTCTCTCTCTCTCTCTCTCTCTCTCTCTCTCTCTCTCTCTCACTCTCTCTCACTCTCACTCACTCTCTCTCTCTCTCTCTCTCTCTCTCTCTCTCTCTCTCTCTCTCTCCCTCTTTCTCTGTCATTACCTTATCCTATGCTCTATAGTCTTTTCCCTTTCACTCTAATACCCATCCTCCAGGGCAATATTACAATGTCACTCAAGGTAGCCAACAAGACAACAGCTTTATTTTTTAAAAGGTACGTAAAAATGATACAAGCGATCCGACGGATATATCGAACATTATCTCAGAATATACTAAATTATAAAATTATTAATAATCTCGTAATTAAATAAATAAAGTTCATGGAGTTGCTACTGTTTAATAGCCTACCCATGCAACTAAGTATTCCTTTCCATCTGGATTGACTTACACTGCGAAAATCATACAGTCGTGTCTTCATACTTATTCTTATGGATTTGCTTTAACTGTGAAGGTATGCATATTGTGCATTTTCAATCCCTGAGGTATTTAAATTTCGCTGTTGGAAATAATTGTTTGTCTCTGTAGCTACCGCTAACTACATAAGATAAATCACCCTATACTCTATTGTAAATTAATTTAAACAAATGTAAATAACATTGCCAAACCATAAATCATTGTAAATGTTGGAAACAATAAAGACGCAGCTGCAAGCCAATTAGTTATAGGAGCTGGGCCACCCGCTACCCATAGCAGGTACTAAAGCGAACCAAACCAGGGCTGGAGACCCTTACCCGGGTCAGCTATCAGTGCCTCAGGCCAGGGCTGTCAAAGAACAAAAGCCACGACATACTAAGCTGGCATTGGGTACAATAAAATCGAAGCTGATTGGCTACTTACGAAGCCAACTGGGTATTTAAGACCGGCGGTTTGGGGCTGTATCCATTCTCCTGGCGACTGGCTACTGAGGACTTGCGGCTGCACTGATGTTCAAGAACTTGGCCTTTTCATTTCATGAAACCCTCGGGACCTCTCTCTTCTTAACCTCACTATGTTTTAGTCCGGTTTTGCCAGACCCCACACTCTCCTAGTGGGATTCTCTGCCTTCGCCTCGCTAAAACTAGCACCTCCATGGGAGAGATCTCTCCCTCGCGGACGACGGTTGCCGTGGCCCTGAAAATTTTTCCTAGCAGTGTCTTCCACGGCAATCCAGTCTGTCTCTCTCCGGTTCACACTCGCCTTTGGGATCCGGACGGATTTTGCCTACCCTCAGATACCGAGTGAAAATTTGTGGTCATTCCAAGGCCACGCAAACTATCTACACTACCTACCCTATACCACTTCTCCTGAACATAGTGCACTGTCGGGGCACATACCTATCAAATATGGAGTCAGATAGTAAGACCCGTCATGAAACGGTTGTCCAGGTCATAGCCTAATCAACCTTCACTTCGTCACCAGGGCTAGGGTAACCAGGCACTTCCCTCGTGACGACCTGACAGTCTCTAAGTTGGTTATGCTTGCAGTTGATTACGAAATGCCCGAGGAATCTCCTCGTGTGTGGAAGATATCTGTAGGTTCAATTTAATATGACTATGGCTAGTTTGTGATCTCAGAATATTGTTGACTATGGTCCTTGCCGAATTCGTGTGTATGGTATATAATAACAGATAATATACGAGAAAACAAATTTTAATTTGTCACTAACAAGTTCAAGATTTAAAGATTTTGAAAAGTACTCAAAAAAAAAAGTTTTGGGAAGCCAAAAATATACATGGCGTATTTCACGCCGTTTAATATGATTGTAATTGTCATCTTTTTTTAGTCAATATTGTAGATATTTGCAGAAAATCAATAATTTAAATTTGTGCTAGTCCTTGAGCTGAAATTTGGAGGGAAGCTTAAGAGTACTAAAAGTCGTATTTTAACCTTACTACTTAATACTATATTGTCTGGTTTTACGAACGAAAGATGGCCCCTCGGCAATGCAGTCAAGTTAGGCCTTTCTCTTGGGTTTGGTAATAATCTGTATTTATCTAATAATATTATATGCCTATAATATTTTAGTATTATTGAACAGTATCATAATTCTACCAATACCAATCGATAAGAAGCTGTTTCAGACCCTCGCTTCAATGATTGGAATGCACGGATGGCGTGCAAGCTGTTGGGCCTCGGACATGCGATCGGATTTATGTAAACAGCCTGTTTACAAGTACCACTTTTCCTAACGACTCCGAACAACCACTTTTCTTACACCTATTTGTAAAGGAGACCAAAGTA
Organism: Acanthosoma haemorrhoidale; assembly: GCA_930367205.1. Classification (NCBI taxonomy): domain Eukaryota; kingdom Metazoa; phylum Arthropoda; class Insecta; order Hemiptera; family Acanthosomatidae; genus Acanthosoma; species Acanthosoma haemorrhoidale. The sequence continues at coordinate 106,683,583 of OV884015.1, read as the reverse complement.
ACAAGACAAAGTTTTCATACATCTGTAGTTAAACAATGTAGAATAATCAATCAATGTTTAAAACCAACCCCAATTTCTGAATTGTTTGCCTAATGTTCTTATTTCCAAATACTACTTACTATTATGTGCTATTTACCAGCTCAGCTCAGCTGGATTGGAAGACAAATTTATTCAAGAAAAGGTTAACAGTTATTTCACTTATGATGTTCAATGCAAAAGGTACTGTGGCTTAATTCACCATCTTTGAGCTAGATAGCGTTCGATATCGAGCTTAGAAATTGAGCGGTTAGCTTGAGTGGTAATAGAGATAACCAACGAAGTATGCTTGGCACGAGAATGACTTACAATACAACGGAGGGCGTGCGTAAAGGTCTCATTAGGCTAAAAGGTATGATCTTTTCTCCATCGCTATTATAGTATTACTCAACTCAAATAATATGTACCAAAGATAAATTTTCGAGTGCCTACAAAAAGGATTACTGTTGCACGTTTGCTCTACTCGAACCATGGCTTTCTTATTCAACTACCTCAGCATCTTTCTTTTCTAACCTCGCTATGTTTGAGTCCGGCGTTGTCAGACTGCAGACCTAGTGGGATTCTCTACCTTCGTCTCGCTAAAACTAGCACCTCCTTGAAAGAGATTTCTTCCATGTGGATGACGGTCATATGGGGCCTTACGAACTTTACCTAGTCTCCCGCCAGTGATTCAGACTGCCTCTCTCCGGTTCACACTCGCCTTTGGCATCTGAACGGTTTTCGCCTACCCTCAGATACCGAGTGTGAATTCGTAATCATTCTAAGACCACATAAACTACCTATAAACCTACCCTATTCCTCTTCTCCTGAACATAGTGCACTAAAGCTGTCCGTCGACTAGGCCACCAGAGAAAATCAAAGACCACAGGTCCAAACATTTTATCTCTTTCTTGGGGCTCACCGGACAACGGCTGGGTTGTAGTGACCTTAGCCCGCTGCGGTCGTCCTCCCCCCTTTGGGACACTCCCGACAATTACGTTTTTATTTATCGAAGAACTAGCTATTCTTTTGAGTAAGACTTGTTTTTGTAAAGTTACTAAGTAGAAAAAATAAGTTAGGTAAAATACGGTGCACTGAACTGCGCAATGTTCTAACGAAATCCTTAACAGGTGAACGTACAACAGAACTGAGAATGGAGGTGTCTTAATTTAGAACTGATGAGTAGCAGGGTTAAGTGCTAATAGATGAGTGACAGAAGCCAAACATTGATCCCAAGCTAATTTGTTGAATGTGATGCGATTGAGGTGCTTGCGCACATTTCATTCGTTTGTAAAAAGTACTAGGGCACTGATCCTTGAATCAACTATAAGATGTTTTGGCCGTACTTAAAAGAAACAAACAAAAAAAACATGTAATAATTTTAGCATGAATAATTACACCTCATCTTTTTTCATTTTATTTTTTTCTTGTCTAATCCATAATTGCAGCTCCTTGAACACAATGGAAATGTAAATCTCCCCCCCCCCTTCCAGTATGTTCATTAATACAACTTTGAATAATTATCCGAAGTAGTGTAGACTTGGATAAAGTTTGGTAGTGCAGTGGTACATTGCCCACTACAAGACACAACTAGTGCCAGGAGCACTAACCATGAATATTAGGTAGAAGTCCTAATGGACGGCGAAGCTAAAGGGAACGTGTAAGTCCACTTACTTACTGTCTTCCTAAGTTCTCTCTAACAGCCTCACCTTTTTCTCAGCCTTTGTAACCTCTTAATGAAGACAAACAGCAGTTCCTTAAATCCATTAGACCTGAAATGTAGCCACTTTTCTGAGCTTTTTATTTTTATTATATTCATTATTTTATGTTGTTACACTTCTGAATACACTTTGAACTCTTTCCCTACATTGTTTTACAAAGTATTTCTCCCTAAATACCCTTTTTGAGCTGTAGAAGTAAAAATTATATAATAATATTATATAATAACCTGCAGTTTAAGTCGTGCTAAAAATGATATGACGCATCATATACGGAGAGGAGAGGGAATAATAGGCATATCTTAAATTTGAAAATAAATACATACTTAATTTGTTTAAATAGGAAAAAGAACACTATATAATTCACGATTAAACTAAAAGAAAGTTGCGATCATTACTAAGTGAAATATCTTTAGATGAAAAGAACATCTAGTTAAAGAATTTTTACACAGATAGACTTTATACAAGAATTTATTTCAGAAGTTTTTTCTCCATAGCCCCTTCAAATTTACAGATAATTATATATAATTATAGAACCTCAGGCGAATCTATTTACAAATTATTTTTGTATTTCCTGTAGCATCGCTATATTATATACAGGTTTTGTTATTTTATAAAAATTATATAATGAATAAACAAGTATAATGATATACATTATACGTGACTGGACTGAACTGACTAATAAAGGTGATGGGGCTAACCTTTTTGATCAAACTTAAAAATAACTTACATACTAATTCTTAATCTAATTTTTCCCCGACAGTCTGTTGCCATGGATGCGGGAGGGGTGGTGGGGTTATAGTGTTAAACACTGGGTTTGTCAGGTGCTGCAACGAGTCAAAAAACTTAATGTGTCTCCGGCGGATGAACTCACCCACCAACGGCACACCAAGCAACGGGTGCAGGTCAGCGTTCTTCAACCTCTCGAAAGAGGTATGTCGGACCACTTTTTGCATGATCCCATTCTGGAAATGTTGTAGACATTTGGCTGTATTGTCAGTCAAGTGGGTAAATAGCGGGGCACTGTACAGCAGAGCTGGCCGGAGGACACATTTATATATCATCAATTTAAGATGAAGCGACAGGTTAGGTGAAGTTAGCAAGTGCGATAGCCGGTAAGACCTTTGTCGTACTTTTTCTATTTTATTACTAAAATGAGTAGAGTTATGAACATGACTATCTATTTTTATACCCCGATAGTTCGTTGAGAAAGCTGGTGAGTTCTCTGGCCCTCCTATACTATATGATTTTGGCAAAGCTTTTTTCCCCTTTTGGAGGGAGAAGATTACGCAGTCGGTCTTCTCGGCGTTTACACTGATGTTTAACACGCCCAGTCTGTCACTGATAACGTTACAAACTGACTCGGCCTGTGTAAGAGCTCTTTGTGCACTCATGCTGCTGCTGTAAACTGCAATGACGCCGGCGAAAGCGATTACAGTAGCTTTCTTATAGTTTGTCCCAACAATTTCAGATGTGTACATACTGAAGAGAACCGGAGACAGAACCGCTCCTTGAGGAACTCCACAATTCGGAGGGAATGGGTTAGAGAGGCAATCACCCACCCGTACCCTCACCGATCTGTTCTTCAAGAACGAAACCAACATGGTATATAGCTGCTCTGGGCATTCCCAGTCACAAAGCTGTCGGCACAGCATGCCGTGGGACACTGAGTCGAAAGCCTGCGTGCAGTCCAACGAGATCATAGCAGTTGCTGTATTGTTGATATTGAGGGTGGCTTGCGTCTGTACCTTCACAAGTGGATGTTCTGTACTCAGATGATAATTTCTAAGGTTTTTTTTTTTCCCCATAGCTCTTAAACTTATAAAAAATAGGATGTGGGAAAAATAAAAGGAAAATTATTCTGGATTTATGGGTGCCTATATCTAAAATACAACGAGGTAACGGTTTTACTACCTACTAACTAACTGCGTCTGCACTCTTTTGAACTTCCTAACGTTGTGATCAGCAAGTAACCTCGTGAGGTCGTAGCTGTTAATCCTTCCTAGTACTAGGGGGGGGGGGTGGCGATTTGGGGGCAGTGGGGGCCACGGATGTGCTGGCCTCGGATTGAACCGCCGAGTTTAGGGGGGTGAAGGAGTTAGAGGTACTTACTCCGGGGGACTGGGGGAGAGTACACTTTCGGCATACTCTCTTGGGATGTTGAAATTCATCAGCGGGGTCCCTACGGCTTGCCATACCCTACAAAAGTCAGTGCGACGCAAGCGCAGTTAAGGGGGAGAGCCTCACTTATAATAGTTAATGTACTCCCCTGTCTTCATGGGAACGAAGTGCCACTGACTAAAATGTCAAAATTTTACCGGATTTGACCTCTTGCCACAATGGAAGCTGGATAGCGTCTCTTGTTGTTCAGAAACTATGCATTCAGTTTTAACACAACGAGAGCTAGGTTAATTTCAAGAGAAGATAACCTTTTTGAATATTTCACACTTTAGTTACAACAATCCCTGTCTTACGACTAGTCTGGAAGAGAGAGTGTTACTGCGTGAGGTGAGTCGGACTGAGTGAGAGGGAGGAGACTTTTGAGATGGTATATATTGAGGAGAAATGGACCAGTGGCACCTGGGAAATATCAGTGGATGCTGCTTCATCCGGTGGGGTGTCATCGGGGCCATTTGTCAGCAGAAGGCGACTTATTATTTAGAAAACAAGGATTGCCTCATCTGGCTAGGTGATATCCAGGACGCCTGCAGTGCTAACAGATTGACGTTGGTATTTCATAATTATCTTAAAATAAAAAATTACGATCTACCAGCATCTACAGGAGGAATGGACTTCCTAAGGAGGAAAGGCATCATAATGCAGCACATAGAGTTGCGTTACTGCGTTGTAGGAATCATAAAAAAATAATTAACTGCCTTGGATGGATATAAATTAAATTACGTTCCCTGACCTCTGACAATATTAATAGAAAATAAGAAATACAGGAATGGTAAGAAACCCAACCTCTCCATAGTTTCTAAATTCAAAAGCAAGTCATAGAATGAAGTCAATACGAATTCTGCTTTATAAAATTTACATGTATTAATTTTTTCATACAGTCAATACGGTAAAAAGACACAGGATTAATGTATTATTTTTGGTTTATGTATCGAGTTTTTAATCGTAAACTACATAAAACGGAACTATTTCCATACTACGGATTATTTCTGACTTAGTGAAGTTCAGCACTTTAAAATGTTTTATATATGTTATTTATTTGTGCTTCAAGATTTATTTTGGTTAAGGTGACTCCACTCCTGTTTCGAGGGCTCGATGCGAGGGAGGTGACAACCATGTGGATTTGGGCTGTTTGTAAATACCGTGAATGAGCGAGTGAATGAAGAATTATAAATGTGGTATGAATGAGAACATTTATCACAATTACTTATTGGCTAATAAGGCATTATTTTAAGGCATAACTTTATCAATAATAAAAATCGATTGTTTTGTTTGTCTCCGTACGAAAAATCGATGTTTTATCATATTTCTTCACTTTTAGCAACTGAAGATGATAGCTTAGGGATTAATTTTGAATGATTAGCTTAGAGATTAGGAATGTAAAATAATTATATGAAATGTACTTTATAACAGAGAGAAAAAAAAAATTAGAAGAATACAGATCAATGTCAAAGTCAACTCGAAAAAAAGTTTGTTTTTTTTTCTTTTTTTTTTTCTCTTAGCTCTCAAACTATAAAAATAGGATGTGGGAAAAATAAAGAAAAATTATTTTGGGCTAATGAGTGCCTTTCACTAAGGGGAGTCCCCCATTTGAAGGATGTATGAGAAGGATATAGGATGTGGTATGCCTAAAAAGGCGGATGGAATCAGGAAGGTAGTGAGAGTCTACCGAGGGTTGAGCCTAGGGTCATCTAGGCAATGGATTGTAGTCGGCCAGGCGAAGCCTGGCGCCCACCCCGGCAGGGGCCTGAAATGAGTCAGCCTCTCGGCCGGAAGGTCGACCCTGCTTACACAGGTAGATGGGGTCATTGTGGCTTCGGTTGATTCGGCCGGGAGATCGGCCACGATATCTCGGCTGGGTGTAGTTCGTTCAGTCATCGGGTTCAATGACGTCGATCATCCTCCAGGCTTCGGCGGTCCAGCAGTGCTTCCATCTGACAGGCATTGGTGGTGGTTGAAGGTCGGATAATAGTGGGTTGTGGCTATGTCTGAGTGAGTCAAAAAATTTGATGTGCCTTCTCTTGATAAAATCTGGAATGGTGAGCACTTCAAATTTTTTATGCATCTCGTCTGCCTTCATTCGGTCGAACGGGGTATGTTTGAGAGAGGTGCGGAGAACTCTGTTCTGAAATTGCTGGAGCGTTTGGAGAGTGTTAGGAGTCAGATACTTGAAGAGAGGGGTCCCATACATCAAAGCAGGTCTTAGGACGCTCTGGTATATCAGCAGCTTGAGGCGTACCGATAAAGCCGGGCTGTGAAGTAGAAAAAAAGTTTCAAAAAAGGATTGTAAAATACCTTGCGATGTAATAGATTCAATGCGAATGTAAGGTAGTTTAAGATAGTTTAATAAGGTTTAATAATTCAATAATAATAGTTAAATAAGGTAGTTTAAGATAGTTTAATAAGGTTTAATAGTTTAATAATAATAGTTAAATAAGGTAGTTTAAGACCACGTTACAAATCAAGAGTAAATGCAGCTATTGTCATAACTAAAAAAAAAATTTGGCATTCTGTAGCACCATTCCCATCAGCTCCAAAGTAAGCTACCATTTGAGTGGTTAGTCCTTCAAATGACATACATAAAATGGAATCTTATCCTCCAATGACACGTCACTTGCGAATGTACTGTCGGATGGAATCTTATCCTCCAATGACACGTCACTTGCGAATGTACTGTCGGATGGGATAAATTGAAGAGCAGAGGCTGTGGCTGCCAGTCCTGGCAAGTCATGTTTAATCCGGGACAAGGACCAGCGAGATCCAACCGAATGAGAATTTGACAGGCGGGTATCGACAGCCCGTGTCTGGACGATGTGTTGCACCCCGCTATTTCCGCCAGAGGGGCTGTCACTTCAGGACAGCTGGATTAACACGCTGTTGGAAACCTTCAGTTCCCACACTCCAGTCATTTCTGTCGTGCTTAATTATTTATATTTTATTTAGATAAATTTATGTTTTGGAGACTGGTGTGAAAGTTGAAAATGAGCAGTATGATAAACCTCTTGATAATGCTAATGATTTTCTGACAGGTTATTTGCTCACCTGATATAATAATAATAGACAATATTAACTAGTAGCCATATTTTTCCCAAAGTTGAGCCTTGAAACCAATCAATGTTGAAAATACCCTATGTACTGGTAAAAAACACACAAGGAGATTTTTGGTAAACGTCTTCGGTTCTGGTTTTAAGTAAGGATATTTTCCATGACAGCTATCATCCTGGTTTTTTGAGAACATTTTTTTATCGTTTCATCTCTTCACCACCTCACTAAAAGCCATCATCACCCATGAAAACATTAAGCATTTTATCTGTTGACATTCCTACATGTAAGTAGTTTTTTTAGCTCCATGCGCAATGTAATCTGTAATTATAAATATAAATATAAACATATATATACACATACAAATATAAATTTGAAAGCACAAATTGACGTATATCATCAACATTTTCGAAACAGTATCATCCTATCTAGTGCACTCGGCAAAAGACTTCCCATCATTTCAAGGGTCAATGAGATCACACACGCAGTTCAGCATAAGTAATCAGATCGCAACATGGTATCTCACCCAAGGAACACAATTATTTGTTACTTTTGCGGTCGATGTATTGGCGGTTTTGTTGAACATGGTACCTATGTGGCCAGGTAGTCAGTGTAATGTGACATCACATCTATGGGAGATGTCTGTCCTCAACAGAATAATCCATTAATACAGTTGATGGGCAGTAATATAAGAACACCATCTGACGCGAAAAAAAATCAGAAATTAAAAAAAAATCCAATGTCAACACCCCCTATAAATTCTATAAACTTTTTAAACGCAATGAAATATTGGTTTTATCATGGAATGGCCAGAAAATTGGGAAGAACACCATCCCCGTGTTTACAAAAAAAGATCGATATATATTTTTTTAACTTTTTTTGAATTTTTTTATTGTAAAAAAATAAATGTAAAACGTAAAGGTCTAAGAGTTACAAAATGAACAAACGACACTGAAGACCAAAAACACTGTTACTCTCACAACATCCAATGTTTGACAAGCCGTGATTTCCAATGAGAGAGAGTGTCGGTTACTGTTTGTTGCTTCGTGTCAATATTACGCAAGCAAACACACAAGATAATCCAAGGGATTTATGAGCCCTGGACAGTTTTCTAAAGAATTTTAAAATTGAACTTTTGACGATACAACATCCCTGACATCCCATTCAGAGATTGAGGATTGTTGCAACCAGTGGGGTAGCAAAGTTAATAAAGGAATGTCCTCTGTACCTTCTTCACTCGTCGAAGTCGTGTGCATGAGTTATTTTCAATTCCATCTCTCGTCCTGGATCTGATACAGCACTGTATCTAGGCTTCCATCATGACGCAAGAATAACTTTAATTCACTTCTTTAGTAACTGCATGGAGAAAATAACCATTCCTCAATACAGCCAAATGTCTCCAACATTTCCAGAATGCGAAAAGTGATCCGTCATACATCTCTCGAGAGGTTAAAGAACGCTGATCTGCACCCGTTGCTTGGTGTGCCGTCGGTGGGTGAGTTCATCCGCCGCAGACACATCAAGTTTTTTGACTAGTGTCAGCAACTAACAAACCCAGTGTTTAACACTATGACCAGACCACCCCTCCCATATCGTTGGCAATAGTAACAGTCCGGGAAAAATTAGGTTAAGAATTAGTATGTAAGTTGGATCAAAAAAGTGAGCCCCATCACCTTTATTAGTTGGTTCAGTCCAGTCACTTATGATGTGTATCATTATACATGTTTATTCATTATATAATTTTTATAAAATAACAAAACCTGTATATAATGTAGCGACGCTACGGGAAACACAAAATAATTTGTAAATAGATTCGCCTGAGGATCTATAATTGTATATAATTATCTGTAAAAGGGGCTATGAAGGAAAACAACAAAAAAAAAAAACCATTTCTCATAAATGAAGTGAATGATGCAAGTGCATCGTGATACGCGTTTCGCAATATTATTTGCCGACTGCTATGAAGTATGAAGTATGAAGACAGCCCCAGAGCAGCACATACCAGCGAAGAGTTGATAGTTTATGAGACTTCGGCAGTCCCTTGTGAGTTGGTCGCGGCTCTAGCTGAGAAGTTGCCTGAGACTCAGGACTGTTTGTCAAAGATCGCATCTCATGAGAAATGTGCGATGACATTTAGAGGGACATACATCACCTCCAATCTGCAGCTCCACCTTCTCATCCTCCACTCCTCGTCATATTACACCTTCTCATTCTCCACTCTTCGTCATATTACACCTCACGCCGTTTACTCTTTTATTATCTTTTTGAATTATTACGATATTTATTTGAACCTGTCTCTTCGGAAGTTTTTTTTTTTTTTACATTTATTTCTGGTTTTATGAACATAACATACTTGAGGAACGGTTAAAGACTGATCTGATTTACCCTATCAATTTCCTGGGATTTAAACTAAACTACTTTTTTTTTTTTACAACTTTACTATGATAAAATTACAATCTGCCTGATTGGGCAATAAGTAATTGTGATAAATGATCTCGTTCATACCAATTTACAATTTTCATTCACTCGCTCATTCATACTATATATACAAACAGCCCAGAGGCCCCCAAAGTCCACATGATTGTAACCTCCCTCGCGTGCGAAGGAGGAAGCGGAGTCTTGGGAAGTCCCCCACGCTCCTACGCCAGCCGCGTCACTGGATAAGAGCCAGGAGGCTGACAAAGAGCACGAGAGCCACGGACGCTCAGGACATGATTAGAGAAACTGTTCATTGCCAGGACTCCCACTGTCATGTATTTATACCAGGTCACGAGGCCACTGCTGTTTTAGTCTCCGAGGAGGATTATAGGGATGCGTGGTAGAGTGCAATGGCTAGGGAATTAGTGTGGTTCGATGGGTTACTATGGAATTTCATAAACTTGGAAGGGATGAGTTCAAGAATGTAGGGTATATTAAGATCATTATGAAGGGTTTCGTTGCTGACGTAATATGGGGCATTTACTATTGTTCTCAGGACTTTTAATTGAAAGGATTGGATGCGCTTGATGTTCGACTTTTTTGCTGTCCCCTATAGCTCTATTCCGTATGCTCAGATTGGCTTAAGTATAACTTTGTAAATAAGTAGTTTATTTTCCGAACTAAAGTATTGCTTAAACCAAACTAAGAACGTTTACACGGGCACACTTAAGCAGTATGATTTTGTAAACTTTATTTAAAAAAAAAACCTATCATTATGAGTCGATATGTCCACTCTACAAAACTGATCCAAATTCCTTGTCACGCCTTTTAGTTCAATGCACTTAAGAGGTATAGAGGGACATATTTAGAACAAAAATGCAATGAAAATCCAAGAAATATTTTTTTTTTTTTTTTTCCTTCATAGCCCCTTTAAATTTACAGATAATTATATATAATTATAGATCCTCAGGTGAATCTACGAAAAAAATATGGAAAACAACCAGAAACCATTTTAACGATTGTCTCACAAGACAGGATAAATTTATGTATATGTGCGTACTTTTTATGTACACCCCGCATTGACCTAGATACATAAACGTTTAGATAGAGTCTGGTTTTGGTTTCATCATGAAAAATGCTTCCAGTCCCACGAAACACAATTAAGTGCCATTAATATATTATTTACTTGGTAACTTTCACTCTCGAGAGGTTAAAGAACGATGACCTGCCCCCGTTGCTTGATTTGCCGTCGGTGGGTGAGTTCATCCACCGGAGACACATCACGTTTGCACGTTTAACACCTAACCAACTCAGTGTTTAACACTATGGCCCCACCACCCCTCCCGTATCGATGGCAACAGACTGTCGGGGAAAAATTAGGATAAGAATTAGTATGTAAGTTAGTTTTAAGGTTGATCAAAAAGGTGTGCCCCATCACCTTTATTAGTCATTTAGTCCAGTCACGTATAAGGTGTATCATTATACTTGTTTATTCATTATATAATTTTTATAAAATAACAAAACCTGTATATAATGCATCAACGCTACAGGAAATACAAAATTAATTTGTAAATAGATTTCTTATTTTGTGCTAATTTAATGCTACCTTCTGTCATAATAAACTGGCGACCCGAGGATCAATGGTGACTGGGATCATTAATGGGGTTCATGCATATGAACTTGGAAATATATTCATGACTAATAGTGGAAACTCGCTCTTTGTCCAATCATGGATAAGTAATTTCCACACCTATTAATATTTACTATTTAAATAAAAAATGTTTGCAACTTAAATAAGACATACATGTTTACAAATTAAATTGAGAAAATCTTAAGGTTATTGTAATAAAGATTTTTATTTACACCTCGGAAGTTTTTTGGGGCTTAAGCAATATTTATAAATGCAACGAAAATTTAACAAACATAATTTTTTAGTTCATTTGGGAATGCATTTTTTGAGAGAATTTTTGCTGTAGTTACCAATCTCCTAAATAAGTGGATTTTTAGAAGCTATTGTGTGTTGAAACAGTTTTCTGTTTGGGAACGGAGAAATTTTGGAGTTGTGGAGAGTTCTTAGTCTTTGAGACCAGCGGTTATTTTTGTGTAACGGGGGCTTTTTTAATAATTTCTAACTCCGTGAAATCTTGGTCCATCTTTTTCTCTGACTATTTTATACATCTGTAGCATTGACTTATTTAGTGTTCTCAACATTTCCAAGTTGTCCCGGTACATACACATGTTCCTGGTGTTGCTACCAAGTACCATTCACATTTCCCTTCTTCAGGCATCGTGGCGAAAACACTGCAGTTCTCGCTTCCAGTTTAGCTTTGATGTCCAGCACGCCTCGATCCTCTCTAATAATCTCGTTCCTGGCAGGAGTTCATCTTGTCTTTATCGTAATCCTTCTGAGAAATCTATCGTTATTATGTGTAGTAAAGTGCTGGCAACCCTTAAAAAAAACAATTTGACAGCTGACAGTTTAGGGTTAGTAAAAATGGAGCGTTACACGATAAAACAACGTGTCTTTATTGTTAAACAGTATCTCAAAAATAATGAAAGTTTGGCGGCTGCAGTTCGAAAATTTCATACAAAATATGGTCGGAATAGTGTTTTGACTTCATCAACTGTGAAGAGATTAATTGAAAAATTTAGGGAGACTGGATCAGTTGGAGACACTAAACACACTGGTCGTCCAAAAACAAGCCGTTCAAATGTCAATATCGAAGCAGTGCGTGAGAGTGTTGTTGAAAATCCAGGAACATCAATTCGGCATCGTAAACACAGTTCTTTGTGCCGAAATTGGATGATATTGATGTGGCGAATATGTGGTTTCAACAAGATGGTGCCACATGCCATACTGCCCATGAAACAATTCAAATACTGCATGAGACATTTCCAGGTCGTGTACTCTCTCGTTTTGGTGATCAGAATTGGCCCCCTAGATCGTGTGATTTAACACCTTTAGATTTCTTTTTATGGGGTTATTTAAAGTTAAAGGTGTATGTCAACAAGCAGGAAAATTTTGACAAAAGAGTGCGTATGTGCCAGCAAAGTCGTCGAGGCCATTTGCCCGATGTGCTATTCCATAAATAACCCTATCCTATTTACTTTATAATTCAATAAAAAAATAACAACAAAAATACTAAAAACTGTGTTTTCTTTTTAAATCAAATCTTGCGTTAATTCTGGGACACTCTATAAATGCACTCAAATCAGAATTCACGATTAGCTATGAACTCATATTTCAAAATTAACCTTCATAAATCAAAATATCCTTTCAATTCATTTTCTATATGTCTCGTCGGCTGAATATTACGTGTAATGAGAATAATTAAGAATTATTGAATTCCATGGTGACCTAACTACGTAGTGTCAGTCTGTGGGATTTTTTTTTTGGAATTCTTTACGATTTTGAGAGGATACAAAAACTTAACTCTTTGAAAAATTATTATAGATGTGACTATTACTTTCCTTTACTTAAATAATATATAAACAGAAGGATATAAACAAACAATTATCTTGAGCCATTATTAGAGAGAGGAGAGCGGGGAGACAGTGAGACAGGAGAGAGAGAGGGAAGGAAGGACAATAAAAGGAGGATGGCAGGCCTCCCATGTTCCTCGTTTTATTCTTATTTATGGCCTGGGCAGCTCCTGAGAGGGGCAACTGTGTCCTTAGTCCTTAGCTTGGCCCTCAGCCATCCTGGACAATTTCCTCCTGGCTCGCTCTTCCTGATAATTATCTTCTAGCCTTTCCTACTTCACTCCCGCCTCTCTGCCTCCGTCATATCTTCCAATAGATGTCAACAAAGTGGTTTGTGGTCCAACAGATACATATTACAAAGAATAATAACAATTAGAAAACGATAAATAAAAAAAAAAAATTAATGAAAAAGGTATGAGTGTTCTGGCAGGATCAGATAAGGAGAACGTACATATGTTTTCGGAAGGAAATCAGGAATAGGAGCGAAATGAAGGGGGTAGGCTGCATACAAACCGCTTTTGTAAATGTTGTACGAATAATTAGAAGTTCCCCTCTTCTTGGCCCAGAAAATGTCCATCTATGTTTCTATATTTTTATAACAAAGCTTATGACGTTAGTCAGAAAGGGAGGAGAAGCTAGTGGGGGAAACAGCCGAAGGTGGTGGAACCATCCCCACCACGGCTGGCCCGCCTATATAACCCGGGCGTCTTGAGGCGGTTAACAGAACGAACAGGACCGGTACTTGGAACACAGCTCTCACTCTCTCTCTCTCTCTCTCTGCACTTGCGCTTGCTGCTCTACTCAAACAATGGCCTTCTCATTCAACTACTTCGGCATCTTTCTCACCACATAAACTACCTACAGTACCTACCCTATACGTCTTTTCCTGAACATATTGTATTGTTGGCGCACATACCTATCAAATATGGAGTCAGATAGTACAGTAGTAAGACCCGCCATGAAGCAATTGTCCAGGTCATAGCCTAGTCAAACCTCACTTCGTCACTGATATTGGTGTATTTATATTTTAATTATCAAGAAATTGATAATTAATGACTTTTTATTGTTTTTTTTGGCTCTTAAACGGAACTTTGTGAGAGGTTTGGTTGTGAGAGAATTTTAGGAAAGTCGTCACTCGAAACCTAGAATAGATTTCGGGCCCTGGATTCAAGTGCCGATTCTGCCAGTGTATTTTTTCTTTGGCTGTTAATTGTTAATAATTAAATAATTGTGGGACCAATGCCCAAATGAAATTTCTTCTTGAAAAGGGTCATAGGTTTTAAAAACACCAACGAAACGATAAAAATATATTAGAAAATAGAGCACATATCAAGGTAAAGAAAACATGCATATCTCAATTATATATTATATCTCATATTGTAGAGTGGTTAAGATAAAAATATGATAAAATCACTGATATTCGGACCAAACAGTTTACACTGAATAAGAGATATGACCGGAAGTATGACCCCCCGTGGCAAAACATTAGGAGACAAGGGGCCCGTTACGAGGAAGCACCGGGAACAGAGATACAAGTTTATGCAGAGGGCTGGAGCCCCGAGGGTGCCACGCCAATCAGCGGTGTAGCTCCCCTGGGACAGCCGAAACAACTGACGCTGTCCCGTGGGTCCTTGCTGACTTATCCTCCTTCCTGTATCGCCGTCATCTTCCCGGCACATTCCCGACAATTGGTGTGTATAGTCCGTACATGAGCATTTATCATGTCTTATTTTTGTTTTATTGCTTCTATGTTAACGCAGGGACTAGGTAAATTTATCACCTTGTCTGTACCATTAAATAAGAAGCTATTAGTTCATTTTTTCATGTGCATCAAGAAAAACCAATACATTCAAGGGCTACGGTAAGAAACTGAACTCAACGCTACCAGAGCAGTCAACTAATAGTGGTAGTATAGAAAACCGTTGTAGGTAGTGTATCATTAAACAGTATAATATTCACTATAAGTACACTCCGATGAAAAAGTGATGGAAGAAGGAATAATAACTGTAATTTGTATATAACATTCGATCTAAAAGAAAACATAACAAACCAAAATAGTGGACTCCATATAAAATATCTAAAAACTTGAATATTTATTAAATAAAATTTAACTTGTGGCTATTTCTACTTCCGAAATTCATTTGCCATAGGCCAAACTGAAAACAACCAGCAAGAAATTAAATTAGGTTCCCTGACTGTTCGGGCTCCATAGGCAGTAAATAGGTTTTGATTAGAAGGGCAATTCAAAATAGAGAGACCTCATTTTTTTTGTTTAAACTTAATTTAAATAAGATTTCAACAATATTTATTATTTTTTTTTATTATAGTAATGATATGAGTGAAAATTATTTCTTTTTTTTTCCTTCTTTTTCTGATTGTTTCGGCTAGAGAAAATTAGGAAAAGCGTATGTCAATATTGTATACACGGACATATATTTAAGATTAAAACTTTAAATGTAAGTTATAAAATGCATTTATTTATTTTCTCTTTAACAGCAATTTTCATTTTATTACATCAACATACAGAGAAAATAGTTCGAAAGACTATAAAGCTCGAGGAGGTATATAAATAAGACTTTGCGTATTGGAGGACAAGGAGCTTGGCTTAGTCAGTGTTGAAGATAGCAGAATACGGGCCTGTTCCCCTGCGAACAAGAAGTCGTTGTTTACTACAAATTTGGACTTCTCGGCCTATCTCGTCTACAGATCTCTCCGTGCGCATCGCAATATTAATAGAAAATAAGAAATAATGAACAAGGGAATGATAAGAAACCATGTTTTAAGAAGATTGTCAATAGTCAAAGGTCATAGAGCGAAGTGAATAAAAGTTCTAAGTTCTGCTTTATAAAAAGAAATTTACATCTAATAATTTTTTCAAATTATGAACTGGGTAAGAAGGCATGCATTATGTTTTATTGATGTATAGAATTTTTCATTGTATAATACATAAAATGGTAGTGCAGTTCAGCACTTAATTTGTGCATAGGTTTTATTTATTTCTTGTTTAAGATCTATTTTGTTTGTCTCCATATGCAAATTTATGAATTAGGCAGTTGTCAATTGAAGACTGTCTCATTCATAAATTGCCTCTAAAATAGCTTGCAACATAATAGATTCGTTGCGAATGTTCCTACAAAAAAGTTAGTTTAAGATTAAGGCACAAACCGTTCATGGCAAAATCGTCGATAGAAGTCGATGGTCAACTCTTAATTACAAAGAATTATAAGTCACTCTCTTCTCGATCAGATCATATCATATCTATTATTTTTTCCATATGTTTAATAAATAAAGATTATAACGTCAGTGAGAGTAGGGGGAGGAGTCAGTAGAGTGGGGTGCATCCCCACTTCCCCTCTAGCCGCCTGGTGGGGGACCATCCCCTCAGGGCGTACCGGCTATATAAACCTGAGCCCCTGAGTCAGATCACACTGACTGCGTAATTTTCTCTTTCCAAAAGGGAAAAAGCCCACTACCTACTAGTTACATAGTAGGAACGGAGGAAAATTCACCAGCCAACAACCTAGTATATCTGGGAATTAAAATAGACAGACACCTCCATTTTAGTAACCATTTTACGAAGAAGTTGAAGCAAACACGCACGAAGACTCACCGGCTCACGCACTTATTGCCTTCCCCCAATCTATCACTCCGTCTCAAGCTACTAATCTACAAGAGTATACTCAGGCCTACTCTGCTGTATGGTGCACCGCTTTTTCGTTATCTGACGTATACGTCAGCTCGGCGACTCCAACAATTCCAAAAGGTATACTGATGAAAGTGGTCAGAGGTACTTCATTCGAGCAGCGGAGCAACAGTGAGCTTCACGAGATCTTTGAGCTGCCTATGGTGGATGAGTTCATCCAACGTAGACACATCAAATTTTTCGACTCCCTGCAATACTTGACAAACCCGGTGTTTAACCCGATATCCCCCGCTCCGTTCCCCCATCGATGGCAGGACGCTGTCGTGGCTGGAACGCTCTAGTCTTAGGTTCTAGGTTTAGGATTTATTTTTTTAGTGCTTTCATGGTTAAAAGCTGAAGGTGAGCCCCATCACCTAGTGAGTGTATGTGTACTGGACTTATTAACAACAATCTGAAAGTATTATATTTTATGCACTCCTTAATATGCATCTGCGAATGCAGCACGAGGAGACAGCTGTAATTCCAAATTTATTTTTTTTTTTTTGTCATTGTATATATATTATATATAATGAGGTTTTGAAAGAAAAAAAAAAAAAAAAATCAGACCACAGACAGAAAACAACCGGGACCTTGAACACCTCTCTCTCTGCACTGGCGCTTGCTGCTCTACTGAAACCATGGTCTTCTCATTCAACTACCCCTGCATCTCTCTTTCCTTAGCTCGCTATGTTTTAGTCCGGCGCTTGTCAGACCCCACACCTTCCTAGTGGGTATCTCTGCCTTCCTCTTGCTAAAACTAGCGAGAGACTCTCCCTCGTGGACGACGGTTGCCATGGCCCTGCAAATTTTCCTAGCAGCCACTCCCGCGACAATCAAGTCTGCCTCTCTCCGGTTCACACTCGCCTTTGGGATCCGAACGGTTTTCGCCTACCCTTAGATACCGAGTGTGAATTCGTGGTCATTCCAAGACCACATAAACTACCTATAAACCTCCTGAACACAGTGCTTTGTCGGGGCACACACACCTTCTAAAGATCTTATGGAGTCAGATAAAAGTGAATTAGGCTGCCCTGCCGACTAGGCCGATAGCCAGGGTAAAAAAGACCATAGGTCCACCCGCCTTATCTCTTTCTGGGCGCACGCCGGACGGGGGCTAAGAGGTTGTAGCGATCCTAGCCCGCGGCGGGCGCCTACTCGCCACTTTGGGGATACTTAGGTTTACTGAGCCCCCTAGTGTCGACCCGACAGTGGATTTCTAAATTTTTGAGTACTCACCTGTAACTAAAGTCTTTTCCAACTAAAATCAGGAAAGGTTGGTTTTTTTTAACAAAATAGATGATGCTCATAGCAGTGTGTGTGTGTCTCGAGATGCCTTTTAAAATATACGTCGAATCCCACCATGTGCACCACCAAACGGAACTATCGTGCATCCAAAAAAACAATTAAAATTGTAATATATTTTGGCAATTATATCATAAAAAACAAAACACTAATTGCATATTCTTAATCACGGTGACGAGAACTTTATTTGATACCATACTCAAAATTATAGAAATAATATAAAATTCCAAAATTTATGTATTTATTTTCTTCAAATACAATCGATCAAGTTTCTCCAACAAAATAAATGGGGATCGGAAATCACAGGGATTTCCAACGATATAGATGTTATACTGCATGGTTGCTCTAGTTAAAATAATTAGTGTAAATAGTCACTTAATTACTGTGCAATCAAAATTATATGTAAGGTAAGTAGTGAACTAAGAGGTGTCGGTCAAGAATGTATATATGCTGCGGTTTAAATGGACTCCGAAAAAAAATATTTATATTTTCTGTTTAGTATTCATACTTGTGTGATTAACAACAAAATTGTAAAAATAATAGAAACTAAAAAAAGTAGTAGTATTTTCTTAAAACGTAAAATATATAAACAAAATTTTAGATAAATATTTTTCACTCTTTAACAAAAAAAAAAAGTAATCAGCATATTATTATGTTCTTTTACTTAAAATATATTTTATTTACTATTTATTATTAGGTTCTTTTAACAAAAATAAATCTGGCAAAAAGATGAATTTAATTTTACAAAAATAAACTTATATTAATTATATAAATAATTGTCTATAAATTCGATTCCTTTTCTTCTTTAATTCTCTTCATTCTTTAAACAAAATTAATACTTTTTCTGCTATTTCTCTTCCGTTCTGCTTTAAGTCAATAACTACTAACCAACAAAGTTTTTAAGTTTTTTTTACTTACAATCTCAAGCTAATAACATGTATTACGGGCTGATCCCAAAACCAGAGTCTAACTGTATGTGCTCTCTCAGAACCACAACAACAACTAATTATAACTGGCTAAAACTAGAGAGTAATTTTGTGTGTGTTCATTATGATACAACAACAACTATACTATCCTTTGTTTTTTCATACACTCTCACTTGTTTTTATTTTGCCTTCTTGATAAGTTGGATTAAATATTATATAAAAACTCCATAATATCTAATATCACAACAATTTATTCAGCGTTATGAAATATAACATTAATATTTAGGATAGATTGTACTTTTATTTCTGCAGATATGTAGAAATTGTATTCATAATTAAAGATATTATATTGTGTTCAATTTTTATAGACGTATTGATTTTCGAAGAATCGTCTACCTTGATATTTAAATTATACCTAGAACACATTGAATAATCCGAGAAACGATGAACTATAAAAATTAAATAATGACTTTCTTATTATTTATTTTACATTGTATCGTTTTATTATTGTTTGTTTTTTTATTGTGTGATGTGGGATATAGGCAGTGGAATATAAATAAATAAAATTGTTTATTGATTTCTGCTCCGAGTTTGATACCGCCCGACATTTGATCAAATATGGAAAGAAAGTTAATTATTTTTACCCATTTAATAAATACCCCATTGCCGAAGTCAAATCTACAACCGGACGCAAATAAACATATTAACCCCGATAAATGATTCGCACATATATTAACACCCATTGGTTTATAAGTGACCAACCGTTTTTTTTTCTCATAGCCCATTAAACATTTTATAGTGAATTATTTCAATTATGGATTCTCAGTCGAATCGTTTTGCATATGGTTTGGATATCTACTGTAGGGTCGCTACATTATACAAAGGTTATGTTGTTTTTAGAACAATTCCCCCCTAATTTAGTTTTAATAACCGTAATGTTATGTAACTATCCATGTAAGGCAAAATAAGCCGATTTAGTAAATCGAAAAAAAAAAAAAAAACACAGCAGCAAACGTAATTTGAGATAAAATGTATTTTTAAAATTTCAAAGTATCGGATCATTTCTACGCCCTCTGTGAGAAAAAAAAACGACCACTTAAAGATAATTTTTCCGATGGTTTGAAAGTGAAATGCTATCTATGGAGGAAATGGTTTTAACCTCTCGAGTTGGAGAGATGCAGTCGGTAGAGCTCATGATTAAAGCATTAATGCACAAGGACCGCAGCACTCGTTAGCATTGGCGGAGAGACAAGAGAGGAACTTGGTAGCAATGTAAGCAGGGTTATGGAGATGTCTTAGCTCTGACGAGATAAGTGCCACTTCAGAGATTGCCTTAAGTCCACCCACCCACCCGCTCTGGCCCTTAAGTTATGGCTTTTAGCCATCAGCCTTTTAAGGGAACGTCTATCTGTTGTACCACTAGTCAGCGGATAAACCGGCGGATTAACAAATTTAGAAAAAAAAGTATGTTAATTTATATAGTTATATAATATCCATTTTCTTTTCTTTCATAGTCCCTTTAAATTTACAGATAATTATATACAACTATAGATCCTCAGGCGAATCTATTTACAAATTATTTTGTATTTCCTGTAGCGTAGCTACATTATATACAGGTTTTGTTATTTTATAAAAATTATACAATGAACAAACAAGTATAATGATGCACATTATACGTGACTGGACTGAACTGACTAATAAAGGTGATGGGGGACACCTTTTTCATCAAACTTAAAACTAACTTACATAATATTTCTTAACCTAATTTTTCCCCGACAGTCTGTTGCCATCGATGCGGGAGGGGTGTTGGGGTCATAGTGTTAAACACTGGGTTTTTCAGGTGCTGAAACGAGCCAAAAAACTTGATCTGTCTACGGCGGATGACGGCACACCAAGCAACGGGTGCAGATCAGCGTTATTTAACCTCTCGAAAGAGGTATGTCGGACCACTTTTCGCATGATCCCATTCTGGAAGTGTTGGAGACATTTGGCTGTATTGTCAGTCAAGTGGGTAAATAGCAGGGCACCTTACAGCAGAGCTGGCTGGAGGACACATTTATATATCATCAATTTGAGACGAAGCGACAGGTTGGGTGAAGTTAGCAAGTGCGATAGCCGGTAAGGCCTGTGTCGTACTTTTTCTATTTTATTACTAAAATGAGTAGAGAAATGGAGATCCCTGTCCATTTTTATACCCAGATAGTGCATTGAGAAAGCATATAATATACATAACAAGACAAAACCAAATATTTATTACATGAACTTGGATGAGTTCGAGAATGTAAGGAATATTAAGATCGTTATGAAGGGTGTAGTGACTCAACTACATAAGTGTTAAATCACTCTATACTCTGGTGCATATATAATGTAAGTCTGGTAATAAATCATGGATAGATCGGCCGTCATAAAACAAGTAACAGAGGGTCGAAGGTCCAGCAATAAAACCTGAGAGGGTAAGCCACCTGCCCCTAATAAAACCGACCCGGTAAACCTTTGGTCACCTTCCGACGGTCATAAAACCTAAGTAGGTGAGTCCCTTGCAGCTATAAAACACACCCTTTTAGACCAACAGTCATAAACTTAAGGGGGATTGGCCACCTGGGCATCATAAAACATACCCCCTTTCAGCCGACTCCGCCTTCTACTAGGAAGGGGAAATTATATTTAAATCAGGAAGTTTCGCCCTGTAGAGACACTCTTTCCCAGTCTCCTCATCTAGACAGCCGCTATCACTCGGTCACGATACGCCAGGGCCCCGGGGCCCTGGGAGTAAGTCCACTCAGTCTTCCACTGGTCTACACTTTCCCTGCCACACCTCTGCACCGGCACCCTGTCTCACAGCTTCTAGCAGACCCTCTGACGACTTGGACTATTATGCTGCCGATCTCCCACCCGAACTATGAAAACTGGTCTTATTCTTTATGAAACCTCTGAACCTTTCTCCTGAACACAGTGTATTGTCGGTACACATCCCTATCAATAAAATGGAGTCAGATATTAACGCCGACATGGAACCTGGTCCATGTTATAAACTACAACAATCCGCACTTGTCATCAGGGCTAGAGTGATTAGGCACTCCCCTAGTGGCAACCCCGACAAAGGGTTTTGTTAATTATATTATTAAAAAACAAAACACTAATTATATATTCTTAATCACAGTGATGGGAACTTTATTTGATACCATATTCAAAATTATAGAAATAAGTTAGTTTTAAAGTGCAGTCTTCATTGATTTTCTCCAACACAATCTATCACCTTTCTCTAACCACGGGGATTTCCAACGTTAGAGATATGCTCCAGTTAAATAATAAGTGTGAATAGCCACTTAATTACTGTGCAATGAAAAAGATTAATGTGTAGTTATATACTTGTATTGAATTTTTGTGCTCATACCTTTAGTAGGTATAGGTTTAATAATAATTTATGTAATATTATCAAAAAAAAAACATAATTTTACAAAAAACAAAAAAATGTACAATTTTTTAACAATGGGCAACAGAGAGTGGAACTTATTGTGTTATATTTTCTTTCAAGGAAAACGGTTCCATGCAGTATGCAATGTGTATACTGTTGACGCATGATATGTATGCATCCAAACTAAAATATAACTGATACTTGATACCATTCAAGGACAGACTGCAGTTGTGCTTTTTATCGTCGATTTCATGAGGTTAAACATATTTGAATATTCTTGATGCGGGCTTCTAAAGAATATTTCAAGGGGTCGACAGTTGGCATTCCTTAATTTAAGATGACTGGTATAAGCAACAAAGCTTATTGAGATATTAAGTAAGTTTTCACATATATAGGTAGAGGTGTGCGCCCCCCCTCTCTCCCGGGGACTGTGGGCCTTGCCGAAATCTAGTGGGACAATTCTACCAATTCAACTATTCCTGCACGAGTGAGATACTTCCTAATGTTAATTCCTTTTGGTCCAACTCTGACGATGGCCGTAGGCTGCTCACAGGCGAACTAGCTCTCGTTATCTTAAATTAAGGAGTGTCCGCTGTCGTCCTCCTCGCCCACCTTTGGCCGTTTCTAATTCGTTGTGAGTTTGCCTAAAGAACATTCGAATCGGGAAGAATCTCACTCCTGCAGGAATAGCTCAGTTGGGCGATATGGATATGGGCTAATTTTATTTTGGCTGATGAGTGATTTGATGCCCTGAATTCAAATTCAGCCTAGAAGCTCAAAATTTCTATGTATAACATTCTAGCGAAATAAACTTTACACTATTTAGTTAAATGCATCAAATAAAAAAAGTAAAGGAAATTCCTATTATTATATTCTGCAAATATAGGTATATATAGTAATATTCAAAGATAGAGAACAAAGTCACAGATGAAATCAACTAATCACTGAAATCTTTGGAAGCTTGTTTTTCGTAACATTTTTGAACAGTCCCATTTTTGACAATTGACAATTATGATTCTTTATTGTGCTAAAATTACAATCTGCCTTATTAGGCAATAAGTAATTGAGATAAATGTTCTCATTCATACCATATTTACAATTCATTATTCACTCGCTCATTCATGCAATATTCACAATCAGCCCAGACGTCTTCTAAATCCACATGGTTGTCACCTCCCTCTGCGACAGTGTTGGGATGTACCCCACGCTCCTCCGTCAGCCGCGTCACCGGATACGAGCCAGTGGAGGCTGACGAAGAGGGCCAGAGCCGTCAGTACATGGTTGGAGAAACTGGCCATTGCCAGGACTTCCACTGTTTCGCATTTATTGCAAGTCATGAGGCCACTGCCGTTTCAGTCTCCGAGGAGGATTATAGGGATGAGTGGTGCAGTGCAATGACTGTGCTACGGGATTAGGGTGTTTGCATAGGTCAGTCCCTTTTTAAACTCCAGCAATAATCTGCCATCATGTGCGTATTTTGTCTTACTTGGAAGCGGGCCTCTGTAGTTTGAATATCCTGGTCAAATCTTTCACCTCGTTCCTCACTGATGCCTTCTAAATTTCAGGAAAACGGTCTAAGTGGCAAAGTAAATAACACACGATTTGAAACGATTAAGGAACTCATTCGCCAGCTCTACATAGTTTTAAGCTTAGTGTTTGCCCAGAAGAGAAAAAAGTCCAGGCTTTTCGCCTCATTCATCGATTTTACGAAGGCAAGATCCTTAATGAGTTGACTTAATTGCAGGCCATTACTTAAATGAAACTATCCCAAGACCGGCCAACACTTCGATTGTATTTAATTATCGCGTTTGCTTGATATTTAAACATTTTAACAGCTCATAACAGCAAAACGTTTAAAATTCATTGCCCACTAAGTTCATTAATCGTATATGAATTAGTTGAACAGGGATTATTCATTTTAATTACATAACTTTTGCGCAATTTCTTTTTTTTAAATATAAAAACATATTATTTGATACCTTTTGAAGACTGACATTAGTGTTAAATAATAATGCCAGTAGTCTTGGAAGTTCATATTTTTCAAAGATCACAATGATTGCTGTTGACCATTACTCAAAGGTTTGAAAGTAAAAATTAATTTTTCTACATTTTTATTTCTATGATCGTCAAAAGTTTAGAACCATATTTGTTCAGAGTACAAATAAAATAAATATGTACTTGTCGGGAATGTCCCCAAGGGAGGAGGACCCCAGCCGCGGGCGAGGGTCTCTAAGACACTGCCACTGTCCGGCGAGCGTCAAGAAAGAGATAAATTGGATGGACCTTTGACCTTTGCTGGTGGCTTAGTCGGCGGACAGCTTTATTCGTATTGATCTGACTCCATAACATTTTTGAAAGTGTGCCCCGACAAAGCACAATGTTCAGGAGAAGAGGAGCAGGGTAGGCATTATAGTTAGTTTATGTAGTCTTGGATTGACCACACGGTATCTAAGGGTAGGTCTGTAGGTATCTGACCGTCCGGATCCCAAACGTGAGTGTGAACCGGAGAGAGGCAGACTGGATCATTGGTGGAGACACCACTAGGTAAAGTTTGTAGGGCCTCAGTCCTCTTCCGGAAGCGGTCTCTTCCAAGAAATTGCTAGTTTTAGCGAGACGAAAGCAGATAATCCCACTAGGAAGGTGGGAAGTCTGGCTACGCCGGACTAAAACATAGAGAGGTTAGGAGAGAGAGGTGCAGAGGTAGTTGAATAAGAAAGCCATGGTTCGAGCAGAGCAGCAAGCGCCAGTGCAGAGAGAGAGCAATGTTCACTTCAAATGCCGGGTTCCAAGAGTCTGGTGGGAGTAGCTCCGCCGTGCGCACTACTGGCTTAAGCCGTTTCGTGCACTAGTTCACCCCTCTCTTAACTAACGCCTTTTGAAGGTTGTTATTATTAAAACATAGAAATATAGGTGAATATTTTCTGGACCGAGAAGAGGGGAACTTCTATTTATTCGTGGAAGATGTTGACACAACAGTAATATAAATGTTTAAAAAACACATGTGAAGAAGAGACAATCCTGTGGTAATTTTATGAAATTTTAAAAGTCACCGGTACTCCTTCTCAGAGATAAATCGCCCTCAAGCACAGACTAACAGGCAATTAAGATAAGACCTCAATGCTTATACGAAAGACGTCTCTACCATAAGCAGGAGAAAGAGAGATAGAGAGAGAGAGGAAGAAGGAAGGGGCAAATATCCGATATCTGGATAGGAAACCGCACGTTAGTGACCGTAGTGAATCAATGCCCCATTCCTTTATGCACCATTTACTCCATTGTCCCCCAATAGACCGCCTTGGCCACGAAAACATTTAGTCGAAGGGAATGGCGATCTGCCTCATGGCTCCGGTCTGCAGAGGTCCTCAGCCAATGCTGCCGACTGCCGGTCAATACCTGCAAGCCGACACAGCTCCACGATAATGAGCGGATCACTTCAAAATTGTTTTATGTGGCTCATAAGACAATCATAGTTTATATTTGTATTTGTATTCATTTTGTCACTGAGATTCAAGCCTGGGGAATCCTGATTTATGTTCGGAGGACAATATACACCCATGCCACAGATGAATACGAGCCAGGATGTTCAAGCAAACTCGCTCAAAGTCTTACCGGCTCACGCATTTCTTGACTTCCCCCAATCTATCACTGTGCCTAAAGCTCATGATCTATAAGAGTGTACTTAGGCCTACTCTGCTGTATGGTGCACCGCTTTTCGTCATCTGACGTATACGACAGCTCGGTTACTCCAACAATTCCAAAACGGTATACTGATGAAAGTGGTCAGAGGTACTTCATTCGAGCAGCGGAGCAGCAGTGAGCTTCACGAGATCTTTGAGCTGCCTACGGTGGATGAATTCATTCAACGTAGACATATCAAATTCTTTCTTCAACACATGACAAACCCGGTGTTTGACACGTGAACCCCCGCTCTGTTCCCGTATCCGATGGCAGGACGCTGTCGAGGCAGGAACGCTTTAGTCTTTAAGTTTTAGTATGTAAGTCCTCCCTCTTTGTAATCCGAACTTCATGTTGTTTTTGTAAATCTACCCTCCTTCAAATGCACCTGCGTATGCAACAAGAGAAGAAATTTGTAAAAAATGTTGAATAAAAAGGGTTTTGAAAAAATAAAAAAAATAAAATAAAATACGAGCTGTCCTTCAGAAGATCGTCGGAAAAACCAAACTCGAGGCTATAACTAGGAGATAGAGTCCAAACCTACTAGGATACACCTGTAGCTATCAGACTTTCCTGAAAATGGTACATCACCATCGCAGTATAAAAAAAGGCCTCATCAACTGCTGCAGACCATTCTAGAACATCTTCCAATTTACGCAGAATTTATGCCTGAATCAGATACTTCATAAGCTTTCGTGATTCCAAACTCAATTTGTACCCATAAAAATCTCCACTACCTCTGCGGTGCTTGTTCGTCTGAATCGAATGAATCAAATATCCTCAGTTCTCTAGTTAGATGGAACGGAATGTTTAATATGAGGCAAGGTTGGCAGTTGACGTCGGCAGCAGAGATTGTTTGTAAGGGGTTGTATTTCTGAGATATTAATGCTAATCCGTCCTAGATTTAGTATAATTATAATGTTTTCATATAGTCTAGTTTGTTTGTTTATTGTTATTAGCATAATGTGAATTTGTCTGTGTCAGTTTAGTTCAAATCCCGTTAGAATGAGTATACCCTTCCACCAGTTACTTAAAACAGAATTTTGGCTCCATCTATTCGATATTTTAAGGATTATTAATACCAAGCGCACAATAGGTCTCACTGAGGCCGCGGTGCACAAATGCCGGTACAAAATAATAATTAATACCAAAAACAAATATAGTATTATTGTTTATTCACATTTTAACCAAGATCATTCACGACTAAAAATCAATTGACGAAATGACCTGACCAGGCAGGTATTTAGTCTCGCTATTAAGCTCGGCGTGCTGTGAGGAACACGTGCATACAACACACTATGGAAAACTTCATTCTCCTGCTTTTGATTGGTTGTGGTTGAATTACAAAGAGGAGAGATCGATAGTGAATCAACCTAGCGCAGGTAAGCCGTGAATGCTTATTAAGGAACTTGAGCACCTGGTTTATTAAAAGAGCATTTCCTTACAATTTCAAGTATCAAATACACCACCTGTTCAACCAAGTAGAACTTTTCACCACCACCAGTCTTGCAACCGTCGTGAAAGAAAGCCCGCAAAATGCCATCACTAATTGAAAAGTTCGTGTTGTCGTGAAATTCTTTCCGATTCGGTAAATTGCATTCATGCTTCCATGATAAAATTTAACCCTGAATTTTATTTAAACAATCCACCTAACCATATTACACCTTTTTCGTCTATATCATTTTATCATGAATACAATTTTATTTGTACTATCGTTAAAAGTGACACCAATTAAAGAACAATGTACCTAATAATTATAATTATTATATACGATATCAAAGTTGTCCTTAAAAGGCTTTAAAAATTAATAAATATTTGTGAGAAACTATCTGATTCAATAATATATTTAAAATTTGTATTTGCTGTCTCATTCATGCGGTATTTACATTTATTACACCATTATGGGTATGGAAAAGGAGACTCAAACATTAGGGAGATCCCCTCCTCCTGCAGGCGCATTACCGCTAGATAGGGGGTAGTGGGGAGAGTGACGAGGAAGGTGCCACAGACCCTCAGGACATGGAGGGATAATACTGAGCAAGCCAAAACTCTTAGTGACTAAGTACGACGGAGCCTCTTTCACTCAATCTCAGAAGGGTAAACAGGGATGAGTGATGCTTGGGAGTAAACTCGCTGAAGGTTTTAAACGGTTAGATACTTTCTGATGGATTTTTGAGGGAATAGTGATCCTGGAGGCCATTATAGAGGGTTCTATTTGTAAAAATAAAGGCATTACATTATAAGTCCTTTAGGTTTAAACGATTAGATGCGGTTGATGTTTTAGGAGTTTTCCGATCCCCAAAGACCATAAGTCCAGATCGGTTTGAAAATTATTTTCATTTTTAAATTATTAATTATTATAATTACAGAATAGAGCTATCGGGGACAGAAAAAAAGTCAAACATCAAGCGTATCCAATCCTTTCAATCAAAAATCCTGAGAACAATAGTAAATGCCCCTTATTACGTAAGCAACAAAACTCTTCATAACGATCTTAATATACTCTTCTTACATTCTCTAACTCATCTCTTCCAAGTTCATGAAATTCCATAGTAACCTATCCAACCATCCTCCCCTAGCTCAGTTATGCACTGCACCACTCATCCCTATAATCCTCCTCGGAGACTAAAATGGCAGTGGCCTCGAGACCTGCTATAAATGCGTGACAGTGAGTCCTGGCAACGGCCAGTTTCTCCAATCATGTCCTGAGCGCCTGTGGCTCAAGCGTTTTGGCCACCTTCCACTAGCTAGTCCGGTGACGCGGCTGACGGAGGAGCATGGGGGACCTCCCAAGACTCCGCTTCCTCTTTCGCATGCGAGGGGGGGGGACAACAATGTGGATTTGGAGGGCCTCTGGGCTGTTTGTAAATACTGTATGAATGAGAACATTTATTACAATTACTTATTGCCTAATAAGGCAGATTGTAATTTTAGCACAATAGAGAAGTTTCATTATTATTAATAAGTTATAATACTTATTAAAGCTGTGGTTGGACATCCAGTAAGGTCTATAAGATACAAAGCCAAGACTATATACCGTATTATAAGGAAGACACCCGAGGCCACAACTATCTGTACACAAAGATACAGAGCACACAGTGGGGAGGATACCGCCTTCGCTGACCGGAACTCTATTATCTCGGCTACAATGGATGTGTATCGAATTGCCGACCTGAGCTTGCCATGAAGAGGTGTGAGAGAGCCTGGAGCAAGGCAGGTTGGTGAGGGGGGGGGGACGATGTAGGAATTTTAAATTTCCCGCGAGGACACGGCTGAATATTCTCCATGCGGGAAGGAGATAAAGCCATGTGCTTTACATAAAGAAGACACTCTTGTGCGCTGTAGTGGCTTCCTCCTGCCACAGAGGATCACACACCTTAAGCGAAGTCAGCTTATATATGTGGTGGAAGAAACTGAAATAGAATTTTTAATATTCACTGGAACATAAATTTTAAGCGTAGATATCCTACTCACTGGATCCAATGTAAACTAGAGATACTTACGTACCAGTTTTGCTTTTTATATTTATAAATAATAATCAAAAGGTACTTATAAATATTTGAGGACCGTTAATGATGATAATAAATAATTTTATTGTTTGTTTTATTATCAGAACAATACTTATAGGATCAACAAGGAAGCCAGCCAATAGATATAGGTTTAAGTTAACTATAACATAGCTTTATTGTCTTTCCACAATTGATAATTTCTTCTTCATTGTAATATCGCTTTGAACAGCTCTGTAATCTTCAGTTATGTCCTATTGGTTTTGTGGGATATCTAACTCATCTAAAACAATAGTACACAGGTGGTCTGAAAAGTTTTCGACATCAACATGAAGATCGGAAACGTTTCAGACCGCCCTCGTATATTTTTTATCTACGCTCCTCATTTTAAAACACCTAGTCTCCTAGTCACTTTAGCCGTAAAGCTTATTTATATTATAAATTATATTATAATAATTTATAATGATACCATTTTATATTCTGGTAGTTAAAAAAACAATTACCTGATGCTAAAACGTTGTATTACCAGCCAACTGCGTATCTGTCGCTTCCTCGTAGGTCGAATATTTTATTTCAGTGGAGGGTACCTGATGATACATGTGCCTAAGAGCAGCCATCTCCTTTAAGGTAGTTAGTTAGTTAGTGGTTATTGGTCCCAAGGATTGGTTCAGTGGATATAGAAAAACTGCCAGGCATAAATTAGGTTTCAAGTATTTATTACAATTTTTTTTTTCTCATGGGCGCTGCTAGGACCCAGGCCTAGGACTTCATTCCTCTCTGGCTGCTGCAAAATATCGATACCTTTGCGAGTACAACGATACCTAGGCTACCATTTAGGTCCTGGGGCTCTTAATTATTTCTAATTATTTATCAGAAGATTTGTCTCTCCCGAATCAGCACTATCTTATAATAAACACGAATTCCTAGCAGCTTTACTCACTCTGATCACTTTTTTTTTTTCCCTCTAAAGCCCCTTTAAATTTACAGATAATTTTATACAATTATAGATCCTCAGGCGAATCTATTTACAAATTATTTTTGTATTTCCTGTCACGTCGCTACATTATATACAGCTTTTGTTATTTTATAAAAATTATATAATGAATAAACAAGTATAATGATATACACTATACGTGACTGGACTAAACTGACTAATAAAGATGATGGGGCTCACCTTTTTGATCAAACTTAATACTAACATACATAATAATTCTTAAAACCTAATTTTTCCTCGACAGTCTGTTGCCATCGATGCGGCCAGGGGTGGTGGGGTCATAGTGTTAAACACTGGGTTGGTTAGGTATTTAATCAGCTCCGAAAACTTAAATCACTTTTATAAACACAATAAACTCACTCACACCCATATCATGGGTGGACCATTATCACATATTTATAAAATTCAACCTCCAACCGGCGCCCAATCGGATTATTTTTTCATTTATTGCATCTTCGGTTATATACTTCATGCTATATTTAGCAGATGCTATGAACTTTGTATACTTATTTCTGGTTCAAGTTGTTCTGATATAACACACTCGGTTTCCTAGTTTAACTAGTCCTAGTTTAACTAGTAAATGACTTTTCACCGATCGTTAGTTTTATAATGCTAAGAATATTATAATGATAATAATATATATAATAAGCAACCCTCCAAGACCTCCCTCCCTACTTCCCAGAATCTTATCATTTTCTTATACATATATGTCTCAGAACATATTTGTCTTTAGCCCCAGACCATCCCAAAGGTGAGCCATATGCCCCAAAACCTAGTCCCTTTTCACTATATATAATTTTAACCGCATAAAGATTGTTAGTTTTTAAGACAATAACTGCTTAAAATGAGAATAAAAAGAGAATTCCACATTTGTAAAATTTTAATTAATTTAGAGAATTATTTTATAAATAGTTACCCAAAGGGTTCAGGGGGGGGGACCCAGACCACACTCGTCCCTAGACCTTCCACCCAGTATATAGTAGCGTACCTCTTAATATTTGTATATACCAGTGTTTTGATTGTACTTCATAATAAAGCTTTTCTTTATTTTCTTTTAAAATACTCTCCTCTACAAAGATTATATAACTGTTGATCAGAAAAAACAGAACACTTTGTATTAATTCTTTGACCATTCAAGGGCAGTGTAATAAAACGAAATTACTGTCCAAATTTATGAGATATGATTTAATTGAGAATTGAGAATAATTGTTTTAATACAACTTCCCTTCAACAATTTTCAAAAGCATTTGTTTTTTCAGTAATTTCTATTTACTGATGCTCTCGGTTACTGTGCAACGGAATGGAACCACAGCCGTGATTAAGAAAGTTAAGGAACATAATGAAAAGGTTGGAAGTATCATAATAGATAAATATTAAAACTGCAGAAGGAGGGAAGGCTTGTTCGAAGGATTGTGAAAAGTTCTCCCTCCCGAGGTTCATTATAATTTCACTGTCTGCGGTCTCGAGGAAACTGCCCTGTGAAAGATTCATGGGAATTTAGACAGTGTTTAAAGTGTTAACATTTTGCCAACTTTCCACATTCCGGGTTCTCGTCTTCCGGGGACTTTAAAAAATAATAACTTTTTTTATTAGATGGGCCATTGATTAGATTTTTACTGTTTTAGATTAGTTTTAGTACAGGAGGGTGGGGCGGCTCTAGTGTGGGGGTGGTCTGAATCCCCACAGCCGCTCGGAGATAGATGGCGAAAATAAACGTAAATTGTCAGTTAACGCCCCATTCGCCACCCGCAATGAACAGCAACCCGTTTTAAGATGCTAAATGTTGAAAGATTACAAGATCTATCTCAGGGGAAATTACTTTTTACTATAAAATTATAATTGTGCACTTAATGCTTTTCTCCCTCGACAATTATGGTATCTTTTGTGTCACATATCTAACATAGTGACTAATAGTCCGTATTTAATAAACGTGACGTTGCCGTTTTAGATGGGAGAAAGGAATATGTACATGGCTATACATATTCGAGACTAAGAATATTGTTTATTACAATCTGCTTTATTAGGCAATAAGTAACTGAGATAAATGTTCTCATTCATACCTTATTTACAATTCTTCATTCACTCGTTCATTCATACAATATTTACAAACAGCCTAGAGACCTCCCTAATCCACATGGTTGTCAACTCCCTGCATGCAAAAGAGGAAGAGTCTTGGAAAGTCCCCACTCTCCTCCGTCAGCCGCGTCCCCGGACTAGCCAGAGGAGGGTGACCAAGAACGCGACAGCGACATACGCTCAGGACATGGTTGGAGACACTGGCCAGGACTCCCACTGCCACGCATTTATAGCAGGTCACGAGGCCACTGCCGGTTTAGTCTCCGGGGAGGATTATAGGGATGAGTGGTGCAGCGCAATGACTGTGCTAGGGGATAAGGGTGGTTGGATAGGTTACTATGGAATTTCATAAACTAGGAAGGGACGAGTTCAATAACGTAGGGTATATTAAGATCGTTATGAAGGGTTTGTTGCTGATGTAATAAGACGCATTTACTATTGTTCTCAGGACTTTTGATTGAAAGGATTGGGGTACGTTGATGTTCAGTATTCGATGTAATGAAAATAGAAATGGTGAGGCGACTCTAGCGAACTAGTATTGAAAATTTTGATCTGGCAGTACTGGGTCCTATGTGTACAGTATTATAATAGTTGTGCCAATCGAAAATTCGCAGATTTTTTGTTCCAACGGCCAACTAACTAACTAGTTCACTTTTTTTTTTTAAATATATATATATAACCAAAATTTGGTACCTTGATAGTTTCAATCAAATAACTATAAATGTAATGAAAATTAAATATAATATAAAAAAGTTCTAGACTAACCCATTGAAGAAATACGAGAGTTTGACTGAAAAGGTGGCAAAATAATATTTATTTTATTTTCTTCGCTGTGCAAATTGCTACGAAATAATTTATACGAATGAATTTTTCACTGTTTTTTGCATTATATTAAATTTCCTTTAAGCTAGTATACATATGGATAATCTTTCTATAGTGATTAATATCGTAAAGTATAAAACACAACAAAATGTATAAAATAAAGCCAAACACTAAAAGAAGAATAAGAGAAACAGTGAATAAAGTGATATGAACGAAGATGCAACGGTTACCAAACGCACAGTAATCCGGTGAGTAGAAATATAAACTGAAATCCATTTATTGAATATCTGTACGCTGGTCACGCCATTTAATGGTAACATTGACGTTGAATATTTGAGTGGGCATCACTCCATTTCGTCCTTGGCGTGATATAGTGTGAGAAGATCTGAACTTGCTGTCATTCTTACCGATATAGACATACAAATCCAATCTTTATTTCGATTTTCGTTAAAACAAAACGTAAAATATTATCTAAAACCTAAATCGTTTAGAAAAATTACTTTCAACCAACCCCCATCCCTATAAGCCTTATTGAAGATTCAAGCGGAAGAAGTTCCACGCAAATATACTATATAGATGAGAGGTTGAATGAAATATTCTAAAGGTGGTATGAATGAGATCAACTGACATGCAGCAGTTGAACATTTTTCTAGACCAAGTTGAGGATATGGTTCCAGAAACCCTCACGGTGATTTCTGCAGATAGAAGGAATGAGAATAAAATTAAAAGACTAAAGTGCCTATTGCCCATGCTATAATTACTGCGATTCGACGATGTGGGTGCCATGCTCACCAGTTTACACCAACGGTCGTCGCTTCTGCACAAACGGCCCACCGATTCAAAAAAACTAAACTTTTTTGTGGGCTGAACTGAATGGAACCACATTCAGATATCTTTCCCACATTTAGGAATAATATTTTCTAATAAAACATCCCAATATTTGCTAATAATATTTCAACCTGGAATGAGTCATGTTTCATTTCTACAACTTGGAGATTCGCTCAAATTTGACGTGAGGCACCTGGTCTATGGATGCGCAAGTAAGAAATGATTTTATGCTAACCCATATTAATTAACAGTTGGATGAAGCATTATAAGAAATTCAAAATATCATAACAAATCTTAAGTTTCACAGATGAAATACGCTCACCTTGTGTCACAGTTGCGACACCCCCGTCCCTCTATCTCCCGAACTGCTGACCTCATGAAAAACCTAATAGATTTTCCTTAAAGAAAATTGTATGTACTTTAATTTTGCATATAAAGTACCCTTTGATAAAGTTGATATTTCCCGAGATATTTGAGAAACACCGAAAAAAAGCCCCCGCTTTGACAAAATTACAAAGAACGAAATTCAAAACTCAATATTTTTTCTAATTTTCCTTTGTTGCCTGGAATATTATATTCATATATATAAGGCATTAAAGATTTTTTTTTTAACTGGATTATTGAAATATCCTATTGAAGAAGTTACCCTAGACAATTAACTTACAAGAATAAATCATAAAAAATTTCCAATATCTCATTCATGAATATTACAACGGGAAAGTTTCTTCATTTTTTCTTGACCTTACTCTTCCTCTAAGGATTTCGTTATAAAATATTCAGACCCAATACTTTAATCTTTAATTCAAAAGAGTTGGTTTATTTTATCGAGAAATACCAATTATTCGATAGATTTAACTTTATCAATTGATTTAGTATTATTTTACCCTTATTTATTGTAAAAAAGCAAAAAATTAAATGTGTCGGTACGTGTCCGATTTCCTTAGTCCCTGAATTATTAATAAACCAGTATACAAAATTTTGTAACCAGCATCATAAAAAATAAATATTGTAAATCAAGTTAGCTGATGACATTCTTGCATGCTGTACACCCCCCCCCCCCCCTGTGGTTTAGTTCAAAATGTCCTAGCATAGAGAAATTCGTGACACTGAGCTATGCAATTTGCATAAGAAGCCTCCTAGAAATGCGGTGGCCGATAATCATGAAGGAATAATAACCTAACGATCCGAAAACTTCATGGAGTCCAGAAGGGAATGTGTATTCAAGTTCTAAAAGTTTAAATAAAATATAATGTAATTTATAATATAATATTTTTTAAAACTTTGTAGGTTTTTGAGAACAGAAAATACCAGATGTGGCGTATGAAATTAATTTTTTTGAAATATTTCAGCAAAATATCCTTTACTACTTAATATTTATTAATGTATATTTTGAAAGTTTAGTTTAAGAAATTCACTTTTAGAGGTATTTTGGATAAATATTTTTGATTTTCATTGTTATTAGAATAGTTTTTAATTACCTTTCTATATATATAGATAAAAAAAAAATTTATCTCGTTTTTATGTAACGTATTAAACTAGGTTTATTATAAAATTTTAAATATACCTGTTTCTTATCATTATTTTTTGGGTTTATCTAGAATTATTATAGTGCTATTAGAATTGAAATGTTTTGATCAGTTTAGAAAATTATAAAGTAAAAATAGGACCAAAATCCTAGATATTAATTTTGGTCTTTAAAGTTAGTAACTAGTAGAGCATTGACCCTTCTAGATTCCCAAGTATTACAATGTATATGTTTACTAATAAGTAAGTAGATATATTTATAATTTCCTTTATTGTGCTAAAATTACAATCTGCCTTGCTAGGCAATAAGTAATTAAGATATACGATCATTCATACCATATTTACATTTCATCATTCACTCGCTCATTCATTCAGGACATGATTGGAGAAACTGGCCATTGCCAGGACTCCCACTGTCACTTGATTATAGCAGGTCACGAGGCCACTGCCGTTTCAGTCTCCGAGGAGGATTATAGGGATGAGTGACGCAGTGCAGTGACTGTGCTACAGGATTAGGGTGGTTGGAAAGGCTACTGTGGAATTTCGTAAACTTGGAAGGGATGAGTTCTAGAATGTAGGGTATATTAAGGTCGTTATGAAGGGTTTTGTTGCTGACATAATAAGGGGCATTTACTATTGTTCTCAGGACTTTTGATTGAAAGGATTGGATACGCTTGATGTTCGACTTTTTTGCTGTCCCCCATAGCTCTATTCCGTATGTCCAGATTGGTTTAAGTATAGCTTTGTAGATTAGAAGTTTATTTTCTATTGAGAGATGGGATGTCCTTTGAAGTAGTCTGTATAGTTGTCCAAAGCGTCTGTTTAGTTCTTGTCTTTTTAGTCTCGTATGTGGGTTCCAGGTCAGTCGTTTATCGAGATGGAAGCCTAAATACCGTACTGTCTCGGATACAGGGAGAGGAATAGAATTAAAATAAACTAGTGGACAAGACTTGCGACAAAGGGTGAAGGTAATGTGGGAACATTTTGCTTCATTAACTTTGATCCGCCATTGGTTGCACCAATAATCGATCTCGTCAAGGTGTTTTTGAAGGTTATGGGATGCTATGTCGGGGTCTGGGTTAGATGACAAGACTGCAGTGTCATCTGCAAATGTGGCCAAGAAGGTATTGGGAGTAGAGGGGACATCAGCGGTGTATAGGTTGTAGAGGATGGGGCCCAGGACACTGCCCTGTGGAACTCCTGCATTTATAGGATAGTAGTTTGAATATTCTAAACCACAGCGGACTTGGAAGAAGCGGTTTGAAAGGTAGGACTGTAGGATTAGGAAAAGGGTCTGTGGTAAATATCTTTTGAGCTTGTAGAGTAAACCTGCGTGCCAAACCCTGTCAAAAGCTTGAGCTATATCAAGAAAGGCAGCAGTGCAATACTGTTTGGTTTCAAGGGCTGAGGAGATGTGATCAACAACGCGAAGGCCTTGTTGAGCAGTGGAATGCCGTTGGCGGAAACCAAATTGGTGTGTAGGAAAAAGGTTTTTGGATTCAATAATTGGAAGTAGACGTTTTAGTAGAAGTTTCTCAAATATTTTTGAGAGGATAGGGAGTAGGCTTATTGAACGGTAAGATGAGGCGTCATTGGGTGGTTTACCGGGTTTGGCGAATAGGACAATAATGGAATGTTTCCAGAGGAGTGGGAAGTGCGTAGTTCGGATAATGCAATTATATATATAGGTTAGGAAGATTATGGCTTTAGGAGGAAGTTGTTTGAGAATTTGAGGAGTAAGGAGATCATATCCAGGGGATTTTCGGTAAGGTAAGTTTTTCAAAAGGTATTTGACCTCAGAGGGATTAACGGCTTTTGGTGGAAGAGAGAGAGGAATAGGTGAAGTGAGGAAATCTTCCACAGTTGTGCTGTGAGTATGGCTTTGATGAGAAAGGTTAGGTGTGAAAGTATGGGTAAGATGCAGAGCAAATTCCTCCGACCTATCCCCATCCGAAGCCGCCCAGGACCCATCATCACGACGGAGCGGATGTGAAACAGGTTGATACTTTAGGATTTTTTTGGTTACATTCCACAAGGAGTTATCCCTGGTAGACAGAGAGGAGAGGTAGGAATTGAAAGAATCGGAACGGAAGGATGCCAATCGCCGCTTTACCAATCGGCAGTACTGATTGTACGAGCGGCGATCGGCAGGATGCCGGGATCTTTGCCACACTGTTCTGGAGCGGCGTTTGGATAGGATTAGATCTTTGAGATGCTGAGGTAAACTATTATGATTATGAATTTTTGGGTGACGATGGGGTGACGATGCCTCCCAAGCCGACCTCTGGACCAGAGTAGTGAAAGAATGCACTGCATCGTCTAGGTCTTGGGATGTTTTCAGGGATAATTTGAGGTTTACGGACTCTGTAAGAAGCTGACGGAAGTGGTCCCAATCGACTGGGCCCCTAATAAATGAAGGAGGAGATAGTTTGTGAATTGGTTTTAGGGAAATGGTTAATAATAAAGGGCTATGATCGGAGGAGAGGTCATCGAGGCGCTTGAGTGAATAGTTTAGTGTTCCTAAACTATTGTAGAAGAAGAAGTCTAGGAGATCTGGATTTCGGTTGGGATCTGATGGCCAATAGGTGGCTGTGTCAGGTGAGATCGTGGAGCAATGTTTCCGTGTGAGTGCAGACAGCAAAGCACGTCCGCGTGTGACCCCCAGTGTTGGTGCTTTGCATTAAAGTCCCCACCCACAAGGAAACCATGTCCTATGGAGTCTAGAAAGGAGATGAATTGGGAATCGGAAATGGATTTATTGGGAGGGCAGTACACTGATGCTAGAGTAAGGGGGAAAGGGAAGGTGCTGATTGACACTGCAGTGGGCTGAAGGAAATCATGTGCTACCAAAGGAACTATGTGATGAGAAATGGAATTATGAACAATGACAGCGGTACCTGCATGAGCTCTTCCATCTGGGTGATCAGTTCGGTAAGTATGGTACTGTCGAATCGTAAATGATCGTTTGCTAGTAAGTCTTGTTTCAGTAATGAGAGCTACGTCGATGTTTTTGTCGTGGAGTAGTGCTGTCAGTTCGTTAGTGTGGGTGCGAACACCATTCGCATTCCAAAGGAGAATGGATAAGGAGTCGGAAGGATCCACTTATGGATTTTGTTTAACGGGGATAAGGTAGGAGACCAGATTTGTAAGTAGGGAAATGAGAGGAGTAATTAGGGTTCTGAACTCTGTAAGAAATGAGGTTAAAAGGGTAGTGAGATCCGAAGAACTTGAAGGTGGAGGAATGTACGAGATGTGTGGCTGAGGATGGGATAGAGTTTGTGGGTTGACGGGATGAACGGAATGCTGGGAAAGGTGATCTTGTGTACAGGGGGTGGGTGGTGCCTGTGACTGCTCTCTGTTGCGAACGGCATCGGCGAAAGAGACAGTAGTCCTCAAGTTTCTGGCTGGGCCGCTTCTTGCTGCAAGTTTTTCCACTTCTGGCTGACGGCGTTTATCGGTCCTCGACTTTAGCGTTCTGTAAGCCTCGCAGCCCTTGTAGTTGGCCGGATGGCCTTGCTTGCAAAGTACGCATACCGCAGGAGATTGTAGGGGCTTTTTGCACAAATCGCTTCTGTGCTGCCCACTACACTTTACACATCTGGGAGGGTGGTGGCAGTAAGATTTCGTGTGCCCATATGCCTGACAATTATGGCACTGGACGATGTCTCGTTTGGGGAACGGTTTTTCAACCTGTACCCTTGTATAGTACAGGTGTGTTAGTTCATAAATCTTCTCTACTCCAGGTGTTCGCTCGAGATCGACGAAGAACAGTGGTAACGCCGTTTTTATTGATCCCTCTTGTTGTTTATCCTCACGTAACACGTTCGTTATTTGACGAACTTTGAATCCAAGAGCAAAGAGTTCATCTTCGATTTCGTCAGCTGGTGTGGTCGGGTGCAAGTTTCTAATTACTACTCGGAGCGAGCGTTCTTGTTTCAGCTGATAGGTGTGAAAGTCAGCATTGGTTTCGTCCAAATATTTGATAATTGCCCGATAAGTATCGGGAGTGTCCGGAGATATTTTCGTGTCCCGAGAGCGATTTAGGCACGTATATTTGCCGGTACCAACAATTTTGCTCATTTGTGAGCATAGTAATTTAAAGTTGCTAATATTGCGTACAAATATAGGAGGCGGCTGGGGCTGTGTTGGAGTTTTGTTGACTTCCATTTCTTCTGCTGGGATATTTTTCAACGCCTCAAAGGTGTTTGGCGTGAAGAAAGGTGACTCTATGGCGGGATCATTATTGGATGTGCTGGCCTGTGGAGGTATCTCTTCCATGGAACTAGCCGCAGAAGAGGTTATTTGTACATTCCTGGTTGATCGTCTTGGTTTACGCTTTACAGGCGACGTTGTCGGGGTTGGACCTAGTGATCTCGATCTTTTTTTTTTATTTTGAGAGATCACTTGTTGATAAAATTTCATTTTATCATAACAAAGGTTTTTAGTTTGTAGGAAAAAAAGTACGTGGCGCCGGTGGGAATCAAGCTCACAACCTCCAGTGGCGAGTCACGGGTCTTGGCTCTGAGCCACAAGACCGACTGGCTCAGAAACAATTGCTCGACGTTAGTGAACGATCCGAATGGTGCTAATGTCTAATGGCCGACCTCTCTCCTCTGATTTCACTTCACTTTTGTTCTGCACAAATGTAATAAGCTACGTACTCGCTTCGGCGGTACATATACTAAAGTAGATATATTACAATTTTATATTCGTTTATATACACTACTCTTAGTATATTCTTAAATTCCATTTACACGTTTTATTATATAAATTGTTTTCTTTTTTAGGCTACTACAGACGACTGTACCAATCCATGCAACCAGTAATCTGAGCTGCAAAATTCTACCTCTCAACATAAGTTCAAGCATAGGGCGTGTGCCAAGGAGATATGAAATTGGGTAAATCCACCCATTATTATGAAGGGAAGAGAAATAATTGTTCTTTGTTTTGCCTCATCAGGCTTGGGGGACACCATGGATTGGGTTGCGTCGGGAAGTTTTTTTTTTTACTTTGTTATAGAGTTTTAATCCACTTTTTTCATATGTGTATAAAAATAAAGTGGATCCTCTTTAATAATTATAGTCTGGATATATCCCATAGTTACGGTTATGGTCTGAAAAGTCTCCGACCTAACAAAGCTTTTATTTATTTTATTGTCATCTTCATATTGAGGTAGGAAACTTTTCAGTCCACCTGTGTAGAATATTGTTTTAAATCATGAGCTTATACTTATACCTTGGTGAGTTCAATCAGATATGTTTATTTATTGTTTTATGATAGGATTGTGAATATCTATGTGTTTTAGAGTAAGTACATATAGTTTTCATGAAAGATCCTTTCACGATCCTAATTTCTAAAAACTCTTTAAATTTCCTTTCTTCATTTGCATATTGAAATCCATTGTTTTCATCACTATAGTTTTCTCCTAGATGATACCGGTTGTGGTTAATAGGTTTTCTTTAGATATAAGTATTTTAAGTAATTATAGTTAGTAAAGCCACTGTGCTTACTAGCTGGCTAGGTGGGCCATTAACGGTGAGATGCTGTGAAAACATCTTTTAATTCTTTGAAATATACTTTGTCAGAAGTATAAAATAAACTTTGGTCTAGTTGATGGTGGGGAACTAATAAACACACATGTATTTTCATCAGCCAACAGTCACACTAAAACTAGTTATGGCAGCTAGTTATGGTAATTAAGCTGGTAATATGTTTCGTTATACCTTAATAATATACCTTTGTGAGTTCAATCAGCTATGTTTATTTATTGTTTTATGATAGCATTGTAAATATTTATGTGTTTTAGAGTAAAGACATACCAGGTTAAACAGAACAAATGCTGGCCTGGTGATTGTAAATAATAAGTACTCATATTTTTTGCCTCCGCTACTGCACTTGTAATTAAGTATTTGTGTATATGATCTAATTCATTGTACATGCTCCATATTATTTTATTAATAATATTATATCTAAGAAGTGTTTTGGTTACAATTATTCTGTGTTGTGTGTGTGTGTACATGAATGGCTATGATTCAATGCATAAAGGTTTCGATGGCCAATACTTTTTAAGTTGTCATTTTCATCGGTCCCATTAGTGTGACCTGGCGCCCGTATCTTTTTAGTTTTTTAAGACGCTTATCGTGTTGATTTCTATTACCCTGCTGCAGACGTTGACAGGAAAACGGAAGACAATTACTACATCATTAAATAATACAATATAAAACATATATAATAATGAAAATGAATTTGGCAATTCAGCTCCTAAGAAGCATGGTTTCGTGCACTTAAGCCTACTAGTCGTAAACTTGCTACATTTCATTTCGCTTATGGCTCATGGTTAACATCTCCCTCACTCGCCTCCTACTTGGATTACAAAAGGGTTCACCCTTTTACGATCCTTCAACCCGACAAATGGCTGTTTGACTTGAGGAAATCTGTTACTTTGATGAATGTTATTAGCGAATGACACAACAAGCTTAGCTTACACCAAGTGGCACAGTATATTTTCTAACAGGACATACTGTGGCATTGAATTAAACCTCTAGCACTAATACTACAAAGTTCATTTCCCGTTTTATATACATTTTTTCCCCTAGCCCCTTTAAATTCACAGATAATTCTATACAATTATAGATCATCAGGCGAATCTGTTTACAAATTATTATTGTATTTCCTGTAGCGTCGCTACATTATATACAGGTTTTGTTATTTTATAAAAATTATATAATGGAATAAACAAGTATAATGATACACATTATACGTGACTGGACTGAACTGACTCTAATAAAGGT
This sequence comes from Acanthosoma haemorrhoidale, assembly GCA_930367205.1. NCBI lineage: Eukaryota > Metazoa > Arthropoda > Insecta > Hemiptera > Acanthosomatidae > Acanthosoma > Acanthosoma haemorrhoidale. The sequence goes on along the minus strand of OV884015.1, from coordinate 106,641,188 downwards.
GATGGGGCTCACCTTTTTGATCAAACTTAAAACTAACTTACATACTAGTTCTTAACCTATTTTTCCCCCGACAGTCTGTTGTCATCGATGTGGGAGGGGTGGTGGGGTCATATTGTTAAACACTGGGTTGGTTAGGTGCGGCAACGAGTCAAAAAACTTGATGTGTTTCCAGTGGATGAACCCACCGACGGCACACTAAGCAACGGGTGCAGGTCAGCGTTCTTAAACCTCTTGAGAGAGGTATGTCTGACCACTCATGACCCCATTCTTTAAATGTTGGGGACATTTGGCTGTATTGTCAGTCAAGTTAGTATATAGCGGGGCCCCGTACAGCAGAGCTGGCCGGAGGACACTAGTCATTATTTACAAAGTTAAATTATTAAATATCTAACTGAAATTTATTTTTAACAAAACGGAAAGATCCTTTCACGATCCTAATTTCTATGTTTAAATGCATTGTCTTCCTCACTATTGTTTTCTCCTAGATGATACCGGTTGGGGTTAGTGGGTTTCCTTTAGATATTTTAATTGATTATAGTTAGTAAAGCCACTATGTTAAGTAGGTGGGCCATTAACAGTGAGATGCTGTGAAAACATCTTTTACTTGTTTAGAAGTATAAAATAAGATTTGGTCTAGTTGACGGTGGGGAAACTAATAAACACACATGTCTTTTTATCAGCCAAAAGTCACACTAAAACTAGTTATGGCAGCTAGTTATGGTAAATAAGCTGGTAATATGTTCAGTTATACTGCTAGAGTTAGTTCCTTCGAAAGAATGGGATATAGTGATGTAAAGTGCTACTTGAAATGCGGGATTTAGATACTGGGAAGGGAATGGGTGATAGCTGAAGGTACAGTGAAGTTCCAAAGGTCGGTTGCTTTATCTAGGAACCATTGGCCAAAGGAAGATCTATGGGAAGGCGAAGAGGGATGGGATAAGCTGGATCTTGTGCTGCTGTTGAGTGTGATTTCTTTAGTTCGGGGAATTTGTGCCAATATAGTCAATGTATTTTTGAACCAAGGATGCAGGGCAAAATATTTTCGCTATTTGAGTTTTAGACCATTTTACTTTAAGACAAGAAGTTAATAACAATTTGTTGTGATATGTAACATTAGTTTGTTGCAAAATTTTCTGTTTGAAAACATAGTAAGCTTTAAAATAACATATTGAATCTTTATCCGGCTCTTTTCTCTATACAGTGCATATCATTATACTCTTTAATAACGAAATTTGCTGATAACTTATTATATTAATTCAAATGTGATAACACTTTCAATGCCTTACTCCGGTATCATTTTCAAGTTCTACAACAACTAAAAACCATCTGGTAAAACCATACATAAAACTTTATTGGTGATCAAAAATATCTTTAAAAATATATAATCCGGTGACGTGGCTGATGGAGGAGCGTGGGGGACTTCCCAAGACTCCTCTTGCTCTTTTGCAAATGAGGGAGGTGACAACCATGTGGATTTGGGAGGTCTCTGGGCTGTTTGTAATGAATGAGCGAGCGAATGAAAATTTAAAAAATAATTACCCGATGGGTTCAGGAGAAAAAAAAAACTAGACCACACTCCTCCCTAGACCTTCCACCCAGTATGTAGTAACGTAACTCTTAATATTTGTATATACCAGTGTTTTGCTTGTACTTCATAATAAAGCTTTTCTTTCTTTTATTTTAAAATACTCTCCTCTACAAAGATTATTTAACTGTTGGTCAACACAAAAAACAGAAAACTGTATATTATTTTTTTTGTCCATTCAAGGGCAGTTTAATAAAACTATTTTTGGGATTCGCTGATCCATTTAAATTAACTTAACTTGAATGGGCGCATTATTAAAGCATAATTCATTTTTATTTTTTAACCATGTTTATTGTTCGACAGTTTTATAATTCTAAGAACAATTAGAAGGGGCTTGAGCAGAGCTGTATACCTGCTTCGTTGCTTGATAGAAGTCACTGATGGTTCCCTGTTATTTTTAAGTAAGCAACCCTCCAAGACCTCCCTACTTCCCAGAATCGTATGGTTTCTTATACATATATGTCTCAGCTTACCCCCAGACTCCACTCGTCCCTAGACCTTCCACCCAGTATGTAGTAGCGTAACTCTTAATGTTTGTATATACCAGTGTTTTGCTTGTACTTCATAATGATGCTTTTTTTTTTTTTTTTTTTTTTTTTTTTTTTTTTTTTTTTTTTTTTTTTTTTAAGACTCTTCTACAAAGATTATTTAACTGATGTTGATGAATTACACTAGATATAAGCCACGAGATGATTAGCTTGTGCAGTAAGGGCTTCAAATGCCACCGAATCAAAACTAGCCTATCTTAACTTGAACAGCCGAAGGGATAACAATTAAAGCGAGATCTCCCATTACCTTTGAGCGACGAGCCGATAAATTCGCTTACTTAAAGACGACGCTGTGGAGAAGGCGATAGGTGAGGGCCATTAAAGAAAGACCTGAAGACCTAAAGGGCCGAACTAGGTAATTGAGAAGGCTCTGGCCAAGTGCTACCAACTCCTAACGAACTGTCCTATTGTCTCTTGGCTATCACAAAGGGCCAATTCCGGCCAATATCCTCCCCCCACCCTCTCTGTCTTCTGCCTTTCTCTCATTTTTTTCTTCTACAGTCTTTTTATTTTCTTCTTTCTCTTTCCAAGGGTCCTTTGTTACAAAACTTTACGAGACTCCACTTTTCGCCTCCAGTATCCCCACCCGTCATCAAATGAGTATTTTTTTTTAAAACGCTGTGGTCGTCTAATATTATTTCGGAGAGTGTCCGTATAATTGAATTTCACCCAGCCCAACAGGAGAGGCTCTACCTTCAAACAGGTACGGTCTGTCCGCAAAAATATATATATTTTTTTTTCAAAACCTCTTTATGTAAACATTTTTACAAAGAAATGAACAACAGCATGAACACATTGGCAGATTTATGGCTCCTTTTCTTGCATAGGATAACATGCATTTGATGGAGGGTAGAATTACAAAAACATTAGACTGGACTAGGTGATGGGGCTCACCTTCGGTTTACAAATTTGGGAAAACTTACTGGCGGGCTCTGATGACTAAGTATCCCCAAAGTGGGGATAAAACGCCCGCCGCGGGCTAGGGTCTCTACAACCTCTTAGCCACCGTCCGGTGAGACCCCAGATAGCGACAGAGCGGGTGGACCTATGGTCTTTCACCCTGGCTGCCGGCCTAGTCGGTGGGCAGCTTTAATTAACTTTGATCTGACTCCATAAGATCTTTAGAAGGCGTATGCCCCGACAAAGCACTATGTTCAGGAGAAGAGGTACAGGGTAGATGGTATAGTTAGTTTGTGTGGTCATGGAATGACCAGGAATTCACACTCGGTATCTAAGAGTAGGCGAAAACCGTCCGAATCCCAAAGGCGAGTGTGAACCGAAGAGAAGCAGACTGGATTGCCATGGGAGACGCTACGAGGTAAGTTTGTAGGGCCACGGCAACCGTCGTCCGCTAGGGAGAGGTCTCTCCCAAGGAGGTGCTAGTTTTAGCGAGACGAAGGCAGAGATTCCCACTAGGAAGGGGTGGGGTCTGACAACGCCGGACTAAAACATAGTGAGGTTAGGAGAGAGATATGCAGAGGTAGTGTTCAAGGTGCCGGTTTGTTACTTTCTGCCCTCTGTTTTTTTTTTCTTTCAAAACCTCTTTATTGATAATATATATACAATGACAAAAATAAATAAATAAATTTGGAATTACAGCTGTCTCCTCGTGCTGCACATCGCAGATGCATATTAAGGAGTGCATAAAATATAATACTTTCAAATTGTTGTTTATAAGTCCAATACACATACACTCACTAGGTGATGAGGCTCACCTTCAGCATGTATGCCCTCTGTCTGAGGACGCGCGGTTTATACAGCTGGCTCACCTGGAGGGGATGGGCCCCCACCAGGCGGCCAGGAGAAGTGGGGATGGCCCCCACTCCACTATCTCCTCCCCCTACTCTCACTGACGTCATAATGTTTATTAACAACAAATATGGAAACATAGACAGGTATAATATGACTCGAGAAGAGGGGGAACTTTTAATTATTCACACTTAAGAGGTGGCCAAAACACTTACACACTAAAACTTAAAACTAACTAACTAACATATATGACGCATTCTAACTTGTTTATGTTGTAGTACAGGAGGGGGGGGGGTTAAGTCAAAGCCCATCGTTTTCACTTACCTACTGTATTATATTACCAGTTGTAGCGATATATAGCGAATATGTGAATATGTAAATTACCCTACACTCTGGTTCATAATGTATTATAATAGAAATGCAAATCTGTGTAAACTTCTTGTAATAAATCATAGAGAGGTCGGAAGTCGTGGACAAGTAACTCAGAGGGGCACCGTCATAAAACGGTACCTGACTAGCCAGGTAGACATAGGGGCATCTATAGGCGGTCAAATAACCCAAGTGGGTGAGACCCTAGCAGCCATAAAAAACACACCCTTTTACCCCAACGGTCATAAAACTAAAAGGAAATGGCCACCTGTGTATCGTAAAACATACTTCTGTCAGCCGACTCCACCTTTCACTAGGAAGGGGATATGGTATTTAAGACCAGGAGATTAAGGACTGAACCTACTCTCTCTCTGCTGCCCTATGAGTCGACACTCTGTCTCTTAGTCTCCATAGCCGCACGACGGGTCACTTACACCAGGGGGTCCCGGGCCCCTGGGAGTAAGCCCACTCAGCCTTCCGCTAATCTACTCTCGCTATGCCACACCTCTACGATGGCACCTTGCCACACAGCCTCTAGCAGACCTCTGACGACTTGTACTTATTACACTGCCGATCTCTCGCCCGAACTCTGAAAACTGGTCTTATTCTTTATGAACCTCTGAACCTCATCCTGAACACAGTGTCTTGTCGGGACACATTTCTATCAATAAATGGAGTCAGATATTAACGCCTACATGGAACATGGTCCATGTTATTAACTACAACAATCCGACAACTGTTGACCTCCGACAACTGTTGACCTCCGACAATTGTTCACCTTTTCCAACAATTGTTCACCTCCGACAATTGTTCAACGTTTCCCGACATCTGGTGACCCTCGACGTGCACAAGAAGCTTTCCCGACACCAGTGTATTGACAATTTCAGTAATAAACTAGTCAAAGTTAATACAATGTAAGAAATAATAACGATTTATAATGATACGATTACTTTACTAAATGATTCGCTCGGCAGAAACTGAATCCTAAGAATAATCAATTCCAAGCATGACATACAGAAGTTTCTTTTTAATTAATAGACAGACTTTTTATTAAATTTAGTGCGTATTTTTTATTATTAGGATAACATGAAAGGTTGTATGACTAGTTATTTTTTTATAGCCTCTACCTAAAATAAAGAAAAATACTAAACGTATTTGTCATAGAGGATGCACCTTCATTATTGTGGTATTTCGAGGCAGATTTCGTTTATTGTTTTCCAACTAAACTAACAGATCGTTATCAAATTTTCTCAGGCGTGCATGTAGTGGTGTATTTTTTGGATATAGACTGATAAATAAATAACTGTCCAATCCAATGCCTGCATAGAAAAATCTCTTGTTTATCAATATTTGTTAATCGGCCAATAAGGTGCTATTTTTGCTTTACCCTTACAATTGCTGTTGTGTATTTTTTGCATACTTCTCTTATTTTCACCTTCCACCCAGAGTTATGCATGTTGCATAGATTTCATATGTTACATGAACACTACTCGAGAGGGGATTCCCTCTTTACTCATAGGTCTTTGAAGATGATAAAAGAAAAAAAAACAAATATTTGAATATGTTAGGGAGAATTATGTTAAGCATATAAATGAATAGATGAAGAGCTATCGGGAGCTACCAATATTAATTTATGTTTTTGTTTACTTCAATATTATGCTGTTAATTTATTCGAGTCAACTTATGCATTTGTACTTTGGCTCAATATTATTCATATGCTATCCGCATTAGAGAAATTTATGGTATATTTTTTTATACTTCAATATTATGCTGTTAATTTATCTATTTTATTTAAAAAAAAATCTGGAAATTAAATAAAACTAACATGATAAACATTATTACCTCTCTTAGTAAAACTCGCGTTGAGTTACAATCGGGAATACGATTTTAAAGACTCTTTTGATGACTTGATTGATCAAAATTAAAAAACAATAAAAATTACATTTTATTAATAAGGGAGAGGGAATTTTTAATTTGATGTGTTAATAAATAAGGCATGAGGTTAGGCAATATTTGTTGCTCAGTGTCCACCTATCGATTTTAGACAGTAATGAAAACACGAATTGATTATGATGAAGCTACATTATATGATGGTCTTCGTATGGTTTTGTTTTTCCGTTTTTATTTTCATGGGGTTATTGTTTTGGTTTCGGTTAATTAGTCCATGTTGACGTAACATGCGGGTCGTCATTAATTTATCGAGGGCCGACATGCGTCACTAATTGAACTTACGTCGCACTTCAAGCGCACAGGGCAGTGCTATGCCGTTACCGCTTCGCATTCTATATTAGATAATATTATTTATTTGTGATAATTATCTATGAGTATTCCATACAAATAAACGGAATGGTTGTTCTAACGATAAAATAATATTTCCATACAAAGTGTATCAAATAGTTTCTTATTTGATTTTGCTTATTGTGGTTTATACGTAGGTTTTGACTAGCCTAACAATTACCTTCAATGCTATTATAACCATGAATAGGGAATAGATATATTCTAAAATGTTTAAAATTAACATAACTACAAATAATCATAAATATATATATAACAGTGAAACAGTAGAACTTAAATCTACAGATTAAAAAAAATTGTAAATTTTTGTGGTAAGCCGATTGTGGCTTTTCTTTTATTGGTGGATGAAAAACGTTTTGTCTATCCACGAAATTATTGATTTAATTTTATGAACATTATCACACAAAAAAAATGCCATTTTCAAAGGCTAATGTAGCGACCGCTAACTACATAAGATAAATCACCCTATACTCTATTGTATATATATTGTAAATTAATTCAAACAAATGTAAATAACATTACCAAAATATAAATCATTGTAAATATGGTAAACAATAAACATGCAGCTGTAAGCCAATTAGTTATATGAGCTGGGGCACCCGCTACCCGTAGCAGGTACTAAGCGACCCAACCCGCCGAGAGACCCTTACCCGGGACACGTATCGGTGACATATCTCTTTGTCAGAGAACAAAGAAAACCATGTACACAATTGGCATTGGGTACAACAAAACCAGAGCTGATTGGCTACTGACGAAGCCAGCTGGGTATTTAAGACCGGTGGTTTGGGGCCTGTAGATCATTTTCATGGCAACTGATTGGCTCGTGGCTGCTCTGCTGTGATGTTAAACTGTGTAACTTGGCTTCCTCATTATGAAAACCTCTGCATCTCTCTCCTCACCTCGCTACGTTTTAGTCCGGCGTTGTCAGACCCCACACCTTCCTAGTGGGAATCACTGCCTTCGTATCGCTAAATCTAGCACCTCCTTAGGAGAGACCTCTCCCTAGTGGACAACGGTTGTCGTGGCCCTGCAAGCTTACTAAGCAGTGTCTCCTATGGCGATCCGGTCTGCCTCTCTCCGGTTTACACTCACCTACCCTCAGATACCAAGTGTCAATTCGTGGTCATTCCAAGACCACACAAACTACCTACACTACCTACCCTATACCTCTTTTCCTGGAAATAGTGGATTGTCGGGGCACATACCTATCAAATATGGAGTCAGATAGTAAGACCGTCATGAAACGATGGTCCAGGTTATACACTTAATCAACCCTCACTTCGTCACCAAGGCTAGGGTAACTAGGCACCCCCCCTCGTGACTACCAACAGCTAAAAACAGCAAATTAGCACTAGAAATATTTAATACTTTTTGTTTTTTTTCTTAGCTCTCAAACTTATAAAAATAGGATGTGGGAAAAATAAAGGAAAATTATTTTGGGCTAATGAGTGCCTTTCACTAAGGGGAGTCCCCCATGTGAAGGATGTATGAGAAGGATATAGGGTGTGGAATGCCTAAAGGAGGCGGGTGGGTTTGGGAAGGTAGTGAGAGTCTACCGAGGGTGTATTTGATACAATCTCATCTATCAATAAATAGGGAGACTATGATTGATGCATCAATAATTGGTGAACATAAATATTTAAGTGGAATAATTTTTTTAAAAATTATTATTCTAAGAATAAAGATATCTTGAGCCCTGGGCTTGAACCCGGGACCTTCTCATTCTACAGTAAAGTACTGAACCTCAGTGCTATCTTTAAGCGAACACAAGTCAATATTATATCTATTAAGCTTTCTTATCATAACTATGTAAGAGGACAGGACCTGCCAGTGTTTCTTTAATAATTATTAAAACTAGTAGGATTAAAAGCACATCTAATAATTTATAAAATATTTTTTCTTTTATCACTTGAATACTGGTTTGTTATAACAATGGACATTATACAGACATTGTTCGTCATTTGAAAGAGAGTGAGTGTATTTATAAGAGTGAAGAGAGTTATTTATAAAATAAAATGAAATTCAAAGCTGTAAGTGAAAAAGTTAAGCCTCTATCTTGTGAGAGATATGGTGGTGAGTATTATACATGTATAATATAATACATGATACTGTTCTCGTCTGATTGAGGGGAGTTCCTTCATTTTGCCTTTTAAACATTCTCCTCAAAACATTAGATGTAGCAAGCACCAGGGCGATATTAAAGGATTTCAAGTTCTTTTCGAGGTCGTCAAATCATCAAATAAGTTTTTTTTTATGTTAATAACTATACCTGCTACAAATACGTGAGAGTGGGAGTCCTGGTAATGGGCAGTTTCTCCAATCATGTCCTGAGCGTATGTGGCTCTCGCGCTCTTGGTCAGCCTCCGCTGGCTCTTATCCAGTGACGCGGCTGACTTAGGAGCGTTATTTTATATTTTTCCCACATCCTAAATTCGACCTAGAGAGCTTCGGGAAAAAAAAAAAAAAAAAAAAAAAAAAAAAAAAAAAAAAAAAAAAAAAAAAAAAAAAAAAAAAAAAAAAAAAAAAAAAAAAAAAAAAAAAACTTAGCGTGGGAGACTTCCCAAGACTACGTCTCCTCCTTCGCACGCGAGGGAGGTGACAACCATGTGGACTTAGGGGGCCTCTGGGCTGTTTGTATATATAGTATGAATGAGCGAGTGAATGAAAATTGTAAATTAGTATGAATGAGATCATTTATCATAATTACTTACAGCCCGATCAGGCAGATTGTAATTTTATCTTAATAAAAATTGTTGAGTTCTGCGCCTGCGCTGCCATTAGTTTAACGTGTCTACATCGCTCTGCAACTGAACTATCATTATTACCTTTCGTAGGAAGTGTAACGGTGCGAAAAACAGTCCCAACAGACTATTTACGGGAACTCATCTCGAGGGAGAAGGTTGAACGTGAGTAGTGAATGAATATCATTGTAATACTCATAAGTGCTAGTGCATAGACAATTGGATAGTTACGGCGGCCATATTGGGACAAATCCCCACTTGGCTCACCGGCCGAGTGGTAGCTCATAGATCGTTCATAGCTCAGAGCTACCGTCGGCGGCTCTCGTACCGCACGTCGTGCGTTCGATACTGGGAGTAGTCATCGGTTTTTTTTTTGTTTTTTTTTTAAATAATTAAATTATTTCTGCTAGGCAGAATATGTCATTATGCGTTTTCATCATATGGCGATGAATAATAATAAAAAAAGATCTCGGTCCGTTGATACCACCACACCAACAACATCACCAAAACAAAAGGCTCGTAGAGGAAGACCGAGTAAGAGAGACCTGCCGCCGCCACCACCATCTGTCACACCCACCAATAGATCCATGGAAGAGTTGCATTCACCTCAACCAGGACCGTCTACTGCTCCGTCACCAGCAGAATCTCCGTTCTTCACCCCGAATCCGTTCCAGCCACTGTTGCAAGATGCAACAAATAATGACATGGAGACCACTACCACCCCTAAAACCCCTAAGCCACCTCCAATATTCATAAAAAATATTAGGTCTTTTAAAATACTATGCGATCAATTAAAAAAAATTGTTGGGGTTGGTAAGTTTACCTGCCTCAATAGAAGCAGAGATACTAGGATCACGCCAGACAATTCAGATACTTATAGAGCGATTGTTAAGTATCTGGAAAATACAAAAGCTGAGTTTCACACATATCAGCTAAAGGAAGATAGATCCTTGAGGGTTGTTATTAGGAACCTTCACCCGACGACCCCAGTTGATATAATTATAGAAGAACTGAGTGCCCAAGGGTTCAATGCAAGACAGGTAGTCAATGTCTTCAGGGAGGACAAGGACATGGACACTCCGGTGAAAACGCCACTCCCACTATTTTTCGTTGACCTCGAAAAAACGCCAGGAGTTGAAAAAATTTACAATGTGAACTACCTCTACTACACTAGAGTAAAGGTGGAAAAACCACATCCCAGGCGTGACATAGTTCAGTGCCACAACTGCCAGGAATATGGCCACAGTCGTTCGTACTGTCACCACATACCTAGGTGTGTGAAGTGCGGAGACAAGCACAAGAGCGAGCTTTGCAAGAAGTCTCGCCAATCCCCCGCTGTATGTGCCTTGTGTCAGCAAGACCACCCTGCCAACTACAAAGGCTGCGAGGCATATAAAGTGCTGAAGAACCGCCTCCAACAACAACGCCACCCACTCGTGGTAGAACAAGCAGTGAAACCGCGAAGCGTTCCAGCCAGAGAAGTGAATGACTCCACTTCATTCGCCAACATAGTGTCAGGTGGACGCAAGACATTATCCGAGGCACCGCCTCCTCCCCTCCCTCAACCACAGCATTTACCTCAGCCTCACATACACCAAATTCCTCCCCCTCCCAACTCCACAGATCTCACTAGCCTTCTCATCCTTTCTCACCGACTTCAGAACTCTTATCACTCCTCTTATTTCACTGCTCACCAACCTTGTTTCCCACCTCATTCCAAGCTCTCCCAAATGAATAAAAAACCCTTAACTATCCTTCTTTGGAATGCCAATGGTGTTCGAAATCACACAAACGAACTGACAACATTACTAAATGAAAAAAACATTGACGTTGCACTCATTACTGAAACGCGACTGACTGCTAACAGATCCCTCAAAATCCCACAGTACCAGGTTTACAGAACAGACCACCCTGATGGAACATCACATGCTGGTACTGCTGTCCTTATCCACCATTCCCTTTCCCACCACATCGTCCCATTGATTGCCCATGATTTCCTACAAGCCACAGCTGTGTCAATCCGCACATTTTCCTTCCCCCTCACCATAGCTGCAGCGTATTGTCCACCTAACAAGTCTATTTCCAACTCACAATTTACCTCCTTTCTTAACTCAATTGGACATCACTACCTTGTGGGTGGAGATTTCAACGCAAAGCACCAACAGTGGGGCTCTAGAACCACCAACTCCCGAGGGCGAGCTTTGTTATCTGCACTCTTATCCACAAACTCCACCCCTCTCCCTCCTCAGACTCCTACCTATTGGCCTGCAGATCCCTATCGAAATCCTGACATCCTTGATTTCTTCATCCACCATGGAATAGGATCGATAAATTCGTCCACTACACGGCTCGATGACCTGTCGTCCGACCATAGCCCTCTACTCCTCACTCTTTCGTTACACCCCATCCCCAAACTACCTCCTCCCTCATTCATCAGAGGTCCAGTCGACTGGGACCACTTCCGTGAACTTCTAGCTAATTCCATTGACCTCAAAGTTACCCTAAAAACACCTCATGATCTAGACCATGCCGTACATTCCCTTACTACCTTAATCCAACAATGTGCATGGAATGCTTCAAAGCCTCGACCTTCCCCGTATGCCCAGAACAAAACTTCTTTACCTCAAAACTCCTCGACCTTATCCACATCAAACGCCGCTCCAAAGCCTTATGGCAAAGAACCCGACACCCTGCCGATCGCCGCTGTTACAATCAAAACTGTAAATTGTTAAAGCGAGAGTTGGCAACCTTCCGATCCCAAACATTTAATTCTTACCTATCCTCTTTATCCACTCAGGACAACTCTCTCTGGAGAGCTACCCAAAATATCCTAAAATACCATTATGTATCACATCCACTTCGTCGTGGCGATGGGTCCTGGGCTGCGTCAGATGGAGAGAGATCTGAAGCATTCGCACAGCACCTCTCACATACTTTCACACCTCATCCCAACCAGCATAATCCATCCCACGATACGAAGGTCGAAGATTTCCTTATTTCTCCGATTCCTCTTTCACTTCCTCCAAAGGCAGTCAATCCCTCCGAGGTCCAATACCACTTAAAAAACCTACCACTCCGTAAATCTCCTGGATACGATCTTCTCACTGCTCAGATCCTTCGACAACTCCCACCCAAAGCAATAATTTTCCTCACCTATATATTTAATTGTATCCTTAGAACCACCCACTACCCACTTCTCTGGAAATATTCCATTATCGTCCTCTTTCAGAAACCTGGAAAGTCCCCAAATGATCCCTCATCTTACCGCCCAATCAGTCTACTTCCAATCCTTTCAAAAGTTTTTGAAAGAATCCTACTCAAACGCCTTTTGCCTATAGTTGAATCCAAAAACCTTCTTCCTAACCATCAATTTGGCTTTCGCTTCAGACACTCCACTGCTCAACAAGGCCTTCGCGTTGTTGACCATATATCCTCCGCACTTGAAAGCAAACACTACTGCACGGGTGCTTTCTTGGACGTAGCTCAGGCTTTTGACCCGGTATGGCACCCAGGTTTGCTTTACAAACTAAAAATCTCCTTACTGCAGACCCTTTATCTAATCCTTCAATCCTATCTGTCTAACAGGTTCTTTCGGGTCCGTTGTGGTTCAGAATACTCCGATTATTACCCCATAGAAGCAGGAGTTCCTCAAGGCAGCGTCCTTGGCCCTATCCTGTATACCCTTTTCACTGCTGACATTCCGTTAAGTCCTAGCACCTTCCTTGCAACTTTTGCTGACGACACAGCAATTCTCTCGTCACATCCCAATCCGTCAACGGCATCCTACAACCTCCAAAATCACCTCACTAAGATAGAGAAGTGGTGCAACATCTGGCGCATCAAGGTCAATGAAGGCAAATGCGTTCACACCACATTTACTCTCCGTCGAGGATCCTGCCCGTCCGTAACCTTCAATTCAATTCCGCTTCCCATGTCCAATACAGTTAGATATCTAGGTTTTCATCTAGACAAAAGACTGACTTGGAACCCTCACACAAGACTTAAAAGACAAGAATCGAACAGACGGTTTGGACAGTTATACAGACTACTGAACAGAAACTCTAACCTCACACTAGAAAACAAACTCCACGTATACAAACAGTTATTAAAACCAATTTGGACTTACGGAATAGAGTTATGGGGGACAGCCAAACCATCGAACATCAAACGTATCCAAACATTCCAATCCAAAGTCCTCAGAACCATAGTCAACGCACCCTTTTATATTAAAAACTCATCCCTTCACAGAGATCTCCATGTACCAACTGTCCTCGACCTTATACCCTCAAGATTTTCCAAATTTCACCAAAACCTTTCCGCACATCCGAATCCTTTGGTCGACTCCATATCCAGTAACATTCATCCTTACAATCCTCCTCGACGCCTAAAACGGCGGTGGCCTCGCGACCTATTATAAATAGACATTCTATGTCATGGGGTCCTGGCACTGGCCATCATCCCCACTCATGTCCTGAGCGTGTGTGGCTCTCTTGCCCTCTCTGTGGCCTGCGCCGGATGGCGCCACGGCCGGAGAGGGGGCGGGGGGAGCTTCGCTGCTTCCGGCCTTTCCGCCAGCTTGCTGGGGGATTGGCTTCGGGGGCGGGGGGGCTCCTGGGCTGAATCTGTATGTATATAGGTATGAATGGACTGTATATAGGTATGAATGGAATTGTATATAAGGTATGAATGATCTCTCAGCACAATTATTAATGCTGGAAAAGGCAAATTGTAATTTTTTCAATAAAAATTTTTTTTTCCAAAAAAAATAAAAATTATTAACAATAATGTAAAAATTGAAGAAATGCCCTGAGCGTGGACCAAGTCCTGAGATGTGAGCTGATACTCTACTTCAAGACAAATAAGCCCTGGGAAGAGAAAAGCCCTTTAATTAGCATTTAATTGGCCTCATGTCTTAGCTTATTTAGCTGGGTGGAATAACCGGAAGTGGGAAAATATTTTCCTCTGAAGACATCTTAAACATCCTGATGATTAGCACTATTTAGCTAAAAACCATTTCAATCAGTTTTTCTTTTTATTTATTTATTTTTGTGATGTTTCCTCCTTTGAAGAATAATAAAACTTCTTAATATCAATGTACAGAAATCCGCGGAGCACTGATCACAAAATTGGGTAGGTTCCTTTGATACAATCCGGAGTCAGCTCCAATTAGCACAAGTCTCTTTTTACCTTTGAGCAGATTTACATCCACCCCGAGCCCGCTATGAAAAAGCACCGAAATTGAAAATGTTAATTAAGAAAGAGGAGGGAAAAGTTAATGTTTGGCGGGAGTGCTTTCTTAATATTATTGGGGCAGCCGAAGAAAGCGGCTTTCGCTAATCAGTAACTGTATTCGGTCCTCCTCGGCTTCTGTTCGTCAGGGCCCTTTTCCGCCAGGTGGAAGCAGCGTAACCCATTTGTTTGTATTCAAAAAATAAATAAATTTCTTTAGCTTTATTATTTTATTGCTTTATTTTTTAATAGGTTTAAAGATATTTAGTGATAATGGCAAATTTTTATTTATATATAAAGCTTAAACGGGAAATATCTGGTGAGATTGGCTATAGACAAAAAAAAAGCGAGTCTTGCCTTTATAACTCTACAGAACGCACTAGGGTACGGAACAAGGAAGGAAACAGGGTTATGAGGATTCTGGTTTACAAGGATGTATACCTTGGTAATACATATGTATTGAAGGTTTACAAATACTCAGATGTTGGATCTGAACATCAAGGTGTAAAAACAACCATCCGGTCACGCAGTAGGAATCGAAACGACTCTGATTGGTCTGACTACAGCCAATCACATAGATGCGTTCTGTCACAGAGATTGGGATGCTTCCAGTCAGAAAGGGTAAAATTGCCAGACACGCGCTTTGTTATTAAATCAGTAAATAAAGTCAAACTAAGAACATAATAAATGACTCTTAATTGATCCATTACTAGTAACTAAGAAATGAGTATTTTTAAATATATTAATTAGGTTAACAAATTAATGGAAAATTATGTCCTTGTTAATGGTGTGTTGGGGCTTGAGGAGACTATAATTACAATTAACGAAGTAATGAGTATTTTCCAAATATATTAATTAGGATATCCAAATATGTTAAAAGAAAATTATGTCCTTATTAATGATGTGTTGGGGCTTGAGGAGACTATAATTACAATTAACGAAGTAATGCGTATTTTCCAAATATATTAATTAGGATATCCAAATATGTTAAAAGAAAATTATGTCCTTATTAATGATGTGTTGGGGCTTGAGGAGACTATAATTACAATTAACGAAGTAATGAGTATTTTCCAAATATATTAATTAGGATATCCAAATATGTTAAAAGAAAATTATGTCCTTATTAATGATGTGTTGGGGCTTGAGGAGACTATAATTACAATTAACGAAGTAATGAGTATTTTCCAAATATATTAATTAGGATATCCAAATATGTTAAAAGAAAATTATGTCCTAGTTAATGATGTGTTGGGGCTTGAGGAGACTATAATTACAATTAACGAAGTAATGAGTATTTTCCAAATATATTAATTAGGATGTCCAAATATATTAAAGGCAAATTATGTCCTTATTAATGATGTGTTGGGGCTTGAAGGGACTATAATTATAACATAATCCCCCTATAGTTGTAGTACCACACTTGGTTTTAATTTTACACTTCCTTTCGATGCAGCGTGGTTTTTTTCAAAATCAGGAAACCTTGTGTGTCTGTCAGTCTGTTTGACCTGCAAACATAACATTTTATTTTTTTATCAACTAAAGACATTATTACTGTCATTAAAATCGTTTTCAAATATTTCACGCATCAGGCTTGATATTTTGCATGGTGTACATGGTGATATTTGCCGATCCATCCATGATAAAATAAAAATAATAAGTTAATTACTGTGGTGTGGAATAAATATATATATTTTTTTCTAGGCATGTCAGATAATTAACATTTTTTTCGAAGTGGAGGTTAAAAATGATTACGTATATCATAAATCAATCGAGTGTGTTGGAAAAGTGATTTTGAATGTGTATGTTGATAGAACATATCCAATACACTTAGACAGGCAGTCAAGAGAGAGTTGTTTCATCATCGAATCCCTTTGTTGCGTGATACTAACTTTTCAAAAAGCTGTATTCAGCGGAAGCGGTTTGACAATCTGATGCCCGTCCTAGTTGCCAGATGGATACTTCCCATAGCAGGTCTACAGACTGTAAAGTGTAGTCTATAGAGGCCCATAACCATTAGTGGAAAGCCTCACAGGGTATGTAATTGCAATTAGGGGCTGGATGTGGGCAAGTGTTCCCTCAATCCATTAGTGATGGCCGAGGGTCATCCCGAGGGATCAGAGGCAGTTTGTACACAGGAGTCTTCCCTGGACAAAGTCAAAGAGGAGGGAGTCAAACGCTCTAACTCATCCTTCGAGTCTTTGACGGGATAAGGCCTGGAAGAGATGACTGGAAGTCGTAATAATACAGGTTATATTCATGTCATTTTCATATTTACATCGCTGTTTTTATTTATTTTTTCTACTATTCGAATTTTTTTTTATAAATATATTATTACGTTGTAAATAAATATATATATATATATATATATATATATATATATATATATATATATATATATATATATATAAATATACTAACACAAAAAAGTTTACCAATCATGTCACTATCATAAAATTATAATCTGCCTCAATGGGCAATAAGTAATTATAAATATGTTGATTATAAATATGATAAATGTTTTCATTCATAAAATATTTACAATTTGTATTCACTCGCTCATTCATACAGTATTTACAAACAGCCCAGAGACCTCCCAAATCCACATGGTTGTCACCTCCCTCGCATGCGTAAGAGAAAGCGGAGTCTTGGGAAGTCCCGTACGCTCCTCCATCACCGGATACGAGCCAGCGGAGGCTGACCAAGAGCGCGAGACCCACATACGCTCAGGACACGATTGGAGAAGCTGGCCATTGCCAGGACTCCCACTGTTACGAGTCTACAGTAGGTCACAAGTCCACAGCCGTTTTAGTCTCCGAGGAGGATTATACGGATGAGTGGTGCAGTGCAATGACTGTGCTAGGAGATTTGGGTGGTAGGAGAGGTTACTAAGGAATTTAATGAACTTGGAATAGTGAATTTAAACTCTAATAAAGTTTCTTTCTGCTTAGATTTAAATCAACTATGAATTAAACTGTATTTAGTTTTCATAAGTATTTCATTTAATTTGCTACACCATTTTGCTCTGCCGATAAAACTTTGAATAGTTCTTTGCTGACACAAACATACCATTGATTACTTTTAATAATATATATTAATCTCAAGTTGGAAGTTCCCTCTTCAAAGTTTCAGAATTAATTATTTTGACAGCCTAGATATGTAGAAATGTAGTCTTTGTATTTTACTCTTTTGAAATCCAATACAAACACCTTTTACTCGTCGAAGTCTTCAAATGTATTACAAAAATATTCGACTATACTGGCAAGGTCAATGCTTCGCAATATTGCTTGTAGCATTGAATCTATCCCCACTTTAATACTAAGTTTTAATTCCTCTAAACTGCATTCCGGTTTTTATTTTAACTGTTTTAATGATTCTGACTTTGTTGAAGGATGGATAGCGAAAAATGCGGTAAGTAATGCGGTGGTACAGCCAATCTTAAACTGTTGTGGATACTTACTTGTACTCATATATTATTATATTATATTATTACTTGTACTGGATATATTTTGAGTTAAATGCCATCACAAAATATAATTTTCATCCAGCAATGATTCAGAAAAATATTCTTCATAAAAATATCACTCAGCTACTTAAATATTAAGTCGTGAATAGTTCTTTTTTTTTTTTTGGCTGAAGACCTTTGTGGTATTCTTTGGAAATCTTTCAGATGAAATTCCAAATTACTAGTAACCATATGTACAAATTGATGATTCTTTAAGTAATGATATTGTTCAAACCTAATAGTAGTATATTTTTAAGAATACAAAATAATATATTTTTCATCATTATGTAATCTCGTTCCAGGGCCCAGGAAAATAAACGGTGTCCCAGAATTAACGCAAGATTTGAATTTTCCGCCATTTGTGCAGTAAAGTGCTGGCAACCCTAAAAAAATACAATTTGACAGCTGACAGTTTAGGGTTAGTAAAAATGGAGCGTTATACGATAGAACAACGTGTCCTTATTGTTGAACATTATCTCAAAAATAATGAAAGTTTGGCGGCCGCAGTTTCATACAAAATATGGTCGGAATAGTGTTTTGACTTCATCAACTGTGAAGAGATTAATTGAAATATTTAGGGAGACTGGATCAGTTGGAGACACTAAACACACTGGTCGTCCAAAAACAAGCCGTTCAAATGTCAATATCGAAGCAGTGCGTGAGAGCAGTGCGTTGTTGAAAATCCAGAAACATCAATTCGGCGTCGTAAATAAACTTTGTGCAGAAATTGTATGATATTGATGTGGTGAATATGTGGTTTCAACAAGATAGTGCCACACGCCATACAGCCCATGAAACAATGCAAATACTGCATGAGACATTTTCAGGTCGTGTACTCTCTCGTTTCGGTGATCAGAATTGGCCCCCTAGATCGTGTGATTTAACACCTTTAGATTTATTTTTATGGGGTTATTTTAAGTCAAAGGTGTATGTCAACAAGCCGGAAAATTTCGACAAAAGAGTGCGTATGTGCCAGCAAAGTCGTGGAGGACATTTGCCCGATGTGTTATTCCATAAATAACCCTACCCTATTTACTTTTATAATTCAATAAACAAATAACAAAAATACTAAAAACTTTGTTTTCTATTTAAATCAAAGCTTGCGTATATTCTAGGACACCCTTTATACTGGGCTAGTAAAAATTAGTTTCTGAAATTAATCTGCCAATGGGGGGATTTGGAGTCCTTATTGACCCGCCAATCCTGACAAGTTCTCAAACGAATCCTGGCTTACCCTCTACGTAATACCTCAACTGAGAGAAATTAATGACTTCTATTTTTAGTATTGATATAGATTCTATAAACAAAAGATTTACATGTCATTTCAAAGACAACAATATTTCCATTGACAAGGAGTTTTGTAACAAGCTATCATTGACTCCCCTGGCTTGTAGTTGGGACAGACATCCCAGGCCAGTGATCTTCATCCAGTGGTCGAGGTAACATTACCCCGCGGTGGCCAGGACCCTAAGACCCGGGCAGAAGGTGCTACCACAGGACACTGCGCGGGCCTGCGCTTTAGGGCCGCAGCTCCTCAGTCGTCCTCCGAACTGCGTCTGCTTCGCGTCGCTCGTGTGCTCTGTCCGTGCGTGTCCGTGCGTCTGCATGTGGAATATGTCAGTATGTCGCCCAGCTCTTGGCTCGTAGTCTGTGTTGTCACAATTGCCTCTTTCATACCCGGTAAGTCAACTCTAGTACCCATATTTTATTATACAAAAAAAAAAATCAGTAAAAAAATACAAAAAATAAATTCTTACTTAACTAATGCATATTTTTTGAATATTTAATGCTGATAACATTACAAAATCAAATTTAAAAACAACTTATATGTACACAACAGCACGAAGACAGAAGATTTTTGGAGGATATTTTGTAAAATTAAAATAAAACAAATATCTTAGTAAGTAATCACTAGAGTGATAACTACAAAGTAGATTTTTTTAAAAGAATATATTTAGTTTATTAAATGTTTTTCGAAATACTTAACTGACAAATATCTACTTTTAATTTTTTACTATATTATCCCTAGTGTTCAAAATATATTAAAATTCGTACATTTTGATGCGTTTTATAATGCCATCTTACAGCATCATAGAAAAATACGAGTCATAAAAAATAACCAAATTTTAATGAATTTTAGAAAGTATGATAACATATACAACAATTAAAAAACACAAATAAAATTAATTAATTGAAACAGTTAACAGTGAAGGTATTTTGATTTTCTTAAGAAGATATCCTAGCATGATATTTAAATAATGAAAATAACAGTAATAAAAAAAAATGTACTGTATGCGCATACTTCATATTTTTTTTCTTTTTGATTTGGGTCTGAATTTTATATTGTATCGAAAGTTCCGAATTCTCACGCAATGCGGACACTGGGCCTACAGTATCCCGGCTTGAAATGTCCCTAGCCATACAACAGATACAACGGTAATACAATGATATTACAATCTACCATACAGGTTCATATTATATCTTATACAAGTATATGTTCTGGCAGAAAACAATATTCCGTTCATCCTGAAGGTTCTCTCATGGAAAATCTACAGCAAATCTCCGAGGATCATTTCAATTTTCCTCATCATCGAATATTTTAATGACATAAAAACTATAATACGAAAAGAAAACTATATGTTCAGGGGTAAGCACATTAATAGTAAAATTTATATATTATTTCGTCCATATACAAATAATTCTCTCCATGGAAAATTATATGTTTTATCATGAAATTATTTCAAAAGGGTTATTTTAATATGTTTAGTCAATGGCTTTATAGTTTCTATATTTGTTTTTGTTCAGTTTTAGATTTTCAACAAATTTAATAATATACGTGGTTTCGGTATACCAGATCTCATACGAGATAGTGTATATATAATCTTCACTGTTTAATACATATTGTTCAAATCTTTCAACATAAAGTCACAATTCTTTTATTTCTCCATATACCATTCATTATTATAATGTTTCATTAACACTGTTTTTGCTTTAGTTTGCACAGTAATGTTTTTCGATGAATACCAGACGGGTGGTGCGTGATACCTACCCAATATCCCTGCGAGATCTGTTAGCCAATATGGCGGAATCAAACAGTAGAACTGCAATATACGTTTCAATTGTACTTTTAATTGGCACGTATCTACTTTTTTTTTTTGCACAGGGTTTTATATATTCATTCGAACCTGTCTGTATTGGATAATTTTCACTTGAGTAGACATTCGCCGAATGATTGGCCTTTCATTATTCTATTGTCTCTTGTTATAAAAGAACAAAACAAAAAGCATTACTTGACTGTCGATAGATCTTAAAACGGATTTTAACACAAAATTGACGATCAGTCCATTTCGATACTTCTTGTTTAAATTATTGTTATTTCGAATTTGATTAAAAGACTATTAGTAGATGGTTAAAAGTGATTCGATGTATATTTAATTTTAAAATTGAAGTAACTCATGTCAATCGATTAGCGTTTAATAAATAATATATAAAACTGCAATATTTTGTGAACTTTGATTTCAATTCAATTTTTTATAGCAATTGTGACTTATTTTTCTTTTAATGGAATATACTTATGAGGGGGTTAAAGTCACATTTCCTTCATTTTGACATAAATTCCCTAATCACAAATTTGTACAGGGAACCAATTGTATATCGAAATGAGGTTTGCTTAAAGGCAATTATGATGTAAAATTTGCCTAAATTATTTCTTTATTTTAAACATCTTAAAATGACTTACACCATTTTGAAAGTAAATGAATACAATTTTAGAGATTGATAAAGAAAAAAGAAAAACATCGAACTATCCAGTTTGTGACTTAGTTCTCGTTTCCTTTTGACAGTTTAGTATTTCTGGACTTGAGTAAGAATTGTTGAAATTCTGCCTTACACCACTCTGTCTTTAACACCCTCGTATATAAAAACTAAGGGTTGTTTTTCCCCTATCGAATGTTACTTCATAAAACTCCACGCGAGTTCTTTTAAAACTTCATTTGATTTGTTAAGCACTTCTGTTATTGAGGGTCGACTTTTCGGCATATTTAAATAATTGGCCAAAATCTATTGAAGTTGTCTCCAATTGAAATAAATACTTTAATTCCCTTGTTTGTTCTCAAGAACTCTGTTTTTTAGTATAGCTTTGAAACTGTCGTCTCTGACTTTGATATGTCGTTATCAATAAAGAAAATGGGCTACATTTTAAAGCTTTAATAGTTTCACATCAGTGACTTTTAGTGATGTAAACATATTTTTCGTTTTTGGTTCAGAATGATAGGACATTTTCCAAAAAACAAAAAAAAAATGTGATATTAAAACACTGTTACTTTGAGCTAGTGACCCGCACTACATTTTTGCTTTGAGGTAGTTTGACACTATTTATTGCTACTATAAGGTGTATTGAAAATTCCTAATATCCTTAAGGGTTATTCATGGTTTCTATTTCCTTTTCTTATCTCTCGAAGGGTTATTTATTTTTTCTTCATATTTATTATTTCCCCATTACTTTTTTTTTTTTTTTTAGAAGAAAATACCTAACTATAGTCTTTTTCGTTTCAACATACAAGAATTAAGATATGGAACCATCACTCACATTGAGTTTTTCAAAATTTTTGAATCGTTTAAAAAGCCGCAGGTTATTCACAGGTCAGTAGAAAAACTTGTAGTAAAAGTTTTAATACGATGTATGTGTACTATTTCTTAGAAAGTAGCTCACAGTTTAAATCCATTGTAGAAAGTTATTTTCAAGCCGTTTTTAAACGCCTCATAGATAGCATTCCGGTGGAGCTTTCCCACCCATGTTTTATAATATATTAGCTTTGGCTTGTGGTATCCTATGCCCGAGAGAGGTTTAAAGAGGCTTTAAATTCATACAGGTACTGGAATAATCTGGTTTTTAGTGGATTCCATATAGTGGACTAGCAAACAATCTAATGGATCTGACATTTACAAGTTATGTGGTTTTACTCCAAGACAATAAACGGAAATATAAAAAAATCAACAAAAAAACACGAAAGTCTATTTATCCAATTTCTCCTTGATATTCTAAGAATAATTTTCTTCCAAATAGACCACAATGGGTTATTTAATGTTATTCAAGCTTATTAAATTTTTCTGTTAATATAAATTCTTAATAGTTTTTTGATTTTTTTAATCCAATACTAGGTGAGCAGTATGTTATCGCAATTAAAATGAACAGACCAAATAGCTCTTCTAATAGTGCATTTTCCTATCGGGAAAATGAAAAAAAAAAATATTTGGTAAAATTAAAAACCCCAATCGTTAATCTGTGAAAGAATAATAAAAGACAATAACTAGTTCATTTAGTCTGAAATATTTTTACCGTGACGCCATTTTAACAACCTCTATCTGATTCCTAAATGGAAAATATAAAAATATTTACATAAATACTTTCACGTCCTTACAATATTTACAGAGAGGCGATTACTTTTTTTTTTTTTTTCCGAATGTATTAAACATATACTAAGACCATGTATTAAACATATACTTAGACAATGCATTAAACATATACTTAGACCATGCATTAAACATATACTTAGACCATGCATTAAACATATACTTAGACAATGTATTAAACATATACTTAGACAATGCATTAAACATATACTTAGACCATGCATTAAACATATACTTAGACAATGCATTAAACATATACTTAGACAATGCATTAAACATATACTTAGACCATGCATTAAACATATACTTAGACCATGTATTAAACATATACTTAGACCATCCATTAAACATATACTTAGACCATGCATTAAACATATACTTAGACAATGTATTAAACATATACTTAGACAATGCATTAAACATATACTTAGACCATGCATTAAACATATACATAGACCCTGTATTAAACATATACTTAGACAATGTATTAAACATATACTTAGACCATGCATTAAACATATACTTAGACCATGCATTAAACATATACATAGACCCTGTATTAAACATATACTTAGACAATGTATTAAACATATACTTAGACCCAGAGTATAAAAATAATCACATTATAATCCGATTAGTACTTATAGATTCTAATAAAATAAATAAAATTATAAATGTGTTTCACCATGTTTGTCGAAATTACAAACATATATTTGACCATTGTAAAAAATACGAAGTAATCTTTTCGCGATCCATTGACTAATACTTGAAAACCCACTCGATAGCAGAGTCGTAAATACGATCGAGTGAATTACGAATAAATGAATATCAAAGTCAATTAGCGTTCTTCCTCCTTGTATATTCATTTATTTTTTTGTCTAGAATTAATGTTTATCCACTATTCAGATTGTAAAAAGTTTCTTTCGTTTATTATTTAATGCTTTTGGGTCGCTATACGAAAAGGGTAAGAGCTTCAACCAGGGACCTCTCCAATTTCAGCCGGGGGTTTCACCAACTGAGCTAGCTACTCAGCACGAGAAAATCCCAATATTTATTCGCTTCGGCAAAGGCTGTAAGAGCTGTACAACAGTGAGCACGAAAGGTTGACTGCAGGGACGACATGAGACCACTAATTTCAATTATCACTAGATTGCCTGTGATGAAAACATAAAATATTTTATTATATCGGTATTATAATGTCGAATTTCGTTTTTGTACGTAAGCTCTATATTATTAATGAAAGAAAAAATATACTGACAGGGTCGAGGAAAAAATACTCGAATAATTACTAACAATCGCGGAACCATAAAGAAATTTTACTAGAAAATAAACTCTACTTACATTTCATCTTGACTTTTGTGGCAATGTTTATGAAGGTACCGAAATTATTCCGTGATGTCTGGGGTGAAGCCGTTTAATTTGATAGGGCAATTTAAATATATTCTTTTATGACTAATGAGTAATAATTTTCAGCCAAATAAAAAAGGTATTGGCCGAAATACGATCCCGATGAGTCCTTTTCAAATCTTCTGTCAGAAAATGGATCCAGTCCACGCTCTTTTCATAATTTTTCTCGAAAAAGCTGAAAATTATAAAACCATGAAGAAAGATGTTATATAGACTAAAACTAGTAATCGTTAGTTATAATCCTATTAGTTCATCGGTGAATATATCAATGAGTAGAAACGTCTGTTTGGAAATCTGATTAGCTCGTTGAAAGAGAGTCGTTTGTTTTTCATTAAAAGTTATCAAGAGTTAAATAATCTTTGTAGAGGAGAGTCTTTTAAAAGAAAAGAAAGAAAAGCTTTATAATGAAGTACAAGAAAAACACTGTTATATATAAATATTAAGAGTTACGTTACTACATATGCTGAGACAAATATGTATAAGAAAAGGGTAAGATTCTGGGAATAGGGAGTAAGGGAAGTAAGGAGGGTTGCTTACTTAAAAATAACAGGAACCATCAGTGACTTCCATGAAGTCATGAAGCTGGTATACAGCTCTGCTCAGGCCCCTTCTAGTTGTTCTTAGCACTATAAAACTGATGACTGTCAAATGTGTTCCTCAAAATATTTTGAATAGTTGAAAACCACCTACTATCTAAAACAAGGATTCAGACATACTTGTACACGTTATGTCGAAATGTTAACAAACCGATGCATGAAAATCTAATTCTCCTTCATTATTCTAAGCCAATTTTCGGACAAACCCTACCATTACGTATTTGTATATTCATTGCTAACATATCATTTGCCAACGTACTTTTATTGCTCGATATTAGTGGGTCTTAAAAGCACCATCTTTTATTATGAAACATTGAAAAACTTTGCACTGAAACGTGTTTTTACCACTTATTTTCAAGAATCGAAGTTGGATAATGTATTTTTTTAAAGACTTACAGAGGAGAATCCACCCCGTGACTTGGCGCAGACGATCCTTTTATCGACTTTGTCACCATCCCCTAAATGTTTTCGCTTCAAGTGCCGACAGCTGTTGTTTTTTATTCCAGCATGTCCCTGGCAAAAGACAGGCGGCTCCGTTTGATGGCCCCTTCATCGGCATACTAACTCCGTCGTGTGTAGACTTGAGTATTGGCGGACTCTCCTTCCATCCTCGAGAAGAAGTAATTCGCAGGCACCACTCCCGTATGCAGCAGGAGCGGCCAGGTTCCAGCCAGGGGAGAATCCTCCACACTGCGCCAACATCCTGGAATAATCCTCCATGGATCATCCCCCACCAGCTCAAAGTCCATTATATAAACGACATTTTTTTTTTTTACGATCTGCAGTATCACACCATCTCTAGTCCTCAAGCAATCTATCCCGCCAGTCTTAAATATTATCTTACTTTATAGACTTAAACTAAAAAAAAAAGGAGCTTAGAAAAGCTCTTTATATCCGTTAAAAGCCACTATAAGTTAAGTTTTACGATTTTCTTCATTTATTTATTTCTCAAAGCTATTGCTGGAATGTCACCCCAGTAATTGACTGCTTGGCTGAGCATTATTACTGTTTTATATATACATAAAAACCTCTTTGTGTGATAAAATTTCAATATGACTTATTGGGGAATATGTAATTGTAATAAATGTTCTCATTCATACCATATTTACAATTTTCATTCACTCGCTCAATCATACAGTATTTCTAAACAGCCCAGAGACCTCCAAAATCCACATCGTTGTCACCCCCCTCACATGCGCAAGAAGAAGCGGAGTCTTGGGTAGTTCCCCACGCTCTTCCATCAGCCGCGTCACCGGATACGACCTAGTGGAGGCTCAGGACATGATTGGAAAAACTGCTCATTGCCAGGACTCCTACTGTCACGTATTTATAGCAGGTTACTAGGCCACTGCCGCTTTAGTCTCCGAGGAGGATTATAGGGATATGTGATGCAGTGCAATGACTGCTAGGGAATTAGGGTGGTTGGATAGGTTACCAGGGAATTTAATGAACTTGGAAGGGCTGAGTTCGAGAATGTAAGGTATATTAAGGGTTTTGTTGCTGACTTAATAAGGGGCATTTACTATTGTTCTCAGGACTTTTGATTGAAAGGATTGGATGAGCTTGATGTTTGACTTTTTTGCTGTCCCCCATAGCTCTATTCCGTAAGTCCAGATTGGGTTAAGCATAACTGTAGATTATCACTGTTCAATGGCTGTTGCGAGGTATATCTCTTTAAAGATTATCGTAAAAGTGACAGATCCAAATTTATTCCAGTATCAGTATCCTGACCATTTTTTTTCGATTATTAAAACAATTTTTTGTACAACTAAATTTATATATGATATGGGATAAAATAAATATGATACCATGTATTTCTCCATCATAGATGAGTTGGTTGTGGCTGCTAGTTGTCACACTCGCTGAACAATTATTTATTGTACAGTAATGAATGAATGAATTATCTGCCAGCGACCCTTACAATGCTCTACACTTAACTGTCTTTCAATAATTAAAATAACAAACTATATAATTGTGGAGTATCCAAAAATTAGATTTTAATATGAAAAAAAAACACAACTCGAGTATAAAAGTTATATAAAAATAGTTTTTCGAGACAAAATCAGTTTTAAGGGGGATAGGTCACATGGCCCCGCTGATCTGGCCGAAATGCAATGTTGACCTTTAAAATATTGTTCGGTGCGCGCTGTAAACTCTCTTTAACCCCCTGTGAATATCATAGCTAGTCATTACATATGTGTATACGTTACAAATGAACAATTTTTAAAAGGTTCGTTGAAAAGTAACGGTTCAATCAGCTGATGACCACTCTAAAAGCAGTGCTATTATTTCTTTTGAGTAAAAAGGATTCAGACCAAAGCACACGAATGCCAGCGACACATGAATGCACATAGCCTACTACAGCAGTCATTCAGACTAGAAGCGCAAACTCATCCATCCAAAGACTGGGTTGCTAAAATTTTACATGAATAGTTATTTGGTACTAAACTAATTTATTTAGTAAATAGTGTTCTTGGCATACATTGTACCTATATCGTATGCGTACATAATCCTGGCTTACACTCTCTAGTAATTTATCAATATCGGCCACTGAAGGACCCATGGAACAATGAGTAGATACGGCATCGGGTTGGGTTCCCACACAGTTGAGTGGCTCAGGCAGTGCACATCCCTCACTTGAACACACCCCAGTTCACTCTAGCATATTAAACAGGGCTTTGTTCTGCTTGAGATTGGGAAAAAATAAGAAGAAATATTCCGATTTAAGATAAATAATATGGACAATAAAACAGAATACACATTTTTAAAATTGGGTTTATTACTATTCACATAAAAATAAAATTTTTCGATACGATTTTTTTTTTTTTTAAATTATCGTTAACGTTTCGTAAGTAACGATTCAATATAATTTTAAAATAATGGTGTCTGATCGATCTTATAAATGAAACAATGATTTTCTTCTTTTGAAAAATGGTTAGTACTATTTTTTTTTATTTTTTACCTCAACAACAACTTTATTATGATAAAATTACAACCAGCTTGATTGGGCTATAAGTAATTGTGATAAATGATCTCATTCATACAGTATTTGAAAACAGCCCAGAGGCCTCCCAAATCCCATGGTTGTCACCTCCCTCGCATGCGAAAGAAGAAGCGGAGCCTTGGGAAGTCCCCCACGCTCCTTCGTTTTTTTTTCTTCTTAAGCCCTGAATTTATTACCAATTTTAAAAATTTCTGCAATGAATATAATACTAGGTGATGGGGCTTACCTTCTGTTTACAATTTGGGAGAAAACTTACAAACTAAAACCTAAAACTAGAACCTAAGACTAAAGTGTTCCTGCCACGACAGCGTCCTGCCATCGATAGGGGAACGGAGCGGGGGTTATCGTGTTAAACACCGGGTTTGTCAGGTAGTGCAGGGAATCAAAAAAATTGATATGTCTACTTTGAATGAATTCATCCACCGTAGGCAGATCAAAGACCCCGTGAAGCTCACTGTTGCTCTGCTGCTCGAATGAAGCACCCCGGACCACTTTCATCAGTATACCGTTTTGGAATTGTTGGAGTCGCCGAGCTGTCGTATACGTCAGATAACGAAAAAGCGGTGCAGCATACAGCAGAATAGGCCTGAGTACACTCTTATAGATCATGAGCTTTAGGTGCAGTGATAGATTGGGGGAAGTCAATAAATGCGTAAGCCGGTAAGGATTCGTGCGAGTTTGCTTCAACCTCCTTGCAAAATGGTTACTAAAATGGAGGTGTCAGTCCATTTTAATCCCCAGATATACTAGACTGATGGCTGGAGAATTTTTCTGCTCCTTCGTCAGCCACGTCACTGGATAAGAGCCGCTTCCAGCGGAGGCTGACCAAGAGCGCGAGAGCCACAAAAGGTTAATACTATTAAAAAAGTTTTGCACTATAAACTGTTTAATTAAACGTGTTTCAATTGAAAATGTTTGAATATTTTTTCACAAATTTCTGATCCATATCGGTTAAAATTAATCCTACTGGGTATTTATTTAGGACGTGTCCTTTTCGAATCTCTTCCACGCATCCTTCACAATTGAGCATTAAGTTCAATTGTTTTCACAATGAAAATTTCTCGATATTTTTCTATGTTTTATTGTCGTTATTATTATTTTGTTCCCCTTATACGTAGCCTCGCATCACGACTAAACTAGCAGCATCTACCTCTAATTCCGATTTTTTTTCACGAATTTGTCTCTCTACTCTTTGTAAGTTAGATGGAGGGTTAGCTAACATTAATTTAACCTTTTTTTTTTTTTGGTAGGAGAACGTGTGTTTGTGGAGGACAATTACGTTTGACTGCTTTTTTGCACGTTCCTAAAAGATAATACTATGAAAAAAAAACTTTAAAGTAATCGAGCTGTTTTAAAAAAAGTGTTTTACAAACCTGGGTGACTTTTGCTTTTAAATGTGCTGGGTAAGGATCAAAAATTGATGGCTCCTTTTCTGACCTGTCAAAACAATATTGTGTGAAGTGTTAGAGGACAAATAACTTCGTTTAGATGGCTTCCAATTTTTTCTCTTCAATGGCGTTTGAACAGTCTTTTTTTCCTCATGTAAAGGAAATCTGTCAACAGGTGTTGCGTTAAGGGGGTTTTCACAGGAAGGAACCAGCAAAAGGAACAAAACTAAACCTCTTTCAAGGGTTTGAGAAAATTAAAATAAATTACAATTTTTATTTTGTTCTAAAATGATATTTAAATATAAATACTTATCAAGCAATAATTTAAAACAATACTATTATTCTCATCAAAATACTTTAAGAGGAAATGACCTCATATTATCGTCATTATTTTTTACCAGTTCAACTATTGTTCACAAGTGATCTCGTAAAATAACAGTCGTGTTATTTTATTGTTAGTTTCTTCCAAATAAAAACAAATAATTTTTTGGATGTTTCAACTTGTGTTTTGAAATTATCCATGGCTGGAAGCAGATGATATTAAATTATTTTAAGGAAAAATAGAATTGATATCTGAATGAATATAAAATTAAAGGGTGGGTTGGAGTGGGGATGAGTTGCTGGCGCAAGGGCAACCATTCCACTCGGTTTGGTGCTTCAACTCTTGTCTATGTTCTATGTGTGGGGGGGGGATGCTGATTGCGGCGAGTCCGGTTTCCCAGAATTGAAGTGTTAGAGCCACAGATAATGACAGTTCGGGTGAATTTATTTTACGCTTAGTCCGAGACCACTCGCTATATCACAGTCAGTCAAAAATCGAGGATTGGGTAGATCCGGGTAATCATTCATTGATCAAAAAATTTTCCCTGATTCAATGATGTTTGTCTAGTAAAAAACAAAATAACAAGAGCACTATATTCCTCAAAATACCTGGAATGTTAAATTACAAACGTACTCAACGCCCAAATTTCTTTTCCACTACCAACACCATGCTTTAAAAGGACAAAGAAAAAAAATTTCTAGAATAAACCACAGACGCTCTAAAAGAAGAGTACTAAACAATCTTAAACTCTTAGTTATTGTAAGATATATCACTCTACTAAAACCATGAATACATCCCGAAGGGTACGAGTGCACTAAACACCACATGAGACGACAAGAAGACTTCATCATCACTAACTTTATAGAGAAATTAATAGTTACTATTAATTACTTAAAAATAATAAATTAATTAATAATAAATTAATTAATATGTGATTAATAAAACACTGCCAGCAAATAGTCACGCCTAGCGTCATTAAAAGATCAATAGAACCTAGAACACCTGCTCAGGTAATTATTCTCAGAGAAACAGTATTTGATATATGTATGTCTACCTAAGCTCTGGAACCGTCAGGTAATTACCTTAGGTACTTGACAGAGCCGAAACAATGAATGAATTGAAAAAACAAAATGATACCTTTTAGAGTTTATTGTTGGGAAATTGAGTTAAGTTGATGAAAGACGGGTGTTAGAACTTCTTGAAACTTTGTATGGTTAACGTACATACAACGCTACATTGGCTGTGAGATGGGTGGAAATGTTGACTGCTTAAATCATGAAGAAGAGAACAAAAACATAAGGCCAAAACCAATTACATTTCATGTAATTATGTTGGTAGCCTTTTCTAATTGCGATTTACGTATATTTTCTGGTTAGCTTGGAAATTATAAAATTGATTTAATGTTTTATAAAATTTTTATGATTGTTCATTTATTTTAATATTCATTCGAATATGTATTTCATTCATACTTGTATATTCGATAATGTATAATATTATGGGGAATATTGGATATTGTATAATGTATATTTGTAAGACAAAATATCACGAAGTATAAAATTGACTTTATTCTATTCTAAAGTATTTTATATGTAACTTTTGCTAAGCTCGGTTTAAAATCTGCTGTTTATTTGGACTATAGCTTATCCATATCATAGGCGTTTTAGTATGTAAATTTATTTAGAGTTATTCACTAATAAACTGAACTAGCTAGAAACTGATTTACAAACCTTACTCTCTCTCTCTAAACAAATTAAGTATACATTCCACACAATCTAAAAAAACAAACATGTTCTATCAATACTTATAGCAATACAGTCATCAGGGACAGTTTGTACATTCTTTGCATGTTCTACATTGAACAGGCTGGAAATGTGAAAACCTCCTTACCATTAAATGCGTCCTTTACCACGAGGAAAGAATTAACAGCTTAATATCTTTAATTAGGACCTGAGCAGAAACAGGTTGATTTTTCATTTGAAGCAACATGTTTTAACACAAAAGCATATTTTAAAATGATTTTTGAGCCCTGTGTTTGCATTAATGATCTCAAAACAGTAAAAACTTACACACCATTAATAAAAGTAGCTCAAAATTATGGAATTGTAGCGACCGCTAACTACATAAGATAAATCACCCTATACTCTATTGTATATATATTGTAAACAAATGTAAATTACATTACCAAAATATAAATCATTGTAAATGTCGTAAACAAGAAACATGCAGCTGAGAGCCAATTAGTTATATGAGCTGGGGCACCAGCTGCCAGTAGCAGGTACTAAGCGACCCAAACCACCGAGAGGCCCATAGACCCTTACCTGAGTCAGGTATCCGTGACATATCTCTTTGTCAGATAACAAAGAAAACCACGTACTCAACTGGCATTGGCTACTGACGAAGCCAGCTGGGTATTTAAGATCGGCGGTTTGGGGCCTGTATATCATTCTCCTGACAACTGGCTGACTGGCTCGTGGCTGTTCTGATGTTCATCAAAAACTCTTCTTCCTGATTTATGAATACCTCTGCATCTCTCTCTCCTCACCTCGCTACGTTTTAGTCCGGCGTTGTCAGACCCCAAACCTTCGTAGTGGGAATCTCTGCCTTCGTCTCGCTAAATCTAGCACCTCCTTGGGAGGGACCTCTCCCAAGTGGACAACGGTTATCGTGGCCCTGCAAGCTTACCAAGCAGTGTTCCCCACGGCGATTCAGTCTGCCTCTCTCCGGTTCACACTCGCCTACCCTCAGATAACGAGTGTGAATTCGTGGTCATTCCAAGACCACACAAACTACCCTATACCTCTTCTCCTGGACATAGTGGATTGTCGGGGCACATACTTATCAACATTGGAGTCAGATAGTAAGACCGTCATGAAACGATTGTCCAGGTCATAAACTTAATCAACCCTCACTTCGTCACCAGGGCTAGGGTAACTAGGCACCCCCCGTGACGACCCAACAGGAATAATTAATAGTAAGGACAATTAATTCGAGAGGAGTGACTGCGTAAAAGTCTGGTTGGTATGGACTGGGTGAAATGGTTTAAAATCTGCTCTTTATACGTAGTGTAGCATATCCATATCATAGGTGTTTTAATATGTAAATTTTTATTGACTAATAAACTGAACTAGCTATAAACTGATCTATAAACCATAAGTGATATCCTATAGTGATTTGGTGGTTGACACCTGCCCGGGTTATATCGACAGTCCTTGAGGGTATTACAGAGGACATGTCGGCCTTACAGGCATTAAATAAAACTCGGCACGTGTCAAGAGGTGCTTGAAGGGGGCTTTTATATATTCATGCTTTATACGACATCGCCACCTCGCGCTTAACCTTCCCTGCTTCTGTATCAAGTTCCATGATGAGATTTTCATAATCGAGACTACAGCCTCTCAGACCCACTGTCCTTAGGCTCCTCCATCTCGAAGGGATTTAAACGGAGTAATTACTAAATTTCACTTAAGAGAGGATCAGGCTTTCTCCGTATGGATCCCCTTTGCCGAGTCACGTCTTTGTCAATCTCGAGTGCAAATGTCGAAACGATCTTTAGACCAACTGCCATCTACATATTATAAGGCGAATCTGTGCAATGACTAGGAACATACAAAAACATATAATTAACTACACATTAAATAATGATTTCTAGTAAAGAGATGTTTAATTCCACATTAAGAACAGCTTATTATTAAAAATTTAATTTTAAAAGAATATTATTCCTTTCTTCATTAAGGAGAAATTAAAATATAATTAGACTTTAAGAAAACAAAAGATTATAAAGTATCTATTTTTATTTAAATGTAACAATTAAGTATCATTCATAGTCAAACGATACAATTTATTAAAAATGTGAGTTTTCTCACAATTATGTTTTAATGTACAAAAATTTGTCTCTGCTTTGTTTACCCACATGTTAGAGTTTACGTTACGTAAGTTTGCTTGTATTCATTACAAGAGAAACATCATTTTGCTATGGTAAAAATACTTACTAAAGAAAATTACCCTTGAAAGTTTCCCGATCGATTTCATCATTGAAAATAAATTCACGTTCCCTGGAACATGTCCCTTAAGAACAAACATTTATTTAAAATGAAGTGAGCTATTCTTTAGCAGTATCCCCCCCCCACTAAATTTACAATCAGTGTCAATAATACTATAAAATGAAGCTTCGTACATATATGTAAAGAACACGTCTTGAGTCATCGTATTTCTTGTTTTCAAATACCGCCGCGCGCGGACGACATAGGCGGTGGTAGCACAGTAGGGCAGGCGACTGAAGGTCATGACTAGAGGTTATAAACAGATCGGTGAAGTGTAAAGCGAAATTTTGAGTTGTGTAAAGTTTAAATGAGGAATTGAAGAGTTATAAAAGAACAATATTTGATATAAAGGCTTTAAATGTTGTTTCTTTCGTTTTAAAAGAAACGCAATTGAGTCTTTGTTCAGATAAAAAACATTACCTACATCAACGGATTATACAGACAGGTTAAATCATATTATGTATGTAAAGAAAGTATACTTTCTTTAATTTGAATTTGCCACGCTGCTTCTACTGACCACTAGATGGAGCTATCAGCAAGATTATAAAAAGTGAGAGGATAGAGAAGGTTATGTTAGGTAACAAAAGTTGTAAATAGAGCGTGAATAAAGAAGTGATAATTATAAAATGTAATTGTCGTTTCTTTGTTTACAGGTAACATTGTGCAAATAATATGAATAATTGTTATAATATAAAATATATTGAATAAAATTGCTTGCTTCGTTTACAGAGAAACTGATTTCAGTTTATTCACCCCACCTTTAATAATTGTCTAACATATATATTGTTGTGATATTTTGATGTGACGATTTTTTATGGTGTATTGATATAAACTCAAAATTAGGGGGCATGAATGAACGGTATACGATCCGTGGATCATGATTCATGAATGTTTTGAACACTATTCGTTGCGTTGTATCGACCATAATTATTTATGGTATAAATAATATCTATAAATATTTACTTTATTTACTTCAAAACAAGAAAAGTAATAATATCCAAAACAACTGGTTGTCCAATGCTAGTTAAAAAGATAAAGAAAGGTATGAAGGAAAACACCGCTAAGATCAGGGACGCTTTCATCGGAGACCGGGGAGACGAGAGCTAGGAACAGGCCGGCTCACATTCACTTGCCTCCGACCCGGCCACGAGACAAGATCACGCACTCTTTCATCAGGGGCCCAGGAGAACAGACCATGATCACCACAAGGTAGCAACCCATTTCACTTTTACCCAGTACGACGCATCGAGGACAAAAGAAGACGACGCATTGTGGAACAAATAACACAAAGAATAACGAATAAGAACCATCATAAAGAAAAACTAGGTAGTCGCGCGTTTAGTAATAAGGTATAATTTTAAATTTAGTTATTAATAGTGCTCTTTTGTTACGTACGTATTTAAATGTATATTCAATCTTTAAATCAATGTGTAACTAAACAATTATTCCTTTTGCCAGAATTATCCTATTTTTATTAACAGAACCTTAAGATAAAGTAAAAGTTAAATATAAAGATTAAAAATAAAATATAAATTATAGAAAAAATATATAATTAAAATATATGAGAATAAATATTTTAATATTATATGTATCATATATACCAAAAAAAAAATGATATTTACAAAGAAGTAAAAACAGCAAAGCAAATTACACCATTGAGAGCACATTGCCACATTAAAAAAAATATGCATTACTGTATACTTTCATTCATTATATTCTGATGATTCTTCGATCATTTTTTTTGTTAATTTCCTGAAATTGATTCTTTGTTTTAATGCTTATATTAGTATGGATATGAGCAATAGAGGCAAAGTTAGTCATGAATGAGATTCAATAGTTAAACCGGTCAGTTGTGAATTTAGTCATGCCTGATAAATTCAGTCATGCCTGATGAATTAAGTCATGATTTTTGTTTTGTGACCAACTTCCTTTAAATATGGGTCCCTTTGCCACTCCCTATTTATACACCTCAAGGGACTCTGAGGTGGAATGTTTATTTAGTGTAGGAAGACTCGTCCGCTCGAGTTGTTAGCAAATGAGGGGTAAAATTAAAAAGGTACAAATATATCTCTCTTGATTTCTCAGGTCCTCTGTCTCTCTGCTCGGCCGGCACAAAACTAATGTTTGAATTAGTCCATGTTAACAACAAGTGGAATTGGTTTTCTGGGCAGTGAGCGTAGTCTAGATCATTTGTTTCTTTTAACTGTCGTAGTCATTATCTTATCTAGTTGTCTACTGTTTTATGATTCAACATAATGTACTGGTAAAGTACTAGATGATCATTCGATACTAGTATATGAACGATCCTAAACTGTTTTCTAGCAAAAATCGTAATCATATCTTCTAAATAGTCTTGGCCACTGAAATTTTTCGTCTACGGTTGAACATACATACATACATACATACATACATACATACATACATACATACATACATACATACAGGACATTGGAGAGATGGCAATACTATGCCTGGCACGTGATCCATCAGACCATAACTCAATCTTAACTGCTTGAATAACTTTGTTCCAAATGCTAAGTAACTTGTTCGACCCAAAAACAGACACAAAGAACTTAAAAAGATCTGTAAAAGTAATTGTGCCTCGGTTAAGAAGTGAAGATCCAATTATTGCCGTCTCCTCAGGTTTAATATTTTTCCCTGGGCAACTTTCGGGTGTCTCTTTCAAGAGAGGACTCTCAGGTCTCTCGTCGAGTTTCAACTTGAGCCACCGAGAAGAAAGTATGAATTTTTAAGTCGTACCCGCTCTTTTATACCAGTTTTGTTTTTGTCTTTCTCTTCTCCCCTCTTCCTTGAAATATTTACCGATCGCGAGAAATGTCCACGTGCAAAAGATTCCTCCTTGTCAGCTAAACATGAGGTCACGTCGCCAGATGGTTATTTAACGAAAAGGAATCGAATATACGCTCCTGGGTCTAGGATTTTCAGCTATACATATTCAAGTGAGTCCGTGTTGTCCGTGGCTCCTTAGGACAAGAAGAATCCTTAAGCACCATCCAGCGATGATTGTTGGTAATGTGTGGCTTATTCTGTTTAGCAACATAGCAACATAGCAACATACTTAAGAATTTCGTTCGTGATTCACTGGATCGTAAACATCTTTTTTGGTGCTGAGTCTTCCTTACTCTCTCTCTAAACAAATCAACTACATAAGCCACATAATCTATAAAAAAAAAAATGTTCTATCAATACTTATAACAATACAATCATCAGGGACATTTTATACATTCTTTGCATGTTCTACATTGAACAGGCTGGGAATGTGAAAACCTCCTTACCGTTTAATGCGTCCTTTACCACGAGGAAAGAAATAACAGCTTAATATCTTTAATGAGGACCTGAGCTGGTTAATAAATCCCTAAGTCTTTTCTAATTGCGATTCACGTATATTTACCGGTTAGCTTAGAAGTTCTAGCATTTATTTAATGTTGTGTGACATTTTTATGTTTTTTCATTCATTTTTTACTTAACTTAATATTCATTGAAATATGTATTATATCCATACTTATTAATTTGTAAGGCAATGTGTCACGACAAATAAAAATGACTTTATTCTATTCTATAGTATTTTATATGTAACTTATACTAAGCACGGTTTAAAAGCTGCTGTTTATATGGACTATAGCATATCCATATCATAGGCGTTTTAGTATGTATATTTATTTAGACTTGATATGTGCAGGGTGGCGTCTCCTGTTAGACACTGGAAGGGGCAATATTCACCTAAGGTTAACTTAAATATGACAAACTGCCACCACACACGGCATTGCTGGCGGGGCGCTCATTGTCCATTGACTTCTTATTGTGTACGCTTTATGCCAAGACAACCTTTGTCCTATATCATTCGCACATATAAAAATACTGTGAAATTTACAATGGCTCATAAGTTTGTAATTATTTTAGCTCTAAATATTTTTTTTTTTTAGTATTTTCTAGTTTTTTCCCTTATAATTAATTCGGTGCCCGACAAAGGCTTGCAAAAGTAAGATACCGACAGTATAAATCATGTTTGGGGTTGTAAAAGGCAAGCTTCTAGTTTTTCGACATCATAGAGCCCCTCTGGTACAAGACAGGCATGGAGAAATATTCGTAGATGGAAAAACACTTCTTGAGAAGGAGCAGTTTTGAATTGGAGGGGAAAGTTAAGGATCCAGGTTGAGGATAACAGGAATTTGGTCTCGGCAGTGGGAGTCAGTTTTTGGAGGAAGATATAACGGGAGAGAAGATAAGGTTACTGAAGCTTTGAAGATGCACTTATCCCATTGGAAATCAACGATAGGCATTTGTAAAAGAAATCGTGTTTATTGGAAAAGTTTAATGTGCTGATAAGTCATGTAAATATTTAGTTTGTTAAAGTTAAGATATCCATTATACTAATTTGATTCATATTGTTAGTAAAACCTGTTATGATCTATTTCTCT
Source organism: Acanthosoma haemorrhoidale (assembly GCA_930367205.1). Taxonomy (NCBI): domain Eukaryota; kingdom Metazoa; phylum Arthropoda; class Insecta; order Hemiptera; family Acanthosomatidae; genus Acanthosoma; species Acanthosoma haemorrhoidale. Next base: position 106,602,562 of record OV884015.1, on the reverse strand, counting down.
AAATTACTAATATCCGACAAATACTTCTATTGACCGAACTAAAACTTTAGTTTTGGGAAATATTCCCAATTGGGGACAGAATTCAATTTGTATCGATAATTGTTATAATAATCAAACCGATCAGTTCAAATAAATGAATGACCTGCCAATCATACATAATACAGTACATTATTTTATTTGTTTGACTATACCACAGAGGTATTTTTATTTTATTAATTTTTTTTTCCATAGCCCTCATGAATTTACAGATAATTGAAGGGTTTGCTGCAAAAAGGAGGTAGCTCCAATTTTTCCATTTGTTGGGAAACCAAACAAAACGTTTAAAAAATTCAAATTTTAAGTTATGTAAAAATATTGTTGTGGCTTACTTTCAATTATGGTGTTTACATATTACGATTGGAGCTGCATCCTTTTTGTGCCAAATAAAAGAGGTTTTTTTTTGACACAAGAAAGTGTTTCTAACTCCCAACAGCTATGGGATGGAGCTACCTCCTTTTTGCAGCAAACCCTTCAATTATAGATCCTCAGGCAAATCTATTCACAAATTATTTTTGTGTTTTTTAATAATTATATTTTATAATGATACACATTATCCGTGACTGGACTGAACTGACTCTAATAATAAAGGTGATGGGGCTCACCTTTTTGATCAACCTTAAAACTAACTTACATATTAATTCTTATCCTAATTTTTCCCCGACAGTCTGTTGCCATCGATGCGGGAGGGGTGGTGGGGTCATAGTGATAAACACTGGGCTGGTTAGGTGCTGCAACAAGTAAAAAAACTTGATGTGTCTCCGGCAGATGACTTCACCTACCGACGGCACAACAAGCAATGGGTGCATATGTGTGGTGAATATGTTTATGAATATATCGTCGAACGAATATGGGTCATTTCTTGCTATTCGGGCTTAGCAATGATTTTAGAATAAAGCTTCATACATGTATTTGGCGTATTTTCACTAGGTAATATTGCCATTAATGTAATCAAAATGTGATCGTTTGATATATATTTCCTGAAGTTATATATCCTGGAATACATAGGCACGTAAGGCAATCATACCATATGTGAGATGTTTCACCTCGAGCGGAGCCCTTTCAATTTGTAGCCGTCGCTATAGCAACAGATAATAGGCACTCACCGGACACAATAAGGAACAAACAATGTGGGTTACAATACTCGAAGGTGACTGGAAACTGCCTTCCGTGTTCGTGTGTGCAGTGAAAGTGAGTCATCAAACATCAATAGCACGGGGCTATTGAATCGTGAACAACAATAACAAATTATCAAAGTTTAATAAATCATCAGGAGTGAACCAAACTTGTGTTGTTGCGCGCGGAGTTTGAACAAAAACTAGCCATATTGGAAAAAGTTTACAACCCAACCAGTTTAATGTCACAAAGATTAATAGCCCAGTCAGCTGAAATGGGCATATGCTTGCTTGCTAAAAGTAAGGTAAAAGGATTTTTTTTTTTTTTATATTAGTATTAGCAAGAACAATATGAGTTTTTGACCTCCCCCCTCCCACGGGCATTTCTAACACTTTTTTGTTATTGGAAAATATTTTTTCGCTCAATCATAGCGATCATTAGTTTTTTTTTTTTATCAATTCGAAAGAAAACAAAATTGACTGCAACGTTGTTGTTTGAAACATTTTTTCCTGCGACCCAACATCAAAGTTTCACATTTTTCATATTTGCAATAATCTCATACAACTCGATTTCAACCATGTGGCTCTACCATCATTTAATGAACCAGTATTGGTTGCAGATTTAATATGTATACATATACATGTAACTTATTTATCAATAATTGTGGGATTGATAAATAATCCGCCTGGCTTGCTACTGATGCTTGTATTTCAACTGAAAATAACAATACAATATAATATTAACAACTGTTTACAAATGTTATACCCGAGTTTAACTGGCTTGAGAATTTAACTGACCTGAATCAATTCAATGCCAGGATTTATAAAAGCAATAACAATTCACTACGAGTGGTAACTATCGTGCATAATGGAAACATAAAGATAGACTGACTGGAGGACATTCAGAGCAGGTTACGAATGCTCCACTTATCAATAGTATCACCCCTGGTGTAGACTCAAGGAAGCTCCACGTAACCTGCGACTCCTAACGGCGTCAGAGAGAACAAGTTTGGAACGGACATATCGTTTCAAACTTACATCCCCCCCCTTTCAGGAAGAAAATGGAAAGGAAAGGTAAGGAATTAGCTTACTTCTATGAAAAATGTTTATATCTTTCTTCTGCTTTCCAATATCAATTTCAAATATGTTATTGGATATCTTTTTTGTTATTTTATAGGGACCCATACGAATAGGGTCTAATTTTTTCCTATTCAATCTATTGCCGCTCCTGACATAAACGAGGTCGTTCTCTTCATAATCGACATCCTTTGTTCGATTATCATAATAAAATTTGTTTACCTTATGTAGTTTTTGGGAGTTTTCAAAAGCTAATTTTCTATTTATTTCCAAATTATCTATGTTGTTTTTATTTAATTCTTTTGGTAAAATTGAATTTTCGGTTCCTGATAGCAAATAACTTGGAGAAAAGCCTGTGGAACTATGAACTGTATTATTATATTCGTCCACACATTGATTAGCAATTGTGACCCATGATACATTTTTATTTTCATATGTTTTGCATCTAATCCTATTGATTAGAGTTTGATTGGTACGCTCATTCTGTCCATTGGAAAATGCGCAATCAACTGCAGTAAATACTAACCGTATATTTTTTCCTTTTAAATAATTTTTAAATACTTTCGAATTTATACCTGGGTATTGGTCTGTCAACAATGTACCAATTTTGCCTCTCTTTCCAATGGTGTTAACTAAACTGATAAAGTCTCTTGCAACTTGAGTTTTTGATGTAGAAACGAATGCAAAGCGGGTAAAGTGATCAACAATTAAATGTAAATATTTTTGTGTAGAATTATTTCCAGAAAATCCACCAATTGTATCAAGCGAGATTATTTCCAATGGACATTCGGCAGGACCTAGTTGAGAAAGAGGAGCTCTAAAATTTCCAAACCTAATTTTGTTTCTAATACATGTTTCGCAACTTCTACAAATCATTTTTATATGGTTGTGCGCATTCTTGAAATAAAAGGTGGGTATGATCATTAATGACATTTGTTTTACACCTATATGACCGTAATCAATATGCAATTTATTCAAAATAGATACACCATACGATTCAGGAAGCCAAATTTTTTTCTTTTTATTAAGGGTTTTATAAATTATATCATTTTCTTTGCTGCAATATTTATCCCAAGTTAATTGTTTTTGAACTGACAAGATGTCATTAATTGAAATGAGATTCACTATTTTTATCTTTGATTCACATTCATTACATTTCTCTGAAAGCACTGGATTCCTCGATAGACAATCAGCCTCAGAGTTATTTATACCGGGATTATATATAATTTCAAATTCAAATTGAGATATGTAATTTAACATATGCAAAAGATCAACATCACTGCAATTTTTTATATTGAAGCTATGTAAAGGTTTGTGGTCCGTAAATATAGTGAATTTCCTGCCAATCAAGTAATACTGCCAATAAAGTATGGCTTCTTTGACTGCCAAGCATTCAATAAAGATGGCTCTTTTGGTTTTTTGAGAGATTGTTAATTTCTTAGAAAAATAGAATACAGGCTTTAAGATATCATTCTCTTGAGGCTGTTTTAATATCGCGCCAACCCCTTCTATGCTTGCATCAGTGAAAATATAAACTGGCTTGTTGAAATCAAAAATTGCTAGTATTGGTTTGTTACATAAGTGATTTTTTATAGTATCAAAACTATTTTGACATTTTGTCGTCCATTCAAAAGGTACATTTTTCCTTAAAAGGTTATGAAGAGGATCTAAAGTTATGGAAGCCTTAGGAATATATTTAGCATAGAAATTTGTTTTTCCCAAAAATTGTCTAATTTGTTTTTTTGTTTGGGGAAGCGGAAACTTTTTTATAGCTATCAAGTTATCATTTATTGGTTTAATCGTGTTATTTGAGATTAGATGACCTAAATATTCTATTTCTTTTCTCGCAAAGCTACATTTATTCGAGTTTAATTTCAAATTATGATTTTGTAAAACCTGCAAAGTTTGTTTTATATGTTGAATATGATCTTCGTAGGATTCAGAAAAAATTAATATATCGTCGATGTAGTTTATAGCAAAACTATCAAGATTACCGTTTCTGAGTATATTAGAAAGAATCCTTTGAAAAATGGCTGGGGCTGATTTTAAGCCAAACGGAAGGCAACACCATTGCCAGTGACCGTGATGCGTTACAAAAGCTGTTTTGTACCTATCTTTCTTTCTCAACGAAATCGACCAAAAAGCGCTATTAATATCTAGCTTCGAGAAATAAATACATTTCCCTACTTTGGCTACTAAATTTTCTATCCTGGGAAAAGGGTATCCTTCAGGCACCACAATATTATTTAACCCTGTATAATCAATACATAACCGTGATTTTCTGTTTTCATCTTTCTTATAAACAAGGGTTACTGGTGCAGCATATGGACTATATGATTCCTCAATTAAGCCTGCTATAAGTAAACTCTTTATCTGAGATTCAATTTCCAGTTTATCCGGAATCGAGCATCTATATGGTTTTCGAGCTATATATCTATTTTCAGCAAGTTTGATCTTTGCTTCAAAATTTTTTACTGTTCCTACATCAAACTTTTCTTTTGCAAAAACGTTATTAAATTTGATAAGTATGTTTTCTAATACATCTTGCTTAGATTCAAGACAATCTAAACTTTTAGTTTTGTGAAACACCGAAAGGTTTTTATTATCTTCATCATTATTTTGTGAAATTTCAAGTTTGTGATTTTGGCATAGTTTAAAAGATTTAATACAATCCAAGCCCAACAACAAATCAGCCAAAAAACAATCATTTTCCACCAATAAAAAAGGAAAATTCCTTGTAACGTTAAATATTTTTAAGTTTAACCATACAGTGCCCTTTGAATTAATAATTCCACCCAGCGTATCAAACGTTGACATCCCACTTGTTAAATTATTTTCCTTAATGTGTGAATAGAACCGAGAATTAATTAAGGAAACATTTGCTCCTGAATCATATAAAGCAACTGCCTCTCTATTGTCGGCTAAAACGGTTATTTTAATAAGTGGGATGGTCGCTAGTTTTCCGAATGAGAAACAACTGGTTTATAGCTTATCTTATTTTCACTTTGAGAACGGGTATTAGGTGTATTGACATATCTCTTGTTTTCGTATTTGTTCTGAAACTCTTTGTTATGATTAATGGGTGAAGGTGCACTGACGTGTCTCCTGTTTTCGTGTTTATTTTGAAAATCCTTGTTATGATTTGCTGGTTGAAACTGTCTCAATTTCGACATTAAAATTTCAATCGTTGTGATTTCGCTTTTATTTAGATATGAGACCAATAATTATGAAATTTATTTGAGATTCTATACTTAAACTGTTATCAATATTTAATAATAAGTTTCTCTTTTTCAACGCGTAATCTAAAAAAGAGCCATTTATCCAGTGAAAGGAATAGGCGTAACTGATATCGCCCCAAGTGGACTCACCGAAAGTCTGAGTGAAGGAATGCTCATAATATTCCCAAGACCTCTCTGCAGATTTTAACATAGACTCGTACCAATCTAAAGGGGAACCTGCCAAAAAAAATCGTAAAATTTCTGAAAACTGATCCTCCCTTATGTCAAGTCGTTGGCATTCTAATTTAAATAAGGAAAGCCATGATTTGGCATTCTGACCTTTGTTTTGAAATTTTTCTAGTACCATATTTTGTGTTATCAGTTTCACATTATTCAATATAGTTTGAGGAGGATTTTTTGGCAAAGGAGAAATTTGTGGTTGGTTGGAAATGTTTAAAAGAGGAGTTAATGTAAGTTCTTCTAGATAAGTTCCATTAAAAACAAAATTACCCTCTGTATCGATGTAGATCTTTTGGAGTTCAATGTTCAAAGTAATGTTAATCTTCCTCGTTCTCCCTCTCTTATTCATAGATTGGACGACAGACTTTATTATTGATAGTTTGGCTAGTTCTGTGTGTAATTTGATCGGCATATCATCCTCATCAAAAGAAAATATCGAGTCTGTTGAAGGATATTGGATGGATTTAACCTTCACAACGGTCGTCTTTGGGTCCAAATCTGGCTCGGTAGCGAAGTGAAAAATTACCTTGATTCCTGCCATCCCTCTTATTGAATTGATTTGTAAGTTATTTATCAATAATTGTGGGATTGATAAATAATCCGCCTGGCTTGCTACTGATGCTTGTATTTCAACTGAAAATAACAATACAATATAATATTAACAACTGTTTACAAATGTTATACCCGAGTTTAACTGGCTTGAGAATTTAACTGACCTGAATCAATTCAATGCCAGGATTTATAAAAGCAATAACAATTCACTACGAGTGGTAACTATCGTGCATAATGGAAACATAAAGATAGACTGACTGGAGGACATTCAGAGCAGGTTACGAATGCTCCACTTATCAATAGTATCACCCCTGGTGTAGACTCAAGGAAGCTCCACGTAACCTGCGACTCCTAACGGCGTCAGAGAGAACAAGTTTGGAACGGACATATCGTTTCAAACTTACATACATATATACATACACAATTTATTTTATCATTTATCGCGTCAACGATTCGTTTTTGAATTAATATTTATTAGTTTAAATAATATCTATCATTTCAATATGCTTATTTGTATTCTTGTTATCTGGTGTTGGGGCAGGTTGTGGTTTATAGAAAAATGTTTGATGCGCACTTGGTTGATCTGTATTTCGCTTGATATAGGATCCCGAAAAAAAAGTTAAAATAAATATAATTTTCTTAGAAATTAATATAAGAATCTTATAATAACTACGATTAGCCAGAAAAATGTTATTTTCCAAAGTCGAAAAAAAGTGCGAAATTTTCATGGAATTCATATTCTTCTTACTATTACTAATATCTGTAAGATGTTTTTGTTTGCCGTCGAAGAAATTCTACCCCACACCAAATTCTCTTAGTGACATTCTACACTCAGCGTAACACTCACCAAGCCTTTAGCAAACTCTCATTCGACCTCATTCGATAAAGAGAGAAGCGTGACTCGTCTGAATAAAGCACGTTGCTCCGTCCGTTTTCAGTTCACAAAAAGTGTTCCCGAGCTAATTCCAAACGAGATCTACCTTGTTCTGTGGTCAACAATGCCCCTGATGTTGGTTGAGGGTTAAAATTCACTTGAGCAAGTTTTCTACAAACAGTTTCTGCACATATTGCTACTTCCCGAGTTGTACAAAGAAGTTTAGCAGTCTCAGTAGCTGTTGAAAACCGATTCCGAAGCGTGTGTAGTACAATCAACCGGTCATCTCTTGACTCTGTCACTCGTGGGTCTGCGATTGCGCACACTTGCCTCACGGTAACGTGTAATTTCTCTTCGAACAGCAGTTTCAGGTAAAGACAATTTACTGGCTGGCGACAAGTCTTTGGTTTCGACCGTTTTATACTAGTCGTGAAAACAAAGTTTTTTGAAACAGATGTTTCTTTTTTGAAGCTTAATCAATCAAAAAGTAACCAATTAACACAACCAAAAGTTTTCTATATTCCTAAAGAGAAAGAATGAAACGACTTGAAGGCCCAAATATAGGACTATCATATCAACCCCTGGTAGTGTGGTTTCTTCTCTTCCTAATGTGCTGACAGACAGACAATCCGACCTGCATAATACAAACATGCGATTAGAAATATAACGGCGATAGATTTAGTGATAGAATCTCCTGGTCCTGACACAACGGACTATTAAGAGGGCGCTGGGAGAGACTGGAGGGTCACTTAAGTATTCGAACCGGACCGAATATAGTGGGGGGGGGGGTCAAGAGCGGTCTGCCAGCGAATTATTGCGAGGGGGCAATCATGCAAATATATGGCGGGAAAATTTCAAAAGGGGGGGCTCTACTATTATATTGCCTCTTTTGTTAGCCACGATTCACTCCCAGTGGAAATTCTCTCTCCCTCATTCCTCCCACATATGTATATGCTATATATGTGTGTGGGAAATTGCCCGAGTATTCTCTAAATAAAAATGCATCTTCGTTAAAAGTCTATTCAAATAAATGTCAATGCAGCTCATATATTCTTTTATTATACTTTACTGACAAAAAAGTTTCATAGGCCAGTTAAATAAACTTAAAGTATTAGTTTTTTGCTCCTGGTGCACACTGCCTCATTAACAGTAAATTACCACATAAGGTAAGCAATTATTATACAATATCATTACAATAGACAAGTATTGTGGTATTGTTCTCATTCATACCATATTTACAATTCATCATTCACTCGCTCATTCATACAATATTTACAAAAAGCCCAGAGACCTCCAAAATCCACATGTTTGTCACCTCCCTCGCATGCGAAAGAGGAGGCGGAGTCTTAGTAAGACCCCACGCTCGTCTGTCAGCCACGTCACCGGATACGAGCCAGTGGAGGCTGACCAAGAGCGCGATAGCCACAGACGCTCAGGACATGATTGCAGAAACTGGCAGGACTCCCACTGTCACACATTTATAGCAGGTGCAAGTACCAATGTGTGTCTAAATTTATATAATGTATGAAAATATATAAAATGTATCTATCTACATACATATTGTAACATTCATGATATTTGAGAATAAAGACCAGGACCCTCACATCTGGTAAGCATTTTCCCTTATGCTCCTAGGAGTGGGGATGAGATAAACCAGCAGTCTTAGCACAACCGTCGATAAGAACGGACTTAGCAAGCTCCCGAATTACCGGTTACCATACAGGAAGAGAGGAGAAGAACCAACAGCAGAAAGTAACGTTGATTGGATTACAGGAAGATCATCGATTGGGTGATATTAATATTGTTTTTATTATGGATCCATTAAAAGAAATTGAGCTCAAATTCATGTTTTTGTAACCTAATTTAAAAGGAATTGAATATTTTTTTTATACTTTTTGTCAGTACTCTATGTTAATTATAATTATTTGTTATAACCATTTTATTTGAATATATTTTACAATTCCTAGTTTCTCAATTTATTAATAACTACAACATTAGCCTTGAGATCGGGCGATTCAATCGGGATAAATTCCTATGTCAAAGACATAAAACAATTTGAATTAAAGATCTCATGACGGACCTGCCAGATTAGTTAAGGTAAATTGATCAAATAAAGTAGAAAGGGAAATGGTGAAAAATGAGTTAGGTCTCAATATATCCTGCCTTAACTGGAGATAATAACTTGAATTGATTTGGGATGATATTTAATTATACTAGATTTGATTATTCTATCAATCTCTAGCCGAACTGCATTGGAGTAAAGTTATAATATTTAAAAACAAGATTGATTCATCTTTATTTTTTGATCCTGTCCCAATCAATATAAATCTCGTGTTCATCAATGGAACGATTTTAGTTAGTAAAACAGAATTTAAGATATGTTAACTTTTGTATTTTCATGACTTCAAATATTAAATGATCTAAAACACAAAATTAAATCAACCACACTAAAACCAATCTGGACTTATTGAGAAAGCACTCTAACATATAATTTATAAACTATTATGACTATTTTCTTCATCTTGAAATGTCTTAATGAGAAACCTCGCACTTTTCATTATCATTGTGGAATAGACATTGAAAAGAGTCAGATCAATTGGTTTACAACCAAAAGTAGAGACTAAGTAGCATTTATCTTCATATTTGTTGTTTCGTAAAATACGATGGAGAACAGGGTTTGAACTATAGCCTATGGTCAGCCTTACATGGCTATATATCTGACCAGATCAAACCACGCAGTATGATTAACTATGCACTGTCAAAGGGCTGCGTGCAAGATATATTGACGGCTGGCTCATTAGAGGGCCAATTGTCTATGAAGCAGCCAAGTGCTTAATTAGCAGCTAGCCGTGATAATAGCTTTCTCGTGGGTATTACCAGCCTAACCGGCTATTATTGCTAATATCCTCATTCTATATATATATTCTATATAGTAATATGATCCAGAAGGTTTTTTTTTTTTCACTTATAAAAGAACTTAAGAAGGAATGATAAAATATCTAAAGTTTGCCTCGAGCAAAGGTTTTTATAGTTTTCTGGCCAGTGCCCACCTCCGTCGAGCTCGTTTCGAATAATTATTACCGGTATGAAGAACTGAATGAACAAAAACTCTCCTCAGTGGATATGAAGTAGATAACCCACGTCTGATATCTTCAGGCTAGGACAAATATAGAATAAAACATTAAACAGTGTAAAATTTAAAATATTATAAAGTTAATATTTCAAACACTAGACGTATGAATAAATGAATAATTAACTTTTCCAAAATAATAAATAAAACGTGGTTTATACAGAACGATCCGTCCCCGACAACAACCTATGAAAAACTGGTCGGTATGAACCTATGAAAAAATTCTGTATGAACTGAACTGAATGAAGACGTCATTAGACAAGGTTGAACTAGCCACATAAAGTAATCAAGCTAACCTGGTTATTAGTTCAACCACGTCAAGTGGAGGGATCATCAAGTGACCACCAATGAAATTTGAGAACAGTCAGGTGGAAAAAAGGGATAACCAAGTGAAGGTTTGCTTTCTCACTACAGCTCCAGTTGACTCAACACCTCAGGTTCCTATTCTCCAGATTTCCAAGAGGATGCATTCCAGGGACACAACCTCCGCTGATTGTTTCTTAAATAAGTTAGCTCACAAGTTTATTCTCAAGAATATTCTACTAAAACATCTTAGTTTAAAGACAATTATATTAGGTTTAACCAATTCGTGATTTTAAACTAATCTATATTGATAATTTCATTTTAAAATAATTTTCATTTTAAAATAATTTTCATTTGGATTTTCAGGAGTGAATAGGCAATACAAAAAAATATCAACAACTCAGTAAAATTCGTCATCGAACACAAAAAAATCTTATTCTCAATCGTCAGAAAAAAACGATAGAAAAAAATATAACCTCTCAAAGGAAAAGAAAAATACTGATTTTCAAAACAATCTTGAGCTGTTGGAGACAGAAAAACACTTATCCATTTATTCTAAACCAAAGTCAACAGGAATTGCCCCATAATTCTAAGACCAATAAAACCCTCCATGCTGACCTCAATACGCCGACGTTCCTTGAACACATTCCATTTAAATGTTTTTCAATTCATTCAATATTATCCCATGGCAAAATCCTACATATCGGATCACACATCGCTACAAGCCTTCTCAGAGATTGAAGCCCCAGTGGCCTCGAGATATCATGTAATTAACTTATCAACGTTATTGGCAGCCCTGTCATTGGCCTGTACTCTCTCTTCATGCCTGGAGCGTGTGTGGCTCTACCCATGAAGGTCCCTCTCTGTCTCTACCAACTCCCTCTATCAAGCAGTAAGGTGAACTGGTCACATAAAGTAATCATGCTAACCTGGTTACTGGTTCAACCACGTCAAGTGGAGGGATCATCAAGTGACCACCAATGAAATTTGAGAACTGGCAGGTGGAAAAAAGGAATAAACAAGTGAAGGTTCGCTTTCTCACTACAGCTCCAGTCGACTCAAAACCTCACGTTCTAATCTCCAGATTTCCAAGAGGACGCATTTTAGGAACACAACCTCCGCTGATTGTTTCTTAAATAAGTTATCTCACAAATTTATTCTTGAAAATACTTTACGAAAACAGTTTAGTTTAAAGAAAATTATATTAGATTTAACCAATTTATGTCTCCAACATTTCCAGAATGAGATCAAGCAAAAAGTGGTCCAACATACCTCTCTCGAGATGTTAAAGAACGCTGACCTGCACCCGTTGCTTGGTGTGCCGTTCATGTGTTCATCCACCGGAGACACATCAAGTTTTTTGACTCGTTGCAGCACCTGACAAACCCAGTGTTTAACACTATGACCCCACCACCCTTCCCGCATCGATGGCAACTGACTGTCGAAGAAAAATTAGGTTAAGAATTAGTATATGAGTTAGTTTTAAGTTTGATCAAAATGGTAAGCCCCATCACCTTGTGTATATTCCATTATATAATTTATAAAATAACAAAACCTGTATATAATGTAGCGACGCTACAGGAAACACAAAAATAATTTGTAAATAGATTCGCCTGAGGATCTATAATTGTATATAATTATCTGTAAATTTAAAAGGGCTATGGAAAAAACCCAAAAAACAGAACAGTTAACTAATTCGTGATTTTAAATTAATCTTCATTAATAATTTTCATTAAAAATATTATTTTAATAATTATATTGGAACTTCATTCAAATTTATAAGTATTCAATAAATATCTAATATTAATCATTTAAAGATAATTAATTCAGTTCTTGATAAAGCTTTCTCATTCATTAATAAATATGGTATCCTTTTGTCTATTTATTACCTCTAATTAAAAGTAAATTCAAACCAAACTCCTCATTCAAGGGACATAATCCTAAACAAAGCTTGTAACAAAGATAATTAATTAGTAAATTGGTTAACAAAAGTTAATTACTATCAAAAAATTAAAATTAGAAAATACATTAGGGTAGACGAGAGGTGTAATGTAATAATATACACACTCAAAGTTCAGATTTAATGGTTGCATGTTATGAAAGGGAAAATAACAAGTAATTTTTTCTTTTTTAGTTGGTAAATACAACTGTTATTCGTGTCTGGCTCCATTACGTGGTCGGCACTTAGTTTTTTTCTCCTTCAGCAGAAAGAACGGGCAGCCATGAATAGAGGATGTCTGGGATTGCACAGGTTATTACCGCAGGCGAAAATATTTACAACTTTGATTACAGCAATAAATAATCCTGTAACCATAAAAGCTCAGTATGTGCGTTCTTTCGTCTATGCATTATTCATACTACCGCTGTCTAGAAAATGCAGATTAGTCACTAACTTGTATTATTTGATTACTGTTCAGTTATGGGGGCAGTCATCTTCACTGATTCAAATAAAAAGTCTCGTGATTAGTAACTTTATCGAGCATTTGAAAGACAAAAATCGTTACTCGCCCAGTAAATGTTCTAAAATTTCAAAGTTATTTAGTATGTATATTATATTTACAAGTCAATCAAGAGATGGGCGTATTCTAGAAAAAACAATAGAAAACTATTAGCCATATTTAAAGAACAAAAAAAATATATCTGTTTTAGGTAACATCTATAAGAGGAAGGGCATCAGGATGTCTCTAATGACCTAATAGCATAATAATAGTGACCTAAGCTACACCACACGAATAAAAAATAATTTACTAATAACTCATAAAGCATAGCTAATAGCATAATATTAATAATAAAGAAGAAATAGTTAGAAAAGAAGAAATAGTACGAGAATGCTATGCAATCTTCTAGTATTTATAGCACTATATCAAACCAAATTCAGAAAATTAAAAATATTCAATTCAATGCTCGTGTTGTTATATGCATGTGTATGTATGCAATATATATGTTGAGATGTTGTTTACGCGGGAAGATTACCGCGAGATTGTTTAATTTATCTGTAGGGGAAACAGCTCTGGGAGGTGCTGCGCTCTAGCGAGCCAATTGATGTCAGAAACCGTTTTGGCAGTAATTCGCCATTGTGTTTTATTAGTTTGCAAAGGCTAGATCTGGACTCCGATTGAATGGGGTGTTTGACGGAGCCAAGGAAATTATTTCCAGTTTTGATTTTCAAATTCACCGACAGTTGGTGTTCGTAATTTCATTTCTTGACATCAGAGTTTTTTTCATATGTGTAAAACGATCCTTTCATCGCCGACCACTGGGGCACAATTGTTTGCTGTTTCTGGATTCTTGGCGTGGCCATCAGGTAGATTCGGGCTTATCCTGAACTTTCTCTGTCCTTTCCTATCCCTCATATTTCTCCAAGAAGCCGAACCGCTCAAGAAAGAAACTATCCAGCCCCAGGTAAATGTGAACAGTTTTTCGTTATTGGGGGTTTGAAAGGAAGAATAGATATTTTGGGTTTTCGATCTTTTTGAAAGCCGATCGATAGAGTTTTGAAATTCTCAGATTTAATTATTTCGTTGATTTTGAATCAATTTAAAATTGCTAATTAATTACAGTCCATTGGCTATACCAGATGTATCAGGTTAACATGTTAAGCGTTCAAAAGTTTACAGGAATACCCGTGACGTCTGGTTCTGAAGTAACTATTGTACTATATAGTGCTTAGTGAAATATCTGAAGCTCTTTACAAAAAAAAAAAAATGATGACTTTTCTGTAGAACAAAACAAGTTTAAGATTAGAGTCCGAAAATTCTCAAACAAAATTTATGGGTAACTAACATGACCCACTGGATGATTTGTTGGATGGAGCTTCAGAAGGCTGCCAAAAGGAGCGTTGATGGTGAGCAAGTGTCGTCGGAGTGGGGGAGCAGAGGGCAAGACTCGGGATGAAGACGCGTTTGAGGAAGGAAGAGTCTGCGCTTCGTGCTCTACTCAATATTTGTGGATGTCTGTTTGTTTTTGTTTTGTTTTATTTGTATGAGATAATCTATAAGATAATGAATTTATAGTTATGAAAGTCTGCGTAGTGTTTGGTCCCGGTTTTAACTAATAAATAGATTAGATGTATATTAATAAATTTTGTACGAAGGTTGAAATGGTTAAGGTAATATAATTAAGTTGATACAAAAAAGGTACATTGTAATATATATATCTTTCATTAAGCGCTTCTTACCTTTAAATTTGAATAAAACAAAGTATGTTTGAGATATCATCAAAATTTTTTATTCTTTTGAAAGCCCTATTGATGCCATTACGTATGGAATATAACATCGTGCAAATGTCTACCGCGGCTTCACTGTGGCGCGCATCCTAAATGTCCAATTTTCCATGACTCTGGCGCATAAATCAGGCTGAATTTGACCGATGGCATGGGTTACGTTGGTTTTGAGGAGCACTGTGATTTGTGGCTTATTCGCGTAGACCTGTTACTATATATATTCAGGATTCAGAATAGGATAGAAACACTATTCGGAATGATTGAGATAACTATTTAATGAACTATAAAAGGAAGGTTAATCGCTATCTTATGCTGGACGGCTCCCTCGACAACAGTCTGTGAACAATGAGTATCCCAACCAGAGTGAAACCACTGGGCCTTCCAACAGACCATCTTAGTTTAAGGGGGTGGCCATCCAGATGACGCTGGTTGCGTATTCTTGCATATCCGGCTCTGCTTATTGGTCCAGGCTACCACTCCCCCCTCCACATATATATATATATATATATATATATATATATATATATATATATATATATGTAAATTGTGAACATTTAAGTAATAAATGTATTTCTAAAAATGTTGTTTGAGAATCTTTGGACTGGAACTTGTTTTTTCGACAGAAAAGTCATAATTTTTTTTTGTAAAGAGCTTCAGATATTTCACTAAGCAATATATAGTACAATAATTACTTCAGGACCAGACATCACGGGTATTCCTGTAAAATGTTTGGCGCTTAATTTATATGTCTTTAACGTAATGGCTTTCAGAAATTGGATTTTTCTACTGTAATTAGTTTTGGTATTGATCATACTTTCTTCAATAATTATTTGCCAAAGAAAAGTTTCCTGACATTGCCGAGGCTTGGTGTATCTCCCCAGAGTCTAAAATTCTAGAATAAAGTGCTTCTTTAAATTTAAATTTAAGAAAGCCAAATATTTATTGGTTGTCTTTGTATATACACAATAATAAAAACTGAGAATTGAACGCTGTACCTTTGTATTTGGCTAACCTCGATAATTTTACACTTTTTAAGATCGTCACATAATCATAAACAGACACTAAACATTCGCAAAATCTGTTTGAAATTTAAGCACATAGCAGGCTTGGAAATTTCACTCATTACCGAGCGAGGTGAGCTTAAACTTATTGTTTTGATTTATTAAGCCTGAAGTCCGCCGAAGTTTATTTCTGAATTACTTATATATCGTGGCCTGCTTTCTCACCTGATAAAGAAAGTTACCAATAAGTTTGTCCAACTTCCTCTTGAGCTAAATCCCACAGTAACTAATTGGTTTTAAGATGACGTATAGGCTATAAGGTGAAGTAACTACGTATGTAAAAGCCATTAATTCATTAAGACAACTTTTATTAATTTGTTGGCACCCTTGATAAATATATTTAAGTTGAATATAAATACAAACATGTATGATATAAATCCAATTTTGCAGTAGGTCCATGCTGTGGACTGTGGAAAGCCGATACGATTGCTATTAAGGTCTGGTGTATAAAGCCAGAACTTACAAAAATGGAATAAAAAAAAACTTGGTATTGCAACAAAAATAATTGCCTGTAGGATGTAGAAGCTATTCAAACATGTTTGAAATGACTGATCTTAACAGTCCCCTCTGAAAATTATATATAAATAGATATTTTTTAAATACTACTTATGTTTTGTGGAAATGTCTATGAATTTTTAGGATTTTCTTGGATAGAAGAGTACCTCCTTGTCCTTGAAATTTCATATCTCTAGCTTGAAAATCATGTCAAAACGGTGTAACAAATAACCTAAGAAAAAGGTGACTGTTTCATTACATTTTTTTTCAGTTCCATGTCTCTCATTTCCACGCTGACTGAGGTTGGTTCTTCCTTGATTCATTTCTATTAAAAACCATAAATTGTAACCACTCCACTTGTACGTATAATATCATATAGTTCAAATGCTCATGCAATGCCCAGAAAGCAAAATCCTGTCGATGATGTTTTCGCTCCTTGCCTGCAAAATACAAGACTGCAAAATCGACCGTTGCTTTCTTGCATGCTCCACCACCACGGTCTGGAATTGTTTATAATTCTACGCTCCTTCAAATGCATTTTATCCTATGCAGGAAAAGGAGCCATAAATCTGCACATTTTTTCATGTTATTGTTCATTTGTTTTTTTTAAAGAAATAAACGCTCTGGAAATCTCTCCCTTGTAATATCTACCAATTTTTAACGAACTTTTAACGTTTATTCTTCAACACTTTCTCACCAAATAGACTATTGTTTATTTTCGTATGTCTTTCTTAATATTTTTATAATTTAATATTGTTTTCTTTCTCAACAACGTTGTATCTTTGAAGTGTTGTACTGGTCATTTCAAGTTACTTTTTTTGTTTGCCATAATCTAATTTTAGGCTCTCGAGCTCTTCGTCTGCCTCCACTGGCTCGTATCCGGTGATGCGGTTGACGGAGGAGCGTGGGGGACTTTCCAAGACTCCGCTTCCTCTTTCCCGTGTGAGGGAGGTGACAACCATGTGGATTTAGGAGTTCTCTAGGCTGTTTGTAAATACTGTATGAATGAGCGAGTGAATGATGAATTGTAAATATGGTATGAACGAAAACGTTTTTCACAATTACTTATTTCCAAATGAGGCAGATTGTAATTTTATCGTAATAAAATTGTTAAAAGTAATCGGCAACTAGAGTATCTTATGACATGATGAGGGCTTTTGTACGTATAAAAAAATGGAAGCGATTTCTCATTCAAGATCTAAATATATTCAAATCATTTAAACGTTCTTAAAGTTTGTAAGTACCCCTCCGATGATATCTAGGAAAACTATGGAGGTGTTAAACTGAACTTTCTTTTATTGATCGCAGTTTAAAATTGTTCTTTACAAATGATAAACGATCTAAAAAAAAAATCTTAGAAGTTGGTAATTCTGTTGGGTTTGTACTATGCTCTATGAATGTGCGAGTGAATGAAAATTGTAAATATGGTATGAATGAGAACATTTGCCTCAATCATTTATTGCCTAATAAAGCATATTGTAATTTTAGCACAATAAAGAAGTTATTTATACATATAAATCTAATTTTAATTTTAGTATTCATAGAGAGATTGTTCTTAGGATGAAGCTGTTCTTTTTTCTGTCTATTTAACCCAAAAATCTCAGTAAATAAATATAGACATATGGCGGAATGATCGCCTCAGAGAGTTCTGACACAGACATGGAGCTTTCGGATTCGGATCTGCCGGACGGTGCAGTGCTTGATTTACGAACTTATTCCGGCGTTAATCAGTCGCCTATTGGCAGAAGTGCGAGAGTTTGCCGACGCGAAATTAACTTTCACCGCGGTGTCTGTAATTCATTTATACTAGACAAGTGTGGATTTACTGGCCGGGCCGAATCTATGCCAACTTGTCCGTATCTGGAATAAATCAGGAGCAGATTCAACATGTCCGAGTCCCCGCGCCCTTCCTAATTATAATGAATGGGTTAATAAATTATAGCTCCGGATAAACCACGCCGGGGGGGGGGGGGGGTGGAGGGGTTAAAATTATGAAAGTTTTAATTGTTGCTAAACAAACTTGCTGGCTGAAACTGTGAGCTCACACGCTGTAAATTGATTAAATTAACTCGCCTTATGAATAACACATGAGCTGTATTGACGAGGGTTCGGTTGACTGAAAAGAAGAACTCGAGGCTCAGGCCTCTAATCTCCGTCTATTGACCTAATGTATCTCGAACTGTAGTTGCACAGAATATGCAGGAATTCCTTCAAGTTGAAGGGGAAGACTCCAACCGTTCTTCCTGAATACTAGTCAAATATATAAAACTGCAGGAAGAAATTTACCAACCAGTATGCACTGAGTTAAAGTGGTCACAAATAGGTTTTTTTTTTGCGTTTAAAGATATCATTTTATATATTGAAACCTATTTATTTTTTTACCATTTCTCTTTCTACTTTATTTGATCAATTTAACTTAACTAATTTGGCAGGTCCGTCATGAGATCTTTAAATCAAATTGTTTTATGTCTTTGGCATAGGAATTTATCCCGATTGAATCGCCCGATCTCAAGGCTAATGTTGTAGTTATTAATAAATTGAGAAACTAGGAATTGTGAAATTTATTCAAATAAGATGGTTATAACAAATAATTATAATTAACATAGAGTACTGACAAAAAGTATAAAAAAAATATTCAATTCCTTTTAAATTAGGATAGTTACTACTAATTACAAAAACATGAATTTGAGCTCAATTTCTTTTTTAATGGATCCATAATAAGAAACAATATTAATATCACCCAATCGATGATCTTCCTGTAATCCAATCAACGTTACTTTCTGCTGTTGGTTCTTCTCCTCTCTTCCTGTATTGTAACCGCCAATTCGGGAGCTTGCTAACTCCGTTCTTCTTGACGGTTGTGCTAGGACTGCCGGTTTACCTCATCCCCACTCCTAGGAGCATAAGGAAAAATAACCCTTACCAAATGTGAGGGTTCCTGGCCTTATTCTCAAATATCACGAATGTTACAATATATCGAACCGGGAACTAGCCGGTAAGCCATGAAATTTGATTGAGTAGTTTGCTTCTTGGGATGAAGGCTACTACAGGTGCGTTCTCTTCGACAAACTACCAGGCTCATATCTACATTCCCTTCACCAATTGTTCACATCCTTCAAATTAGAACTTATCAACTTCTCCATATGTATATTGTTGTATTGCACAGCCTATTTATGTTGCTTTTATTTGCTCTTGCCACACTGCCTTTAACCCCACACGTTTCTTTTTGCCAGAACTTGGACCGCCAGAACGTTGTCTTTTAGTAAATTTGATGAAAATCTATAATTTTTCTTTCCGTCCCACATTCTCGAATCATGAAATTCCATAGCAACCTATCCAACTGTCCTAATCTTCTAGCACAGTCATTGACTGACAATACAGCCAAATGTCTCCAACACTTCCAGAATGGAATCATGCGAAAAGTGGTCCGACATACCTCTTTCGAGAGGTTGAAGAACGCTGACCTGCACCCGTTGCTTGGTGTGCCGTCGGTAGGTGAGTTCATCC
Source organism: Acanthosoma haemorrhoidale (assembly GCA_930367205.1). Classification (NCBI taxonomy): domain Eukaryota; kingdom Metazoa; phylum Arthropoda; class Insecta; order Hemiptera; family Acanthosomatidae; genus Acanthosoma; species Acanthosoma haemorrhoidale. Next base: position 106,582,732 of record OV884015.1, on the reverse strand, counting down.
GCCGGAGACACATTAAGTTTTTTGACTCGTTGCAGCACCTGACAAATCCAGTGTTTAACACTATGACCCCACCACCCCTCCCGCATCGATGGCAACAGACTGTCGGGGAAAAATTAGGATAAGAATTAGTATGTAAGTTAGTTTTAAGGTTGATCAAAAAGGTGAGCCCCATCACCTTATTAGTCAGTTCAGTCAAGTCATGTAGAATGTATATCATTATACTTGTTTATTCATTATATAATTTCTATAAAATAACAAAACCTGTATAAATGTAGTGATGCTACAGGAAATACAAAATAATTTGTAAATAGATTCGCCAGAGGATCTATAATTATATATAATTATCTGTAAATTTAAAGGGGCTATGAAGGAAAAAAAAAAAAAAAAAAAAAGGACAGTCATTAAACTCCGCCATACATCCCTATAATCCTCCTCGGGGACTAAAGCGGCAGTGGCCTCGTGACCTGCTATAAATACGTAACAGTGAGAGTCCTGGCAATGGCCAGTTTCTCCAATCATGTCCTGAGGCTCCACTGTATAGTATCTAGTTACGTGGCTGACGGAGGAGCGTGGGGGACTTCCCAAGACTCCGCTTTCTCTTTCGCATGCGAGGGAGGGGACAACCATGTGGATTTGGGAGAGGGCTGTTTGTAAATACTGTATGAATGAGCGAGTGAATGAAAACTGTAAATATGGCATAAAAGATAATATTTATCACAATTACATATCAACCAATAAGGCAGATAGTAATTTTATCACAATAAAGAAGTTTAAATAATAGATATCCATATAATGCCAATCTCCATTTTAATATTTGTATATATAAATGAGTGGCCACTTGTTTAAACCAGCATCGAAGCCAGTTACAAAAACCAAATTTAAGTTTAATAGACATCGACACCTACTAACAATGACAAGCCATTTTATAATTTACCCATTTAAAAACCTAATGGTTAAGGTACAAACCGTCAAAAGGGTTACATCTGAGAAAAATGAATATTCGTACAAAAGTATTTTTATTCATGATTCAAACCGTAGGTAGAATACAATCTCTTTCCTATGTAAGTTCTATTGTATTCGGGTCAATATAAGGCTTTATGGTCTTGTGATGCATTAAGAGATGGTCATTAGCCATTGAAGTTTAGTTGTATAATATCAACAGATTGATTATCATTAGGATTTTGATGGGGGAACTACTTCATGCAAATAGAAGATATCTTATGCTCTCTTTTAATTTGTAGCAACGACTAAGAAACATCAGCCCTGCCTTGTGAAGGAGCAATGGCCATGCCCTAAATAGGTGATAATACACTGCATATGTATTTATATGGTCGCTAAGAGGCGAGATGAAGAATAATGAGATACTTTGTCCTCGTGGTGGAGGGGGAAAGGTGGGCTGTTTGAATTATAAAAGAACGTGACGGTTCCCGCCACATTTCTCAATTACCCGCCAAGTCCCCCCCCCCCCAGCACCGCCTTATTCTAGCCCCCCCTCTTTCCACCCCTATTAATCCTGGCCATTATGTCATTTATTATCATCTCTCCTTCGGGACCTCTTCCTTCTCCTCCTGCCAGGCCGTCACGGTAAAAAGCCAAAACGGGTGCCTGGGCTATTTGTCACGCAATGACAGCGCTCTCGTTACCCCAGAAGAGAAAAAAAGTTATAATTAAAAAACAGTTTCTTGATGGCGTGGTGGCTGGGGATAAAGTTGAAGGAGGTTACAGCGGAAGAAGGCTTTCCTTTAATTGCCCCCTCCCCCCCCCCAATCGAGGGGAAGTGTCAATTTTTAGGAAATTAGTCTCTTTTTTTTATTTTCTGTCACGACACTTTTTTTTTTCCTTCATCTTTTTATTTCTTCTTAATAACCTTTTAAGCGTTTGAAATTATCTCTTTTTCAAAACATCCATTTTATAATGGTTATCTAAAGCTAATTTCAAAATTTATTTGTGAGGTGTACAAATTTATTGTGAAAAATTTGGAGCAAAAGTTACATTGTGTAAATAATTAATTTTTTTATTGTTAGAATAATTATTGTTCAGTTTTAAATTTAATGTTTCATTACCTAGAAATCAGTAATTCCATTTGTTATTGACGCTTTGGACAACTGTACAGACTACTTCAAAGGACATCCCACCTCTCAATAGAAAACAAATTACTACTCTACTAAGTTATACTTAAGCCAATCTGGACATACGGAATAGAGCGATGGGGGAGAGCAAAAAAGTCAAACATCAAGCGTATCCAATCCTTTCAATCAAACGTCCTGAGAACAATACTAAATGCCCCATACTACGTAAGCAGCAAAACCCTTCATAACGATCTTAATATACCTTACATTCTCGAACTCATCCCTGAGGAAATAATTCCATTTCATATCCGGCCGTGACGATTCACCCGAACGAAATAAGAGGAACTATCTCCAGATTTAATATTGTCATTTTCATTTAATAACGGCTTCTCAAGGAAATTCTTCAGGTGTGGTGTCTGACATAGGTTAGGAAAGAGAGATGCCGAGGGTTTTCATAAATAAGAAAGCCAAATCTAGTAACACTAGTGAAGCTGCAAGTACCATTCATAGAGCCGTAATTGGAATAACTCTGGTCTCTTTTCAGAGTGAATAAATCTTTCGCCTTTTACTAAATACTTATCGGCTAAAACTAGGGGGTATATATAACCCCAAGTAGCCAATAGGCTGAGGTTCTATTATAGCCAATCGCGTCCAGCCAATAGGGTGAGGTTTTATTCTGGCCAACCGCATTGCAGGGTTGGATTACGTTTGAATGTTCTAGACCAGGACCCAGCCCCTAGGAGCTACCTGACCCCCTCTGCAGGGGCCTCTGAACCAGCTTTTTGCAGCTGCGTCATCTATTGTTTACAATATTTATACTGATATGACTTATGGTTCGGTAATAATATTTACATTTGTTTAAATTAATTTACAACATATTATAACTAATTTACGATATATATACAATAGAGTATAGGGTATTTATCTTATGTAGGTAACGGTCGCTACATATAACTAGGCCAATCTCCTCCTGGTCCATGCAATGTATTGATGTCGATAGGCAAGTGAGCTGACTTGACCGTGACCGCTACCGCATATCTAATCCCAAGGCCCCCAGCCAGTACAGCCCTTAACCCTTTCACTACAACGGAGGCGACCTCCCCCCCCCCCCCCCCTCGCCCGGGAATATTTCGCGGTGATGTTATAATGGACGGCAATTAGAGGGACACAATGGCTATATTTGCCTCCGCGGCCTCCCACAATGGCCCCCGCCCTGTAACTAATGAATTCATCCCTTCTCCGTCAATTAGACCCTTTCGCCCTTAATAGATCGGGCCAGGAGATCGCCGCGGTAGACAAAAGGACTGGGGATTTATTAAAAGTACGAAGAAAGGAAAAGAGGCGCTGAGGAAATAATTTCCATTTCATATCCGGCCGCGACGTTTCAGCCGAACGAAATAAGAGGAACTATCTCCAGATTTAATATTGTCATTTTCATTTAATAACGGCTTCTCAAGGAAATCCTTCACCGTTTTTTCATTTTTTGTATGCTTCTTCTGTCGCTTCTATTTCGAGCGTACTCTTTTTAAATGAAATGTTTTTTAAACGCTCGTGAAATGAATTCATTCTCGTGTTCTCACTGAACGGTAAAATGTACTTCAACGGTTTTTGAACGTTTTCGCAGTATATTATATGTATAATAAGTAATTGAGATAAATTTTCTCATTCATACCATATTTACGAATTCATCATTCACTCGCTCATTCATACAATATTTCCAAACAGCTCGGAAGCCTCGCATGCGAAAGAGGAAGCGGAGTCTTGGGAAGTCCCCCCCAATCATCCGTCAACCACGTCACCATATACGAGCCAGTAGAGACTGACGAAGAGCGTGAGAGCCACAGACGCTCAGGACATGATTGGAGAAACTGGCCATTGACAGGACTCCCACTGTCACGTGATTATAGCAGGTCACGAGGCCACTGCCGTTTCAGTCTCCGAGGAGGATTATAGGGATGAGTGGTGCAGTGTAATGACTGTGCTAGGGGATTTCATGAACTTGGAAGGGATGAGTCCAAGAATGTAGGGTATATTAAGATCGTTATGAAGGGTGTTGTTGCTGACGTAATAAGGGGCATTTACTATTGTTCTCAGGGCGTTTGATCGAAAGGATTCGATACGCTTGATTTTCGACTTTTTTGCTGTCCCCCAAAGCTCTATTCCGTATGTCCAGATTGGCTTAGGTATAACTTTGTAGATTAGTAATTTGTTTTCTATTGAGAGATGGGATGTCCTTTGAAGTAGTCTGTACAGTTGTCCATAGGGTCTTTTTAGTTATTGTCTTCTTAGTCTCGTATGTGGGTTCCAGGTCACCCGTTTGTCGAGACAGTATGTTATATTAGGCAAGGAAGTTTTTTAGCTCCATATTATACGGGAAATATAATGTTTTTGAACGGCATTAAGTGCCTTACAGAAATGGACTTGACAAAAAAAAATACCAAAAAGAAAGTACAAGTTCATATCTAACAAAAGGCCTTTTAAACGTCTTCTGATGTCTGTGATATGGAACTGTGTGACCCGCTCTATAAAGTGCAGAAATTTCTACTTCATTCTCAATTTGTCAATTTATTTTGAAAAGTTTGCAGTTTATTGCATTATCTAATCGTGATGGCTGAGTGATAGAAATATATATTTCTATTTCGTTTGCATATATTTAATTCGGTGCCCGACAAAGACTTGCAAAAGTAAGATACCGGAAGTATAAATCATGTTTGGGTTGTAAAAGGCAAGCTTTTAGTTTTCAACAGTGCACATCATAGAGCCCCTGTGGTACAAGCTTGATAGAGAAACACTCGTAGATGGAAAAACACTTCTTGAGAAGAAGCAGTTTTGAATTAGAGGGGAAGGTTAAGAAGCCAGGTTGAGGATAACACAAATTTGGTCTCGGCAGTGGGAGTCAGTTTTTGGAGGAAGATATGACGAAAGAGAATGTGAGCTTGATGAAGCTTTGAAGATGCACTTATCCTATTGGAAATCAACGATAGGCATTTGTAAAAGGAATCGTGTTTATTGGAAAATTTTAATGTCCTAAAAGTCATGTAAATATTTAGTTTGTCAAAGTTAAGATACCCATTATATTAATTTGAATTATATTTTTACTGAATATCATTATGATCTATTTCTCTCAATTATTAATACCCGACAAATACTTCTATTGACCAAACAAAAACTTTTGTTTTGGGAAATAATCCCAATTGGGGACAGAATTTAGTTTGGATCAATAATTTATATATTGGATCAAACCGATCAGTTCAAATAAATGAATGACCTGCCAATCATACATAATACAGTACATTTTTTTATTTATTTGACTTGATAATTATGTACAATTATAGATCCTCAGGTGAATCTATTTACAAATTATTTTTGTGTTTCCGGTAGCGTCGCTACATTATATACAGGTTTTGTTATTTTATAGAAATTATATAATGAATAAACAAGTATAATGATATACATTATACGTGACATGGACTGAACTAACTAATAAAGGTTATGGGGCTCACATTTTGGGTCAAACTAACTTACATACTAATTCTTAACCTAATTTTTTCCCCGATGTGGTGGGGTCATAGTGTTAAACACTGGGTTTGTCAGGTGCTGCAACGAGTTAAAAAACTTAATGTGTCTACGGCAGATGAACTCATCCACCGTCGGCACATCAAGAAACGGGTGCAGGTCAGCGTTCTTCAACCTCTCGAGAGAGGTATGTCGGACCACTTTTCGCATGATCCCATTCTGGAAATGTTTGAGACTTTTGGCTGTATTGTCAGTCAAGTGGGTGAATAGTGGGGCACCGTACAGCAGAGCTGGCCGGAGGACACATTTATAGATGATATGTTTAAGGCGAAGCGACAGGTTGGGTGAAGTTAGCAAGTGCGATAGCCGGTAAGATCTGTGTCGTACTTTTTCTAGGGTGGTCTTGTATATGCCGATCGTTTTTATAGATAACGTGCATTTTCTGAACATTGTGTATCATTGTACATATATTAATTATATAACATCATAAAACATAATTCAGACATTGTATAGAATGTACCGATGCTACAGGACATATAATATGTGATATGTAAATAGATTCGCCTGAGAGTCTATAGTAAATAATAATTTTGTCATTTTTAAGGGGATTAGGAAAAAAAAAATTCTGACAATTACAATTACCCGAATGTCGCTTGACTAACATTTCATTCCATTACATAACGTTACACAATGAAGTATCCTCTATGGCATATTATGAAACAGAATTGAAGGGCGTTTAACAGACCACTGGCCTATTGTTTTCTGACCAAATGCCATATAAATCATTTTTATGAAGGTAAAACTGCGGACATAACAATTGTACATCTGATAAAATGATGACCACACAGCCGTGTTTTGCGTCATATTTTAATCGCCACGAATGAGCTCATTGGATGCAATAATACTGAGCAGCGCAGCAGATAAAAAGAATGGTGATTATCGGACCGGATGTCGGCCAGTAAAACAAAGACTCCTGATTTACCATCAAGAAGGCCTTGTACAGTTTTATCTGGATCGTGTTGGCAGTGGCACCGAAGCATTAGTGCTGCCAGCTGATGGGCACCAGTCCAAGGGGGTGCAATTCAGCCCTTCTTCTTTCCAAACTGGGGGGGGGGGGTTGCTTCAAGGCAACTATATTTACAGTGAGGTAGGAGAAGACTTCGGTTGATTCTATTCTATCAATGTGGGATCGAAGGCATAAATCCATAACTGCTTGTTCAATAACACAATCATATTTGTCAATATCACCTGTATAAAAAAAAAAAATATTAAAATTTGAGAAAATATTATCATTTAACCACAATAAGGTCAAATTTAATGTAATCTAGGATGAGAAACCTTACTTTCGAATTTTATTATGTAAGTCTGTCTGTCTCGGTATATGTGTGTTTTACCATAGTGGCACCAAAAATAATCCTGCTACTGTGTAGGTTTCAGTTAACCACCAGTGTTCTGAGAATACACTCTTCGCATATAAGTTTCGAAACATTTTTAGATTATTGGATAGGTTGGGGTGGATGAAGGGTAAAGATTTAAAAAAAAATATTAAAAAATAAAAAAAATTGTTAGAATTTACTAGAAAATAACAAACGAAATATTTTTTCGTGGAAAAAAGACAAATATTACTATTAGTTAATTAGAGCTCTCAATGCACAGAATCACTCAATATGACGAACTCTACTCAATGTAAGGCTCAGTGTATTTACTAATCCTGTTAAACTTAGTTACTTAATTACTACCGTAAATAATTTTTTTTTACTACACACCGGCAACTCTCATAATAAATATTTCATATCAAATATAATAAATAATATCCATATACTTATATTATTATTATATATAATAACCAGTGCCCTCACAATACTCAGGGCTGAGATATTTGTGGACTCAATGTTTTTCCTTCATGGTCGTGGAGTCATTCAAAACAACAACTTTTAAATACTTTAAGAAAAATAGAGTTTACATTACATTACAAAAAATAACGAAATAAAGTATTTTTGATCAGAAATACCGAGTAGTTTTTTAAAAATAATTTTTAATACATTTAAGAAACAGGCATGTAGTTCCTGTCAGTTTCCTCCAAGTCCTCAGAATATCCCGATTATTAAATTATTTGGGTGTTTTTCATTAGAGAATATTATTTACTTTTACTCCTTCATACTATTTTTAAAGGGCTGGAATTTGAATTAAATTTTATTAGACGTAATACAATTTTTGGTGTGTGTCTCAGAATAAAGATATTTCCTTTCATTAATTCATTAATATTTATCGGCAAATCTCGTGATCTGCTATAAATACATGACAGTGGGAGTCTTGACAATGGCAAGTTTCTACAATCATGTCTTGAGCACCTGTGGCTCTCGCGCTCTTGGTCAGTCTCCGCTGGCTCGCATCAGGGACGGAGGAGTGTGGGAGACTTCCCGAGACTCCACTTCCTCTTTCGCATGCGAGGGAGGTGACAATCATGTGGATCTTGGAGGTCTCTGGGCTGTTTGTAAATACTGCATGAATGAGTGAGTGAATGAAAATTGTAACTATGGTATAAATGAGAGCATTTATCACAATTATTATTGCCTAATTAGGCAGATTGTAATTTTATTATTGTTAAAAGTTAAAAAAAAAGTTATGGAGTATCTTATGATGCTAAGGGCTTTTGTACGTATAAAAAAATGGAAGCGATTTCTCATTCAAAATCAAAATATTCTCAAATCATTCAAACGTTCTTAAAGTTTAAGTACCGCTCCGATGATATCTAGGAAAACTATGGAGGTGTTAAACTGAACTTTGTTCTATTGATGGCAGTTTAAAATTGTTCTTTACAAATGATAAACGATCTAAAAAAAAATCTTAGTAGTTGGTAATACAAAAAAGTCCCCTTCGGCATGTGCAACTACCTCGCCAAGTTCTGTGAACTGTGAGTGGCGGACTTTATTTGACCGGCTGAGGACTTGAAAAGAGAAGTTAGTGCTATGCTCACCTGGACTTAGCTTACCTGAAGGCAACCTAATCAAAAGTTTTTGATGGGGCTCGAGCAGGTTTCCCATCCACTGTCGAATCAATATTTTATCAAGAACTCGCTTCTCTTAGAGTTTTAGTGCTTGTTGGAGTTTGATTGAACATGTGTTCTTAAAAGTTTTTTTTATTTATGCCCCCCCCAAAAAATAAACAAAAAACAAATGTGGTAGACCAATGAGTAGAAAAAACAACCTGTGTAACTTATATCGGTGTAGCATGCAGTCAATCTTACCCTAGAGTTGAATCAATCATGCCCTTTAAGGGGCAATCTTGTTTGTTGACCTTATAGACAATAGTGACATATGAAGCAGTTATGCCTTTATTTAGTTTATATGTTTTTTTATTGTGCTATTTTGAGTATGTTACATTTTTTTTTGTTACGGAAAGGCCTTAAAGAACACGCGAATATTACTTTCGGTTCTTTCTTGTTTTTGTTTTTCCATTCCTTCCATGTTTCCTCATTATCTCTACGTGCTTTTGTTTTCTTTCTTCTGTCCACGCGACTCCCTTTTTTGATTTTTTCTTTCCAACAAGAACCTTGATTTCCTTCAGTCTTTTCCTATATCTTTCTCCGTCCTGACAATCCTGGTCCGTCATTCCTAGTCTTTCAGTTTCTTCCTTCATCTGCTTGGTGGATCCCCTTGAGCTTTTGGATTCTCGGGTTTTCTGGAATATTTCCTTGTTTAGTCTTTCCGAGGCCATTCTTACCATATGTCTGGTATTTGTAGGTCTTTTATGTGTTTGTAGATTTCTTGGTTGGATCTCAGTCTGTATCCTTTTTGTGTCTTTTTGGGGCCGTAGATTCTTCTTAGGATTCTTCGTTCTATTCTCAGTAGTTTTTCTAGATTGGGGAGGCATGAGGTTCCCATATAATATTACCGGTTTAACGACTGTGTTGTTGTGTCTTATTTTCGCTCTAGTGGACAGGTTTTTCTTGTTATATACGAAGACACTACAACACAGTCGTCAAACCGGTAATATGTATGTTCCGTTATTATTTTATTATTTATTTTTTTTTTTTACAATTTCATACCGCAAAAAAGTGTAGTATTGAGTGGATAAGACATGCATTTCTATGTATTGTATTTAAGAAATGAATAGCTTTTTTTTTTCATTTGTTAAAATAAACTAATATCCTCAAAACAAGGAACAAAGGTAATAATAATTTCTTTGGTTACGTAACTAGGTACGTGAGCAATAGAATTTTTAAAAAGGAGCTCAATACGCCTTACGTCGTTTATCTTATAAGCCCGTCCCTATAATCATCTTTGAAGAGTAAAGCGGCAGTTCCCTGGGTTCTTGGTAAGGACTTACAGCCAGTCTCCGATCCATCTTTCTTGTCCAAATAAAATTACAATAACGTGAGGTAGGGAGTATTTGTATATGTTGTATTAACGAATAAGTGAATGAAGAACTGTACATATGGGATGAATGAGATCATTTATCATAATTACTGATTGCCCAATTATAATTTTATTTCTATAATATTATATTCTTTCTCTCATTCAAATTATATTAGCTGTATGCATACAGAATGGCTATACCTTGACTAGCTGAGCAATAAAATGCTCAGTGCTTTGCTAAGGGGCGTAATGCTACGTTGAATAGTGGCACTCACCTGAGCGAAAACGAGCCACGGAGATTTATGTCCTAATATTTTCCCAACTGTATTATTTATTCAACGGTAACGATTACATCCCGATAAATGTTTACTCAACGTAATAAATGTATACGTTGCCATCCAAGGAGTTTTTAATGAAGTTACTCAGTACAATATAAAGGTACTCTGAGTAAATTTTAAAAGATTGCAGAAGTAGATCTGGGTTAAGCTTAAAAGGCACCGACTACTTTGTCAATTTTTCAACAAAGTTTGTTAGTTGAAGACAATTACATCGAGATTTAGGATATGTTCCTATTTAATGATGACCTGTGATCAGCATGTTAAATACGGTTAAATCTAGTAGTGCTATTTTCAAAATTTATATTAAAACAGAAAATGTCAAAAGCATATACTGATTTATAAAAATATCATACATTTTGACGTTATGCCGTTACATGTTACTATATATAATCAGCTTTATTATGATAACATTACAATCTGCCTCATTGGGCAATAAGTAATTGTGATAAATGTTTTCATTCATACCATATTTACAATTTTCATTCACTCGCTCATTCATTTCTCACTCATTTCATTCATACAGTGTTAATACTAACAGTTCAGAGACCTCCCAAATCCATGGTTGTCACCTCCCTCGCGTACGAAGGAGGAAGCGGAGTCTTGGGGAGTCCCCCACGCTCCTCCGTCAGCGGCGTCACCGGCTTACAGGTTACTAATGTTATTGATGTTACTTTCGTGCCCATCGTGTAGAAAACAGTAAAACACTCTGCAAGTGTTTGGCCACAGGAAATTCATATTGTGAAGATATTCTGTAAACATCTCAGTTAGTAGAGGAGAGTCCCCTTGTTTTTCGTCAGCTGTTAATTATTAATAATTTTGACTATTGGAACAAGGTGGTCAAAAAACAGCCATAAAGGACATAAACAGAGGTTGAGTAACATATTATGGAATCGTCGTGATGAAGCAATCGCAAGTGATAAGACATTCTTGGATATTTGATGTACCTTCTCCTTAATCTCGACAAACCAACCTGCGTAGTAGTATCTTTGACTGTTCTTGCGATCATGACTGCTGGGTACTATCCAATCTCCCTCTCCCAAAATTCCAAAAAGGAAAAAATCTATCACGAACTACTTACACAGTAGGAACGCAGCCAACAACCTAGCATATCTGAGCATTAAAATGGACAGACACGTTCGTTTTAGTTACCATTTTGCGAGGAACTTGAAGCAAACTCGCACGAAGTCTTACCGGCTTACGCATTTATTGACTTCCCCCAATATAGCACTGCGCCTCGAGCCAATGATCTACAAGAGCATACTCAGGCCTACTCTGCTGTATGGTGCGCCGCTTTTTCGTCATCTGACGTATACGACACCACGGCGACTTCAACAATTTCGAAACGGCTGATGAAAGTGGTCAGAAATACTTCATTCGAGCAGCGGAGCAACAGTAAGCTTCACGAAGTCTTTCACCTGCCTACGGTGGATGAATTCATTCACATCCAATTCTTCAATTCGTTGCAATACATGACAAACCCGGTATTTAGTACCATAAATCCCACTCCGTTCCCCCTTCGATGGCAGAACGCAGTCGAGGCAGGAATGCTTTAGTCTTTAAGTTGTAGTATGTAAGTTTTTATTTATTTCCCAATTTGTAAACCGAAAGTGAGCTCCATCTCCTGGTCCCATCTTTTGATTATGTAATTTTTAACTTTAAAAAGATAATTGTTTTGTATTTTCTACCCTCCTTACAATGCATATGTTATGGAGAAAAAGGAGCCATTAATTACCAATATTGCTTATAATTTATTTTAAAAATGTTTAAAAGAATAAAAAAACCTGCGAGGAGTGCAATAAAGTATCAATCTTAGTTCACCACATCACGGCTGAGTCCGTGGTATTCGGCAATGGTTGATAGAAAACTAGACTCAGGATCAAACTACTCAAGGAATAAAGGAAGAAAATTTCCATGAAAACACTCTAAACTTCCTTGGACGAATTTGCTCCTATTAACAGATTTAAATATCACTAACAGCCATTGCTATTGACTTGACGTTAATTAAAGATTAATGCTATAATTGTAGAATATTCTCCTCCCCCCACAGACAAGTTAATGTGTGTAGATAACAGGCTAAGCTACAAGGAAGCTAAAGTGTATTTACTAACTATTTATCTCAACTACATCCAAAATGTTTTTGAGTGGTTTTAAACAGTAGGATTGTCGACGCCTTTATAACCTGTATCAGTCTTTCACCATCTAAATCGAATGGCTGAAAATCCTGTTTACGTTTAATTTAAAAGCTTCGGTTCAACCCCCCCCCCCTTCAACCAGGCAGCCGTTCCAAGGATAAGCTCCTGTTAATTTCAAGTTCGAAAGGCCCGGAGTTGTTGAAGCCGAGTTGCCACAGACTCCATTGTTTGTCTCTCCCCCCCTTCACCCCTTCAGCCATCAGTTTAGAATCTTAAGGGCTGTGGAGTGGCTTAATAGAACTTAAAGGGGGCTTCGCGATGACTTAAACACAACGGCCTCTCTCTCTCTCTCTTGCTCTCTCTCTCTCCCCTATCGACAAATAGTTCAACTCCGGATACTCCTCTATTGTTTTTCAATTTGTTAACTTGTCTTCCAACTGTAGGCTGCATACCAACTCCCTTTAATGGGACCTGTGTATATTTGCGAGTAATAATAGGATTTATTTAATTAAAGCCCTAATAACGGGATGTATTCAAAACAGGCTGTGCTTACTTAGGCCTATGGTGCTGAGTACTGTAAGGGCACTTGATGATTAATTCTCTGTTCCAGTACCCTTCGCTAGGATAGAATATTTATTATATTCTATTATCTATAATAATGGTTATTATATATAATAATAATATTAGTATATTGATTTTAATATTATGGATATTGTTTATTATAGAATATTTACTATGAGAGTTGCTAGTGTGTGGTAATTTTTTTTTTTCTAATATGCCTTATCGATTAATAATTTATGACTACCTTCACAATCGTTTCATGAAAAATTTATGTACAATTTTATGAAGTGTATTATGAAGTTGACTTTTTCCAATGTTTATCTGATTCTGTTTCCTTATGGCTTTAAATATTGATTTTCTGTTTAATTGTATTTGGTAATATTTAACTGTAATAGTTCTACAAGTTTTTAAGGGTCATTTACTACCACATGTTTGTTAATTTATGAAAATATTTGCTATACGTGTCTTGTAGCACTTGAGATTGGCAGTGAATTGTCAAAAGTGCTGTATAAACACATTGATTTGCGGGAAGACAAACAAGTTGGGTAATAATTTAATTTACATTTGTGAATATGTGCATAATTGTTTTATATAAGCACTGAATGAATGGAAATACCGTGTGAAATTCAATAGTGGTTTTTAAGTATTCACGTAGTTGTAGTCTTCTAATGACCCAACTTATAAAACTTATTACTGATTATATCGTCAATATATTTAGTGGATCTATTCTAGCAGCGTACTGAATAGAATGTTTGACTGTTTTATGCCGAAAATATTTTTTATGTCGTAGGATAATTAAATAGAACTTTTTATTTTTATGGATTACACAAAAGGCTATTTCTCAGATAGGCCTGGTGCAAACAGGCACTTATTTGAAAACATCCACTTTTATGACATAATCTCTTGATCAATAGGAAAGGAAAAATAACATGGTTATGTTTGCTTCAAGCACGGCCTGTCGATATTACCATACATAGCAGGATGTCATTAATTCCTAGGCTCCAAGATTGGTGTAAAACATAAATCATGGAAGAAAAAAAACAAACCTTTATTTCTAAAAAGACTTTACGAGGGAGAAATATGATTCCAGTGAAAATAAACTGTTATAAGGGAGATAAACTGGAAAAAAGAAAAGCTGTTGAATGTGTGAGTTGGTCCGGGAATGAAGGATGGGGCCATAGTCGCAGAAGTTGGAAGGTCGTAGGTCTTTTCCCTACATGTTTCATTTTGGAATGGCTCGTGAGGTTTAGACTAACTTTATTAATTTTCGTTCTAAGTATTGGATAATAAATCAATGTGAATAATAAATTAATAGTATCCTAAACATTACTATATGCATCATTATAGACAAAGCATTAACTTTAAATTAACGCCAGAAACACCCTCTACATAAAACGTGTGAGGCATAGTGTTCCTGCTAATGTTTAATTTACTTAATAAACGACAACAAAAATTATAGCAAATCACCATTACTTGAATTTTTTTTTAAATTGCCAAAAAAAAAAAATTCCCTTATCAATTTTAGGAAACAGAAAAATATTCAAAAATTCTATTATACCAGTTTTTTAGCAAAACATTTTTTGGTGGTCATTTAGTGTGATATTTCTTGCTAAACCTAAAATCTGGTAAGGTATTCCTGACTCTAAAACTTGTATTTTAGAATGATTTCTTTCTTCTTTATTTCTTAGAGAGACTCTTAGAGAAGCTACTTTATATAGGAAACTATTGGTTTGGGATAGAGGGAGTGGTCAGGAGTGGTGAAGAGGGGAAGTGACGAAGACTCAAGAACAATTTTTCATTATTTCATATTCATGGCTCTATTAGTTTGTATTAGTTCGCCTGACAATTTTTGATTTTTGTAGTGAGTACACAAATAACAACGAGACATGTATGACCTTTTGAAAAAAAAAGTATATTTTGATTATTTCAAGTTAAAAGTCTTAGAGTTCAAGACAAGGCCTTAGCTCCTCATAAAGGTAGTGAAAAAAACGAGGAAGATCCCCGTTTGTGCTCTAAGAATGAGAAAGAATTCTTTCGTTTTTCCATTCCTATGGTGTGAACAGACGAACCAACGAAACTGCCAATTGCTACTTCCGTTAGGTAGACGTAAAAGGATTCAATGCACAAAACGAAATGAAAATGACATAGTCAAACCTAAATTCAGATGTTCATAACCCTGGACTACCCTCAAGTTAGGATGATATCACATTTGAGTCAGAGGACGCATATATGGTACGCACCGAGGACGAATCGGACTCAAATTTTGATTTTGATGGCCCCAACTTTTTTTTGGATCAAGCTCAGTGACCTAGTTATGCCTTTAAGACCTTTATGCTGAATTGTTGAAGCTAAGACTCAAAAAAAAAATTATAAAAACAAGTTGCCGTCAGGAACATCATTTCAACCCCCTCGCAAAAAAACAAAAAACTGTACTTGAAAAAAAGCACACCAAAAATTATAAAATTTAACAGCTGTTCAAAAACTTTTTTTTAAGCCAATAATGACTACTATTGTAAACTGTTCATTCTTAAAGGGGTGTTACCAATTTCGCTTAGTAGAATTCAACCTGTTTTATTTTTTTCTTCTTTGTCGGAGTTAATGATAATTACTAATTACAATAATATCACAAAATTTCATGTAGACATCATGAATAAAGAAAAGTACCAAATCTATTTTTTTGTTTGTTTTATAGTGCCAACCACAAGAGTCATTTTTAAATTCTGCAAAGATTTGTTTACTTTACAGTCCTATAAAGAAATTCGTGAACATTTTATTATTTTAATCCTATTAAACACAGTGACTATATACATTGTGGACCCTAGTTAGGACAATAGCGAAAACAAGGAGGCAGCTACCCCCGAGGACAGCCGGAAGCACAGGAAGCACCCCAATAACAACATCGAAACATTTATGACCTTTTGAAAAAACGTATATGTTGATTATTTAAAGTTAAAAGTATTGGAGTTCAAGACAAGACCTTGGCTCCTCATAAACGTTGCAAAAGATATGAGGAAGATCCTCGTTTGTGCTCTAAAAATAAGGAAGAATTCTTTCGTTTTTCCATTCCTATGGTGTGGCGTGAACAGACAAACCATAATGCCAATTGCTACTTCCGTTAGGTAGACGTAAAAGGGTTCAATAGACGATACGAAATGAAAATAACTTACAAAAACATAAATTCTAAATTTGGAAACAACTGGTTGGCCGGACATATATTATAATTTTAAGAGCACAAAGACTGATCGCAGAATGTGGGTAAAAAACGTGGTGTCTACTCATATTTTACTTTGATTAGTGAAATATTAAATTCATGTATGCAGCCTCGTGACCTGTGGGAGACCTGGCAATGACCAGTTTCTCCAGTCATACCCTGAGCGTCTGTGGCTCTCCGCAGTTCAGCCTCCGCTGGCTCGTGTCCGGTGACGCGGCTGACGGAGGAGCCTGGGGGAAGCCAAGACTCCGCTTCCTCTTTCGCATGCGAGGAGGTGACAACCTTGTTGATCTGGGAGCAACCATTGGCTGTTTGTAAATACTGTATGAATGAAAACATTTATCACAATCACTTATTGCCCAATGAGGCAGATTGTAATTTTATCCTAATAGAAAAATTCATGCATATGCTTGTGAGAGTATTCTCTTTATGTAAGTCATTATTTACGTTCTCTATTCAAAAGAATTATTGCTCTTTAAAGGATAAAAGTCTTTTATTTTTTGATATCCTTAAGTTTTCAAATGAAATTAAAGACGGGAACAGAAAATAATGAAAAGATATTAGGTATATTTTATGTTTTGATAAAACATCCCTTGGAATCTTGGTCTACTTTACAGTGGGTACACATACATGTCGATACGTGTTCTATGGACAAGCTGGTGAAAATACGTGAAGTGGCTACGTATCCATGAAGCAGATATTAGGCCGAGCTGGGAGAGTGATAAGGAGACAAGAAAGCGGTATATGTGAAGCCAACTAGCCACAAATGGCTGATAAAGCGATGACGGAGTGTATAAAGTTGGACGGTGGGTTATAACGAGGTCCATCACAGGATATTCATAGCCGGTCAGTTAGCGATGATGCGCTTGCAATTATCAAGTGCCAGCTGCTAATTCTGTTTATCAGCAGCTAATGGCTTAGATAGCACCCTCTGCTGACAACCCCTTACTCCCATAGTCTCTCCGCAAATTAATTATCTTAGCACTTTAGGTCCAAGGGCTTTACTTCCGAGCAAGTACGCGCAAATAGGCTACTGTATTTACCTAAATATCCCATGTCAATAATCATCAAATCGACTCATCAATATATAAAGGGTGTCCCAGAATTAACGCATGATTTGAATTTGCCGCCATTTGTGCAGTAAAGTGCTGGCAACCCTAAAAAAAAAAGTATTTGACAGTTGACAGTTTAGGGTTAGTAAAAATGGAGCGTTACACGATAGAACAACGTGTCTTTATTGTTGAACATTATCTCAAAAATAATGAAAGTTTGGCGGCCGCAGTTCAAAAATTTCATACAAAATATGGTCGGAATAGTGATTTGACTTCATCAACTGTGAAGAGATTAATTGAAATATTTAGGGAGACTGGATCAGTTGGAGACACTAAACACACTGGTCGTCCGAAAACAAGCCGTTCAAATGTCAATATCGAAGCAGTGCGTGAGAGTGTTGTTCAAAATCCATAACACAGTTCCAGTGCCGAAATTGGATGATATTGATGTGGGCAATATGTGGTTTCAACAAGATGGTGCCGCATGCCATACAGCCCATGAAACAATTCAAATACTGCATGAGACATTTCCAGGTCCTGTACTCTCTCGTTTCGGCGATCAGAATTGGTCCCCTAGATCGTGAGATTTAACACCTTTAGATTTTTGAAGTCAAAGGTGTATGTCAACAAGCCCACGTCCACCCGTGCATTAAAAGAGGGAATTCAACGCTGCATCAACGAAATTCAACCACATTTATGCCAAATGGTCATGGAAAATTTCGACAAAAGAGTGCGTATGTGCCAGCAAATTGGTGGAAGCCATTTGCCCGATGTGTTATTCCATAAATAACCCTATCCTATTTACTTTATAATTCAATAAAAAAATAACAACAAAAATACTAAAAACTGTGTTTTCTATTTAAATCAAACCTTGCGTTAATTCTGGGACACCCTTTATTACAGAGATAAACACAGTGGAATGGTTGAAGTTTGATGAGAGACGGCTAAAAGGTTTAAAAACGATTTAGAGACGTTTCAACATACCACTTTAATGGTGGTAAAAATATATTTAAAAATACACTAACATACTCGAGGGTTGTGATCTAGAGAAACGACGCGATTGCCAAATTCATGAATGCTGAGTCTATCTTCCTATAGGAGGGTACGTTTTATGATTCCCAATAAAAACGTAAACACATACTATTCTTCCAAATAATGTATGTTTCAAATTTCTAAGATTTTAACGAAGTCTACACTATTTTAACTTAAATGCCTGGATCGAATAAAAAAAAACCACACGAAATATTTATTATTACAATTTACAATTATCATGATCTCTGATATCTGATAAAATATCATGAAATCTGATTTTTAACCTAATCCGGAAAAAAAACTTATTAACCATAGAAAAACAAATATGCTAATTACACACATTAAATATTACTTGGGAGGTAAAGTTGGTTAAACTAATTTGTTAACTAGTTGAGAAATTAGAAACTTGATATTAAAAATTTACTAAATCAAAAATGGCAATATTAAGGAGAAGTGAGTTCTTGGCATTTATTTTTATATATTGATCTGAGGTGTTGACATTAAACAGGCAAGGATGGCTCAACAGCTTTGTGTCTCCCATGACAAATAGGCACGTTATAGCTACCTTTTAATTACGAATAATTAGAAGTGTCCCTCTTCTCGGCCCAGAAAATATCTATGTTGCCATATATGTACAATAAAGCTTGTGACGTCAGTCAGAGAGAGGGGAGAAACTAGTGGTGGAAACAGGCGCTGGTGGGGAGCCATGCCCACCACGGCTGGCCTGCCTATATTACCCCAGCGCCTTAGGGCGGACGGCAGAAAGAACCGAACCGGCACCTTGAACACTTCTCTCTCTCTCTCTGCACTGGCGCTTGCTGCTCAACTCAAACCATGGCCTTCTTATTCAAATACCTCTGCATCTCTCTCCCCTAGCCTCGCTATGTTTTAGTCCGGCGTTGTCAGACCCCACACCTTCCTAGTGGGAATCTCTGCCTTCGTCTCACTAAAACTAGCACTTTCTTGGAAGAGACCTCTCCCTTGTGGATGACGGTTGCCGTGGCCCTACAAACTTACCTAGTAGCATCTCCCATGGCAATCCAGTCTGCTTCTCTCCGGTTTACACTCGCCTTTGGGATCCTGAAGGTGTTAATTCGTGGGGATTCCAATACCACATAAACTACATATAAACCTATTTTGTTCCTCTTCTCCTGAACATAGTGCTTTGTCGGGGCACACCTTCTAAGATCTTATGGAGTCAGGCCAAAGCGAATTAAGCTGCCAACCGACTAGGCCGCCAGCCAGGGTCTACCACAGGTCTACCCGCCTTATCTTCTTTTCCTATGAGCTGGACAAAACCCGCTTTCTATTTCAAGCTGTTTATACATCATAGGTTCCTAAATGGTTTGTGAAATGTAATATTCATTTACCATTTTAAACTTGTCATTGATTTTAACGGACCTGCTATAAATGCGTGGGAGTCCTGGCAATGGCCAGTTTCTCAAATCATGTCCTGAGCGTATGTGGCTCTCGCGCTCTTGGTCAGCCTCCAATGGGTCGTATCCGGTGACGCGGCTGACAGAGGAGCGTGAAGGACTTTCAAAGAACCCACGTCCTCTCTCGTATGCGAGGGAGTTGACAACCATGTCGATTCGCGAGGTCTCTGAGCTGTTTGTAAATACTTTATGAATGAAATTTTTTAAATATGGTATGAATGAGATCATTTATTACAATTACTTATTGCCCGATAAGGAAGATTCTAATTTTATAATAATTAAGCTGTTTAATAATTCAATTTAACGGAAAAGTCAATTCACTCACAATACCATGATGGATGAATAAGGTAGTGAATTTGACGATTGTTGTTTCATTCTTAGGATTGATTGCTCCAAATTTTCTTATTATTTATTTGTTAATATTTAAAAATTGTTTTTTATATTTTAATCCTGGGAATGCCCGGGAAGGCTAAACCTCAACACTAGATCATCATAAAATAAAAAATATTTGGAGATACTTGTAGCTTTAGAAAAATTACGTTTGACAGTGTAAATCCGGTGACGCGTATATATTAGCACGTGTTTTTTCCATGTTTTGTCTAAGAACATTATATAGAAATATAGGAACGCAATTTAGCATTTTTAGGCGTGAAGCGTGTTGTATTTATTATAGCTCGTGGACCAGAATGCACTACGGATCAATTGGGTTTCTATCCGTCTAAGGGATGAGCTAAGGGTAAGCCAGGAGTGGATGTGATCAGGGTAGGTATAGCATGTGAGAAAATCAATAGCTTGCGTGGGCAATGTCCCTAAAGTTGGCCTATCCTACATTTCAGAATCCTAATGGGCTGGACAATACATTAAAATAATCGCGTTCTTACTTGACGTATTTTCTCTTAGTCATCCTTGTATTGGATCTGTTATTTTATTTGCCCTCAATTGATAATTTTGTGTTAATGACAGTATGATGGTTTATCTCTAATACATACATAATGCGAGTAATATTTTGCTGATTATCCCTAGTCTAAAATCCAAAGATAAATCGCTTTTGACTGTGAATGAAGTCTGTAATGACGCACATATTAATTTAAATTTATGAAATTATAAATAAAAGAATCCCAACGACCTTTATTTAAATCATATTCCTTTATTTATTGTTAAGAACATCTCAAAGTAGTTTTTATGAACAACAACTTTATTATGATAAAATTACAATCTGCCTCATTGAGCATTAAGTAATTGTGATAAATATTTTCATTAACTCGCTCATTCATACAGTATTTACAAACAGCCCAGAGACCTCCCAAATTCACATCGTTGTTACCTCCCTCACTGACCAAGAGCGCAAGAGCCACATACGCTCAGGACATGATTGGAGAAGCTGGCCATTGCCAGGACTCCAACTATTACGCAGTTAAAGTCCCGAGGCCATTGCTTTTTTGTCTCCGGGGAGGATTATAGGGATGAGTGGTGCAGTGCAATGACTGCTAGGGATTAGGGTGGTTGGATAGGTTACTATGGAATTTCATGAACTGAGGAAGGGATGAGTTCAAGAATGTAGGGTATATTAAGATCGTTATGAAGGGTTTAGTTGCTGACGTAATAAGGGGTATTTATTATTGTTCTCAGGACTTTTGAGTGAAAGGATTGGATGCGCTTGAAGTTTGACTTTTTTGCTGTCCCCCATAGTTCTATTCCGTATGTCCAGATTTACTATTGTATAACTTTGTAAATTACTAATTTAATTTCTATTGAGTTTTTTTTTTTTTTTTTTTTTTTCTCTTAACTCTCAAACTATAAAAATAGGATGTGGGAAAAATAAAGAAAAATTATTTTGGGCTAATGAGTGCCTTTCACTAAGGGGAGTCCCCCATTTGAAGGATGTATGAGAAGGATATAGGGTGTGGAATGCCTGAAGGAGGCGGGTGGATTCGGGAAGGTAGTGAGAGTCTACCGAGGGTAGAGCCTAGGGGTACCTAGGCAATGGTTTGTAGTCGGCCAGGTCAAGCCTGGCCCGCCCCGGCAGGGGGCTGAAATGAGTCGGCCACTTGGCCGGAAGGTCTACCCTGCTTAAACAGGTAGATGGGGTCTTGTAGCTTCGGTTGAGTCGGCCGGGAGATCGGCCTCGATATCTCGGCTGGGTGTAGTTCGTTCAGTCATCGGGTTCAATGACGTCGATCATCCTCCAGGCTTCGGCGGTCCAGCAGTGCTTCCATCTGACGGGCATTGGTGGTGGTTGAAGGTCGGAGAATAGTGGGTTGTGGCTATGTCTGAGTGAGTCAAAAAATTTGATGTGCCTTCTCTTGATAAAATCTTGAATGTTGAGCACTTCAAATTTTTTATGCATCTCGTCTGCCTTCATTCGGTCGAACGGGGTATGTTTGAGGGAGGTGCGGAGAACTCTGTTCTGAAATTGCTGGAGCGTTTGGAGAGTGTTAGGAGTCAGATACTTGAAGAGAGGGGTTCCATACATCAAAGCAGGTCTTAGGACGCTCTGGTATATCAGCAGCTTGAGGCGTACCGATAAAGCCGGGCTGTGAAGTAGGTGTCCGAGGCTGAAGAATTTCTTCCTAACACTCTTTAATTTCTTAGGAGGATCTTATCAGGTTCTGCAGCTGATCCGAGAATTCGTATTCCCTCAGACGTTGGAGTAGGATGTAGTGGTCCACAGAGTCGAAAGCTTTCGAACAGTCCAGAGAAATCATAGCGGTAGCTCTGTTGCTCCGGACGTTTGATGCGACGTGGTGTTGCAATCTCACCAGGTTGTTGTTCGCGCTTAAGCCTGTGCTGAAACCAGTCTGCTCTGGTGGGATGACTTCTTGTGACTCGCAGTGCCCGGAGAGATGTACGTGGATGATTCTCTCGAACAGCTTCGAGAGTTGAGTCAGCAGACTGATGGGGCGGTAATGAGATGGCTCATAACCGCTTTTTGCTGGCTTCAGAAGGGGGACCACTACAGCGTGCTTCCAGTTCTGGGGGAAATAGTGCAGCCTGAAGCAGGAGTTCAACACGTTCGTTATGAATGAGATTCCTTTCCTCGGCAGCTGCTTGAGTAGGATGTTCTGGATAGAATCCTGACCTGGGGCCTTCTTGCCGGTCGTTCTTCGAATGAATGCAGCGCTTTGCCGGTGTGAGGTGTAGATTTCGGTAGTGGTAGGGAGGGTGGGGGAGGGATGGTCGAGGGCTCCTGTTGGCTGTCCCTGGCCAAGACTGACTTCCTCATAATGGGCCGCCAAGATGTCCACTTGTTCGGTGGTGGGAATGAACTGCCCGTTCACGGCCAGCCTTACACCGTTCTTTTTGGACCTGCAGGTCTTCACAAGCTTCCACAATTGCTTGTGGTCACCGTGGAGACTGGTGAGGCGATCTTCCCAAATCGAATTTTTCCACTGGGCCATCAGGGACTTAACTTGGTTTGTGAGAGCATTTAAAACCGGTTTTAAGTCCCTGTTTTTGGTCCTAAACCACCTGTTCTTGATGTTATTACGCTGTCTAATCAGTTGTAGGATGTGATCCGGAGGTTTTCTATTGAGTTTTTTTTTTTTTTTTTTTTTTTTTTTTTTTTTCCCCTTAGCTCTCAAACTTATAAAATAGGATGTGGGAGGATTAACTCTGGTCTCCCTTCAAAGCGAATAAATCTTCTATTGAGAGATAGGATGTCCTTTAAAGTAGTCCGTCCAGGTCAGCCGTTCGTCGAGATGGAAGCCTAAGTACCGTACTATCTCCGATATAATGAGAGGAATGGAATTAAAAGAAACTAGTGGACAAGACTTTCGGCAGAGGGTGAAGGTAAGGTGGGAACATTTTTCAATGTTGTTTAAATAAATTGAATGGATTGTCTACGGTTAAGTTGATTTTACATCACAAACTCACATAAATGTTACTCTCTCATTTTTAAATATGATTTCGTTGTAGAATAGTTTGTACAGCGTATATGAATTCTATGGAGGGAAAACAAGACAGTGGAAAGTTGCCGTTTGGAAAGTGAAGGGTACGGTACATTTATTGGGTAAGTAGGTACTTTAGAAGCTAACAGCTGATATCTGAAGTTTACGAGCTGGATCTTGTTACAACTTTTACCAAGTTGGCGACCGCCGTGGGTCGGTTTGGCCCTTTGCCACATCCGCCCACTTGTTCTTTCAGCCCAGATGTACCTGGAGGGTAGGCGTCCCTTTATTGTCTCCGCGTCACTCTATATGGCGGAAAATGCTTCGTAATAACAACAAAGTTTCTGCCTGGTAATAATAAAAATAGTGCGAATATATATCAATACATAAGTTTTTCTTTTAATTGTCAATAGCCAAATAGCAAGGAAACATGTGGACATATCTAAAGGATTTAAGATGTAATCTTAATTTGCTAGCTATATATAAAATACTGAAACGTCATGCACATTGTATTGTTCTTCTGCGTCCGGGATCTCCGGGCGGATGTTAATATAATTAATATCTTCATCTGAAAGCGTTGTTTCCTTCCCCGACCTCTGTTGTTATGAGATTCTCATTTATAGTAATATTTGTGCTTAATTTAAGCCAAATACTGTACAGTACATTGAGATATATATTGTTGGTTGGCTTCACTAAATTGTTTATATCCCTGTTCACGACCGTGCTCAGAATCACGTGGGTAAGACAATATATACGAATATAGCTGGTCAGTTTTCAAACGCCACAAACAAGAGTTTTTTTGTTTAGGCTTCATATCTGATAATTTACATGATACTGTAGACTTTTCATGTTATTGTCTATGTGACAATAATATATTTACAAACTAAATCAAAATATTTTTAAATTAAAATTATCTCTTTTTATTTTTATTCTATAAATGATCAGCAATTCGGGTACAAAAAAATATTTTTGTAACGACCATTTTCGTGACTTGGATTTGATTCGGCAACGTATTCTTCCGGAGAATATTGTTTTGTTAAAATTCTTTGATTGCGGGGTGTCGTAAGCCATTGATTACAGCAATTATTTTTATGTAGTGAGGGCAGTCATTGATTATAGGCATTTCTAGGTTTTGGATCAAATAGAAAGTTTATAATTAGTTACTGAGAATCTTGTTGTGTTTTTCACAGATTTATGGCCAATTGGTCAGTCAACTGCATTTGTGCATTACGGAACAATTAAAAATTGGGAATGATTAATAATATCCCAAACCAATAGCAAGATCGTCTCTGCCTTTCTGTTAATGCATCTGAAATTTTTCAAATTTAGCAATATAAATCCTTGCGCAAATTTCAACAGCGCAACAGTGCTAGAAATGCTGCTTAAATTTTTCGTGTCGCAAACAGTACTTTATAGCTGTTCTCAGGAGTATTTTCTTAATATCTTAACCCATGACCAGCAATCAACTTTAACTAATAAATGCAGGTCAAGCTCGTATTTGAACCAGTCCAAAACCCGCAGTCGTGTCTTATACTATTATGCCCTTTGTTGTGTCAACTTATTCTCTAGAATAAATAGAAGTCCCCCCCCTTCTCGGCCCAGAAAATATCCACTTGTTTCTATATTTTAATAATAAAAACCTTAAGGCGTCATTTAAGAGAGAGGGAAACTTAAGCGCATGAAACAGCTGAAGCCACTAGGGGCAGCAGTGGGACAACCGCCGCTTCTGACCTGCCTATATAAGGGGCCAGATTTGACAGACTCTTGGAACCCGACACCTGAAGAACACTGCTCTCTCTCTCTCTCTCTGCACTGGCGCTTGCTGCTCTACTCAAACCATGGATTTCCTATTCAACTACCTCTAAATCTCTCTTTCCTAACCTCGCTATGTTTTAGCCCGGCGTTGCCAGAACGCACACCTTACTAGTAGGATTATCTGCCTTCGTCTCGCTAAAAGTAGCATCTCCTTGGAAGAGACCTCTCCCTCGCGGACAACGGTTGTCGTTGCCATACAAACTTTACTTAGTGGCGTCTCCCCGACAATCCAGTCTGCCTCTCTCCGGTTCACACTCGCCTTTGGGATCCGGACGGTTTTCGCCTACCCTCAGATACCGAGTATGAATTTGTGGTCGTTCCAAGACCACATAAACAACCTATAATACCTACCCTATACCTCTTCTCCTGAACATAGTGCACTGTCGGGGCACATACTTTTCAAATATGGAGTCAGATAGTACAGTAGTAAGACCCGTCATGAAGCAATTGTCCAGGTCATAGCCTATTCAACCTTCACTTAGTCACTAAGGATAGGGTAACTAGGCACCCCCTCGTGACAACCCGACACCCTTATATGTTCCTATACCTGTACCTATAAGTTTAGTTTAGTTATATTTACTTCATTGGTCTTAGAGTTAAAGGCCAATGGCTTGCAACTAGTTCATTAGCTCACACAACCTCATGGATATAGTTCTTAGAACTAGTCACATGGCCAACATACTAACCATAAATGAAGGAGCTGCGTCTGATGACTACATAACTGCTATAAATATTCAGTTATTGCTCAACTCATGGCGATGTGACCTCAAAATCCTCCCCCTACTCTGTGTGTGTAGAGCATACCAGTGTGATACTTCATAACTCAAAGCGGACCTGGGTTTTTATATGAGTATCCTTTAAAAATAAATTTGTCTTAAATAATATTCTTCAAACCGTTAAGTGGAAGAAAATTCAATTCCCACCAGTATCCGTTAATCCATCAATATCCGTTAATCCACCAGTATCCGTTAATCCACCAGTATCCGTTATTCCACCAGTATCCGTTAATACATCAATATCCGTTAATCCATCAATATCCGTTAATCCATCAATATCCGTCAATACATCAGTATCCGTTAATCCATCAATATCCGTTAATCCATCAATATCCGTTAATCCACCAGTACCCGTTAATCAATCAATATCCGTTAATCCGTTAATACATAAGTATCCGTTAATCCATCAATATCCGTTAATCCATCAATATCCGTTAATCCATCAATACCCGTTAATACATCAGTATCCGTTAATCCATCAATATCCGTTAATCCATCAATATCCGTCAATACATCAGTATCCGTTAATCCATCAATATCCGTTAATCCATCAATATCCGTTAATCCACCAGTATCCGTTAATCCATCAATATCCGTTAATACATCAGTATCCGTTAATCCATCAATATCCGTTAATACATCAGTATCCGTTAATCCATCAATATCCGTTAATATATCAGTATCCGTTAATCCATCAATATCCGTTAATCCATCAATATCCGTTAATCCACCAGTATCCGTTAATGTGAAGCTCCACTGTCACAAATTACTATTACTAGCGACTTATTATGTATAGCAAGAAAAGTTTTTCAATTTATTTTTCGGTGGTTGTGCATAATAGAAAAAAAAGTATTTTCCCCTCTCAAGTTTAAGTTAGTTTGAGCTATTTTTTTTAAAAATTTTAAAATAGAGGAAAGTAGAAGACGCACCTGAGAGAGAATAATCAGATATTCATAGAACGAGCTAGATTCGGCCCTTTTCATGAATTCCCTGTTCCTCCTAGAGCGAGGGGAAAGAGTTGAGTTCGTCATTGGCATGCACGTATCCTATGAATAGTTAATTTATTGACCTTCACCTCAGCTGTAGTTTCGCATAGGTGTGTGCCCGAATATCAGTCGACTCTCATTACCGCCTGAGAAACAGCCCTCAAGGTAACATGTGTGACTCAATGATTTCTTTATTAATTTCTTTCTCCAGTTTAAGGAGTAATTTCGGAATCAAATGAAACAATAAACAAGTTACAAAATGTAAAATAAGTTGCATCCGAGAGCTAGCCCATGTCGAACTGTAGCCATGCCAATGGCCAATCTTTATAGCCGGTCTTGTCCAACTAAAAAACAAAACAAAACCCATATCGCAATTTCTCAAAGGAGATTTGAATGTAGTCTTTTAATTTTTTTTTTTTTAATTCATCATTAATGGCTTTAAATGTGTAAAATATGTAAACTCCAGCTGATGATCTATCGTATATATATATCCTGTAAGCAACAAGCTGTGCTACCTCGGAATTACCCTCGGTATGCACTTGTCGTTCACAACGCACCTCGGCAGGAAATTAAAAAGTGTTAGGAAGAAATTCTTCAACCTCGTACACCTACTTCACAGCCCGGCTCTATCAGTACGCCTCAAGCTGCTGATATACCAGAGCGTCCTAAGACCTGCATTGATGTATGGAACCCCTCTCTACAAGTATTTGACTCCCAACACTCTCCTAAAGCTCCAGCAATTTCAGAATAGAGTTCTCCACACCTCCCTCAAACACACCCCTTTCGACCGAATGAAGGCAGACGAAATCCACAAAAAATTCGAAGTGCTCACTATCCAAGACTTTATCAAGAGAAGGCACATCAAATTTTTTGACTCCCTAAGACATAGCCATAACCCACTATTCTCCGACCTTCAGCCACCACCAGTGCCCGTCCGATGGAAGCACTGCTGGACCGCCGAAGCTTGGCGAATGAAAGACATCATAGAACCAGAGGACTGACAATTCAAATTCCAGTCTACGTCATCATGCTGAAGTTACGCCGCTAGTCGAGCCTATGTATGCGTGCTCACCTTGTAAACATTGTCAGATATTTCGACTGAGATTCGATAAGTATATTAAGAATGTGACCTTCACGATTACCGATTAGGCTAGATAACAATAAGTTTTCTGAAATAAAAAATTGTTTAAATGTTTGTTATTAAATTTTGTAACTGCTGTGAGGCATTTTAGTCCCAGACATTTTCCATTGGAAAGAAGATAATATTTTAGCCTTTTCAATTCATGAATAATTCTAAATATTTAATAATTGTGAAAGGGAAACGACAGTGAAGGGCTAGACTTTTGATGCCATTTTTCTACCTAATTTTTCCCAATAGTACCTGAATTTACCCAAGGCAATTTTAAATTACAAAATGGCTTGGCTAAGTGTTTTCAAATACTCGATGGTCCAAGTAGAATTAGCAACTAAGTGCTTGTTTAATGAATAACATTGAGTCAGTAGTTACAGAGGAGAAAAAAACTCCTAACTGTGCTGTAGACATTAATCAGACATCGGAGAGGCGACACGTTGTTAATCACTAGCTCATTTGCATGGCAGAGGCAGGACCTGGCGTGTCTGGATAGCTGCTTCTAGGCGCTAGCAGCCTGTCCTCACATCTTCAGCAGCTAGTATCTGCTAAGTGTTAATAGATTATAAAACCTCTCACTATTTCAATAAGCGAATATACTAGCATTGTAGTAATTCCAAAAAGTATGGACAAATTTGTCTTTGTAAATGTACATTTTGTATAGAAAGAATCTAATACACCAAAAAGAAGCCCACAAATCCTTGGTTTTACTGTTTATTATAAAATAGTGGAAATATTAACTTCTTTTATGGTGAGAATGTAACTAACTTGGACAAAATATTTTTGAATAAAATAACTAGAGTAAAACGGAGAAAATATTTAACAACTATCCAAGAATTATAAAACAGAGAGAAAAATATCAATATTATAAGCAAAAAAAAACACATCTCGATATGTATATTGTTGTAACGGGAGAGGGAGAGAGGAAGAGAGGGAGAGGGTGAGAGGGGGGAGGGAGAGAGAGAGAGAGGAAGAGAGAGAGAGAGAGAGAGGCAGAGAGAGAGGGAGGTAGAGAGAGAGGGAGGGAGGTAGAGAGAGAGGGAGGGAGGGAGGTAGAGAGAGGGAGAGAGGGAGGTAGAGGGAGAGAGACAGAGA